>OZ022230.1:26594077-27329077 GCA_963978835.1 Tenthredo scrophulariae | reverse complement strand
TAAAAATATAATTAGACATACAGTGCCGGAGGTTTTACTGTATTATACCTATATATATAAATATATATATATATATTATAAGGGTATATTTCAAAATATAAATGAAGTTCTCAAGTAGTAGTTCATCCCCCTTTATATATATATATATATATAAATATATATAACAACAATATTATTATCTCCGTATACATAATACATAAATATATACAGCTATTATATTTAAACAGTATTTCAACAGTTGAGAATCGGCGTATAAAATACGTCAAATACTTTATACATAATTACATTAAAAATCCCTGGTTCAAAGTGCGGGTATAATAAACAATTTATACGATATTTAAAAAAAAATAACGCTAAACAAAAAGAAAAAATATAGTGTTTCGATTTGTTTTTTCTGCTCTATAAACTTTTGCGCAGTACTTAAACAAAAAATAAAAAAGAAAAGAAAATAAAATAATAAATAAATAAATAAAAAATTAGTAATTAATATTCCCGGACGATGGATCAGGGGGAATATAGTGGACTCAGGTACTTACATATTATTATAAATAAACTCAGGAAATCTCAAGCAGGCAGGCCGTGATACTTACGATATATCTATACAGGTTATTTTTTACATTTACTTCTTTCTTTTTTTTATTTTATTTTTTTATAACTTTTATTTTTCTCGATTTTACATTATTTTTCTTTTTTCTTTTTCTACTTCAATAACTGTATGATTATAAAACATACAGTATACATATGATAGGTTGAAAAGAATTTTTTTAGGATTTTTTTTTTTATCCGTTTTAATGTCGATGTTCGTTTGTTTGATTGTTTTATTGATTGATTGATTGATTGATTGATTGATTGATTGATTGATTGATTGATTGTTCGTTCGTTCGTTTGTCAATTTTTGTTTTTTCTTGTTCTTTTTTTATACTATATCTTATTCATATTAATATCACAAAGCATCGAGCAATAGCGCGGTATATACATACATACATACATACATATATGTATACATATACGACACCATATTAAATACACCTACCTCTATATACATTATACTATATATTAAAATATCAGTCTTCTAATCTATATAGTATACAATATTATGAAAATACGGATTATTATAGATATACACATATTTTTACACATCGCGTTGATAAATATAGAGATTCGACATTATTAATTAATTAATACTTCCAATGCCATAGTTAATAAGGATTATTATTGTTTTTTGTTTTTTTTTCTCTCCTCTCTTCATATAATTTCACTTGTATTTTATAACCCGCCGTCAAATATAATTGCCGAGAATATGTTAATTTTATTTTATTTTTTTTTTCCTTCTCGTTTCTTTCACTTTCAAATGATTTTAATAATTATTCGAATTTTATATCACTGCCCCATAGTATTATAATATATCTACTATGTATATTATAATCTACATTATTAACGTTATACATATATTAATATCTTTACACACACACGATTTTATTCTCGGGCTTTTTTTTTTTTTTATATCTTTATTAGTTTTTTTATTTTTCATTCTCTAATTAACGTTGCGGGTATATAATGAATACGATAAAAGTGCTGAATTCCAAATCAACAATGCAATACGATGTACTTACAGTCATTTTAAAATAGCGCAGGTATCCAGTATAATATTAAATAATAACTATATTATAATATTCAGTATAACAGCTATAATATTATATTATTATTATCATTATATTATCATTATTATTATTATTATTACCATTATTATTATTATTGTCATTATAATTATTATTGTCATTATTATTACAACAACCTACGATAATCACTATACGATTGCGGTTACTAGTTATTTTCTTTTCTTTTTTCTTTTTATTTTTCTTCCTTTTTTTATTTTCAATTATTATTAATATAACACATTTATGTATACAGAAAACTTAATCAGGGATGCGTCATATGTATATATATATATATACATACATTATACACTTAACTAGTAGTTTATTTTAATTACACCTAAATAACATATAAACATAACGAAAAAATAACACAATAACCGCGTTTATATTAATTATTATACATAAATATACTTTATACATAATAAATATATATAGATATATGTTAAAGTCGAAAACGTCCTATATAACAAGCCATAATAATTTTTCTAATAACATTAATATTATTCTAGATCTGAGGTGTTCTTTCTTTCTTTCTTTCTTTCTATCTATTTTTCGTTTTTTTTTTTTTTATTTGAAAAAAAAAAAAAAAAATTTCTTTCCACCAATTAGATAAATATACTATACAGAAACGTATTATCTACTATCTCTATACAAACGAAACGTGCAATCTCGCCGTACGGTATATTAAAATACATGATTATGTGCCCCATAATGATCATTAAAATTAAATTACATATACTATATGTAGCATAGCAGCGGATATAGTATACCAATGGTCAAATAGTTTAATATATAATAATGATCTTTTTTTTATTCTTTTTTTGATTCTTTTTTTTTTTTTTAATACGATTTCATTGTTGATTTTCAATTATTATTGATTTTTATTTTTATTTTATCTTTTCATTTCTCTCTCTTCCGCCTCTTAACTAACTAATCAATCTCATATATCTTAACACACGATATCCTTCGATAAAACATCACGCAGTTCCCTCACATCAATTTACTTTTAAGGTGCTTCAATATTTTTATACGTTATCAATATCATTATTATCATTATCATTATTATTAATATTATTATTATTATTATTATTATTATTATTATTATTATTATTATTATTATTATTATTATTATTATTACTATATAGACAAGTACTATACTATATAAGTATAGTTGCTCTGTTACTACGTTGAGAAACAAAAAAAAAAAAAAAAATTTAATAACAAGTATAAGAGTGAGCATATATTATTATTATTATTATTATTATTATTATATTTATATACATATACATAAAACCTATACGTATATAGTATAAAGAATTGCAAATCAAACAATTAGTGCGTAAGGGTCGGTCTTGCCCCCTACTATATATAATTAACACATATTATATGGATAATAAATATTTCGCGTTACGTTTTATCGTAGGTGTTTTTTTTTTTTTTTTTCTCTTAAATCGCTTATTTTATTTCACGATCATTAATATTATTATTATTATTATTATTATTATTAATATTATTGTTGTTGTTGGTGTGACAAAAACGGAGCATTACTAGGCTGTTGAGAGCCATAATACGCGGTATATATATATATATTGAAAATAACGTTTCATATACCATGTATCTCTCGCTTATTACCGCATTATCTTCTTTTCTCTTTATATATTATTATTATTATTATTATTATTATTATTATTATCATTATTTTCTTTGTCTGTCTATTGTAAATATTATAGTTTATTTATCTCTACATTTAAAATACTCCCGGTTTATTTTATGTAATTTTTTTCGAATTTATTGTTACGCTCACGTAATAATATTAATATTATTATTATTATTATTATTATTATATACCTTATATACCTATACCCTACCTTATTATGTTTTACGTTATGTTCTACGGTATTACGTTTACGCCATTCTTTAGCATGTAAGCCAACCACCTTGCCAACATAATAAACATTTTACATAAAAAAAAAAAAAAAAAAGAAAAAAAGAAAACAATTTATATATGTATATATATATTTTATACATATATATATATATATATGTATATACGCATATATGTGTATTATTTTATTTTATTTTCCGCAGTTTCTTTTCCTTATTGTTTTAGTTCCACCCACGCCGTGACACTGTCATCTTTTTTCTTTTTCTAATTTTAGTTTTTGTTTGATTTCTTTGATTTTCATTTTTTCTTCCGATCATTTTGTTCAGATAGATTTTTAATCAGAATATTATGTTTCGAAGAAATAGAAAGAAAAAAAGGAAGAAAAAATAAATAAATAAATATAATAAAATAATCACCGATTAATATATTGTCACTGCACGACATTACATCTCGCGTTTGTTAGGGATGATAAGACAAAAAAATAAAAAAACTAGAAAAGTATACGCATGCTATACAGGTACACAATTGACATGAATTTGGAAAAACAAAAAACACAAAACTTAGCGCTTAATATTAACGAAGAGAGAAAGAAGAAACCAAAATTGAGTTCAATTATAATAGTAATGAAATATAGTATGTGCTGGATTATTCTGCTCGACTATATTGATTTAAATAATATTTGGAATAATTTAGTATTGATAGATTTTTTTTTTTTTTTTCAACGGTTACATAACTCAACGGTTTTACTTTTCTTTTTATTTCTCCGTTTCCTTCAAATTATAAGACTTTCTAATTACGAGATTTGTGCAATACATACATATTTAAAATATAAGGTAACGTATGACATACAAAAGTTCAAAGTGAAGAAGAAAGAAAGAAAAAAAAAAAACCAACAAAATAGAAATATTAATACACAATAAGAATAATAGTATATAATACCTATATACACATATATACATACACGTATAGTATATAATGTAATAATAGAGAAAATAATAATTATTTATTATCATTGGATTTATAATTTGTATACAAGATTAAATTACTGCCGAAATAATCGATACATAAAGATGAGAAAAAAAAAGGGCATTAACATTATACCTACTCATATGTATAACTCATGATGTATTATCTAACGAGGAATATTATATACATATATGTGTATCCGCGAAAAGGAAAAAAAATGAACGAATTACAACTGCGGTGTGTGATGTGCATATTTGAAAAATATGTATACATATATACATATACATACATATTAGAGAATAATTGGGAAAGAAAAAAGAAAGAAAGAAAAAAAAAACAATTAAATTATAAAAATTGATACGACTGAATAATAACTGCAGATTGCAAATGAGTATATATAGGTATAATTTTGGATCCAATATAAATAGATGAAAAATAAATGAATGAATAAATAAACAAAATAAACTATCAACTAAATTGAAAAAAAAAAAAAAAAAAACGAAAGAAAAATAATAATAATAATAAAAAATAACATGAATAAACTAATTTGAACTTGCCATTTTACGGTTAAACGATACTATACTATATACGCGTGATCCTATTTAGAGAATAGTCTGTAATATTATACACTACACGTATGTATTACCTATTATAATAGTAATAATAATAATAATAATAATATTAATAAACTATTGCCGCAACTATATACTTTATGAAAAAAATAAAGAAAAAATAAAGAATCACACGGTGGTGAGAAAAAATAAAAATAATATATATATAATAAGAAAGCGAATAAACTGTTCCTTCATGGCAAGCGCATTTATATAATATAAATAATAATATAAATAATAATAGTAATAAAAATAACTCATACTATTATAAGAAACACAAAATGTATACTATTGAAGAAAAATAATATATATATATATATATATATATATATATATTATATTAGACTGGCTGTTAAAAAAAAATGTTCATGCTCAAAGTTGAAGAATCTCAAGTTAGCCTTGAAAAAAAAAAATATCCTCAAAGTTCCAATGCTCTTACTATTATCTTACTATTAAGGGGTGCCGGCAATTTTTTATTTTATTTTATTTATTTTATCTTTCCATTTTTTTTCTTATAAAATAAGATTTTATTTGTTTTCAGATCTCGATCGTTTTGAATTTTATAACGATTCGAAGAAAAAAAAAAAAAATCGAACGGTAGACAAATAAAACTGGGATTGAAAATACTTTTTACTAAAAAAAATTCAATTTTTCATTATGAAATAAAAAGAAAAAAATATAGCCTAGAAATTAGTCTATAAAATTTTTTAAGCCTAGAATTGAAAAAAATCAAGGTCTGAAAACAAAGAAAATCTTATTTTATAAGAAAAGAAACCCTTAATAGGTAGACAGAGCATTGAAACTTTTGGGATTTTCTTTTTCCAAGGTTAACTTGAGGTTTTTCAACTTGGAGTATAAACTTTTTTTTCAACGAAAAGTCTAATGTATATATATATATAGATATGCATATATATATATATACAGATATATACATATGTTATGTATCTAAAATAACATATAGCGTATAAGTAGGTCCATAGATGCAGAATTAGACTAAATGAATAGATATTGTTAAGATTAATAAATAATAACGAGTAGATGGTAGTGAGTGACGTATGTTCATATGTTAAACGCATCCAATGTGTGTTAATTTTAAATAAAGAGTAAGCAGACAAAAAAAATTAAAAAAAAAAAAACAAAAAAACATAAAAACTAGAGAAACAAGAAAGAAAGAAAAAAAGAAAGAATAGGGAAAAAAAAAAAATAACGACGCATATAATTTACTATAAATATATTAGACATATAGGTATAATAGACGCGGAGTCTTTTAACTGCATATAAGCAAATACTATATATATAATATATATATATATATACACACAGATAATTAGCTTGTTGTTATAATCAAGGCCATTATGTCTCTCCACGTAGTTGGATGACGGGGAAAAAGAAAAGAAGAGAAAAAAAAAAAAAAAATGAAAATGTCAAAAATTATAAATTGAATTTTAAACAAAATTTGTTATCTATTTTATTCATTAAAATTTTTTTAAATTTCACAATTCACAAGATTCGTATAATCAAAGTACGAAACGTATAACGAAATTTTGTACAAATCGATTCTAATAAGCGTGGGGAGAATTGGTACGAGGTGTCATTTTTTTCTGTGTTTGTATTTTGATTTTTTTTTTCATTCGGTTTTTCATAATATTCTGACCACCGGACAGAGGAAGACTAGTCTTGTTCAAGATATATCTAAAAGCGGTAGTTTCATTGCGCGCGCAGATAATAGCTGTATAAGATCGATAAAACCGTTACCATACTCTGCAATCTGTGCAACGGCGGTCCTTACCTCACCTTATACCTCATACCTTAACTTAACTTAATATACCTTGTTTCGTTGAAAAAAAAACAAAAAACAAAAAACAAAAAACAAAAAACAAAAAAAATATACATATACTATTGTATACTAATAACCTATGTATATCTGTATACATACACTGCAGCAGCGAGGAATCACATGATAAGGATAAGAGAAAAAAAAAAAAAGAAAAAAAAAATGTTGAGGAAAAAATGAAAAAAATTAAAATGAAAATTATGAATATAGATACCTAACCACGATGAAGATGAAAATAATTGAAAAAAAGGTTCAGGATTTTTTTGTGTAAAGAAGAAATGAGAAAAAAATTAAAAAAAATAAGCGCAATGCTTTAAAATTACACGATGACATTATACATATTAGCCTATAGACGTCGCGACGCGCTTGCTCTGCAGCTGCAGTTAATAATTAAAAGGAATTTTAATTAAAATTCCTCACGGCTTTCAATCGACGTATATACTATATATATTCTATATATGTATATAATTATACATATATATATATATACATATGTATATATGTATAAATATATACACTATGTATATGTATAATTATATTATACACACATTATTATAATTGCATTACTTTATATATCGGGGGCTCCTGCATTAAAGATGTTATATAAATTTCTTTATTTCTAAATTCATTCGTTTACTTACTAATTTTTTTTTTTTTATAATTATAAACGTCGATCAAATTGTTTGAACGATGATTAACGCTACGCGACGACGTAACGTTACGATTGAAGAAAGAAGAAAAAAAAAAAAAATGAAAAAAAAAAAAAAAATGAAAAATGAAAAAAAAAAAGAGAACATTTTTAAGCCAGTCAAAGTATTAGGGCTTACAACTTTATCTAGGGGCTCGTGTGTTGAGGGGCCGGTGCCTTTTTGCGGCCTGGTTGTACGCAAACTGCACCATTTACTGCAACGTTCAAATATCCGCACCAACAATTTATCGATCATTTTATTTGTCAAAAAATATATATGAAAAAAAAAAAATAAAAATAAAAATATTATAATAATAATAAGAAATTGACTTTCAGTCATATTTTGTCTGTTTCTGATTGAAAGAGAAGAAAATAAATGAGTATACGAATGAAATATCGCAAAGATAAAAAAATTAAAAATAAAATAAAAAAATAAAACGAAAAAGTTTTCATCGTTTTTGATTAAAAATGATATAATATTTTGTTGGTGCGAGAGGAGAGAATCGGACAGAGTACATCAGGCGATCACAGTTCCTATTTTGCCTCCCCACATATAATGTAATAAATGATAAATGAATAAATAATAATAATAATAATAATAATATTAAAAATAATATTAATAATAATAAAAATAATAATAATAAAAAGAAAAGACAAGTATATGATAAGAAAAGTAGAATTATATGGAAATATTATACCGTATATTATATTAAAACAAACTATGTATACATACATTACATATTATATAAACATGCAAACACGTGATTATATAAGGAAGTTAATTTTTATAGTAATTAGACCATGTACACGAAATTAGAACGTAGTTAAGTTGAAAACCTAGTTGTGGACGAAAAAAAAAAAAAAAAAGAACAAAATAAAGAAAAACAAAAAAAAGAAGAACAACAACAAGAAAACAAAACAATTTATTGAATAATAATAAATTAAACAGTTTTATTTCAGGTGCGATATATAATATGTAATACAAGCAAAATTGTTATAGGTATATAGGGTGGTTAAAATTTTTTTTCATTTTTATTATCATGCTTGGCTGTTGTAATATCATGAATTAAATACCTATATATTTTTCCTTTTCTTTATTTTTTTTTCTTGTTTTTTGTTTTCTCAATTATTTCATAGTCGCATATTATTATTATTATTATTGAATTGTTCAGCAGTTTTGTAGCCTGTCCTTTGTATATATATATAAACGAGAAACAGAAGGAAAAAAAAAAAACACATTGTAGAACGATTAATATTAATAATAAATGAAAATAAAAAATCTTCTCGATTTTTAATAACTAATCAATATATTCATTTTATAGGTATATATACTATGATACAATAATGATCTGTTACATTATTACCTGATTTTGGAATAAAAACGTGCTTCTCATCGATTTTCGAAATATCGAAATACCTCCGATATCGACTGAAGAAAATTGTCAAAATTAACGGTGAGTAAAATCAATAGAATTCGAATTGGCGCAGATATTGAATCGAGCTAATCTCTCTCAGGGTTAGAAATTCAATATTATAGAAACTTTAGAATTTGATAAATCTCATCGTTTGAAAAATTTTTTGCCCCATTATCAGCTGCTCATGACCAAGCAGTAGTCGGTAAGACTTCAATTGGTACGGATCAGTTCTATGAGTCTACTCCTCGATCAACGGGGATTAAGGTACATCAGATCAGTCGTTTATTTGGAAAATAATTTTATTAGCAAATTATGAATAATCGTTGAAAGTTATTCATGTGCTTATTAAAAATATGAAGTCGTCAGTCCTCCAGATTCTCTGCTCCGTAGTTTCCGGCATTCAGACTTTTTGCACTATCTGCAAACGGTCGTTTGCCTGCAGAATGGAGGACGAACGATTGCCAGAGTCAGACATGTGCGAATATCGGATCAGTAATGTTTTATTGTTTTATTATACTGCATAAGTCTTATTATTTGCTTTCTATGGCATACAAGTTAGCTAATTCAGAGTATTTCTATTGCAACAGTCATCCTTCGTTGACGCGACCCCCATGCGAACTCTTCGACGCCACAAGGGTCACTGACCCCGCGACAGGTGCCTCACCCTAGGTCAGTGCTGTCGCGCTGAGTGGGTCTGAAATGGTATCGCCATCTGACGACTGAATTGAAGGACTATTTTCGCGACGAACATAGGTGCGCCTTATCCTATGCAACTTGCGTGCCAGACAAATCTCCATATTATCTCTATAGATTTTTCTTGAATCGCGCGGATAATGAATTAATTATTATGGGACTCTTACGAGTATATGGGTATTTGATCTATCTATTTATGACGGTTTTATTTAACATGTTTTCCCATATGATCATACCTTTCATATACCATTGGTGTTGATTATATGGGAATATAGGAATGATATCGCAACCTTAGAGCTTTCACACCCATCAGTGTTGATTTGCTTATTTTCTTATTCTTTTATTGGGAATGAGATATAATGATCGTGACTTCAGAGATTTTACATTTTATTGGTTTATTCTTTTATCAGGAATTGGATTGGAAGCGCGAAGTTTTACAACTCGTTTGTTCTTCATTTGGGAATAATAAATGTATTCGATTAAATATTATTTTATTGATAAGTTGTTTCTGAAAAATGAAACTACTAGGCTCTTCTGCTAGCCTCTATTCTGAGTAACCTTTAGCCAAGTAGCTTCATACTCTATTTGCATGCTTTTATAAGTTTGAAATTATAAAGTTGGCGCACGGGGTGGCAAATAGTATCGCTATTTCGAGGTCGCATTGCGGAACTAATTTCGCCGCAAACATAGGTACGCCTTACGATATGCAATCTCCAGTTATCGCACACACTCAGTGATACCGACGTTATTGGCACGCGACGTTATCGGCAGAAAATAGTTCGACAATGCGACCACGAGATGGCGATACCATCTGTCGCCCCGCTGGGACAACTTACCGATAGAGAGCACTGACTTAGGGTAATCCCACCTGTCACGGAGTCAGTGACCTCAGTGGGCCTCGTGGCGTCAATGAGTACGTATGGGGTTGCGTTAACAAGACTCGATAGAAATATTCCGGAAGCAATAATATTATAACATTCGTCCTTCTTTGTAAAATTAATTATGTTAAGTATTATCTTATTGTAATTTGTACGTAATTTATTTTATGATAACTCCTATGCCAGAAAGAGAATAAAGACACTCTAACAATTTATAATTGATATGTATTTTTAAGAATCAATTACAATTTACGAATTCTATATATAACTTTGACGATGAATACGATTGTATCAATGCTGCAGCAATAAATTCTTAGATATATGAACAATCGATTGCTTTGTTATTTTCCACTTTCCCCTCCCTATAACGATTCATTTCAAATGAAAACAGTGGGGAATCTTAGATTTAATGCATTTGCAGCTACCTCAAAATTACTCTAACTCCTAAAAATGCTAGTATCGATAAGCTATATAGCGACGTGCATGAAGCAGCGTATGCCGGACAGATGATGCCTTATTTTCAGAGTAAATTTTCTGTCAGTTGAGACTTTTTTCGGAGCGATTTTTCTGTCAGTTGAGACTTTTTTTCGGAGCGATTTTTCTGGCAGCTGAGACTTTTTTCGAGGGTCATGTGCCTGGCAGTTGACGCCTTATTTTTAAGCGTTAATTTTGAGGTGTCAACTGCCAGACATATGACCATCGAAAAAAGTCTCAACTGCCAGAAGAATCAACCCATTTTCTGGCAGTTGAGACTTTTTTGGGGGGTCATATGCCTGGCAGTTGACACCTCAAAATTAACTCCTAAAAATGAGGTGTCAACTGCCAGACATACGACCATCGAAAAAAGTCTCAACTGCCAGAAAAATCAACCCATTTTCTGGCAGTTGAGACTTTTTTCGGGGGTCATATGCCTGGCAGTTGACACCTCAAAATTAATTCCTAAAAATGAGGTGTCAACTGCCAGGCATACGACCCTCGAAAAAAGTCTCAACTGCCAGAAAAATCAACCCATTTTCTGGCAGTTGAGACTTTTTTCGGGGGTCATATGCCTGGCAGTTGACACCTCAAAATTAACTCCTAAAAATGAGGTGTCAACTGCCAGGCATATGACCCTCGAAAAAAGTCTCAACTGCCAGAAAAATCACTCCATTTTCTTGAAAATGATAGTATAGATAAGCTATATAGCGACTGCATGAAGCAGCGACTGCATGCCGATGTCGATAGGCGACCAAAATTTTCGAACACCTCCTTGGGTCAGATGTTCTCCTGATACCAGGAGCAATTTTCGACTTAAAATTATTCTAACTCTTAAAAATGCTAGTATAGATAAGCGATATAGCGACGTGCATGAAGCAGCGTATGCATGCCGATGTCGATAGGCGACCAAAAATTTTAGAACACCTCCTTGGGTCAGATGTTCTCCTGATACCAGGAGCAATTTTCGACTTAAAATTATTCTAACTCTTAAAAATGCTAGTATAGATAAGCGATATAGCGACGTGCATGAAGCAGCGTATGCATGCCGATGTCGATAGGCGACCAAAATTTTAGAACACCTCCTTGGGTCAGATGTTCTCCTGATACCAGGAGCAATTTTTGACTTGAAATTACTCTGACTCTTAAAAATGCTAGTATAGATAAGCTATATAGCGACTGCATGAAGCAGCGACTGTATAAAGCAGCGTACGCATGGCGATGTCGATAAAAAGTCTCAACTGCCAGAAAAATCAACCCATTTTCTGGCAGTTGAGACTTTTTTCGGGGGTCATATGCCTGGCAGTTGACACCTCAAAATTAACTCCTAAAAATGAGGTGTCAACTGCCAGACATACGACCATCGAAAAAAGTCTCAACTGCCAGAAAAATCACTCCATTTTCTTAAAATGCTAGTACAGGTAAGCTATATAGCGACTGCATGAAGCAGCGACTGTATGAAGCAGCGTATGCATGCCGGTGTCGATAGGCGACCAAAAATCTTAGAACACCTCCTTGGGTCAGATGTTCTCCTGATACCAGGAGAAATTTTCGACTTAAAATTACTTTAACTCTTAAAAATTTTAGAACACCTCCTCGGGTCGGATGTTCTTCTGATACCAGGAGCAATTTTTGACTCAAAATTTACCCAACTCTAAATAATGCTACTATAAATGAACCTACATAAAAATAAAGAGCTTACAGGGAGGGGATCGTGAAAAATAACGGAGCGATTGATTATTATGGTGTATCTGGCAATTTATTAGTGTAGCATCAATACATTAAAAACTATTGTTAACGCTATAAACAAATTGTGATTTTTTCTGAAAACATATCGCAACTATAAATTCTCTCCATTTGCTTCGCGGCATACAAGTGATCAAGTTCGGAGTATTTCTATTATGACGCCTGTCACAGTTGCATCTCATTAATTCAACCCCCGTGTGTAGTATTTCTTGACGCCACGAGGGCCACTAACGCATGGTGTGATTAGGGATGGTGTGCTCAGGGCTGCCGAACCATAATTATTTGAATGAAATAATCATGTATTAAAATCTTATATCCAATAAACATGTATTATTATAGTAAACTGGCGCATTCTGTATTGATCGATTCTCCTAATCTGCTTTCTGGCATACAAGTCATTTTCATGTACACATGTATACGCGCTCGTCGCAATGGGAAGAGAATTCTTGGTGGAAACAGATTTCTGGAGTCTTTTGAGTGTCCGATGAGAGTTTATTCAACTGTAACAGAAAGATAAATATTCTAATATCAGTATCATTAAGTAAATTATTGATAAATTTAGACAAATAGAATCAATTTATATCGATAGCTACGTTGACTAGTTTGCAATAACTTCTATGCGCTCAGAGTATTTCTATCGAGACATCTGTCAATCGTATATCGTTAGCACAACCCCCCTGTATACTCGTTGACGTCACAAGGGCCACTTTCAATTTCAATTTTCATTTTTTTTAATAAGCAAAAGTTCACACAGCGTACGGCACACGGGAATAGTAGGAAATTGGAATTATTGCATTCCCAGCCACTTGAAAATGACAGCACACCTCCTTGGGTCAGATGTTTTCCTCATACCAGGTGGATTTTCGAATAAAAATTCTTCTACTTGAATAACGCTTGATAATTCTTACTTCGAGTTGTTCTTTTAATTGTTCGTTCGTTTGTACACATCGCTAGTTTTAATACCCCCTCCGGCAGCAACTACTCCATTGATACATAGAGAGCGCTGGTCGCGTATGAATGAACGAATGGTAAGATAGTGGTGCTGCACAAATATGCGGATAAAAAAATTACTACCTTTTCTGAGTAGCGCCCGTCTATGAATGAAAATATAGTGGTGCTGCACAAATATGCGGACAAAAAATTAATACCTCTATTCAGGAGCACGTGCCTAAAAGAATGAAAAGACAGTGGTGCTGCACAAATATGCGGACAAAAAATTAATACCTCTATTCAGGAGCACGTGCCTAAAAGAATGAAAAGACAGTGGTGCTGCACAAATATGCGGAAAAAAAATTAATACCTCTATTGAGGAGCACGTGCCTAAAAGAATGAAAAGACAGTGGTGCTGCACAAATATGCGGACAAAAAATTACTACCTCTATTGAGGAGCACGCGCCTAAAAGAATGAAAAGATAGTAGTGTTGCAGAAATATGCGGACAAAAAAATTACTACCTTCTCTGAGAAGCGCCCGTCTATGAATGAAAAGATAGTGGTGCTGCAGAAATATGCGGACAAAAAAAAAACTACGTCTCTTTCTTCATATCCTTGGAGGCGTGGCAAATAGCTCATTGTAAAAATTCTGAAAAGCAGTAGACAAAACTAGTGACTCTTTATTAGATTCATTGATACAATAAAAGATAGCGGCGCGTGGAAATAATACGAAGAAGTTTCATTTATGTTTGTCAGGTGGTTGGCTCGCCAACAGGGTGCGAAATGGTATCGCCATCTCGCGGCTGAAGCAACGAACTACATTGCAGTAAATGTCATTTCGCCTGGCTGCCTGCAACCCGTACTACAACCCTGGAATGGGGGTTGCATAAAATGCATGTAAAGAGACTTGAACAATTTATTTTTGGAAACGGTTACTATAATTGTACATTAATAATAAATAATGATAAATAATAATGAATTGCTTCGTTATTTTTATTTCTTTCCTACCTTGCGAATATTTATTTCAAGTATTGAATAAACGGGAGATGTGCAGCATCATAAAATATAAGCATATAACAAGACGGACTCTATACCTGCTGATCTTGCAATCGTTAGGCACGTTCTGCAGGCAGACGACAGATTGGATATGGTACAGAGAATCTGAATGCTGAGGATGCTCAGAATTGGAAGAAAAATTCAATAAGTCAATGATAAACAATAGATAATGATAAATTGATGAAAAGAAGAGGAAAAATAATAATAATAATAATAATCATAAGAAGAAGAAAAATTTGTCGGTATTGCGTAGCTGCTGATGCAGCCTATAGACGCGTGGGCGTTAAACACGCTTATATATGAGTTATATATATATATTTAACAGTTCCCACCAAGTTTGTCCTATTTATATGACCTACGCGTGTTTATTACGCTGATGACCGCGCTTCCTCGCTAACTACGCATTTAAAATGAATTTATATACGTTGAACGTAGCGCCCACCTACAACAACAGCTTAAGAGTTTGAACAGGGTGACTATAACTCGTTTACGCGTTAAAAAGTCGAATGTATCATATAATTTTATACCTCTGCGAATGTATGTCTGCTCTTCTAGATGATTAATCAATCTGTTTCGTGGATGATCGTTTATTCAGTTAGGGAATAAGAAACAGAATAAGAAAAACGATATCAATTAATTACACAATTGGTACCTGTGTATATAAATGAATTCATACATATTATAATCATATATGTATATACCTACATACATAAGCTTTGAAAAAAAAAAAAAAAAATTCTTTTAGCATCGTCGTTAAAGGTACAGGTATACGTATATTCCGAGTTTAACAATCAAGCAACATCAGCAGCAGCAGAGCGCACCTTGCGTAATACGTTATGGGAATTAATTACAGGAAACTGAGGAAAATTACCTACCTATTTTACACCGCACGCATCGCACGTATATACCTATGTATATATATATATATATACACGATACACTGCGCAACACAATTATCTATTAGAAATATACCTATACTGTAACTACTCTGTACACGCGTTGCGAGTTGCGTAACTAAAACTTTATAATAGGTGTATGTACCCATTGTCTTATCGTATCAAAGAAGAAGAAGAAGAAGAAGAAGAAGAAGAAGAAGAATAAAAACACAGAGAAAAGTTAAAGAAAAGAAACGTGAAACACTTGATTAATTCTACATGTATTAAAACAATAGTTATAATCAACTCGGACGTATACCGTTTTCAATTATTATTATTTTATGTATTATATATATATACATATTCGTATATAATGGTACAGATCACTGTGAAACTTTTTTTTTTCTGTAATTTATCAAACTTTTCTATCTGTGGAATTATTTTTTCTTCACTTACATACATGGGTTTAATTTAATTTAATTTAATTTTCTGATTCACTATGGCACAGATGTATGTATGTATGTTACATACGTATCACGATATACGTATACTTATACCCTGAGTTAAATTTTGCATTGTCAAATTATTTCAGCCTTCTGCTAATTTGTGGGCTATTGTAGTATCGCCCATTTATCTTCCTCGGTTTAGGGTGCAGCGTTAGGGTTTTTGGCGCCGCTTATGCACGACGGGGTATCGGCAAAAGCCGCAGGTATTCATATTACATACATATATTTATATACCTATATAAGAGGGCTTTGATTTATTTTCATAAATTTTAGTTAGGCTCGTTAACAAATCAGGAAAAATTAGAAAAAAAAAAAAATAACCCGAGAAACATATATAACAACGATTCGGTATGTTTTGATGGGTAAAAGAGATTGTATCTCTTTTTTTTTTTTTTTTTTTTTTTTTTTCTATTTCACTCTTTCTCTATTTTTATTGGTTTGAAAAAACACCCTGTGGATTTCTTTCACTCAATCTCTATATTCCCCTTCATGTTCGCTCTCTCCATTCTTTATTAGGAACGAATTGACAGCCGTAATAGATTACTGTACAGGAGGGCAGTTAGTAACCAGATGCTTTCATTAGCAGAAGTAGGTATGTTACATATTATGTATCTACACACATACGTATGAATGTACATACGTATGAATACATTCTAACGAACCGCGATGGCTTACACTGCATTACTCCTTCTCTCTCACTCTTTCTTTCTATCTGTCTTTCTCTGTACAGGTAATAAAAAAAAGAAAAAAAAAAAAAAAGAAAAATAATCAAAAATTTGTTGAATGAAATAGAATGACGTGAATGAAATCGTCGACTATGTGAAACTCCATGTTCTCCGAAGTTTTCAAAAATTTTTTAAACTTTTATCACCCTGTTTGAACTCATCTAAAACTTTTTATAAATAATACCGCTGATTAGATATCACGTTGATTATAAATCGACGCGATTCTAAAGCTTCCGAATTTTTTTACTCCGATTGCACCTAATAGGCTAGTTGTATAGATATCATATCGAGTCAGAGTATGGCTCTATGGTTATATTTACTCACGTGTGCTTCGTTAATAACTGTTCGTTAATGACTGGAATTTTTTTTTTTCTCCTCCCCTCTTTTTCCCTCCCTCCTACTCTCGGCCTTAAGTACACTTGAATATCAACGTGTCGGTGTTACCGTCATTTATTCATGTATTATTATTATTTTCGAGTTTATTTCGTTGATTTCATTTGACTCGGTGTCTTTTCCCTCCTATTCGTTACGTTTAATTTTCACTAATTGTTTTTTCGAAGGGTTGAACGGGTGGGGGTTTGAGGAAAAGGAGAGGAGGTCACTCGCTACGTACTAGAGCGAGAGTGACAATTTTCCCAAAACTATCCGCGGGAACAAACTAGCTATGTGTCATTTAAAAATGGAATGGAATGGAACACACATACATACGTGTACCTATATCTCTTGTTACGGTTACGGATGGACGCTTAGCGAGACTGTAATTGTCAATGAGGTCAGTTTCCGGTCTGTTTAAAATGCGGATCGCGAAATAAATGTCATCACATATGACACAGCCGTATGAGCCTCGTATACGCGGCGATATATCACTTGAAATAAACCAATCACTCGAAAATTACAATAGAAAAAAATATATATATAAATAAGAATAAAAAATCCAAGAAAGAAATATAGCGATGACGATCCCTCGTCAAATTTTCGTATTTCCATAATTATTCAATTTCTTTTTTCGTCACGGAATTGAGAAATTTCGTAGCAATAACTATACTGCGTTTCGCCCGAAGGTATATGGGCTTATTTTTCTATATATATCGTATCTATATGTACATACATACGTATACTTGATGCAGCAGTTCATCCCAGCTCCTATTTAAATATAATAAAAACTGTTACGCCAGAACCCTTTATGTTAATAATTTAGGAATTAATAGTGCTGTTCATCGTTTTACACGCTGGCAGGGTAACCATGACAGCTGAGAATGACTGCTGATCGTCCGCATTACATCTGCTTCGTTGTCTGCAGTTTCGCAGGGTTGTCGAATAAATTAGAAAAGAAAAAAAAAAAAGAAAAAAAAAATGAAAAATAATAGAAATATGTTAATAATAACGGTATTCCGCTTTTATCATACAATTATTTTACACATAGACTCGTCGTGGTATTATAGTATTATAGCAGTAGTAGTAGTAAATGAATAAAATTCTGATCGCGCACATCCGGTAGCGCGCGGCATCATCCCGTAGCTGTAGGCATGCAAAACGACTTAGAGACGGTCTAATCTATAATACGCGTGTATAAATGTTTTACAGTTATAATTATAAAATGGCGAGATATTGCGTATCGAGTAAGTATAAATTTTTTCGAATTTAGTATATAATATTTCAACCATAGCCAAATTTTATTTTCATATATTAAACATTTTTTCAACGTTATATCGTTATACAAAAGTACCTACTATCCAACACCTTTAAAATTGACGAATAAATTATCACCGAAGTGAGGAGAATGAGGAGTAAAAAAAGAAAAGAAAAAAAAAAAAAAAAAGATATGTCGAGTGTCTTTCACAAAACCTCAAGGAGGTACCTACGTCTTGGTCCTTTGAAATAGGCGGCGAAATGGGGTGGGTCGAGTGTTTCTTTAAATTCTTATTATTACGCCTTGGATTTTAGACGCGTACCAGGCGCGTGCCGAAATTTTAGCACCTGGACTTCCGGCCCTAACATCTGTCCGCTTTATTATTTTTCTAGGGAGCGATATATACGAATTAGGCTTGTTCTGCTAACGGCTGTGGTTCGAATATACGTGTATCTCTATCTTCATCAATAAATTATTGAAGAAAAACAAAAACGAAAATAAAAAAAAAATTATTTTCCATCAATTTGCGGAGCCAATAAGTTATTTCCGGATTTCTTTACATTTAACACAGTTTTCGTATATCTGCTTCTTTTTATCTGCCATTTTTTTTTTTCTCTCGTTCTTCTTCAGATTCCAAATGCACGATGCGTATTCTAGTTAGACAGAGCCAGCTCTCGTAGATAGGTATAGGTATGCACTATACATATACCTTGCCTACTTGAAAGTTGAGTACAATGAACAACCCGTTTTATCCACGGTTTCGAGATTTGAAAAAAGAAAGACGAAGAAGAGAGAAAGAGAGAGAAAAAAAATAAAAATAAAGAAAAAAAATAAAAAATAAAAAATAGAACCAAGAGAAGAAAAAATGGTATGAGAATAAAAAGTGAGAAACTAGTGCAGAGCGGAACGGCGCCGTTGCGCCGAGGACCTTTAACAGTGACGCAGCGCAAAGAGACGCTCATAGTTTTTATTCTCTTCTCTTAACTTTTGTTACTTGGTATATTATACGATTTTTTCTTTTTCTTTCTTCTTATTTTAATTTTTCTTCTCTTTTTTCTTTTCTCCTTTCTTCTTCTTCTTCTTCTTCTTCTTCTTCTCAAACTCTGGAAGCACACACTTTTTTATAAATGGAGAAAAGAAAAATCTGTTATCATATACACATATATATTATCACTCTATGGCTAATTATTCATACTATATTCGCCGATTGTATCTCTACGTCTTTTCTAACAATGAGCAAAAGAGGGAAAGAAAAGGATAAAAAATGATTTGAAAAAAAAAAAAGAAACTCTTTCGCGAAATTAGAGTAGAATAATTAGTCCTTCTTACATGTATATATATATATATATATACTGAGCTGAATAAATAGGAGAAAAAGATTTTTTAGTTTACTTATCGTTAGAAGTTCGCTAAGTGCAGCCCCGCTCACTGCACTTATCGTGAATGCGAGAAAAACATAAATGTTCATTAAGCGAGAGAAGAAAAAATAATGAAAAACCGTCGATATAGTTACGAAAAACTTTTAGTTTTCTGTTTTTTTTGTTTTTTTTTTTTCAAAAAATTCACAATCCTAGACCTCGTCCACGACTGAGCTGTGTGACCCGTTGCTTGTTCAGACCGATCATTCTTCGGCATACCAGCTTTGGTTTGGTTAGAGAAGCGTGTGTTCGCACCGGGTTCTCTTCTCAGTTCTGTCAGTCGTCGGAGAGCCGCGCAGCAAGCCGGTCGTAAAGCGTTCTTTGGTTTTCGTTTGTGGTATTTTTTTCTCCTTCATCTTCTTCTTCTTCTTCTTCTTCATACGCGTATAATATCGATATAGATAAAAAGATGAAGATTAATATTTAAACATCGTGTGATAAATAGATCGTTTATTAATTATTCCAAGCCTACCTACCCCCGCTATATGCATCTACGTAAATTGAAAATAATAATAATAATAAGTAGAATAACGAGGAGAAAGAAAAAACGAAGAAGAAGAAAAATTGTCTGATTTTTTTGACATATTTATATTATACACCTATAATCGATACCAAGAAATAGAAAAAAATAAAATAAAATAAAAAATAAAATTTCAAATTATCTTATCATACTCCTATTGTTTCGTAAAAAAATTTTATACCCATATCTTCATTATATACGATAGGAGAATCGGTTGGATTATGATTGAAACAATTTTTAATATCAAGTCTCGATGAATAGTGATAATATCAACTCTAAGTCGTAAATATAGTACATATAAATATAAATATACATATACATTATATAAATAAAATAAAAATTCTATCAGAAATTTAACGAGAATTTGAAAATTTTCTAAATCAATAATTAAACCGCGAGAACCCTAAAAACGCAATGAAAATTTTAATTTTATCAATTAAATTATAATATAAAGCTAGCTCGGTAATAGGGGTGGCGTTTTAAAGACTTACATTCATATCGGTGATAAGACTGACCCAGTAAGAGTGCTTTGCCATCGTAGCAACCATAGCTGCAACAAGATATTAAAATAACTCCGATTAGTAAAACTAATTCATTCGGCGATCTAACTGTTCGGAAAAAAGTAAAATAAAATACAAAAATAAGAAGGAACTCTGAATTTCGTTGATTCGGTGTGTATAGCAGAAGGTGAAAATTAATGAAGAAATAAAAGGGAAACTTTTTGGGAAAGACTTGTGTCGAGTAGAGCTGCTTGAGATCTGACCAAATAGAAAAGAAAATAGGATTTTCCCTTTTTTTTTTTTTTCTTTTTCTCTTTGAAGACTTATATTAGAGAAGGATAAAGAAAGGGGAAGGAAAAATCCTTCCAGGAATTGACCCGAGGGTGGTTGTTGCAAGGGGCTGCAGCGTGACAATCATTTGGGAGAGAAGAACAATAAGTATAAGAAAGCAGAAGGAAGAAAGAGGGAGAAAGAAGATTGAACACCTTCCTCACCCTCGAATTTGTTTTCGAGTAATAACTAATTGGATTAAAAAAAAAAAAAAAAATAGATAATCTCGCGTTAATCTCAGCGCAGTTATAATCATGTTTATTAAAACGGGGGGCTTTTATAGAGGTAAAACAGCCTCAGCGAATGAACGATAGAGAGACAATTTAAATATTAGTAGGAAATAAGGAAAACCTCTAAGAGACAGGAAAAAAAGGACGGGAAAAGAGAGAGAGAGAGTAATATTAAAAAATAAAAAAAATAAAAATAAAATAAAAAATAAGAATCATAAGAAAGAAAGAAAGAAAGAAAAAAAAACTACTTGCAGTCAGACATGCCGTGGATAAAGTGCCTCGGTGGAAGAGCCAGCAGTAAAACAAGGCGAGGGAAGCCTCTAACTGTCAGTCAGCCCATTCATCTTCTTGTGAAGGTAAATTTTGACTTGTAAAAATTAATGAAAAAAAAAAAAAGAAGCAAAAACAAATTTCAATGCATGATTATACCGATGATTCACTTGATTTAAGTTTGTAATTATTTTGTACATTTTTTCTCACCTCGCCAGTCCAAGATCGAACATCCCGATAGCCCGGACAGTGAAAAAGAGATTCACGATAATTTATAGAAAAAAAAAAAAAAGAAAATTTCCCCCGTTCCAGATTTTCATAGGCTTAATTCCGGCCTGTGAAAGAAAAAGACTTGAGGAAGAACGGCGGAGTCTATTTTTTTTTTTTTTTAAGAAAACAGTTTAACGCGTGTACAAGGTGCAGCGGATCACGAGGTGGAGAGTTGAAACCCGGTAAAAAGAAATCTCGAAAAGAAAAAATATATGTCGCGTCTTAAGCTGCGTTGAGAGATTTGATGGTACAAGAGTCTCGTTAGGCCTCTGGTTCGCCGCCAGTTCTTCCAACGTCGCGCTGTCCGTGTCGTTAGAAGAAAATAAAGAGATGAAAGAAAAAAAAAAAAATATACGAAATCTGGGATCAACCCGAAAAGAATTTTATACAGGAATGAGAATACCAAAAATTGAAGAAAGTGAAGTAAAAAAATATTATGTGATCGCAACCCCTGGAAAAAAAAAAAAAAAAGAAATAAATAAATTTAACACGTGTCTAGTTTAGTTGCATATTAGTTAAAATTAAACCCCATTATGGAGTTATTATTGTTACAAAGCACTTGATTCTAGTTGAGCTGATTATTAATTCTTGTAACAAGGTCCGGCACACCCGAGAACCTACTACTGATGTCGGAGTACACGATTATATATAGCGCATTACCCATGGCTTATACCCCCAGCTTAGAAACTGTGTTATTATAATCGTATATACTCTGATATCAGCTTGTATGGTCATGTATTAAGGTAGATACAGGCACACATATGGACCTATGGCATCCCACACAGGGATATAACATTAAGCTTGGACATTCCCCGCTGTTAGATATTAGGTATATAGGCATATGCAAGAAATACATACCAGGAAATACTTCAGTATTTAACGGTCTTATAGAGGATCGTAATTAATCCAACATTCCGAAACTATCGCTTTATCAGTTGAAACTTGATCTGCAGAACTGTGAGGAATAAAATAATGCGCGAAAAAACGAGATGATTATCTTAGAAATTTCGGCTCGCATCTCGCGGACTTGTTATCGCTCTCATTACTTCAGAATGACTTTATTTAAATTAGAATTTGGAATTTTTAAAGAGTTCTTGACAAAACCGCGTCAAGGGTCACTTTCGTTCCCACGAGTCCATCGCGCTTACCTACCATATTTACTTATCCCTGTGCGGGAATGACCACAGCAAACATTTCAATAAAGAAATTTACCTTTTTCTTCTTCTCATTTTGTATATACTGATTCGAGGACCAATTTTGTGTAATGGAAGCAAAAAGAAAAATCGTTTCAAAATCGATTAGAGTATGTTAAAAATTTATTTCCCCATTACCACGTGAAAGTAAATAATAATTTTCTCGTAAACTATATAAATATACATATGCATATATATATATATATATATGCATGAATTTATTTCACGTATCACACCCAGTCTCGGTTAAATGATGTATAACGAAAGATAACCGCGCAGCATCTTTGACTTAGTAGTGCACTGCGGAGTCATGACTCGATTAGTTTTTATGTATGCACTTCGATATCTTGCCAGCTATCGTTAATTATATGGGCTTGTATTTGACGCGAGTGTTGTTCAAAGATCGTAACTCTCTCTCTCTCTCTCTCTCTCTCTCCCCGTCTCTCTCTTTCCATGCAACGTACGTGCGTGGGAGTATAGAGTGTAAAAAAAAAAAGAAAAAAAAAATTTCTTCAGCTTTTGATACTGGGATGAAAGTGGAAGGCGAACAAATACTTGACGAGGAATAAATTAGAAAAAAAATTTTTCGGACGTATAATTTAGTTGAAAAAATTCAGTCCGTTCGAAAACTCTTAGTTTACACTTTTCGACATATCACGGAAAGTATAAGTCCGATGAAAATATTGTTCGGATAAAAGTTGTAGAGTTTTAAAATACGCACATTTTATGTGGTATAAAGTTTTTCGATACCGTTAATAGAACTGGCGTAAATACCCGCCGAATATCAACGTCGACGAAAAGGCTCGAGTATAATTTACTTTCTGATGTAATTAAGACCAAGAATTTTGTCTATGCGTTATATTTAACTTACCAGGAAGCTACCATAGGCTTGTGGAGAATTCGGTTAGTTGAGTCTTGAGAATGTAGCCAATTATTGATAATGCCGGCTTTAGGGAGTTCTCGGTTTATTTTTAGCGCCTCTCATGATGCTGGACGAATAACCGACTCATATGGTCCGATTCAAAGGCCTATAAGCATATGATGGGGTTTAAAAATGGTAAATTATTCCGAAATTTTTCATCATGATTAATCAATTCGTCGATTGACAACTCGTTATTATCGCAGTTACAGTTACCTGCGTTCATTTCGCTTCACTTCCGGCCTTAAAAAGATCGGCTAAAAGAAAGTTGTTGCGTCCCTTTGTTTGGCTCGTGGCCTTTTACGGTCCCGTTCATTCGTTCCTACGTTTAGAGTCTCAAATAACAGAAGCTACGATATTGTAGGAGAGTTCTACCCGACGATTTCCTAGGATATAGAAAAGGGCGGCCTTCACCTTTGCCGCATGAAAGTAGAATTTTTTTTTCCTTCAAAATCTGAAAAATTTTCGCATCAAATTGTGCGGGTGGTTCAAAACTGGGTTGGAAAAAAAAAAAAATTAAAAAAACGTTGAAAAAACTCAGTAGACCTTCAATTCTGACTCTATACGTGGAGGATGTGTTCTGTGGGAAAATCTAAAGAGTCACTAGCCCCACGAAACAATGAAAGGAATTTGTAGCGTAGGACTGGATTCCTCAGACTTCCTCGTAGTATCTGATCAGTTTAACTAAACGCCTACGGTATATCACCCTTAACTGATTTCAACCTCTCACCTGACCACGAATGCCTTTCTTCTTCTTCTTATTCCTTCGTATATTTTTTTTTTTTTCTAAATAGAAAAAAAAAAAATAGAATTTGTTAAGAAGAGAAAAATGTAGAAAGTTGCAGTGCAGAAGAGAGCAACGCGTGTATATTAGACACATACCAGTCGTATAACGTCTATGGGTACAGGACCTAGACTTATAGACCCATATGAATGCAAGCACGTGGGCGATCATTGAAAAGATTTGAACCAGACCCACCAATCTTACAACCTGTTTGCCATGGCCACCAGAGTGAATGCAGTGCTTAATTACGAGATGAGTAGGTGGCCCATCACTGTCTTAGAATATGTATATATATATATTTCTATCTTTTTTTTTTTTTCATTACAAGATCAACGATACGTCGATAAACTATCGGGTCTTGAGACTGTTTATTCATCCATTAAAATTCCGTCCGTATCAATAGATCGCGGTATATGAAATATTTGTAATATCTCATTGGAAAGGTGAATGAAAAAAAAATAAAATGATTGTCGTATTAATTTTATAAGGAATTGAGCTAGAAATACAATATATGAAAAATACCCTAATGAAAATTGTGTCTGTATAGGATATACAAAAAAAAAAAAAAGAAAACGAATCCCTCCCAGAAAATTCATCTCGGTTTTTATCTTACGTCACGATCTAGCCACGTATCGTTGAGGAGAAGCAGGGGGATCGTAAATTAAAGAATTAATTGGAAATAGGGTTGACTGTAATTGTTATTTGGAAGAATGCACCCTGGAGCAGCTGCTGCCTTAAGCATTTAGAGTGAAATTTTGACCATATTCATTCAATCCGGCGCTTCAAAAAAGGATTAAAATTTTTCGAATCTCTCGAGCGATACCATACACGCTTAATAAATCTGCGAATAATTAATGGCCCTTAAATCGAGATGTGTAGACATGTTAGATTGTTAAACAAATGGTCAAGGTTAATAGCCAGGGGAACACACCCACATGCCACTCCCTTCCTTCTCTATATAACTACTTGAATAAAATACCCCTTATGTTAGATCAAGGTTTATATGTACCCATTACCTCTGAATGAAACCCAAAAATAATTCGATGCATATAAACGGTCGTTACCCACGTGACTTCGTCTTTCGAATGTATTGCGCTTTGTTTATTTGTTTTTCTCCCTCTTTCTCCTGCCTTTTTTATAATTTCTTTGTATCAGTCATCACACGCGTGAAAAACTCAGAGAAGCCTACGACATACGGTCTCTGGCCCATATCCTGCCCACCAGCTTGTCGTACCTTCCATTTAGCTGCAATCTGACTTGTTACGCTGGTAGGGGATAGACTAGTGACGGATTTAAACCGACCTCGAATCAGTTCAACAAACTGTCAGGCCGTATACCCCGTTTATTTATTTACTAAGTTTCAAACTGCGGGGTGGCTCGCTCCTCTCGATATTTTCGTTTCATTAGAAATTTTCTTTTCGTTAGTTGATTGGTGATTTAGAAAAAAAATCAATGAAATTCCTTTAAGTTTATCCGCCCAATTTCTCGCGCGGTTTATACCCGCGCCTATAACATACGCGGTGGTAGCGTGATAATTGAGGCCTCGTCGTCCGTGACAATTCTTGTCCCTATTTTACGACCCTCGACTCGATTTGGTGAGACGGCTAATATCCGCCCTGCTGCGTTTGTCATCCCCATTTTATTCCCCCAGTTCACCATTCCCGTTTCCTCTTACTCCCCCGCGTTTTTCATATCCCATTTATACTTCCTTATATCGTATATAGGCACTCGGCATTATTACCCGATATATAATAACCGCTGAGTTCAGAGGTTCGAAAATCCATTAATAAAATCGTACCTAATTACCCGGAAATATTATGCGAACTTTTTTTAGCTGTTCTTTCACGACCCACGATATAATCAAGAGTTGAAAAGTTTGGATATATAGTATAACACCGCTGGTCAAGAGTCAATTAACGTCTGTATCATTCATCAGGTGATACTAATTAGCGACAAAATTTGAAAAAGTCCCAAAAACGAAGAAAAAAAAAAATTATATATTTCTTCTCCGTTTTTTTTTTTTCCTTTCTTTTTTTTTTCTCTCTGTCATCAGACATGACCTCAGTCGGTCTAGACGGATTTAGGTATAATGTTGGAATCGTCGGCATCGCTTATACAGCAGCAAAAGCAGAATCCAGAAGCGGTTAAGCAGACACCACCAACAGACAGACCCGCATACAAGTCATTTTCTTAATCCCCATAAATAATGTTAGCTTGGTAGCAGCAGAGATCGTCGTGTGAATCCTTGAAAGCTCTGTCAAGAATTGGATGGAATTAAAGGATCATTTTTTTAATTCTTTTATAAATTTTATTATTATACTAAAATCGGGGCTCTATTTTTCAAGCGGCTCAGGTCCTGAAGGGTTAAATAATAAAATGTGAAACTATCGTGCGAAAGAATGAAGAAACCCGTTCTTTTTTCGCTTCTCTCTCTCTCTCTCTCTCTCTCTCTCTATCTTTATATACATAAATTACGGAATTGTAACGGTCAGAAAAGGTTCGTAAGGTGAGACGTTGCGCAGGGTTATTTTTTTTTTTCTTATTTTTTTCTTTTTTCAAAGAGGGTAGAAACGTGCCTTGACAATGCAACGGCGCATTAGCGTTTCATATGCAGATATAATGCTCGCATATGAGTACGCACTATACACTATTATAATAATTATTGTGAGAAAATTTAGAGCCTTCGAGAAATGAATCTTGTAACACTTTTTTTCTTTCTTTCTTTTTTTCTCTCGTTATTTTGGGACCCTTTTTTTTTAATTTTTTTTTTATTCTTTGCTTTTGTTTGTTCAAATTTCAACTCATACGACCTGCTCTAATCTTTTTGAGATGTAACTACATTAAACTATATCTTGAAGGCGTTCTCTCCTATCCCAACCAAATTCTTCCTATAACCACGCACGTATGTACTATACACATATATACTATACGATTGACGGGGCTAGAGTGCAGCGGACAATAAAACGATTCGTATCGCGGACCGGCCGCGGCAACGTTATACTAGGAATAGAACACCCGTTTTATTTTACCTTACCTTTATGGGGGACTGATAGACATACATATATATGTATAACCACGTTGTATATGTAATGTAATGTAATGTATAAGTATCTGTCATGTACTACGTCTAGTACTTCGCGCTATGACCCACCGATCCACTAACCGTTCCGTAGAGTAATACCGGTTCAATGACTGTGGCTTTTATAAAACTAGTTTTAAAAATGTTGGAAGATAACGATACGTGATTTCGGTATGAAATGTTGTTTTTTTTTGTTCTTCCTTTGCTACTTTTGCGGTATTGCAGAGTCGGAAAACAATTTTTTAGAATTCTTTCGATTAAATTAGGGGGGAATGTTAATTAGGCGATTGAATCGTATGAATGTATAAGAGACACAGTATTTCGATTTTGGACAAATTTCTTTAAGATAAATTTCTAAGAAGCTCCCAGCTGCCGGTCCATTAGATTTATCAGAAGTTTTGGATACCCTAAACCGGGACGTTTTACGAGGTGGGAATATCTCGTCGTATAGGTATATCTCACACGGGGATGTTTATACGTTTGATGGTGTGTTAAAGGGGACCGGTTTTAAAACAGTCGTAGAAACGAAAGGTAACATAACATAATATAACATAACAAAACGTAAAATAACATCAATGCCTATACCTACTCTATACCTGTAAATGCTGCTTGTACGAGGGCAGCTTGAAGTGGAGAAGTAACGTGCGGGAAATCGTCTTATGACGGCCACCCACGGCAGTACTTTACATAATCGGTCACTCTCGTAAGTCGACTTGGTTTTCTTCAACCTCGACCCATCTCAGTATACCTTATACCTGTTCAGAGAATAAGAATCTCAAATAGTAATAAAAAATGAAGAAAGAAAAAAATTGGAAGGAGAAGACGAAAAGATCCTTCTGACTCAATACACGCGTTAGAAATTATTATTTTTTTAATGAGATTAATGAATCCGTTTACAACCCTCGCTCTCGACTTTTATTATTCCCTTAATAAAGACGCGACACTTGAGATTTTTTAGTTTTCCTTACTCAATTCGGTCAAGTTTCTCACGGTGTGACGTACATAAGCCCGGTGGTACCCATCCTGCATCAAGGAAGCCGGAGGTGGTGCGGAGAATTTTAAAACTTAATATCTTCCTTCCCCCTGAGCTCTTTTTTTTTTTTCTTATATTTTTATTTTTATTTTTATTTTTTTAAGCATCTCTCAAGTTACACGACCCATGCAAGGTGTTCAACGCCTCTAGTCGCCTTCTGGTCGCTGTAGCACCGTCTTGTTGAACTTGAGTTTCAATTTAGAAGACACGTTTTTTTTTTTTATCGTTTTTTTTTTCCCTCATCCTCTTCCGACAAGTTCTCTCGTTTCTCATCGCAATTTTTCTCCTCAATTTTTCATTTTATCATCCTCGCTCTCACGGGCGAGTATCCTCTAATTGGGAATAAAGAATTCGGGTCATTGTTATATGGGTCTATATTTGAAAATCGGCTAATTGCTTAACGACGGAACAAAACGAGGGTTAAAAGCGAAAATTGGTTCTTTAAGCTCTCATTATTTCTCAATCTTTCTTCAGTTTCTCGCTCGGACTTTACTCGCGGTCCATATTACTGCATTGAGGCGCGCCCCCGCTGGCGCCGCTTTGAAGAACGCCGACCTGCCGTCTGCTCTTTTTCTTTCTCTTTTTCCATATCTCTCTCTCTCTCTCTCTCTCCCTTTTTTTTCTCTCTCTTTCTCTCTCCGTGTCGTTCAGAGATCGGCAGCCACGCGGAAGTCAAATTTTCTGATCATACGACGATAAATCTTCTCCTTAATTTGCAACCACGTATAACCCACGCCGTGCCGTCAGCAACGTTCTCAATAATCCGAGGATTCATCGCGATTCGCAAGCGCGACTATTTTACTAAAACTTGAACAAAAATTATGGTATAAATTTAATTATTTTTTTTTTTTTTTCTATACAAATATTACGGCTTCTTTTTTTCTCATCCTCTTTATACTACTGTCGAATATTATACTCCGTAAAAATATATTTCAATTTCTCACCTGCAGATATCGAAATAGATTTTTTCATAAAATTTCACACAACAAGTTATGAACAGTGCTACAGCCGAACAGCCATCAGATGCGAGTACAGATTGTAAACGGTCCTCTCCTTCCTCGTATATATTTCCATAGGTTATCACCAGCGAAGCGTCGAAGTCGGGCCGTGTGTGAAAGGAGGCTGTGAGCAAAATTTCAAAGTGAAATTCCTCGGGAATTATCATCATCCCTGTTTTCTGTGTCATTTATATTAGCGTTCATCCAATTCCGCGAATCGTTATGATATTTATAATAAGGAATTGTTCTCTCAACCTCGTTTACTCAGATCATAAAAAAACAACAAAACCCACATTGGTAAACGTCGGAGAGAGCAGCTGCGATTCCAAAATCGATTCATCGGTCGAACATCTGTCGCCATTTTGCATCGATTTCACGTTACATTGTCGGATGTTCGGTGTCTCCATTGTCACAGGATTAGCTCTCGGAATTTTAAGTTCCAAATGAATTACGACGACGTATGTACAGCTGGATTAATTTTGCACCGACGTACCGTACCGCACGAATTAGATCATCACTCTTACTCCAATTTCTTCAATAAGTGTTGATTAATTGTCTCAATGACACGACGAGAAAGAAAACAGGCGTAATATTCATGAGGAAAACGCCGTTTGGAAATAGGAAACCAGATTGAGGATGAGAAGATGCTGAGTGCTGGGCCAGCTCGCGTGGACCGGGAGTCTGTGGTTAGTGGTCAACGCCTCATTCATGAGGAGTCGTCTTCCTGCTTTGGTCTCTGTTACGGCTTGGTGAGATCAGCCGTTCCCTGCAGATTGGAGCAGAGATTTCTGCTCTTCAGCATGCAGCATTTGACTGCAATCTCTATTTCACCCACAACGCAGTATCATTCGTTAAACTTGGCCATGTATGATCTGATCGGTATAATAATAAGGGTATAAAAATTGAATTTCAAAGCGATGTATCAGGAGGCAATTCTTATTCCTCCCTTAACGCGATCGTCCCCCTGATGTTTATAGAGGTTCGGAAAAATGAGCTGCAAATATTTGTACCCTCTTGTCATCGGGACACATGATATCATTCCCCTGCAGAGGTAATCCCCGGTTGTCACTCCGACACCCTTGCAGGCTTTGCTGGTTGAGAAAAACATGTGGATAGAAGAAACGCTGCATAGGGTGATGTTATTTTTTTAGAGTTTCAAAACTAACAGCAACTTGATCCTTTCGAGGAGTGCAGTGCAGTTCGGTAGTGTTAATCATTTTACCAGCAACTCCCATGACGCTGTGAGACTAGCTAACGTAAGATGGAAGGAAAGAGAGGCCTGTTCAAACATCATATCCAATATTAAGCTAAGAATACATCGAGCCAGGGCGCACCCAAAACTCGATGTTCACTTCTCATGGGGAATTCCATTAGAATGTTTTTTACTCACGTATATATATGTACCTTCAACGTTATGGAAATACGTGTAATTACGTAATAAAAATTGACAGGATGATTGAGCGCTCGTTCACATATCTGAAGATGACAGAATGCGAGGATGAGCCGCTTCGGTTTTACTGCTCTCAGTCAAGTTGATATCGTTCTAGGCCGATATTCACTCAGTTTCATAATGCCAGCTATCGAATTGATGAAAAAATACGTAATTACGATGAAAGTACGCCCTGTTTTATCATTTTCTAATTTCTATCAATTTATCGCGTTACTAGTTATAGTCGAGAATTTGATATATTAACTTTCTGACTGGCCTATGTCAGAGGCAAGAAAACCATCGTCGATGTTTCCACGTCCCGGCGAGTTCATCTCCGGAGTTTAATGCAGCCACGAAATAGACTGAGTCGATTTCCTTGGGGCGGAAATGGCTTGAATATTAAGGAAGGGATTTTTTTTCAGCACAGATTATAAAAGCCGTGAAATTTCGTGGCGAAGGCAGGCAGATGTGACAAAAATTTTGGTATGCTGCATCAACTGCGTGACTAAAAAAAACACTTGTATAAAAAAAAAAAAAAAATTTAGATGATTAAGTTCAATATTCGTTTTATTAATTTTAGATACTCGGCTTCAGTATGATCAGTTTCATTGAATGTAGGACCTCTTCCGTTCTTCTAAAGTCAGGATTTGACTATTAGCGGTCTTTGAGGCGTCAAGACGTCGCCGTCGTACCCTATTCGCTATCAAAGGAGTAAAGAGGTCCGGGTCTAATTCCGGAGGAGTTTCCTTCGTCACAAAGTTCAGTAGATTACTAACCGCAAGACCGACGACGACAGATGAAACGGAACCCAGTGGCGCGTACCACATGTAGGAAATTCGGTAAAGGTAAAAGTTCGAGGAGTCTCCGAGAGCTCTGTAAAAAATAAACGAACTTAGGTCAGCGTTCGAATAGACGGGAAACAAATCTAGCTGAGAAATGGATAAGAAAATGAAAGAAAAAAAAAAAAATACGAAAACTCACACATGTCTAACACCTGACGAATTCGTGACCAGGGTTGTGTGGCAGCCAGTTGTGGACACAGGCAGTGGTACGTTCGATGGTCTTGGCTGACCGAAGGCGGTCCAACAAACAAAGGCCAGACTAGTCAGAGTTCCAATTACAGCTCCCTTTTCATTTGCGGATTCGAAGAACATCCCAAGCGTAAAGATACCGAGTAATGGACCACCGATCGCCCCGGTAATACTAAGAGAAACTTGAATTATGCTGCCTAAAAATTTAGCAAAAAATGCCACAAGGGGAGACGATACTCTGATAACAACAGCAAGGATCTTCCCTACGAGGGTGCTACGATCTTCGGGAAATTCTGAACCCAGCTTGACGTAAGCTGGCTTGATGTAATCTTCCAGGGTAACGGCGGCAAGGGAATTTAAAATCGCAGATACTCTGCTCAAACCAACGCTGAATATTCCGGCAATGAAGAGTCCTGCGAGTCCAGGAATTTCACCCATAGTCTGCATCACGAAATATGGCATCAGCATGTCGCTTGAGGATATCTTCGCAGTCCTTGTTATAGGCGTACATAGCGATGCCTGAGAAGCACGTTGAGAGCCCTAGGAATATGAGGAATGGCCAGGTACCCCGCATGGCTAGCTGAGCCGATCGCAGTGTCCTGAAATAAAATGATATCAGATTTCATCGCCAGTTAGATCGATGGACCGAAATCGTCTCTCTTACTTCGAGGTCAGCAGTCGTTGTATTTGAACTTGATTGACCGCGAATAGTGTAAGGAAAGTGCAGAATCCTCCGATCGTTAGGCTTCACCAGGTGTGTCGCATCGTTGGATCGGTGGAGAAGCTTCAATGTTTTTTATTCAGAATTACGATCTGGGATCGGCATGTTGTCATATCGGTTATAGATTCTGATCTTACGCACTTGTTGAATTCGATCCAGTTGCCAGAACCCCGCGATACCACCGTCCACGTTTATTGCATCAAATATAATGATCATGACCACAGCGACCATCATTAAAATACCCTGAAACATGTCCGCTGGCAATAAGTTCCTGAACTGTGAGCCGTACCATTGATTATTCGAATCTGTAGACACTGAAGTTCCTCCGTGCGAGGTTCAATCTGGAGCATCGAGGAAAACCTCGATCTGTATCTCTGTTCCCTCCTATCACTAGTACGAGAACTTTGTTATCTGGAGATTTGCCAGAGTCATGTAAAGCTGTTAACGACTACTTTGTCACCTGTCACTGCTATTGTCTCCTAAAGTGTCGTAAATCTGAGACAATGTATTTCTGCAAAAAGTACAGCCAATCTACGGACTCAGAGTTCAGAATGCTTCGCCTTGGCAACAGCAGCGTCTATTTTAATTAGCGATAAGATTGTTCTGTTACATCTATCGGTCATAAATGAATTACCAAAAGTTTCTCCAACTATTCGCCGAGCGATTTTTACTCCGTTTTTTCGCTAGCCAAAAAAATACACCAATGTTCGTATTAGCGGAATGAAACTGCTTCCTTAACTTCGGGAAGTGCTCAGCGACAACGCGACGGAATAAGGTAACACAACTGAAAGTCCGACTCGAAGCGTTTGTCGGAGTGTTAACGTTATCAGCATCGCTATCATAATTGCGAAGTCTTCGTTTCGCAACATGGGAGTTCACTGTGTGCAGTTTTCACAGCTTATGGCTTTTTTTATCTCTTGAAAACTGGGAAAACTGTGAACTAGTAATGGCGGTATGAATATGGGTAGAAGGGAGTGCTGTACCTTGACCAGGTTGTATCTCAGACCACACTGTCGATAAACATTTGAATAAATTTGACTTTCAATTGCAAGTCGAGATTAGCATTAATTATTAATAAATTGTTAAGAATATGGATTTGCACAAGTCTTGACATCGGCTATGCAACGACGACTGTTTTCGAAGGAATGAAAAGGATGAAGTCGGTATTCTTAGCAATTTTATTTATCTTCTATGAGGTAAAACGAGTTGCCTTTTTGAGTCCTTGGAGCAGAGTACTTAAGAAATAAAAAACGGAAATAAAGATTTGTCTTATCTTTAGTAATTAATTTCCTTGAATTTCGTTCTCTTTCCGCCGTTCCAAAGTCAGTATTTGACTGTTAGTCGTCTTCTCGAGATCAGTACGTCGTCGTCTTACTCTGTTGGCTATCGGAGGAGTGAAGAGGTCCGGGTCCAGTTCCCGACGAGTATTATTCGTCACAAGTCGCAGAAGGTTGCTAACCGCAAGACCAACGACGACAGTAACAACGAGACCAAGAGGCGCGTACCACATGTAGGAAATCCGATAGAGATAGAAGTCAGACGAATCCCCTACGGCTCTGTGAAAAAAAGAAAAAAGAAAAAATAGAAACAAGATCGTTAATTTTTTTCTACTCAAAAATTTGACCCAATGGTTCCGGAAAGATAGAAAACTCACACTTGTCTCGCGTGTGACAAAACCGTGGTCACAGTCGTGTTGCATCCGATCGTAGACGCGGGTAGAGGAATCTTTGCAGGCCTAGGCTGACCAAAAGCGGTCCAAATTACTAAGGCCAGACTGGTCAGGGTCCCGATTACGGCGCCTGTCTCTTCTGCAGATTCGAAGAACATCCCAAGCGTGAAGATACCGAGTAATGGTCCTCCGATTGCTCCAGTTATTGTAAGAGAAGCTTGAACAATACTGCCTAAAAATTTAGCGAGGTAAGCCACAAGGACGCACAACACCCCGATGGCAACGGCGAGACTCTTTCCAACTATGGTGCCGTGCTTTTCTGGAAACTCTGAACCCAGCTTGAGATACGCTGGCTTGATGTAGTCCTCCAGGGTAACGGCGGCTAGGGAATTTAACATAGCAGATACCGTGCTTAGACCAGCACTGAATATCCCAGCAATGAAAAGCCCGGCAAGTCCAGGAATGTGTCCCATCGTCTGCATCACGAAATAAGGCATCAGCATGTCGGTTGATGAAATCTTACCAGAAGCCACGGGATCGCAGTCGCTGTAATAGGCGTACATAGCAAGGCCAGAGAACGAAGTTGAAATACCCAACCAAGTCAGTAATGGCCAATTGCCCCACATGGCCCACTGTGCTTCGCGTAAAGTTCTGGAATGAGATAAGACCATATTTTTATCTCATGTAAAGAAAATTCCGATCCAATCCATCGTACCTTACGGTCAACAGTCTCTGGACTTGGACCTGATTGACACCGTAGAGTGTGAGGAAGGTGCAGAATCCTCCGGCCGACAAGCTCCACCATGTGTGCCGCATCGTTGGATCCGGAGAGAAGCTGGAATTTTATTTTCGTTATAGGAATTAGAATCTGGGATCGGCACCTCGTTAATATACCGGTTACAAGCTCTCGACCTACGCACTTGTCAAACTCTATACGACCTCCGTCGACAGATAGTTGCCAAATCCCCGCGATACCACCGTCCACGTTTATCGCTGCAAATATAATGACCATGACCACAGCGAGAAGCATCAAAACACCCTGGAATACGTCCGTGACCAGGACCGCCTTGATGCCACCGATCGTCGAGTAGAAAGTACAGACGATTCCGATCAAAAGTACGCTTATGTCGCCCGATAGTCCAGTCGTTGCTTCCAAGGCTAGAGCTGGGGCGTAGAGGACAACTCCGGTGTAAAACAGAAGCTGAATGGAATTTGCGATGCTGGCTACCAGTCGTGCGACCACGCCGAATCTCAGCTCGAGATACTGCGAAATTTTAAGGAGATAATTCATTTCTAATCAGTCAAGAAGTAGGGCAGTCGGAAAGAAGAAAAATCGTCAATACCTCGTAGGCGCTGGTTTTTTGAAGTTTGAAAAATACTGGTAGATAAAGATAGATGGATGCCGGGGTTCCCAAGGTGTAGCCAAAGTAAAGTGCCAGTACTTGTGTACCGTAGTCATAATTTTCGGCGCTAATTCCTACCAGGGTTATCGCCGACATGAATGACACCATCAAAGCGAGTGATAGTGGGGCAGCGCTCATTGAACGATCGGCGGAAAAATATTCCTGTATTATGAATGTAAGGTTTAGATACTTGCTAATTTTTATTTATTTATTTATTTATTTTTTCTCATCTTTTTCCCTCATTTCACAACAGCACAGGTTCGAGGAATAAATTATATACTAGAATGTAGCTTTCGCACTACCCGATTGGGGAAAGTGTGTCAGTATCAAATACTCGTTAAATTTATAGCAAAAAATAATTCTGACTAGACTAGTTTTTAATAACGAATAAGTGAATGCTGTCATTATCGAACCTCGGTAGTTTTTTGTCGACCACCGCTGAATCTGTAGTAAACACCGATACCTGCACTGATAGCAAGCATCACGCCGATCACCACGTAGTCGACCCATCTTAGAGTCTCGATCTCGCCGGTGCTGGACTTCATTATAATTAGGGTATTTCATTATTTCAGATATTCACAGAGGGTGGAAAAGTCCAAGGGAAGACATATCACTTACCATTTTTTTTTTATTTTTCGTTTCTTTTCTTGTTTGAAAGAAATTTTTCTTAGTTATTGCGATCCCGGATTGTGAACATCACGCACTATACAATTTCTCACTGAACTGGCAGAATAGTAGCGATGTGTATACGCCCTATCAGTTTTTGGTAAATCTCCTAATCTCCGAGGTAGACTTGCGTTTATAATGCTTGAATATTGTCACGGGATTCTTGCATGATTTACTAACACGTTTTACAATTGGTGTCAGACTCGTTGCGAACACGCAATACTCGATTCTCACAAGTTTATATCTGCTAGTAGCTTGTCTTCGTATATCTACCTGCTTGGGGAGTTAAGCCGCGATAGAGACTGCGTATAATTCTGTGTTGGAAGAGAACTGATACTTGACATTTTCCCCACCTTTTTGAGTCAATTTGTTAACTCGGCGGCTCCCACAACCTGGGTAAACATCGGTTAACAGTGAAACGAACAAATTTCTTGCTGCCGGGTTTAGGTCAGGTCGTTTTTTTTCTCGCGATTTCAATACCAATTTTTTCGCAAGGCCATCAATAGAATTTCGTTCACTTATATTATTAAACATTTTATCATATACCCAGCTGTCCGGGTGAATCGTATATGAAAAACTAGTTTGACCGCATGTGAAGCTGGTTGTCCATCGTTACGTAAATAACTGTAATTTTATCGTCACTAAATAACTTGCCTAGGGTTTTTCGTTCGAGACTTGAAGTGAGAATAGGATTATTTTTTTGGATCCCTGCATGAGAGTCGGTTTCACGAAAGAAAATCGTAATTTTCTGAAGATTCGAGAAAAAATGAAAAAATAAAGAGGCGTGAGTATTTTCCCTCAGGCTTGGAAGTCTACACACCTCAAGCGTTGTTGATCTTGCCAAAAATGATAGTGACGATATCGATACCTATTGATATGCAAATTTTATTCAAAAGCCTTGAAACCTTTTCTTCTTCCTTTTTTTTTTTTTTTACAACGATCTTCGTACGATTTCCAGTCGGCGTTTACCTTGGCGTGGTACTATTTTGAAGAAATTACACAATTCACAAAAAAATCTTTTTCTCCGTGACGAGGCTCAGAAGGTTGCCTGTTAAACACAAGGCACGAAATAACATACACCGGATTAACCCTAACTGGGTTGAAAAACACGTGTAGGAAATCCGGTTAAGATAAAAATAAATTGGTTGCGAAGGTGCGGCGTATCTAGATATAAGTATAAAAAAAAATATAAAATAATTATACTCGTTATAAACAAGGAGTTATATATTTTGAAAAAAAGGCCACATTCTCTCACTAAATCTTGCGTACACATAGTATAGCAGAATTTCAATCTTCATATCCCACAGTCTAGACTCTTGTGTATAAATTGATAAGAGCAGTGGAAAAATCGTTTAAAGAATTAACAGCTTATCGATTGGTTTGGTATCGACGAAATGATGACCCACAATCGGACTCGACGTATTATGATTGGCAGGTTGTTGACTAAAATAAAAATCGGACCTCGGTTATTCGATCCGAAAAAACTGGGTAATTTTAGTTAGTGCAAAAATTTTCGAGTCGCGGAAAATCAAGTAGCTGCAATAACATCATTTGAGTGCCGAGGATCCGGCCGAGTACTGCTTTACTAGGCAAAACGGTCATTGCGAATGTATCAATGAACTCTATGCCTATCGATACTGGGAGGATACCTGTTCAATATTAATAGATGTTAACGAGTCCCCTATGGATCTAGGGTAGCCATTGTCAATGGATGCAAATACAGGCAGACCGCGTCCAACGCCAAAGACCATAATTCAGCACAACATACGGCACGTGTAGAAGAGTCTTTGAAAGCCGTGCGAACTGTTTATGTAATATGTATAATTTATAGGTGGAATTAAATGCCTTATGTTTTTTCGATACGAATTTTAAACTAGAGGAAAAAAAGAAAAGAAAATAACTTTATCAAATTTTATTTCGATAAATTATAGGTAGGTATACCGATCACTTATATATGATCATTCATCGCTCGTAGATTGGGATCTATCAATTTATCGCTGCTAATGGTTATCGTTTAATATCAATGATAGAGGCAATAAAGATAAGGGCATCGTTTTTATCGTTATTTGATTAGCGTTATAATTCGTGAAGGTGTAACATACAGACATATGTACATCAATTATTTTTATCATTTTAAGGAAGAAAAATTCATTTGTTTGTTTTTAAACTCGGAGTTTGAATGCAGTTTTTGTTGAAAAAATTTAAAACCCCACACCCCATGGCCTAAAAGACAAACAAACGAGGGGTAAAATTTGAAGATGTGTTTATATCAAGATTCCAATCAACGCACGGGGCAAATAGAGATAAATAAACGGAAAAAAAATCCCAAATTTTAGTTCGTATTCAATGAATCGATGTATCTATGGACTTGAAAAAATCCACTTTTAATCCATTAAATAATCAGAGAGGTATCGAACAATCGGTCTTTATTTACTTAACGATAGTATACGATCGCCTAAGCCCTGAGGCATATTTCCTCTCGTTTATACTGCTCCTAGCTCTTGTAACATTTATCCGATTTACCTCTAGGTGCAGTTCACAGTCCGCACCAGTCCAAGTCGAATCTCATATCTCGGTTTAGTAACAACTTGAGATTGTGTGTTATTATTAAGTACCACAAGGCTCAGACCGATGTACATGCTGGGTTTGCGGCTCAAATCGGCTTGTATTCTTTGATCCTTTAAATAAATAAAAGGCAAGAAGGAAAAGGTACATGGGTATTCTTTTCTCATTACTCAAGTGACTTCGTTCGGATAGATACGAACCGCGGATGTGAAATATGTATGTGAACTACGTAATATTATGTACTACGATACGGGTATTTCTTTATACCCTCGGAATTGCTAACTGAAGCGGTTTTAATATAGGTAGATACATGGAATGAGATTAAACGCGACGATTGTGCGAATACGAGATAATACAGTGGTACTATACGAAAAGTGCAATCATTCCGCAAACTTTGTCTCATCACATCGTTTCTATTATACTCGTATGCAAATATATACGTGTTGCTGTTTGAAGACACGCGCGAAAGATATACCGAATGAGAATTCGCGATGTATACTTATATACATAATTATGTATGTGTTCAAGAAATATGCAAAAAATTCACGATATTTTTTAGATGGGATTGTTTTCTTGACTTACGACTGTATTAGAACTCGTTAGCACGAGAAAATAGTATAATTCATTATACTCCAAATGGAATACCTGTATCTAGTTAGTAGATAAGAATCACCTTTGTTACGATCTTCTCATAGCGGTATTGGTCCATTTTAGTTACTTAGCTATATAGGTATGTATACATAGGATATCTATGGATATATTTCTCTGCAAAGTCATGGAACAAGACTCGAAAAGAAAAGAAAAAAAAAGAAAGAAATGAAGAAAAACGGAGCAAAGATACCAGGACAACGTCGACTAGGTCTTAGATTCTGCTGTCGAGATGCCCGGGGTCATGTGATATGGCGTAGGTGAGAACACGCATTATCGTCGATAAGCCAATGAGATAGGCGTATGAATAATGTACAGATCGTATCTAAAATCCCATACAAAGAGCGCCCGCAATCTCGGTATCTATTTTTTTTTTTTTTTTTAATTTTTTTTCTTTTTTAAATTTTATTTTATTTTATTTTCAATGTGTACACGGGTATATATGTATATCTAGTACGTACCGTGGAGAGAAAGAGATACCCATATATGCATCCTCCTGAGTCCTGATGTACCATTCCTCTTCATCCCATCTCTTTATCGAATCTCTAATTAGTCTTTATTTATTTATTTGATGGTGATTAAATTGGTCTATACGTACGTTGAATTATCTATATGTGTACTGTAATAACTGATTTTGAAATAAGTAAACAAAAAAAAAAAAAAAAAAACTGCGTAAATCTCTTTAAATTTTCGTTCAGAAATGAGGATAGAAGAGTTTGTAATAAGAGAAGTGAGAAATGCTTAGAACGAGGAGCTTTTTTTTTTTTTTTTTTTTCAAAAAATCGAAAGCTATGTTCCCACGGCTGATATATAGTCAAGTGATTTTTACCCGGGGGCAAGGGGTAAAAATATATACTATATCAATTATACAAGAATGAAATTTATTTTCGACACGCGTCTCTATGTAGTTCTTGGACAAATTAAAATTTCGTTTTTTAATACGCCCTTCTGCTAACCCCCTTACAGTAAAGATAATAAAAGAATGATAATAAAAATGAAGGAAATAAAAAAACAGAAAAAATGATGTTAATACGCAGTATATCTCGTACCAGTCTCTAGTCTGTAGTGCAAACGAAAACCTGTGATATTTATATGGTGTGTTAGGAGGAGGCAGCTGGAATTATGACGTTTCTTGGTAAGCCATAAGTCCTGGTATATATATATATACTATGTGAACCACGTGCAGGTCGATGTCATTTAGTTTTATGACCGTTGTGCCGGTCCTCAACCATGTACATACACCTACCGGTGCACTCGGGCAAAAGAATAAGGCGAAGGGGTTTATTTTAACGTGGGTCCAAGATTTAGTGATATTTTTTGGTCAGCCAAGGGTCAGAATTTTTGTTTAACTTTTTTAATTTTTTTTTTCTTTCCACTGCCATCCCGAGTTGCTAATTGTTATTTTTTTTTTAAAGATTTAACAATCGCGTTATAAAAATAACAAACTTTATTATTTATATACGATATTATATTATTATATATCTGTATATGTATACGTTGTACAATTATAAATAAACGATATGTATTCGTGTTTCTTATAAAATTTTTTTTTTTTTTTCTTTTAGTTTTTTTGTTTTTTTCTACTTTTCTTCCACTCGGCGCCAAGATAGTGATATATATACTTCTTGAATCAATTATGGTATGTATACTGGCGACGATTTTCTTCTTCATCCCTGCAGCGTGAGTGAAGAAATATATATATATATATATATTTTTTTTTTTACTTATTAAAATGCCATATATGAAAGTACTTTGACAAATGATCGTGTACGACGGACTTACGTAGGTACTGTATAGAGAACGAGGAGAAGATTTCGTTCAGCTGTCCTCTAGTTCTTTCGTTATTTTCTTTATTATCTCGTTCTTCTTGTTCGTACAGTGAAATGAAAGAAAAGAGAGAGAGAAGTAAAGAAAAAAAAAGTAATTTATGAAACAAAAAGAGAAAAGAAAAATGAATAAAGAAAGAATCAAGCAAGACGCTTATCTTGAAATGCAGTGTGTGTATATTATATTATATTATATTATATAGACGCGTTTCAAGTGACTTTGAATGATCGCCAAGCATTTATATAAATGCAACTGTGTTCACACGTGAGTCATTACCGATGCAGTTGTATGTATATATATATATATATATTTATACATATACATATATGGTATAAGGTATGCGGTGAAATGAAAATTGATGTATAATATATATATATATATATATATTGTACGTAAAAAAAATATATTTATCGAATTTCAAATTACAAGCGTGATTGGGTATATACCTATAACGATAAATAGGTATTTTGATAAGAAAGGAAAAATAATAATAATAATAAGTATTGGTAGATTGTAATCCGTTGTAGGTATACGGCAATCGGCTTATAAATCATTTCTGATTCAAACGATAAAGCGAGCTTCGTATATATTATATACGATATACGAAGAGATGGGGAGAAGACGAAGAGCAAAAAATAGGAGGAAAAAAAAAGAAAAATTAACTCATTTATCCAATATACTGATTGCAGGTAATCTCTTTGTTAATTGACAAAAAAAAAAAAAAAAACAGCCATGCCACGTAACAATGATTTGGAAAACAGTATTATATATTTAGTTTTAGAATTTAACCCAGAGCTTAATATATACCTATAATATGTAAATATATATGTATACCATATCTCTGCTATATAGTAGTATAGTAGTAGGTGCGAGCGTGCGTATTATGCGTATGCGTTGTTGAAAGTAGGTAATATGTAAACTAGCCGAATATTTTTTACCTTTCAAACTGAATAAATTACCATTCGTAAAACAAAGCGAGAGATTTGTACACGCCGTGTAACATATAGAATACATGTAAATACGTGCGAGGGCGAAAATTGGAAATTAAGAAAAAAAAAAATAAAAATAAAAAAACTATACGTTTGAAAAATGTTTCGCAAAATGAAGATTTCTGCTTTTTATTATTCTGCTTTTTTTTTTTATTTTATTTTTTTATATCTCAGAGCCTGGTATGGCGACCCGCGATTTCTATTCGAGTGAGAGCACACACATAGTGCTTTTGCATTAATCGCAAAATCGTTTTTCATATAGATATGTATGTTCTATATGCTAAATAGATATATATGCACAGGATTCCTTTTAGCTCGGTGGCTAAAGCTCAAACATCTCGAGTGTAATGCGCTTCTGCAGGCATATAACTTCACAAAGAGAAGTCTGTCCGCCGATGAGTTCTCGCGAAATAAAAACGAAAGAAGAAAAAAGAAAAGTAAAGAGAGAGAGAGAGAGAGAAATAAAAAAAATTGCTTTTGCGAACGTTGAGCAAATGCGTGCTCTCTTCGGTCTTATGGAATCACTTGAACCCATTGAAAAATCTTATTGAAATAAACTCAAGTAGGTTTACACGAAGAATTCTTCTTCGCTTATTATTATTATTATTATTATTATTACTATTATTATCGTTAATTTCTCTACAATTAATTTTCTCCCATTTTAATTATACGCATATATACATTATACATGCTATATTGTATACATACAGATATGTGAATATACAACAATAAAATGAAGAGAGAATTTCTTCAGTAAACAAATCGAGAGGGGCGATAATCACTTGAATAATTGTCCTTACCGATGGTCAGCGCAAGCGCATACGATAGAGTAAAGATGCATATACATACATACACATATATATATATATATATATAATATATACATACATTCATGAATCTTAATAAATTATTTCTAATCAGTTTAATTTATCGTAAGTTATAATTAATAAGGAAATATTATACACATGTCGAATAGTAGAGAGCAGTCAGAGTATATCTTTTGTACATATACCTATATGCGATATGCATGTATCTCGGAGAGTGTGTACTTCTCCGTTACTAAATAGTTGACTGCATTTATGGCGCAGCTGTGAGTTCTGTTCTCGTTGCTGTATGGATATAGGGAAAGAAATTGGGTTAATTATACTATAATCCTGAGATATATCTGTACATGTACATAAGTGTATATACTGGTACTAATAAACCGTTTTCGTAATGTAATAGAACTCGTATATATATACCCATACGTGTTGTACAGTTTATACAACTGCAGTTAACGCACAGATATACCAAATTATATTAGTAATCCACTGATGAACCGCGTCTTTTAGCTATTAAATATATATAGTATGTATGTATGCGTTTGAGCTATATGATACGATACGTACGCATTTAGGAATTTTCAAATAAATTCTGACTTAAAACAAAAAAAAAAGAAAAAAAAAAAACCAAAGATTTTCCCGTAAAAACTATTCAAGCAGATACCAGCACGTATGAATTGCTTCATCGGGAATTGGAATCAGCCGCGGAGATACGTAGTGCATAGGTATAACAGGATATATTAATATTCGAAATGTCTTGAAAGGGTCAAAAGGACCGGTCGATAAAAAAAAAAAAAAAAAAAAAAAAAAATATTGTGACGATAATCGAATAAGAATAACGCCCAGATTCTTGCAATGGGCGAAAAAATAAAAAATTATTACGGAGGGTCGCATTTTAACGATAAATTATCATCAATTAAAACGAGTCACCTCACTCAATTGTACAATAATTATATTACGCAGAATATATGTGTAGGAATATTTTGTGGATATGAATTATGGCCACGAATAAAAGAGAGATTAATTAGCTGATGGACGTACTGGGCTATTTGTCGTCAAGATTTCATTTCTATTCATGTGTGCTAAGGATGAAGGGTTTGTTGTAAATACTAGCGTGGAGTTCGATGACCGCGGAGACCGATGAGATATAAAGAATTTTAACCGCCACCTAAGAAGACCTTACCTGCGGCTCGAAATATCACCATATTATAAAGTTTTTATATTTTTGTCTTTTTTTTTTTGTTTTTTGTTTTTTGTTTTTCGAAAACCCCCTTAGGATCACATTCACAAATGGCGAATAATTTCTAATTTTAAAATGAATATCTGATCCTTATCAATCCTGCACAAAATAATATACAAATAAATGTTTGGGTCTAAAAAACGATTGTTTATTTATTTTTTATTTTATTTTATTATTTAAGCAAAATTTACGATCGTACGTAATCAACGTTTGGAATTTTCTAAACGCTCCTTGGTTCGTTAGTAAAAATTTTAATAACAAACGCGTCTGATTCGATCGTGCGTGATTATAGTATATCTCGTTTCCTAAAATCGGATATAATAAAATATTTAGCTATAAATAAGGAATTATTATAATGTTCATTGCGTAACGCGCCAGCTAGCTGCAGTCGTACCGATTTGCATATATCGTTCGTGCAACGGGTGTAAAGTTTCTCTTAAAATTGTTACGATTAACTGTACTTGGTGCAAGCATATGTACCTATCTACTATGCGCGCACATGTGTAGTCGATAGAAATACAGCTTTCAAACTTGCCCAACTTTTTACCGCGCTTGGCCAGCGCTCTGTAATTACCAACAGCGGTGATGGTCGCTTTCTGCCTTAATCTGTGTCCAAAAAAGTCAAAAGCTGACTTACCGACTGAGTTTTGAGATCGAAAATCGGTTTCGGTCATCAAAAGTTTTGGGAAATAAAATAAAATAATTAAAAAAAAAAAAAAAAAAAAATATCCAATAATTTCGAATTTATTTTTTGCCTGTTTCAGAGCGAATTCGAACCTCAATGTCACGTTTTTCGTACAAAACAACTCCGTAAGTCTCGACCCTGTCATCTATGCCATCAGCCGGTGATCAAGCAGGCTTCTTGCTGCAGAGGTAAGCGTCACTCGCGGTCATTTATCGGTCAGTAAAGAAGTTTCACGCGGGCTTAAGAGTGATTCTTTAAATATGTATTATTAATATCTTTCATTTTTTTCTAATTTTAAAAATAAATTGTTTATTTAGCTAGAATACGCGTCACGTCTCTCCCGCTCATATCGTTGAATAAACAATAAAAATAATTTCCTCTTCTTTGTTACAGTATGCAAATACACCTGTCACAAGGCTTGCGAAGACAAGGTAAGCGATAAAACTGAAAATTAATGATCCATTTATTACAACGAATTATGCGTGATGGATAAAAATAGACAATAACCATTCATCTACTATATATTATATCGCTTATAATGCTCGGTCTATACGTACTCAAATAATTCGGCTATTAATGTGCCTACGATGATAAAGAGAAAGGTAGGATCTCCCATGTAGAAAAAAAGAATAATCAGAGCGTGAAAAACACGATCGTATAAGATCTATTGATATAAAGCACAATGATAATCAAATTTGAATAGTTTATCGTGCATAGATCAACAGTTTTAACATTTTCTCATCAATTTTATTTGAATTTGAAAATTATATACCGTATAGAAAAACAAAAATTGGTTTTTTTTTTTCATTAATTCACAGTTATATATATGCCGATATATGCTACCGGATTAAACCACACCTTTTATTCGAATTCCGATCATTATTTATTCAACTCAATCTTATATTACACATCCCATACCATTGTTTCATTCAACCGTTAAACTTCGGATGCCGGACCACAGGGATCTCGGTGTTTCGTGTTTCGTGTTTCGTGTTTCGGGGGCGTTACTATCAGTTGTACAAGCCTCTGCTTATAGATTATACAGATGTACGTCTATCCGTATATTTATTTCTTTAATTCTTCTCTTTTCCTTTTAATTCTCCTCTCTGCTTCTCTAAAATGCTAAAATTTGTCCTTCGTATCATTGGCAGGCCGACTTACTCACTTACTTAGCTTCTCAGATACCTGGCCTTACCTACACATACACATGTGTAAAAAATAAAAATAAAAAATAAAAACCGCCGACGGATGATGTCACGGGTTCAAGGCGACATCGATTCAGTTCGTCTAACGATTTCGAATAAAAGCATCGACACATATCGTAGATCGTATTAGATAGAATATGGAGTATAACGATGGTCTGAAAAGTTGTGAAAAAAGTTTTTTGCTTCGACACTTTATTTGCGAAAAAAATTCAGGTTCTATACCTCGATTTACTCTTTTCTTTTCTTTCTTTCTTTCTTTTCCATCAATGAACTATAAAAGATCGTTGTTAATGCTCAAGTACAGAATTAACGATCTTTAGATCGCAGAATTTACGCGAGTGTGCATATATGTAACGAGTTTAATTGCATTCGCGAATGATACTCGACGAGTCAGTTGATCCGGTGAAAATAACTCGCTCCTCGACGGCCTTCTCGTCATCCTGGGCAATCCAAGGACACAAGACTCTGCCCCGTGTCTCGACCGGTGAGTGAACCCACGCCGTATTTGTATCCTGCTTCGGTATCGTAAGGATATAGAACATATTATATCGCGTGGCTATTATAATAGATTTCATTTTTCTATAATTTTACTTTTTACTTTTTACTTTTTTTCTTGAAATATATTTTTGAGAATGAATGATATCGTTGAGTTTTTATTTCCTTTTTTTTTCTTGTCTTTTCTCTCCCTATGATGTTACAGTACCGTTTTTTACTTCCGGCTTGAATTAATCAACGTCTCGTTCACTTTTTTCACTACTATACGCAGTTCTCCGTAAAGTACGTACACTAGCTTCGCCTAGGTGCAGCGTAGACCTGAAGAGGATGAAATCTGACATGTCCTTGTTACTCACCGCTTATGGCAAAGGGAACTGGTCTTACGCGGTATAAAGTGTAAACCTTATCGCGTTACCATATCGAGGCTGCAATACTGCATCCAGCCTCTCCTTACTTCCAGGATTGTGGGCATAAACATTCAGCAAGAACCGGAACGACCTCTCTCACGTAACCAGGTGCGTGCCGGGTTAGGTACCAGTAAATCGAAGCCCCAGGTCGAGCTCGAGCTCGTCTTCGTCATCGTAGAAAATTGACCAGAGATTCTTTACCTTTTCTTTTTGGTTGTTTGGCTTTTTCGGTTCATTCCATTCTCCCGTTTTTTTTTTTTTTAATTCTATCCGATTCTGACCTTTTCCATTAATTTCTCACGTTTTTCGGTATTCTCCTGATTCCGCATAAAACGCCGTACACTGGAGTCGTTCGGAGGTCTATACCTAGGGGTCTAACTCACTGAGTGAGTCTGACAAAGCGGCTGTTCGTTCGTCGTATGTACTTCAGTTCGTCTCGCGCGTTCAGACGCGAAACACCTTATGTTACATTATCGTACCTCTATATGTTTTCATTATTATAATACTCCCGCCAATATTCGCGACTCTTGCGAATACGGGTTGTCTTTTTTTTTTTCACATCCATTCATTTTTTTTTATTTTTTTTTTTCTCATATGATTCTGGATTAAATGGGCTGAACAAATTTACACCGGTTAGAAGAAAAACAAAAAAGAACAATAAAATCTGAAGAAATAAAATTTTCGGAGTATATGTGAAACCCTGTACGTAATTATTCGCAAAATCAATAATAAAAAAAAAGGACAATATATTAAAACGAAGTTCCGAAAATCTGAAGATTTCGAATTGTGAAGTTATATACAGTTTTTGATTTTATGAATAAGAATTGTGCGTCCGAAAATTTGAATATCTTTATCATTGCCATTATTTTTTTTTTTTTTCATTTTCTCTAACTTTTTTGATTTTCGTTTTTCAACCAATTCATTTGATATAGTGTTATGTTTCCTACTTATCATGGAATACTATCGGAGTTGAATGAAAAATGAATGTCCACAACGGCATTAGTTACAAGGTAAAATCGCCTAAATAATAATAATGATAATAATAATATTAGAGAAAAGTTAGAAGAATAAGAAAGAAGAAAAAATTCAAAAAAAAAAAAATAAATAAATAAAAGGAGAGACTAAACATATGTAATCCAATTATCAAGAAATTTCTTTCTCTTCGAAATTTTATCAAAAAAAAATACAATTTTTTTTTTTAAATTTATTTATTCACTTCTATTTTGATCTAATTTTTATTATTTTTTTTTTGCTTTTTTTTCTTCTTTAAACTAATGTATGTCTGAGTTTAGGTGAGGTTTTGTGTACGAGAGGTCCCTGATAAGGGACTTTTACGTGATAAGATAACGGTATGGCAGGTGTATATACGTAACATGCAGATATATACGTATCGCTCGTATATAAGTTCTGGAAATATAATTTTAGCATTTGTTGAATTTTTCTAATAACGGTTATGAAAACTTTATCAATTCGTACATTCGCATATATGAGTATAGGTACTACATACGATAGAAACGTATTTTCTTTCGTTGTTCTCATTTACTCCGAATCTATATTATATTCTTCGATCGGATTGTAACGGGTTTGAAAATTTCGTTGAGTATTATATCTATATGCGATGCGATGTGACGTGACGTGGGAATATAATCTCTGTTTACATAAACGAAGAATAAAATAAGAAATAATAGATAAGTACCTACGGGAGGGAGGGAAGATGAATTAAAAAGTCGTCAAGGTATAAGGAGATACTTTGGTCCAGGGGCCAATATATGGGTATAATAACCGCGTGCGTATACCCATAAGCTGCCGAAAAACCTTTAACCAGGTATATACACACATACATGTATATTTTTAAAGATGAGATGAGCATATATCCTTCTAAGAACAGGTATATCGTTGTAAATGTATCCATCTATGTACGTAAATACTTAGGTGATTTTTATTGCCTGTTACACGTGTAACTTGCGAGAAGGCCTCGTATTTATACCTTAAGGAATCTCTTCCGATGACGTAATGAACGTGGTATACATGGCATATATACCTATATACATATAGATATGTAGTAGATAATATATAGTCTTATGCAGACTTTCAAAACAGCGAAACTTATGCCATCTACGATTTTTGCTCCTCGATATATATATATGTATATATACAGCAACCCGAATGATAATTTCGTTATGTAAACCGCTTTCGTAGTTTAGTTCTATCCCGATGTCAATAGGTGATAAAAATTATGAGAAAATAAAGAAAGAAAGAAAGAAAAAAAATCACCCGTCTTCTTTCTCTCTTTTTTATTTTTTTGGTTTTTTGGTTTTTTGTTGTTTAATGAAATGGGCCTGGGCGTGGCTGCGAGAAAAGTCAAGATATAAAATTCTACTTACCTATATTCTTCAGGTATAACGTGCACGCAACTGAAAATTAGTTATCACGCTAATGAATGAACATCGATGTCCGAAGGGACCGTGCATATCTATATCTATACACCTATATCGATTTAATACTAAAGTTCAAGGATGTTTAACGCTGTACCTCGCGTTAAACTAAGTATAGCGTAAAGAAATAATAACCATTACGTTATATAGGTTCGGAAATCTTTATGAGCCAAAACTAATCGTGATGTATGAAAAATCAAGAGACTTTAGCAACTAAAGAAAAAAAATTGTTCGTATATCTTATAACCCGATTTCTTCTAGTTTTGTGAAGATTTTCTTCATTTTAGTCCCTGAAGTGACGCGGAATACCCCATATACTATATATATAGTGAAAATAAAATGTATGTAAAAAGTGATTGTTAAAGTTAAATAAAGGTGGGGCTATGGCGTATTAACAACGTCTGCATATGCAGTAAGTCTTAGCGTGTGAACTTAACTCGAGAATAAATAAACTTAAGCATATATACACACATTAACAATTCATATATATATTATTTATATTATGTAGGTATATTATGTACACGCATATTTATGCCCTTAACTGACCACGCGTGATTCTTCTTCCTCTTATAATCTCAATCATATAGCAGCCATATAGCTATATGCATATATATTTGCGTTACATACATTTGGGTGATGAAAAATAACCGCCGGAGACTAACAATTATTATTTTATATACCTACGAATACTGCACTACACACATGTGTATATAAGCCTCGATGATTGGTACAGGGCACTAAATTGTTTTGTTGGTTAGTTAGTTGATTGGTCACGTACTACCTACCCAATGATTGGTCATTTGCTGATATAATATAATTCTCTGTACATAGGACAGGGCAAATCGTTTGTGAATAATTTCAAGTATATTATATACAGATGAAAATTAAAGTTGTTATCGTATGCATCGGAAGAAAATTTCTCCTCCTCGTTTCCTCTTTTTTTTTTTTTTTTTTGCGATTTTTGAACTCGTGAAAATCGCGCAGAAACTTGCCCTTCGTAAATCGCCGGCTTACACCTATATGAGAAGAGAATAATAAGAATGAGATACGTCGTGGGCGTTCAGGGCGAAATTCCTCCACTCTTCGTGCTCACTATTTCCAGTCAGTTATTATAGTGACTCATGAACCAGACTCGAATCCAGTCAAAGAGTAAAAATAATCATTTAAATATAAAGGGACGTGCGGATGAGACACGTTCTGTTTTCAAACTTGTTAATCACACATATTCGTCATTTGTGAAATTAATTAGTGACTTTAATTAACGCGGTTTTAATTAATCTCAAATTTATAATTGGGCGTTATAAGTAAACTTCCGTTATTTCACAGAACCGGGGTTGTACTTGTATCAAGTTTCGTTTGAAAACTTTAAGTTATGGTTGTCGAGCACGTTTTGTAACGAGAATATACCTCCCAGGTAGGACGCAGCTCCGTTACAACCTGGACATTGGCCAAACGTTTTCTGTTAGAATAATTTATTGAAGAATGAAGAATGGAGAATGAAAAAAGAAAGAAAGAAAATTGTTTAAACAAAAATCACTTCTGCGATATGGTGTCTTTCTTTTAATCGACAAATGAAATCTACGATCTTGTCTTCGAACTCTTTGGTGCACCGAAATAATACAAATAGAGAGAGTTTTCCACCGGTAGCTCTCCACTCACCGTGATATATATAACGTAAGTTGACACCTCGTCTAGGCTATGAGGACAGGACTCTTTCACCACTGGACACTCGCACAAGTCGACAACTTACTTGATGAAACTTTGATGAAAGAGATAAGTGAGAAAGAAATAAAGAAATAAAGAAATAAGTTATAGAAGTAAAAGCGCGGGTATACTGCTCTTCGAGTTTAAGAAAAGGGTTTCAAACTACTTCGAAGATTTTTATAAAAAGGTCTCTACCTGGCTATGTAACAATTCGAAAGAATAAAACTGCCCGGGGACTTGATGCGGAACTTTTTTAGCCCGGTTATCGTTTCCGGAAGTAAGAAACCGTCTGCCTCAACTCTACACCGTGCAGTTCGCAGTAGGAGAAAACTCAGAAGGAGTTGCTCATACTATTTTTTGAAACAGTGCAAAAAATTCGACGTTTCGTCTCTATTTTGCGGTGAAAAGTCGAACCTTCTGCACCGTTTTAAAAAGCACTATTGCACGGATCGAAGGAAATATATTTTATATTATACCTGTATAAAAATATGAGCCAGTTCCTAGAATAATAGAAGTCGATTAGAAGTCTTAATGGGGTCGGTGTGTTCCTTGCGTAGCTGAGGAAAGTTTGGTTTATTAATTATCATCGACATTTTGTTTTCTTTGTGATTGCCATAGGGATTGCAGCATTCCTTGTACTATTTTTTCATTTTAATTTTTTGTATCTCGTTATTCGGGTGTCAAAAAAGGTGAATAAAATATTATAGCTCATCGACGCGGTATTTTCTTTCGAAATTTTCTTCGTCATTTAAATTGATCGTGTATTTCAAATTCGTCAAAATATTCCGTGGTTCTGAAACGAACGAATAATGAATGGGACGGAGACCTGGTCCCCTTATCTTCTCATAGTATACTACGGGATGTTTCAGTATTTACTATTACGGATAACGAATATTGATAACGAGACAAACGCCAGTACACATAATATCGAGCTGTTAATAATTCGCGATCATGGAATCCGAAATTTGGAATTTGGAATTTGAAATTTTGCCGATAGTTTATAAGCAGCTAGTAATAGCAACCACTCATTCATTATTCATAGCTCGTATAAACCGCCTAGCCGGAGCTCCTGAAGGTCTCTAACGTAATTGAGAATGACGTGATTTCCTCGGTGTATAATATTTGTGTATATATACGATCCCTCCACGTATATAACAACGTACGAATTCCACTTTTCGAATATTACGACTAAACTGTAGCCGGTTGTTTGACAAGCTAAAAGCAAATGGTTCTGGCCCAGTGCCACATCAGATATTCGATGTCAAAGACTCCGAGGGTTTTTTAATCAAGATAGAAAAAAATGAAAAAAATATATCCGAAAGATTTTCAACCATCATAAAATGCGTTTATTTAATTATTTATTTTCATTTATTTATAAATAAATTAAATCATTTCAAATACAATATGGATACGTCACGTTCAATCGCCTTATCCTCTCTATACGTATGTCGTAAACCCATTTAACGACTGTTACAATGCCGCTGCGTGAGTGTGTAAAGATAAAAAAAAAAAAAAAAAAAAAAAAAACAACTCCTAGTATCTATCATCGTCCAGTATATTAGTTACTGTGTCAAGATATCGGTGCACTTAAATACGAACTGTATTTCATAACTGGGTCAACTTATGAAGTTGTTTTGTCAAATACACCCGCATTATCGATGCATAAGTATAGTATGCATTCGTTTATACTTCTTCCGGAATAGATAAATCAACGATGTAATATAAATTCGATTTTTTTTTCTCTTAGTGAATGAAGAATCCCCTAGGTGTTTGAAAAAAAAAAAAGGGATATATATATTCATATTTTTACTCCCTCGTTTCACCACAATAGTATAATTTCATACTAAAAATCGTTATACAATAAAAAAAAAAAAGGAAGTTACAGTGTATAACTCTAAGTGCGTGTGAATCATGTATATGCTTATGTAAATTTTCATTGTGTCTTCAATTTTACCTTGGAATAACGTAACGCGGTATATTCATAACTACGATCTATCTATTCGTCGATAAGAATGCGAATTGTAAATAAATTTCGTGTTTTAATTCAGATCGGGTTCTTATATGCTTAGGCAATAACGCGATATACGCGTGTTATTTATATACTGAACCTGGGTATGTGTTGTGCATACCTATACCCATACCCATACCCATACCCATACCCATACCCATACCCATACCCACACCCATACCCATACCTACCTACCTACGTACTACAACGCATCTGTAATTCATATATAGAGCAATGCTGATGCTGCGCTTGTTCCAGCGGAGATGAAATTAGTCGCGCAAGAGTCCCGGCTTAGCTTCGCCTCTTGCGGGTTTTACGTCGAGGACTCCCTTGCGGTACAGAGAGCTAAAGCTAAAGCTAAAGTTGTTGCGTTGCTTATGTGCTGCTGCTGCTGCTCATGGTGGCTCGTCCCCCGTATCCCCTTGTCGAACATACACGCACGCAGTGATGGATATACACATTTATAAATCGACGCTAACACGCTTATACATATTAATATATATGTATATACCACACGCTCTCAGCTCTCTCAATAATCTGCTCTACAGCTCAGTCCGCAGTGTCAACTCTGATCAGTCGCGTACCAGAGCCTCTGTCATTTGATCGTTTCGCGTGTATCATACACAACCGGCTCGAATTATAACAAACGGCTATTTTTCAACGTTTAATTATAACATTTTTTCGTTAATTATCTGCATCAGTTTCAGTGTATGAAGAAGAAGAAGAAGGAGGAGAAAAAAAAAAGAAAAAAAAAAAAAACGTGTGACTAAATCGATTCAAGTTTTCAAAATATATAAAATGATCGAAAATCTAAATCGTCGATATGCTTTTCTTTAACACTTTTCATTCTATTTCTTATATCTAATCTCGCAACGGGTTATTCATTTCTAATCGTTGATACAGGGATAATTCGCTTACCGATAAACTAGAATCTATTCGCACTGTTTCCGGAGCTAATCATTTTTTGATTATAAATCGATACGATTTATTTATTTATTTATTTTTCATTCTAGTTTGCCACATGTATAACTTGTAAAATCTTTCTCTTTCTCTTTCTCTTTCTCTTTCTCTCTCTCTATGAGTTTGCCGACTTTTACTAAGCTATAAGAAATATACGTGGGTGTCATAACCAGTTATTATGAAAAGTTGCATTGGGACGTCGCCGTTGCTGTTTTACGAAGGCAAGAAATGAACGGAGAATAATAACGACTTTGAAAGAAATTATATCGATTGATTCGATTGATCGATTACTTGATGTCTCCTTTTATTTTCCAATAATTATTAAAAAAGAAAAAAGAAAAAAGAAAAAAAAAACTAGTAAAAATTTTCTGTTAAGAGTAATAGTCGTTTATAAAAATGCGGCGCCATTTACCGACCTTCGAGCGATCGTTCAGCTGTACTGCGCGAGTTCCTATAAATAGGGTATTCTCTTAAAAAGCCGTGTTAGTCCTGCAGACAACGAGTGAAAAAGGTCATCAGAGATAGAACGAACGATTTCTATTTTACTCCCCGCGATACGGTTTATTTTTTTTTTTCATTTTTAAATGGAGCCAAAATTTCTGTAGACAATGCAGCATCAGCATCAGCATCAGCACCACCTTCCATCATTATATTAAAATGAAAAATAAATCCCGCAATACCAAAGGATCGATTAATGATGATCCGCTTTTCGACGAGGTAATATCGGCAATAATTAACAAAAAATAAAATAAATTTCTCAAATATAATAACCGCGGTGTGCGGGTAGTAGTACATACATATATATATATATATATATATACAGTGATCGAATATTAAAATTCGATATCCATTCGCGCGATAAGGATACGTCAAGATAAAAGCCTTAGTAAATAAGGTGTTTGTATGTAGATACTAAATCGCAGATTGATTAGCACCTATACTGCGGTTTTTCCAAACGTCTATACTATTATATCTGTTTATTTATTTATTTATTTTTCATTTTTATTTTTCTATCTTTTTTCACTTTCAGGGAGCGAGGTTCAGGGATACTTCACAACAAATTCATAAACAATGGCAGGCTGATCCAGCGAGAGCTTTTCCTACCGTTGGTATCACAGGGGATAATTCCGGAGGAGTTAATTCGACGGAAAATTCAACTGCAGCTACAACACCGAGTCCCAGTCCTACAAATAGCCAGCAAAATTCGGTGAGATAATTTGGAATAAAGAAAAAAAGCAAATTTCTTTTCGTTGTAAAGTGTCCCAGAGATTTTATATACAGGGTGTATCAGCGGCAACTAAGTCCCCCCTCCCATTCTTGAGACTCGACGTGATACACCCTGTATATATATTTTAGATGAGAAATATTATCGCGAGACGCGAACTAAAGGACGGGACAATACATACGCATAGGTATATAATATAATATAATATAATATAATATAATATAATATATTATATACTATATATTATATGTAAAAAAAAAAAACGATCGCAAAATCTCGATTCATTTAGAACGAAGATATAATAATGGGATATAAGAAACGATGTTAATTAAGATACAGACTCCGTATGGGGAGTAAAAAATCCAATTATTACGTCTCTTGTCCTTCTGCTGGACCTCTATTCCGTTGGTCGTATAACGATAATTAGAAAGACGTTGCAGAAAGCGAGGAAAAAAAATACAATATATATGTATGTATATATATTCTATGCTCGTTAAAATTATACAGTAAAAGTTAATTAGATTCATCGAGAAGTTATGTATACACACGCTGCTTTTGAACAAAAAAAAAAAAAAAAAAACCATAAACAATATATCCACATGGTTTTCGCTGAGGAATATCAACAATTTTTTGTTGGATTTAAATAATATGCCCAAGTGTCACAATGGCTTTCAAATTGAAAACTAATTTGGAGCTGTTTCGAAATCGATTCGATAGATGAATATAAAAAAAAATTTGATTGCGGGAATAAGTAAGAAATTTGAAAAAAAAACTAATTTTTTTTTTTTTTTAATCGGATTTTTCTTACGAGACTGAACAGCGTCGTCTTGTTTGATGTATACCTATACGTAGTACCTTATAGTTTATACCACTAGTCTTCAGTTTTTACGGGTGGTCTCAGAGTCCATAGGTTTCTATATAGGCTGAGTTTAGCCAAGTTTTTTACACCCGAGAAAATAAACACATATCTTATTCCTTTTTCTCTAGTTTCTTCGGTCTTTTACAACCCCAACATCTTTCCCCGGATATAAGGCGAGATTTCCTTCAACCGAGACTCCCGTCCTCCTATTTCCTCCTCCACCCTCCTCCCTCATAACCGTCGTGAAGAGTTTTTATGTACCTACCTACGTCCGTGTCGTAAACATGTTAATCCAAAAATCTCATCTTCTTTAGTCACAGTATGCGTCTTCGGGCTTTACTTAAACACTGTGTCCATCCGCCCACGCACACATCTTCAAAATTCATGGCGCTTGTCTCTTGCCACAAACAAGCCATCCCAAAAATCCTAAACAATTTGAAACGATGAAAGAAAAAAAGAAATAAAAAAAAGAAAATAAATGAACGCTAATTTTTATTTCGGTAAAATAATTTGACTTGGGTAAATCCAACCTAGCGAACCGGAAGGCATAAGGGAAAACGGAACTCTTTTCTCGCCACTTAAGAGTATCGCGAAGGCACGTGCCACCGAACATCTGGTATAAACCCTAGGGAGTTTTACAGGTCCCTTTATGTATATATCGGTATAACTGTGTGTACATACATATACCAGCTGTCGATGGAGTGAGGAAAGGGTCCGAGATGTGTATAAGTGTGTGTAGGAAATTTTTCTTTTTTTTTTTAAACCGAGGAATACGAGGAATGGAAATAAAGGGGTCTGTATGTGGCCGATGCAGGAGCACGGCTCAAATGCGACAGGGTTTAAAGGGCGAGCGACTCTGAGGATATAAGATTGCTCTTTCGGAGTAGGTGACCTGCGAGGGTGGTCCCCCAACCCCTCGGACAGTAATTTGTCAATATTTATCTAACTAAAAGTCGCGACACGCGACGACCCAGATAATATCTTTCAGGGAAAAGAGTTTCATAGGTGTGTGTGAGAGAGAGAGAGAGAGGGAAATGGGAAATCGATTTTTTCTTAACATCGGGTCAGAAAATCAGATCGTAATTCGAGACCAGTATTGAATATACAGTGATCGCCATACCCGCATAACTGAAATGAAATAACAGCATAGATAGCGGTAAAGGAAGTAAACCGCGTAGAAGGTAAGGGTTGGGCTCTTCCAGGGTTGGGCTTCTGTTAAATTTCTTATACACGAACCCGACACCCTGCAGTACCCTCTTAGCCCGAATCTTATACCAGAGGTTAACTAAACCAGAAATAAATTTAAACAGTTCATGTTTGTTGATTGATGATTCAGGGCCGGGTCCATTGAGTATATGATTCATGAAAAATATCGCGTTTTCCTAAATTATATTTTGGCTTTAGAGATTCGCTTTTATTATCGACCCCCAAAAAAATCCCATGGAAAAAAAATTTATAGAATTTTATTCACCCCTCACGCTTCGATTTCTATTAAATTTATATTCACAATTGATTCGATTGAAAGAAAAACTGAGTTAGAAAACAATTAGCAGGTAATAATAAAAAAAAAAAAGAAGAATAAAAAAGAAAAAAAAAAAAAAAAAAAACACGGAAACGTGAGATGAAACGGAACGTGATAAAAATTTCTCTGACTAATTAGCGAAGGGTGCTGCGGTGGACTGGCAGAAGTATCTCTACCTAGGTACTACTGGACGAAACTAAAAGGGCTTGAAACTGTCGTCTCGACGTTGAAGTAAAATTTTCACTTTTTTTTTTTCTTTTCTGTTTTGAGAGAGGGAGAAATTTTTTTCTTTTGATTTCCAAAAAATACATCGCTGTACCTTAAACGTATATATAAGATCATTAATTTCAATCTTACATGACGGATAATGTCGATTTTTATTATTTATCGGTTGGATTAAGCGTACGGTATAGCCGTAATGTAGCGGGTGGTATATATATTCATATATACATACATATACATGGATGAGTCGCGCATGCGTAGTTTTTAACTCGAGATTCTCGCTACGCCCGGCCTCCGAAGTAGCGTTTTGAACTCTGCCCTCTCTGTCAGTATTTCTACGGTACTCTCCACATCGCGGTTAGTTAGATACCACATATATACATATTTATATGTATATAGATGTAGAAAAAAAATAAAATAAAAACAAAAATGTTTGAAAACCGAAAGCCGATTAAAAAAAAAAGTAAAAAATTCAAAAAACCGTGACACCCGTCCTATGTACTATAAATAAAATATAGACCTTGGAAATAAATTAAAAAAAAAAGAAAAAAAATTCATATCACAGAGAAGAAGAAGAAGAAGAATAATAAGATGATGTCAACTGTACAGTGTGACGAGCGATTTTATAATCCGTATTGCAGATATTCGGTGAGTCATTGTTTTTCGCCGATCGTGTACCTATACCTACCTACCTACCTTAAGTATATAGCGAATGTTAATTGGGCTATCACCTCTACATAGTAAATAGAGTTGTTGTATTTAAAAAATTACCCGAGGTAAAAAAAAAAAGAAGAAAAAATGAATTAAAAAATTCAATTAAAGGAGAAATAGATCGAAAAGTTATTATGGTACGGATTCTATATGGCCTAATGTCCTAATATACGCATGATCTGCGCATACGTAATTTTATATATGAAATATCGAATAGAAAATTTCAATGATCTTTAGTCAGGATTCTATTCTCGTCAATTTTATAGTATAAACAAAAACCCGCGTTAACATTTATACCGCGATCTATATGCTGGAGTTGCGGTGCATGGATCGTATGAGACGAGTTAAACGCCCCTTCGCGCTAGCTTCATAAATTAGAACTTGGAAATATGTTTACAGATTTATTTGAAAAAAAAAAAATAGGTAGAATTTAAACGTAGTAGCTTTTTGAACGAGTAGAAGTAGAAAAAAAAAAACAAATAAATAAATAAATGATCGTAATATTTTTTTTTTTTTTGTGCTTTAACAACAATCGATCACCTAATATACGAAAAAAAACGTTGTGTTTAAATTATCGAATATTTATATAGAAACACGCGGATATATAAGTGCGACTCTACGACTGTAGCTAACATCTGGAAAAATTACGTAGTTATACGTATATATCGCGCGATATGTGTTATTTTGTTGGTATAATTATTATTCCCTATGTATGTATGTACGTTACGTACTTAAATCGGTGTGAAGAAAAAAAAAAAAAAGTTTCATTATATATTTACCGTTAATTTAGGTAATTTGAATATAATTATAGCCAAATTATTATAACATATTTTTAACCGCGATTATGTTATATGCCCATGTATATGTATATTTATACATCGTAAAAATGACATAAGTTCTTATGTATTCTTGTTTCTTATTATACTCTCGCGCTTGATGACCTGATGATTGTAAGTCCTAGAAATAAGAAAAAAAAATGTATGTATGTATATATATATATATACTATGTATATATATATAATATAATTATATACACCTAGGCCAACATTCACAGAAGTTTATTGGTGCTAATTAAGTATACGAGAGTCGAGAGTGAAACTTGAGACAACAGTGCGTATAATACATACGTCACTAACCGTTGTACATATGATGTATTTACTTGAGTCTATATTATATGTATAGGTATATACAGATTATATCTTTACAAAACATGATAACTTCTTCGCGAAGAGATCGAATATATACTGTAATACTTATTAATAAATATAGTAACTTGTTTGCGAAAACTTTTTCTATATTATATTCATCATTATTATTGCATCAAGCAGCGTAATGAGAAAAAGAAAAAGAAAAAAGAAATCGCTATCAGAAATCACGTAATAATTCTCATTTTACAAGGTCGTTAGGGAATAATAATTTAATAATAGTAATAATATCATATAATAAAAAGGTTCAATAATTTTCCTTAGTTCCATATATAACTGTATAATATTTATTTGAAACAGAAAAATTCAGCACATTCTATTGCTCGTGGGAGCATGATTAGCAATAACCGTTTCCGCTTAGTAATGCATAAAACGCCTATTTATTGTATCGCAGCAATTCGTCATTGCGATACGTTGATTTTTTATATATATTTTTTTATTCTATCATATATAGAAAGAAAAAGAAAAAAAAAGAAAAATAAAAATAAAAATAAAAACAAAGGGGGTGTAAATAAATTTGATAAAAAAAAAAAAAAAAAACATAAATGGAAAAGGAACGTAAAGAATTAATATTTATATACACCTTTCCCATACATATATTTGTTTGATCGAGTTTCAACCCCTTTCTTGCCCCCGTTAAACGCGACTACCCCAACCGAGTATTGGTGTGTCAAGGTCGCGCGCAGGATCTTCCCGTCTGCTGCGTCATATGACGCCGCAGCAGCATCCGCGGTCCGGGCATCGTGTGCGGGGTCCTGGGGTTTTTGCTAGGTAGACATATATATGTAGGTATATACATTTATATATATATATATAGTAGCGCGAGCTTGCGTAGGGATGCTTCGACGCCGCGTCGTCATGACGACGAGAATTTATCCGGCACACCCTGCCCGTAACCCGTATCCCGTAACCCCCAGTACACGACGAACATCCTTTGCTCGAGGATCCTGGATCCTGAATTCTGGATTTCAGATTCCGGGTTATCCCGATGCGACAGCTAAAGATTCGTGGGTTATTTTAAATCGGGCGGATCCCCTGCACTGTATAGGACACTTATTCTTCTTCCTTGTATTTTTTTCTGCTTAAATTATCATACAGACAAATCGACCATATGGAGAATAGAAAATATACTATAATTATTATTTCACCATACATTCATTTATAAAAACAAAAGTGATGAAATTCAAAGGAATACGTATACAGACGCTGATTTTTTAGAAAATAATTTGACCAATTTGCAAAACTCTGTTTTTACAGTATACGATAGTTTTTTGTTCTTCTTTTCTTTTTTCTTTTTGCATTACTTTTACCAAAGTATAATCTTATCCCGATATCATTTCGTCTCTAGGATAACGACAGCGATTAATACAAATCGGTTCATTGGACCTGGTCTTAATTTATAGAATCGTAGTTCTATGACGAAAGAAAGTTGATAAAAAAAAATAAAGGAAAATAAAAAACTAAAAAATGAATTTGCTAATTTAAAATGGCAAATTCTAACAACAGTTCACTCTCACGATCCTGGCTCAGAGCTCGTTGCTGTCGCCACGGTGAAGGATTAGGTTGTTCGAGTAATTTGGATTCATTAAACAACAACAGGAATAACAACAACAACAACAACAACGATTTGAACAACGTAGACGACGGTGGAGATTTGATAGTTTTGCCTGGTGAAACCCAGAGTCTTTTACATAGAATTGCTTTTACGATTTGGCATACAGCTTTGCACATTGAACGAGAGGTTCAGATATTTTTTTAAGACTATCTAATATATGACATTTTTAAATAACGATAATAATTTTCACTAAAATTAATCACCTAATTTTTATTTTTGTTTTTTTTCCATTTTTCATTTTTACTCTGTGTTACAGCATAACAGCAACTACAATGAAGCACCGTCTAAAAACGCGAGCAACATTTCGAGGTCTAAACAGGTAGGGCCCTACTTTCTTTTTTCTATTTTTCTATATTTTTTTCTTTTACTCAAAAAAAAAAAAAATATAATAAAAAATCCAATATTTTTTTCATACAGTGGCGGCTGTGATAGTCGTTCAATTAAACTCCCGTCTCTTCCCATAGGATAAGTTAACTGTAATTACTATAGCTTCTTGATCTCTTGACAATAAAAAAAAAAAAAAAAAAAAAAGTAAATGAAAAAAAAAAATGTTGACCGTTCAATTACCAGCTATACACCATTAACTACCTACTACTACTATTAATACTGAGTTAATTAACCAATTTGAAAAAGTTTATTCTATCAGTGGGATTGTCTACCGAATAATATTGACTGTGGGCGTTTATTGCACTTGTGGTATAAGTCATATATACATGAGAATTAATTGCGTATAATTACACGTGCAGTAGTACCGACTACACGTACATACCTATGATACGATAGAAAATAGTTTCTATCGCATCCTGTAGCTCTTTCATTTCCTTAAAAAGCAATTTATTTTTTCTTTTTTTTCTTTTTTTCTTGAATTCACCTGAAAATCTTCTACTCTTTTTTTCTTCAAATTTCGATTTATATCTACCAGGTGACGTCGACTATGACGAGACCACGGACGCCCGGCGTCGGTGCCGACGCTGTTTCAATCGGGGGTGGCAGGGGCGGAAGAGTCAGCGAAGTTATGGAACTGAACTACGTTACTGAGAGGATAATCGCTCTTTGGTACAGGGAAGATGCTCAAGGGATATTGGATCATGCTACCACTCTGCTCAGAGGAAAACACGCCGATAATTACGTCGTGAGTTTTAGCTAGAAAATAATTGCTCATAATTTGATAATGACGAAAATGAGGAATAAAAATGACCAAAATTTAATCAAACCGAGAAAATACGATGAGAACCATTCGGGTAGGGGATGATGTCGTATAAAATGTCCCTGGAAGTTCTAAAGTCTCTAATCATCGTCGTTTTTCAGATATTCAATCTTTCATCTCCTGGACGAACGACTGAGCCAAATACGAGGGAATCAGGATGGCCCCAAAATTTAGCACCGAGTTTAGAGCGGCTCTGCGCTTTATGCAAGGAGCTTGATTCGTGGTTAAACGGTGCACCGAATAGAGTTGCAGTTCTGCACGCCAGGTGAGTCTGGACCCTTTTATAATCAACAGATTCACTATCTCGTAGAAATGATTAAACAGAGGAGAAATGAGTTTCAGGTAATTGTATAATTTCTCTATTATAGGGGTGGCAAGGAGCGTCTAGGGGTTGCAGTATCAGCTTATATGAACTACAGCAGTATTTGTGGCAGCAGAGATCAGGCTCTGGACAGATTCGCTATGAGACGATTTCTCGATGATAAAATCGGCCCGCTTCACGTACCTTCGCATAGGAGGTACGTCCTAGCTGCACCCCAAAATCGAAAAATGATCAAATTTACGAGAAAAAAAAATCAGCAAGAAGAAAATCGAATCGCAATTCACTGACGCTTTTTCCTTATCTATTCCCTCACAGATACGTCGAATATTTCAGCGGACTTTTGTCAGGATCTTTAAGGATCAGTCCTTCGCCCTTGTACCTTACCCATCTCACGGTACTCGGGGTACCACAATTCGAGCCAACGGGGTGCCGGGCCTTTCTCAAAGTCTACGAGGGTCTTACCCCCGTTTATACGTCGGATTTATACTCAGTAACCAATGCAAGAGAGTTCACAGTGAATCTAGGAGGTCTAAGACTGCGCGGGGATATACTGATCAAATGTTATCACAGAGTTTACTCGAAACAGAGTCGCGAAGTGATGTTTTCCTTGCAGGTAATAACGGGATAAACAAGAATAGAAAAATGTGTAAAAAGAGGAATAAGAAAATCCCGTTCTTATGCTATTTTATAAACTTTTTGAATCTCTTTACATTCTCGTTTCAATTTCATTTTTTATTCTTGTTTTTTAATCCTCGCAGTTCCACACATGCGTTATCACAGAAAACGTAGTCTCATTTCCTCGTTCGGAACTCGACATTGCCTCGGACGATCCCAGATGTCCATCCGACAGTGTGGTAACTTTGTACTTCGCGAGTGATGCGAGACGGCAGGACGGTATCGCCGGACCTGTACCGGCACCTACTCCTGCAGTTCCTCACGCGTCTGCTCATCACGATCCTATTCTACATTGGGACAGTTACACGAATATAGAAATCAGCGATGACGGTGAGCGAAATTTTTCGACAATTTATGATTTTTCATTTTTCATTTTTTCTTCAATACCGGAACTGAAACTCACCCTACTCATTCCTCCTGTATAAAATCGGACCAATTCATTTCGCTGTGTATTCGTACTAGTAATACATATGACCTGCAAAGTATAGAGCTCTCTCATTCGCGTTTCGACGCTCGCCAATAAAAGTCTGACCCAAATTGGTCCGCGTTGCTAAATCGATGCTTTCGTCGTTACTCCGCTATGCCTGCAGATAGAGATACAGTGATATACATACACATGGACCATTACCATACATACATCCGTGTAAAAGGAAAAGTATATACCTAGCTAGATTCCCCCGGCATTAATCTCCGCGATTTTTTTTTCTGGATATAAAAGCGGTTTTTTTTTGCATTTTTCTTTCAGAATCAAAAAAGAGGAAAAAACAAACTAAAATAACTATCGAAATACTTTGGCTAGGTGAATTTTTTACTTTTTCTTTATATTTCGATTTCTTTATTTTTAAATCATGAAAAAATATCCGATTTTAAACCTCGCCCCCTACTCACCCATTGAATTAAACGTTATACGACTAGGGGTTCAGTTTTAGTTTTTGGCAAATAAATATACGAGGGGAGGGGCCCCATGACGCATTCTTTCGAATGGTTTTTTTTTTTTTCAACCGTAAACAATTTTGAGTCAGCCTAGTGATGTATACACCTCTAAATTCCGTATTATATGTGTGTATGTGTATTTATCGAGACTGCAACGGCCAACATATATAAATATATACCTATGTGGTATACCTATAATACCCAACCCAACGATAAATTTAATACTGGAATTCAAGCCCTCTAGATCACGAGAGAAACTTTCCAGAAACATAAAAAGAAACAGAAACTCTCTAAGCTTAAGAGAAAAGTGAGAGAAAAAAAAAGGACTGAAAAAAATTGGAAAAATAGAAAAATAATGCTAATTCTAGAACCCCCTGTCTATAAATATACAATCAAGCTACGGACATTAACATGACGTGTATCTCATCTATCTTTTAGTAAGAATTTGAAAACCCCCTTCTTCTACACTTCTGTATTTAATTTTTTTTTTTAATTTCATTTTTTTTTTGTCGTCTGATATTTTCGAATTACAGCATTCCAGCGTTCTAATCAATCGATAAAACCGGACTTTGACAGTCGTACGTATCAGATATATCCCACGAGGGAAAGATAACTTTGATAACGGGGAAATCGCTTACGATTTTAGTATCGATATATATATATATATATATCAGTACACTATAAATCCTACCCCCGCCTAGGTGTCATTAATCGATAACCTTGACGGTTTATGCAGATACTACTAGGTCAGGCTTTGAATCACTGGGCTTGCAGGGGTTGTACTAAATTACAAACGGGATCTTTGCCAAGACGTCTGGATGGACGTATGACTCGAGAGAAAATCTGAATAACTAATAAACGAAATACTGACGGGAGAAAGAAATTTGAAAAAGAAAAAAAATAAAAATAGATAAAAAATTATTTCATCACTAAAGTTAGAAAAAAAAAAAAAAAATAACGCATTTTCATGATACTCGAGTAATTATAACTTGTGCGATGATCATAGCTGGAGCGGAATAGCTTCTGAATTAGGATTCATTACAGTATAATAACTCGGGTTACGGAGCCGTAACAGATTTGATATTCACGGTACGAAAGAGATGGCTGGTATACGTACGTATATATAATATACCGATCTATATGACTTTAAAGAATCGTAAAAAGAGAAAAAAAATTCATGTTACTTAGTCAACCGTTTTAGAGTAATTTAATACCCACGTGTATCATACTACACGTATATATCATAGTAGATAATTGATAAATTGATACGATTGTTATTATTATTAACAACTATCCCTGAAACCTTGGGTGTAATTAACAGATAAAATAGAAAAAGAAAAAAAAAAAAACAAAAAAAAAACCGTCGAAACTTCAAGCTTAATCATATATCCCGCGAGGTATTTATTTAATTAGTTAATTTTTCTGAGAAGGTTGATTGATCTGATTATTAAATCGATCTGAGAAGTAGCGTCAGTGTGGATTTTTATACCGTGAGAATGACTCGTTTTGAAATTTGACAAAAAATGAAAAATAAATTTTTAAATTTAGCCTGAAACTCGACTTCTGTATATTATACCTATATGATGATAATATACACAAACGTGAACTCCGGACGGTCATGGTAGGGCGATATATGTTTCTTTTTATCAAGGAGTGGGGAAAAACACACGGTGAAGTTATTCCTGGCGAGGTTTGCGTCCACCGCTTCCCCCTACACCGGGTTTACTTCCATCCAACAGCATCACCTCAGTACGATCCGCGATCCGTTCACAGACGCTTTAAACTCCACGTATTTGCCGATCAGGATTATTCAGTTACGTTTTAGCCGTATATTTGCATACATCGTCATACAAACGGATTGATCGGTAAATAAATTTTTCGAAGAAAATTAAATCGAAATTATCGCGGGGGTGGGATCAGAGAATTTCGAGTAAGTACACATATAAATAAGACCTGGGTGAAAATAAAATGTCAGATAAAAATTTTGAATTCAAATATTTTTACTTCAACTGATTGAATTTTTTTTTTTTTTTTTTCTATTCAAAATCGCTTGCAAGAAACAATTGAATTTTTACTCTTTATTTTTATTTTTTTCAATTATTATCGCCCGCCTTTTTATAGATAAAGATGTATTATCGAAACGGTGATTGATCGTATTATCGTGAAAATGAAATTAACGTCATACTACGTACACTGACTCCGTTTTAGTCGGTTATTTAATGACGTTGTAAACTTTATCCGTAAGAAAATTTTTCTATTCGAGTTAGTGAAAATGATAATGAAAAAGTCGTGTAGATTAAGTTTTTTGCAAATTTGATTGCCGATCTTTGAGGTTCGAGAAAGTCGGTATAAATTTACCTAGAAAGTTTCGAAGCGTCGATGTACAACGTGTTACGAGCCTTTGCGAGACCCTTAAAAGGATATAAATTCGAATCGAAAGGATCAAAGATACGATGATTAAATTTTTCTATTTCTTTCTCTTTTTCTTTTCTCCTTTATCAAAAAAAGCGTTTCAACGAAACTATGCAGTGCGTAGATAGGTATACCTGATACATCGATTCTATCAATCACTATTTTAGTCGTCAAATTTTCTCGACTTCTTTGACCTCCGATCGGTGCGTCCTTGTCCCAGTTAGAATCTGCATCTGTTATGTATTTCCACAGCTCTCTAGCCATGACTCAGTCGAAAAGCTTCTGCAATATATACCACGAGTCGCGATGTGTATATCTATGAATTTTCTAATGTACCTAACACGCTATATTAGTTCGATAAGTTTAATCGACAAATCGCCCCGATTCCTAATCTCAATTTACATTCGAACACCGTTTAGCCATTAGGCGCGCAATTTTTTAAAAAGCGAAAACCCCGCGTATAGAAATTCATCCAAGGTACGATTTTTTTTTTTTTTTTTTTTTTTTCTGCTACCATATCGAGAAGGTCTACCGTTTCGTTGCATGTATTATAGATCGAACGAACTTGCTGTACAATGATTAACGAAAAATTAATAAATTTGGTCTGTGAAGAGGAGAAGAAGGAAAAAAAAAAAAGAAAAAATAAGGAAAATGGAAATAGGTAACGCCTAGCTTGTTAATTATTACTTTTAATAAATTTAATGATATATCGATACAATGGATTGTGCAGCCAAGGCAGTTAGTTGGGTTACCCTAAAAGGTCCGACTGTGGGCGCTGACGATCAGTTAGCTCAGTCTTTGGAGTAGCCAGAACTGAAAGGAACTGAGAAATTCTGTAGTAGGTTTCTTATGTGGTAGTCACGTGTGTAAATTCAACGGTATTGGTATATATACACACCTATGTAACATCCATACATACATTCTCGATAAAACCGCACAGCTTCGCTCCATATATACGATTCTGAGAGAGTAGGAGGTCTGCTGTGTCGCGAGAGATTCATTCGAGCTCGTTGTGTAGTATCAAGTAAGACTTGTGCTGGTTAAGCCACACAAATGCAGTACTCACACACTTGCATCGTTTTTACACATATATGAAACTGTTCGTTCTCTGCCAACTCGCGAGTCGAGAGTTGTTCGCGTAGGAAGTCGAGTGAACCGTGAAGTTAAGTTTAAGAGTTAAGTGAAGTGCGCCTTGTGCTGATCCGGCCGAGTCCTCAGGATCCTGTTCGCGAATTGAAAGGGTCTCAAAAACTTTTCATTATTTATTCCCCTTTAGTTTATTTTTCAATTCAATTTTACGTGTCTTTCTTAGCGAACCGCCGTTTCCACCTTCTTTACCCCTTTTTTTTTTCTTCTCAAATCTTCTTTTCATACGACCGTGGGTTACCAAATCGAGAACACTCCTCAGACGGATATCGTGGGAGGATCGGTATGGGCGTATTTGCCGAATAAGACGTACGAGAAATTCGCTGTTAATTAAACTCAGAGACTATACCGAGTTCGTGGATTTTTCGGTGATTTTTTTATTCCATTTTTTCATTTGTTTATACGGGGTGCAGGGTGTTCGAAACTTCTAGGAAATATTATTATGAGGAAATTTATCGTGGGCGTCGCGGACTGACTCGCGGTGATATATAACCCTGCGAATAATGACTCGATCCTGTATCAAACCCCTTATTATATTGTCTCTTGTTATCCGCTAGGAAGAAATCGGCTGATTATATCAGACCAGAAATATTTCTATTTGTATATTAGGTACGTACATTCCGATCGAGACACTCGTTACGGAAAACTCGATCTATCTACCCTAACCGACAACTTAATGATCTCATAAATAATTCGAACCCTTTTTTTTGTCAAAAAAGTAAATCCCGACACGATTCATTCGACCAGACTTATATTGGTTTCGATACGATTGATACAGCCCGAATTATTAAACACCGAATTAACGTAGCGTGAATTTCAAATTTCGGAGTTTTAGCCTTTCGAATTTTTGGACCTTCGGTTTCCTTCATTTTAAAGTTTTTTTTCAAATCCGCTATGTAGACCTCCGGGGAAATAGTATTTCCAAAAATTACGAAGCCCTTAATATCGGAATTCGGAAAGTTTAAAAAAAAAATTCTCACCACTTTTTTCGGTCAATTCCAATTTTCTTTTTATACTTAAAATGATCGAAATGAATTTTATTTTACAAATTTTTCTCAAATTTCAAACTACACAGACACACCTATAAAACGCGTAGAAATATTCATTTCGAGCCAACTTCCGGCGCCAGAAAATCCCTGCACTGTGTCTCGTGTGTAGGTATTTCTATTAATACTCGACTCTAGATCGCCGGAAGTTGTATAAAATAAACTATTATTAATAATCTTTTTTATTTTCTTCCCCATTTTTTATACCTCGATTAATTGTTTTTTTTTTTCAAATTTCTTTTTCTTTTACCATCCTGCATATCTCATACCATTATCTCACAGCCGAAGCAATATGCTTCTGCAGAAGATCTTATCGCGTTCAATAATCCGAGTGACTATATACCGCGCGGTTAAACTGACCATAACGGGGCTGACAAATCGCTATTTTCATTGCTCAATAAATTAGCTTAGCAACTATCATCCATATATGTAGCCATTATCTCATTAGCTGTATAGTAAAAAAAAGAAAAATTAGAAATTATGAACGATTTTCCATTCCGTATACATATCACAATATAGGTTTTTTTTTTATTTGAATAAAATGATCGAAATACGTTTTATAAACTACGTGGGTGTTTCGGAGATTCTTATAGCCGCTTCTTATACTTCGTACCACTTTTTTTGCATATCAGATGGATATTTGCATACGCGGAAAACAAGTCCGGAGTTCGATCGGGTGCTGGTTTCTGCAGGGGTCAAGGATGCGGAATAAGAGTCACGTTTATATTTTTTTTTCTTTTCTTTGTATTATGAAGAAAACTAAATGAAAAGGTACGAATGAAGGGTAAATCTGAGAAAGGATCAGAGATTATGAATAATATCCTGACGCATCTGCATTCTTTTTTTTCTTCTACATCGTGGACTTTGTATTTATAGACGTGACCAGAGAACGGTTTGCGGTCAATTTACACCGAAGGATGCAATCAGAGATATTATGTCCGTATGACTTTCGAAGGATGTTATAACAATGACCTAAGATTAACGGAAACGCGTATTACGTGTATGTGTCCAGTGAATACCGTGAAATAATTGAAATTCCAGCTTAACCTACCGCAAGAGGTTACATCACTAACTCAAATATCCATGTCTCTATGACACGGACTAACGGAGTAATAACGTTTAAACCGCGAGTTTTACCGCTTACGTAATGCGGCTCTATATAGTTAAATGCGCGAGCTACAAAGTTTAGAAATAAGTTTTGACCATATTTTGAACCGACTGACACACGCGTCGTCTATTCTATCGTTTCCAAATTCCGACTATAGCGAATCGTTCCTTTTACTCAATTTTTGAAAATATTTTTTCAGAAGGCAGAGAGACGCCGCTGTCTCCACCTCCGCCTTCGAATTCTTCCATCCAAACATCTCCGAGGGGTTTAGGATACACTTGTGGTCCCATCGATGGCTCCCTTTACGCGGTTGTTAATCCAGGCGGTACCGCAGGGCCGAGGGGTTCACCTTTGACCGTGTCGATGGATAGTGGGATCAGCAGTGCTCCTCCGCAACGTTCTAGCCCACCAGAAGCTGAGGGTGAATCCGAAAACGATCGGCTTCAGAGCCACGGTGATCTTGACAAACTTTTACACGACATGATGTTGACTGTCGAGGTGAGTCGATATGCTACTGGCTTATTTTTATTTTTTTTTTTTTGAAACGTTCAAGTTTAGATCATTTTTATTACAGTCATTTAAAAATCCACAAATTTTGGTCCATTTATCAGGACGCGATAAAGACAAAAGATATTTCATTCTGATAATTGACGGGATTTTGAAAGTCCTGTATTTTCCGAAAAAAAGGGGAAACACATTCCTCGCAATTTTTGACACGAAAATGATTATTTTATTCAGTCCATGCCGGATCCACCGTCAGAGAGTTACGGATCATCAAAAAGCGGCGTTATGTATATGAAGGATAATAGCCCGTCGAATTATTCGACTATAAAAGATCCGTACAGAAGTTACTCGTCGAAAAGTACAGAGAGCAATTATTCAACCCTTAAAAACGAGCCGATAACATCGCGAAAAGATATGGTCGAAAGACGCGAGGAAATAAGAAGTTTCGATATCAATTACCGGCGATCACCAGACCGGAAGGAATCGGCCAGTGATACTTACAGGAAAAATACCGAGTCCTTTTCTCCACCTGGTAACATCGAATACATTGACGAAGACATTCCCTATCACGCTAGGCAGACTAGCCAGCCTTTTACATACGGGGCTACTACCGATATGATAAAACAGCAAATTCTATCCTCGCCTTCTCTCGTCAGAAAAGCCTCTGTCAGAGGTACGGCTCCAGTTGTTGATCTCGATGATATTATCGGGGATAACGACAAGAGGGCTATTAGTCCAAACACCCCTGACCCACCACCAGAATTTGCGAACGGATCGACGATTTCAACACTAAGAACAACGAACGATTATACTGACGGGTGAGTGTGCGTTTATTTATTTGAATTTTCGAAATTTCTTAATCATTTATTGACATTTTTGTGATCGATTATCTTCGGGAAAAAAAAAAAAAAATTTAGTACAGGATCAGGGTTTTTTGAAAATAGAGTGTATATGGGGCATTCCGCTTCACTTCAGACAAAAAAATGAAATCTGAATGTAGAATTTGTGAGGATTTTATTTTTTCTCTTCAGTGCAAGCTGAAGTTACGCGGTATGCCCCGTATGTGTATATTATATTTATATACACGTTTCGTTTGTTTTACATACTCGCTATGGTTTATCGATTGAACAATTGACACATGGCCTATACACGTCGTATATGTATAATATACCAGGCATGTGAAGCATCACCGTGAAGGAAATAATTTTAATTACATATACGTATACACATAGGTATTATATACATACACGATTATTTTAACTCAATTATACGAGAAAGCTCATCTCGCTCATAGGCTCATTATGCAAACACCGTATTCCTTTTACGGTTCGCAATTTTACTCGCGATAGATTTTTGCCAAAACTTTCTTTTCTGATAGAGAAATTTGTTCGTTTTTTTTTTTCTTTTTGATTTTTTGATTTATTTAGCGAATGAAATGAAATCAGATAGATATATATGTATACTATAGGCTATAAATTGACGAGGTGTGGAGTGTACCCTAGAAAATGAAGAACAAAAAAAAGAATAGGAAGAAAAAAAAAAAAATGGCCTCGACTATTTTAGACTCTCGCAGCCGCCCTCTGACATAATTTTATATTTAGAAACCGACGCTCAAGTTGCCACCGTTTCGTTACCTACACACGACGTCGACTTCTTGAACTTAGCTGATCGTACGCACTTTCAAATCTCGTCTCATTTATTTTGTCAACAAATCTATAAAGACCGCGGCGTCGCGACGATCCTACGATCCTATACTTGCTATAGATCCCCCATTAAAGGAATATCAAAATTATTATTTTTTTCTTTTCTCATATACGTTTCTGTACGGATATAAAAAAAGAAAAAAATTCATATAGCTATATATATAAACAAAATAAAATAAAAAATAAAATAAAAAATAAAGAAGGAGTAGAATACTTGCGGCGATTTTCTCCCCTTGTATGGAATTTAAATTGTTCTGCAAACAACTCTCCGACGTTGGATGCTGGATGCTGGATGCTGGATACTGGACGAGCTGGCTGCGGCTATACAGAAAGGCTAAGAGTACGGTTACAAGCGAGAGATTGCGGTACGGGATAGTTGGATTTCCTGAATAGGAAATCCAGGAACTACATACATGCCATGTTCGCGCGATCTTTCTTATTCAACTTATATACCTATACACGCGAACTATATATATATATATATATATTATATATCTGTGAAAAGGAACGTTAGTTATATCTGATTTCCCATTACCGATATCATTACACGTATGTACTACCTATATTATCCGATAAAACGAGATACCGAATCTCATATGGTCTATACTCGAAATTCATTAATTCTCACATATATATTTATATATAGTCATCTATATTTATCTACAGCATCTACAAACGGTGTAAATATATCTATATACGAATAACGTAAACCGCGTTTACGTTTCATGTCAGATAAGAGATAAAAAAAAAAAGGATGTTATTTATACATAGCTACTCGTGTTTTTCTCTATAATTTTAATCCAAACCGCGATTAAAAATCATAATTATGTATAGTAATATGTACAGAGGTTCTTTTAGGTACTATTCGTACGTTGTATGTAAGATGAAACGGTATATAAGGAATAGCACGATTCGAAACGTCCGCGTCGCGACGCGTCGCGTCGTGGCAACTGAACCACATTCTTCGTCCGCGATGTGGGTATCTAAGATCTACACTTTTGTACACTCTGATCCCACACGGTGGTCACTCCGTACCATACATCCTCACACATGTACATATACAATTCATATACTTTATAAGTACATATATAATACCGATTTCTTTTATTTCTTCTTTTTGTTTTTTTTTTTTTACTTTTGTAACCGAAAATTTGACGTGGAATAAAATTTCGGATAATAATTGTCTCCGCCTCATCGATATCGTCCTATGAATGTCATGTTCCGATTCATTAGGTCCACAGCTTACGACGCGCGTGATAATTATCCAAGTTTCTCTAATTACTCGGTTATCGGGCTAGTCGTCGGTTCTCTCCCGATCATTTGCTCTCTCTTTCTCCCATTCTTTAATCTCTTTTTCTTTATCGTTTTGATTGTGAGAAACTCGAGGAGAATTACGTCAGCGGAATATCATATACTGAGCGATCTCAGTATGAAGAATATATACTATGGAGCGACGTGATCTTTAGCCATTCGATATCGTATGAAACAGTGCATAATCGTTTCCGAAAAATAATCTTTTTCTTTTTGTTTCGTTTCTTTTTTTTTTTTTTCTTGCTAATTCAATTATTTTCTTATTTTTCTCGAGCTTTAATATCGATTAGGTATAATAATACCTAGGAGGACGAGGCGTTTCTTAACGCCATACCACCAGAATAATGATGCTTAAGATCGTAAGAAGCGATGGTCCATTGCTCGGGCCTAATGGCCCGTGACGACCTCGCCAATCAATAGATAATTACTCTCCTATCTTATTATTATATCGCGTTTTACGATTGCTCTTACTCGGATGATTCTTTATCATTGGATTTATAGAGCCTCCGCGGTATTATAAATTCCAGTTCATAAATCGATTCACAGTCATTCAAATATCGATTAGTTATTAATTAATTAATTTTCATTTTTATACTACATCTTTTGCTTTTATATACAACGTATTTATTTCTTTTTTCTTACTTTCTTTCTTTCTTTCTTTTTCATACCCCAGACTCTCCTGGCTAAGACAACAGCAATTAAAGCTTGCCGCTAGACGGGATGAAAGAAGCCCGAGCAAACAGTGGCGTCAAGAATCTGGAAATCGGGTTATCGGCGAATTGCGAACCGTGCAACGAGGTAGAATCAGACAGGATGGATACGCCAGCGATTCGGCGGTCCTTGACGGAGAGGACGATAGCTGGGCAATATATTCACCGATTCAGGTATACACATGTATAGAAGATTGCATCTAGAGTTAAAATTTTGGAATTTAATTTTGCGATTAATTAATGTCTAATTTTTTTGGGGGTTTCTCTATTTTTTTTATAGCCTCAAAACCGATCAGCTACTTACACATCGGCTCCTGCGAGCCCGTTGCTTCCACAGAGATCGAGTAGCCGGAAGTACAATGGTACAATAAGCGGAGGACGTCAGAGAGCAGAGAGTTTCAACGAACGTCCATTCGTAAGCGTAAAACGAGGCTACGAATTGAGATCCAAGAAGAGCGAAGCTCAGGTAAGAAAAAAAAAAAAATCAAAATTAAAAACATGAAAAAATTGAATTTCCAAACTCATAGTCATAGATGTATTATATATAAAATTTTTTCCTTAATCCACTGCAAAATAATAATATAGACGCACTAATAGATTACATTAGATTGATTGACCAATTTAATTATAGCTTAAACTAATAATAATATCATTTTTGCTGGCTGCTGATTAGAAAGAAAAAAAAAAAAAAATCGATTTATAACTGCAGATGTAGTTTTTTATTTTATTTTTTTTATTTTTTAGTATAGCTTGACCGCTCATTCACATAGATTTGAATTAACGTATGATCTAGCCCTCCCCCCCCCCCGACCCTGAGCCCGTTTTTGAAAAATTCTTGAAAAAAAGAAGACTTTATTCTAGGAAATAGAATAAGTAAAAAAAAAAAAAAAACTCCTAGCATGCTGGCTGAAAGATAGGAAAATATTGGCTTGCGCGTTACAGAGTCCCCCGATGTCCCCACGGTCAGCAATAGCGGCTGTACCTTTAGGATATGCCTTCCAGGATACATTGACTAGAAATTATCATCATAACGAGAGGAAAGATGAGGATGATGATCGTGAATTTACATCTGATGGAGATAATTTTGATAAAAAAAATTATCATACGGTACAAGTTGGCGTGCCTCCGCAGCCTGAATCTAGAAGCGATAGTTACGCGAGGACAGAATCTCTATTGAATCAACATCACCAACGCGGTTTTGGAATTGGTTCGACTACTACTAGTACTACTACTACTACTACTACCACTACTACTACGAATACGAATACGAATACGAATACGAATACATCGTCGACGTCGATTTTGTCTTATGATCATTCGACGTATAATAGGAGAAATTTTAATTACTCTATTAAAATTCCAAATGAAAATTCAAACGATTCTGGACTACTGCAAACTGTTAATTACGGAAATAATGCCGAAGAACAGAACTCTACTAGCAATGGAACGAGCGCCGATCCTCTCGTGAGCCTTTTTCAATCATTGGCAGAAATCTCAAATGTCAGAAATTCAACTTTGTCATCTACTAATAAGAATTCTGAACATCTTCGCGCCACATCCGCAAATTCAAACAACACAACTAACAGTTCCCCTAATCAATCGCCAAAAGCATGGCAGAGCACACAGGTTTGTTTGTCGCTATTATCCAGCTTCGCTATAATATCCTCACATTTATTAATATATTATACTATATAGTATACCTATGATGATAGATTTTATCATAAATAGCTGAAATTATTTTTCTTTTTTTATTTCGCTCTCCCTATTCCCTGCAAACATTTGCTTGATATCATTTTCAGTCATTTTTTTCATTAAAAAAATTGAATTTCTATTAAATATATTTAAATTTAATTAGATACTTGAATTATACTATGTTCTATACTTTTCGTAAGCTCGACCCCCGTCAGAGTTCCGAATTCGTTTGAGACGATTTTTAAATTTACCGAAATTTTGAAAGTCTAGAATATCGTAACTCAGAAATTATCGGAATGAAAAAATCTGAAGAAACTCCGAATGCTGAGAAAATTCCAAAATTCCGGTCCATTTATCAGGACGTGAAAACCGAAAAATATTTTATTCTAGTCGCGAGCCTATCTACGAAAACCCATTTAACATCTACTCCAATCGATAACTTCACGATGTAATAAATAATCGGTAGGATTTTGAAAGTTTTTCTTCTTTCAAGACCAGTTTCAAAAAAATTTTCAAATTTGCCATGCAGGCTTCCGGGGTAAAACTTAAAGTTCGGAATTCTGAACGGATGAAAAGTAGTAGAAAAATAAATGACGAAAATATTTTGAAAATTTGAGAAGAATAATCATTTTTATTTATACATATAATATCCATGATAGCTATGTGGGTGTTGATTAATTAATTTATTCATTTTCTTCTTTATCAATGAATTCCACAGTCCCACAATGACTCAGTGTCATCATGGACAGAGCGGAGCGTAAGTCCAGGAAGTGCGGGTCCACCTGTAGGAACCGTGTCTCGTCCTCAGACACCAGCGTTTCCTGTTCATCCGCGAACACCATACGTTAACAATTCATCGCCAACAGTGACTTTTGCTAGCGATAGAATATACGCTACGTCAAATAACGTTGGTGGTAACGTTATAAACAATAATAATAATATATTGAACAACAATAATCACAATAATCAAAATCACAATAATAATAACAACAACAATAACGGATTGGAAGATACGAGGAATTACAATGGGAATGGAAACAGCTATGGAAATTATTCCAACGAAAGAGTTTACACTCTCGTTGATGAACGAAGGGATGTATCTAGGGAGACGGGATTACCACCCAAGAGTCCGACGACCCAGCGGTAAGAATTAATCATTTTTTTTTATTTATTTTTTCTAAAACTAATTTTCATTATTTTATTAATTTTCAACGAAATAATTCAGTTCCTTTTTTTTTTTCCAAATTATTTATTTCACCCAGTTGTTCAAAAAAGATATTTTTCACCTGCTGGTTGAATGCGAATTCTCAGTTATGAATTCTGTTCTTCTTTTATCGATTTCGCGACATTTTTATCATCTCATTAGTTTTATCCAAAATAATGATCAAATCAAGGACCACCCTATTATACATAAACGTTATTAGTGAGACGGCTTCCGGTATAGTAAATCATTCGTGGCTACTACTTCACCCATATATGTATACCTAATCGATCAATGAATTAGCATACAAAGAAGTGATCTGGGTACGTGAAAAAAAAAAATATATATATATATATATATATTTACGTTTATGTAACATGATATAACGTGGGACTGTATAAATAATACATACTATATAGATATAATTATAGTTAGATATATCCATATGATGTTTATTATCATTAATAACATAAGTATAATGAATAGAAGATACGAGATAAAGAGATAAAAATGAAAAATTGTCTATTACATTGATTTTTGACGTCAAAAATTTTGACAATTTGAAAAAAAAAAACAAAAATTACGGGTTGACAATTATTATCTTCGATGATTTTAGACGCTTGAGTTTCCCAGCAAGCGGATCGCTAAAGCAAACGCATAACAAACGATGGCCGCTCACTAACCAGTCGGCGTCGTTCGATTATAGGTAATTAATAAATAAAAGAAACAACAAGAAAAAAAAAAAAATTAAATAAAATAAAATGCCAAAAACTTATACACCGGGACGAAGTCTGGAGCTTCGATCGTTGTACAGGAAAAAAAAAAAAAATATTGCGATCATTTGGCAATTATTATTTTTAATTAAACTTTTTTTATTTTCATCCCTTATCCTTCTTATTTTATAACACTTTTCTTCATACTACGTTTTTCACTAATCTACATAATCATACTGATTGTTATTTTCTAAACCGCAAGCTCGATGATCGTATCAAAATCTTGAAGCAAAAAATTATTTAATTTCTATACATATGAGGAAATTTATTAGTGAATAAATAATCTACATTCAGCTTAGAGATTTTGGTACAGATCAAAATAGATACTGATCTGTGTAATACTAACCAAGGCAGTGATACTAAGTATCGAAATTTTTTCTTATCTAAAAACCGATCATCGATATACTTTTATATAGTGAAATGATCATTTTTGCAAGACTATCCCCTGATTGCTTTTCTCTGTCTATATCTGAAGCTTTTTGCATCGTATGTGAAAGAAATTTACATTGACGTATATAATATATAACACATGCACAAACACATGTGATTTGACCAAACCTAATTACTATTAATTGTATTTATTTATTTATTTATTTATTTATTTTGTCTTCTCTTCGTATTTTTGGGTTTTTAATTTATGTAAATAAGTTATAGATATCCGTATACATAATTACATATACTATATACATGTGTAAATTGCACGATAATTTATATTGCACATATGGATATGTGAAAACACGGAATGACTCACGAATCGGCACAGCGTTACTTTTATATTCTTCTTTTTACGTTATAAAAATTTGTAAAAAAAAAATATGAAATATATCAGCTGATATTTTATTATATAAAAATTACAGCAAGGATCGACCTGTCTCTCCTGGAGGAGAGTACGCAAGTCATTCTCAAATGACAATTAATCAAAGCCCTGGAACACCGACGCAAATCGAATACGCCCAGAGCCCAAAGGTAACTTTGATCATTACACGGAGCCGAAGATTTTCATTAATCAAAAAAGAAAAATGAAGAAGAAGAAACGGAAGATAAGTTATCAATATTATTTTTCAGAGCGCAATTTCATACTCCTCGATAAACAGCGGTGGACAATCATCCCCTAAAGTATCTTACGGTTCGAGGAGATCGAGCGTTCACTCAAACACAGAACCTCAAGAAGTGGCTGATGCCAATGTGAAATTTGTCAGAGACACTAGTCGCATTTGGTACAAGCCAAACATATCCAGAGAACAAGGTAACTATAATTACAAGTGCGTGAAAAATTTTACGCGCGAGTTTCATGCGATAGTTTCTCGACACACCGTGCGTAACATGCAATTTTACGCATACATGGATCGAAAACTGACTTTCTCTAATTCGTTAGTTCATTTTTTAAAAATATTTTCCCTAGTTTTGATTAATAAAAATGATATTTTATAACACCTTTCGCAGCCATCTCAATGCTGAAAGACGCAACACCTGGGATGTTCGTTGTACGTGACAGTAATTCATTTCCTGGTGCATTCGGCCTTGCTTTAAAGGTAGCAACTCCTCCACCAGGAGCACCGAGCAGTCCTCGTGACCCGGCTAGTGAATTAGTTAGACATTTTCTCATCGAACCAACATCCAGGGGTGTTCGGTTAAAGGGATGTGCAAATGAGCCAGTATTCAGTTCACTTTCTGCACTGGTTTATCAGCACAGTTTAATGGCCATGGCTTTACCATGCCAGCTTCTTCTCCCTGAACCGGAAGCCGCTGCAAGAGCACTTGACTCTCCTGGAACCAGCAGCGCGCAACAACTCCTTGCCCAAGGAGCTGGTGAGTAGAGAAATCAATAAATCGCAAGAATATTAAATGAAAATATTAATAAAAATAAATAAATAAATAAAATTTACAAATCTTTCAATTTTATAGCCTGCAACGTTCTATACCTATTCACAATCGACACAGAGTCGCTAACCGGACCACAAGCGATAAAGAAAACAATAACTACCCTCTTCGAACAACGACCCTTGCCCACAGCCACCATTGTACATTTCAAGGTTTCGGCTCAGGGTATAACTCTCACAGATAATGGAAGGAAATTATTCTTCAGGCGTCATTATCCCACTAATAATATCAGCTATTGTGGATTGGACGCTGATGAAAGGACCTGGAATATTACATCAGAGGAAAACGGCCAGAGCCAAAGTGCCCAGTAAGTTTCTAATCAAATTTTTTCTACATTGTTTTTGGTTCATCCTCGATATTATCATGAAAAAAAAAAAATAAGATTTAGGATCATATCCGCATTTTATTCGTTCCACTTTACGTGTCTGATGGCATATGAGGTCGTATAAGAGACATTATACGACTTTCTGTCATTTGTAAAACCATAAAAATGTAGAAATTTGAAAAACGACTAAGTTTCAAAATTAAAACTAGTCTATCCCCCCTCCCACGTATGACCTTTCCATTTTAGGGTATAAAATTCTTAATTTCGTATTGTTTATTCGGTTTCGTAAATTTTTTTTTTATTTTTTTTTTTTTTTTATAGCGAATTGAGACATAAAATGAAATATTCATACAACCTCGTATGCAGTACACGTAGTTAGACACGCGACTTGTTTTATATGAAAACGGATATAGGTAGTACCTAGAATTTATTCTTGACGTAGAATTGTCTATTTTTTTTATATATCATATCTTAGTACGTGACTAGTAAGCGTTTTTCTTTATAGAAACGTGTTTAACTATAAAGGGCAACATATACATATTACTTGTTTTCGTTATTCAAGTCACGTATAGTAAGTCTCATCCAGTTCTCTATGACCTGGTATAAATTTGATACCAGCTGCTATACAGTCCCACATAAGATGATACAGTATAATATTGTATATAAACCGTGCCCCACTAGTCTGTAACGATATAATCGTCTAATATTCAGAAAAAGAGAAAAAGAGAAAAAAAAAAATGAAATTTTGATCAAAATTATAGTATAATTAATTGTGTATGTAAATATGACGAAGAATAAAAAATTTCTGTTAATTAAACGTACATGTAAGTACGCCTAGTTATTTATTCATATTATTTTATTTTAATTAAAATAAAATTTTCGTTTTCAATTTTTCAGCAACTGTTTTGGATTTGTGGCGCGAAAACCTGCCCATAAGTCAGACAACCAGTGTCATATATTTGCAGAACTAGAACCGGGACAACCGGCAACAGCGATAGTGAATTTCGTTAATAAAGTAATGATGGGTAACGCACAGGTGAAAGCAAATATCGTATGATTTATTTCATAAAAAATTCTTATATTAATGATTAAATATATTTCTAATAATACATACATACATACATAGATACATATATGATAATACATAATTATTGTGTAATGTAATATATTTTATTTTTTGAAATAATTATTAGATGATTTGATCCAATCTATATATGAAACACGTACACACGTTATATATATTATATATGTAAACTTCAAATTTAAATCCGAGGCCTTTTCTTCTGTAGGATTTAATTAGATGTTTAAAAATTTGTTAATTATAACAAAAAAAAGAAAAAAGAAAAATAACAACGATAGAGGTAAATGGAATTTAAATTTAAAATTCAAAAGCAATTATATCAAAGTTATTATATTATGATGGTAATGATAATATTAATAATAATATATATATCTGGTATGAAATATATTACGACGTGTAGTTTTAATATACGTATGTATATATATGTATATATATATATATATATACGTATATATATATGTAATTGAAATAAAAAGAAAAAAGATAAAGAAAAGAAAATTTTATTCGTGATTATTATAATAAAAAGAAAAAAGTAAAGAAAAAAAATGATTTATTAATCATGGATAATAATTATTATACTTATACTATATATATATATATATATATATATATATATATATATATATATATGTATATATCCGGTATATTTGCGCGTACAACTGCCAGTATTCGAAACTGGGTAGCCTTAATAAGTTAAATTGAAAAATATATATCGATAATAATATTAGATACATGTAGAGTTTTATGATAAAAATTATAGTAATAATATTAATAATATTAATTATTATAATGGTCATTATCGCGTTCACTGTTCGAAAAAAAAAAAAAAAAAAAATAACAAAAATAAGAAAGAAAGCAAAAAAAAAAACAAAAAATTACAATTATAAATTAACTAATTATGAAAATATTGTTATAGTAGATATATTAGGGTATAAACGCAGACAGAGTTTTATCGAATCGATCATACAACGTATAATATAATATAATAGTATATAACATAATGTAATGTCTTATTTACGCAGGTATAGTATATATATTTAGTATAGTTGATAAATCCTGTAAATATTAATATACATTATATATATATATATAAAAACATAAATTAATAACCATACATACGGTGGTAAAAAAAATAATAATGAAAAAAAAAAAAAAACAAAGAACAGAGTATATAATACAATACGGAATCTTGAAATTATACATTATAGATATAATCATTAATGAATCAATTAATTATGAAGAATATAAATAAGATCTATGAAAAGAAAAAAGAATAATAATAATAATAATTAAATACAACTTAATGCAGGCTAATAAATATTATATAAAATATATTAATAAAGAAAATAGTAATATAAAAATTACGAATGAGTAATCATTTACCTACATTGAATAATATTATTTAAAAGAGATAAATTATAGAAAATATTGTAGAAAAAAAAAAAAAAAAGGAAAACAAAATTTTTTTATTATTAATTTATACATTAATTGAACGATTTTTCATCAAATCAATCCTATGCAATACAATAGTTATTTTATGTAATAATATTGGTATATGTTGTATAAATAATAATATTTTTTTTCAGAGTTTTTATTTCAACAACTATCATATCTCTTATGTATATTATAATTGTCAGATTTTTATAATGATTGCTCATCCTAATTATTGTCACCTAAATCGATGAGTTTCATCGTCTCTCCCAGCTCTTTAGGTCTATAGATTTTTTACAGATTAAATAAAATAGCCAGAATAATATAATAACGAAAATATAAATGAATGCGAATATATTAATTCACATCGATTTCTTTACATGAAAAATTAGTTTTTCTCAAATCGTAATTTTCGGGTTTAATAAATGCCAAAGAATTTTTCGAATCACTGTGATATATACCCAATCCATAATTAACGTTAATATTGTAGCTAATTATGAACTATTCGAAAGTTTACTTTCGGTTATGAAATTTGAAGAGAATTACTCATCTGATATACTATTCGAAATAATAGGCAAATACCAAGGGAGTTGGAAAAATATTCATACGACTAACGGCGAATTTACTGACCTACTATGTCACCACTCACCACAGAAGCCTAAGAGCCTGCGGTGACATGGGAATTTATAATAAAATTCAAACCAGGACATCGACTTGATAATATCAGTTTATTGTAATTTTTACAATTTTCTAAAAGTTTAACAATTTTTAAAGAAAATTATAAAAATTATATTACGAAATGAAAAATATACCCGAGTGTGAATATATACGTAAGATTGAAAATAAAATTGGAGATAAATTTTTCCGAATGCTGTGAAGATCCTCGAAGAAAATAAATAAAAAAATAAAAATTTTCGTAAGTATCTAATTTTTTTTTTTTTTGTTTTTGTTTTTTTTTTTCAAGTTTTAAAATACTACTGCTAATTTCGGTTTTCTATTTTCTTCTTTATTCAATAATTCTAGAGCAGGAAAAATTCTTAACTAGCTTCAGAAAAGTGACCCAGATCCTTGGTATTTCCTATGTATACATAGGTACGTCACACGCCCAGAGTTTCAGGATTAAACTAAACTATCGTTTTTCACTCACTTGTCGTTTGACTGGACAGTAAACGAGTTCTTGTCGTCAGTAAGCGAGGAACCTTCGCCCGGTTAAGTCATAAAGTTTCGAGAGTCAGTCCGAGCGGTTATTTCCATGTATAAATAAAATTTGAAAAAATTTGAAAAAATAAGAAAAAAGTTAAGAAAAATGAGTTCCTTCGCAGTATATTTTACCAAAATTTTCGGTTCGTTGCTCATAGCGATTCTAGTCAATGGCGATCCGTTTATTGCGGAAAAAAGATCGACAATTTATTCGGGTTTCGGTGTTAGCGAGGAGAGAATCGGTACTTCTGCGGTTATCAACGGTTCAAGGTCAGATTTCTTTTCACCGTTACAATTTACGACCGAATAATTTTACCAAATATCTTTGATAATCCCAAATCGATGTAAACGATCATGTCTATATCTACAGGTTCGGAATTTCAAGAGAGAAATTTTTCCCGCCGAGAAGACGCCGAGCTGTAATCGTCGATTTTATGGCAGAAAAATCGGCGCGTCAATTGATAAGGGGAAAAAAACAGCCCGATGATTATCTCGGAATTATATCAAGGAGGGAAAATCGGCCCAATAGCGATCGAGCGAGATACGCAAATTCGAAATTCTTAAGGACCGAGGGTCCAGGGGTATCGAACGAGCTGGAAGAGGCTGGGAAATTCGGTACCCAGCTTACGGAATTTCGCGGATTTTCAATAGCCGGATTTGTGGAGTCGATTTTTACCCTTTTTACAAACGGGATTAGTTCCATAGTCAATAACATCGTCGGTAGCGAATCAAAGAGTAGTAAGCCTCGAGTTAATCGGGTGAGCTACAAGGGACATCAGCTTCTTAGAATAACTCCGATATCCGATAGCCAAGTAACAGAATTGCAAGAAATGATGGACTCGAACGATGATGGAATAAAGTTCTGGACATTGCCGGTAAAAAACAGGTAAAATTGCATAAATACATTTTATTTGATCTTATTCTCTTAACGGCGATTATAAAACGCGAGAAACAAGAACGAGTAACGGATCTTTTCGGTTTATACTATTTTACTCGATTCGATGAGGGCGCCGCTTTTATTTGTTCAAAACTGATATGCTGTCGAAGGTGGGCTTCGCTCTCATAAAATTATCAAAAAAATCTAAGAATGACAATTTTTTTTTTTTTTTATTCATAAATTTTGAACTGCGTTAGATCTACAGACGTCGTTGTCGCACCGGACATGCTTACTGAGATAAAGGACTTTCTGAGGGAACAAAAGTTCGGATTCAAAGTTATACTAACGGATTTACAGGTGAATATATGATCGGCTGATTAATAGTAATTATACTCGATAATTGAAATCAGTTTACATCAACATAGACGTAAGTATATTCAGCGGCATTTTATCCAGTGATAATAACCATTTAATCATATGGTGTATCCGCGAGGGTCATAAGAACGAGTAACTGTATATGAATAGGTGTTGGACTTGGGATTGACCACACATATGAGGGAACGCGAGTTTCATGAAATACAAATACCATACAATACTTACACACGTATCTATATGTATCAGGATATGTTATTGAACGTGCGGAACGAGAACACGTAGTAAAAAATAAGTAAAACGCGATAACGAATCGTTCCGAGTAAAATGTTGAAAACGAGTTCTTCTTTGAAAGAAATTCAATGCTTTCTAGTCGTCCCAACATCCTCTGCCATACCGATTTAATCCATGTATACATTGCTATTATCTCCTTTCATCAATGCCCTGTAGAAAAATGATAAGCCGATTATTTATCAACAGAAAACGATCGCTTATCAAAACCCAAAAATGTCTAAGGAACAAAGGGAGGATTTAGTAACGAGTCAGGGTCACTCGATGACGTGGAAACGGTACCACAGATACGCAGGTGAATAAAAATCGCTTCATCACTTCATAAAAAAAATAATAATAATAATAATAATAATCATCATCATTTTATCTATAATACAAAATTTTATTACCAGACATAATCAGGTACTTGGAATACCTGGCCTTCACATATCCCAGCATGGTAGAGCTGGTCACTATTGGTCACAGCTACGAAGGACAGCCCTTAAAACTCGCCAAAGTATCTACCGGGCCGACTAAGGAGGGCGAGAGCAAACCCGTAGTTTGGATCGATGGAGGTGAGAAAATTTATTGATTACATAGTATACATCAGTTTTTTGTTTTTTTGTTTGTTTTCGATCCAATCGTATAACGTGCTACTTACAAGTCTATCATTTTTTATACGTTATGACGGCATGAGCCTTGGGGCTATGTGTCCGATAGATCGGCATGAATTTCAATCCGACTTTTTGAACCCATATAAAATTTACGACATGTTATAAAAAAGAAAAAAAAAAAAATCAAGTGATCCTTTTTCCTTTTTTTTTATGGGTATTTCTAACGAGCATCGGGTTTTATTGCAAGAGGAAAGCTGATGTGAGAACTATGTGGAAAAAAATTTCTCGGTAGATTTACGATATGGTCATCATTCCCTGGCTATTAATTATCAGATGTCATATCTAACGTTAAAAGCCTCATTTTTTTTATTGTATGACAGTCAAATGCCGGAACGTCTTCCGAGACTTAACCATACAAGCTGCACTTTACTTCGCGTGTGAACATTTGGACGATCCTTATCCGACAGTAAATGTATAAACTCATACGTTTTTTTTTTTCTTGTCACATTTTGACCTACTATGTAATATACAGTTATTTTTTAATTCAATAATTACGCCTCTAAGTTTACGCGGGTATATACAGAGGCTGAAATTAACTCTCGTTCACAATTATTTAAATTACTTTTTTTTTTCATAAATTTTCTGTATTCTATATAGGAATGCACGCGAGGGAATGGATCGGTCCAGCTGTAGCTACTTACATACTTAATCAGCTGGTTGAAAAAAATTCAACTTACACAAAGCTCCTGGATACATCCGACTGGATGATATTACCAGTGTCTAATCCTGATGGATACGAGTTTAGTCATACGGCCGATCGCCTCTGGCGTAAAACACGGAGCAATCATGCTAGTGTGGATCCGGACAATGAGGCCAGGTAATAAACACCTTCATCAGCTGAAGTTCCTTCATTGATTATACCGTTCGAGAATTAATTGTCTATAAAATCACGGTCCACCGTATTAAATGATAAAAAAAAATTTGAATATCCATGAATAACGGTTCAAAAAAGCAAAAAGAAAAAAAAAAAGAAAGAGATTCACCCAAATCGTTGTCATCAATTTGCCTTAAACCTTTTCATCAGATCAGGTCCCCTGGGTCTTTTTCACTTGGTGTCCCACTACACTCGGTGGTTTTTTTCACGGTGTGAGGGTGTGGACCCTAATCGAAACTTCGGTTATCATTGGGGCGAAGAAACTAGCAGTGCAACAAGCACTGATTCTTGTCACGAGACGTATGCAGGTCCGAAGGCCTTCTCTGAACCAGAAACGCGAGCCATTGCTGACTACATCATGGCAAATCGTCAGAGCATCAGGTACGCCTGAATAAATTTTTCCCTTATTGCTATTTGAGTTCAGTACGTTCTTATCAATAATCTTATATCTCATTCGATCAGGATGTATCTCACCCTTCATGCCTACTCGCAAATGTGGCTTGTACCTTGGGGCTACACTAAGACAAGACCAACAGATTTTGAAGAGCTTGTTAACGTTGCTAGAAAAGCAACAAACGCGATTCTCAAAGTACATGGTACTCAGTATCAGGTTGGAGCGTCGCCTGAGCTGCTCTATCCGACCTCAGGTACCTATTTGGATGTTAATTCGTTGATTGATCAGTGTGATGATTCGATTAATGGTTTTTTGTTGGTTTTTTTGATGTTTCTCAATTTTTCTCTTCTCTTTCAATTAGGCGGTTCTGACGACTGGGCGAAAGGAGTTGCGGGAATAAAATACTCCTACACGTTAGAACTTAGAGATCGAGGGCTTTACGGTTTCCTTTTACCCGCTACTCAAATAGTTCCAACGGCACGGGAAACCTGGGCGGGTATTAGAGCGATAACTCGTCTCGTTACGTGCAATACTTGAGCTATTACACCTACGCGTTTATGAGAAAAGATATACGAGCACCAAAACAAAGCACCGATACCTTGCTGACTATTTTCGTAATAATATGCGAACTAATTGTATATAGTACATGATATGATTAGGCCAAGGTCCATAAGCTCGAAAAATCGTCGTGTCAATAGGATATATTATATCGAGCCAATCAAAGATGCAACGTTGAAATAAAACTAAATTAATTAGCCATTAAAATTCAGTGAGAAGATGAAGAAAATAATTTGATCTTAAACCGAGGTTTTATATCGTCTTCGATTATAGTTTTTCAATAACTATAATGTAATGCTGTTTTGGTATGGGTTGTAGAGTTTTAGAAAAAATAAAAATCAACTCGCTGTAAGACGTAGGCATGAAATTGATGTTGGACAGTTATAATTCGCTCCCTATCTTTTGACTGTCAAACATTATTAAGTTTAATGAGATTCAAAGAAAAAAAAAACTAAAAACAGACAAAGGAGATACAAAAGATTGCTGACCGCAAAATTTGATGATTCACGGCAGTCTTTTATACAGTTAATTGTCTGTGTCACGTATTCTGCGACGATGATTATACCTACTCTGTAGTCTGTAGAGTCTGAGGGAATAAGAAGATCTGAATAATTAGTAAACTAAGAATGTAGTTATTTTATTTATTGTTTATTTATTTATTTATATATTTATATATTTATTCAAGTATTTACTTGTTGCTTTGATTAATGCAATGATTGAATGTAAAAACTAGTAGATTTCAATTTGTATAGAATTAATATATTCATTATGTAGACACATGAATAAAGTTTCCTCGGCTCGTATATACACATAATAAAACATTCATTTCATTTTTATCACACCTCCTCATGACAGATGTTCTCCTGATACGACAACAATTTCCGAATCCAAATTCTTCTAACGTAAACCTATATAATTGTTTTTCCATTCTCATTTTTGCTTCCTGAGTATCGTTCATCTAAGAATATTTTGAGCGTGTCAACTCGCGCGATCCAAGCGAAATCGCCAGACATTTCTTTCTCGAATAGGAATCTAGATCGCTTTCAAGATTAATCTTTCCTACATCGCGCAAGTTGACAAAACAAATTTTTCGACTCAAAATTTTTCTAATTCGATAAACAACAGTATAAATGGACCGATATAGCAATGTGCATCGATGCACGAATGCATATACACTATTCCTTTTTCTCGCAAAAAAAATTCAGCAAACCTCCTCGGATCAGATGTTCTCCTGATACCAGGAGCATTTCTCGACTTGAAATTTTTCGCATTGTCAAAATAGCTAGTATACTCAAGTTATGTAGCGACATGCATGAAGCAGCGTATGCATGCCGATGTCGATAGACGACCAAAAATTTAAGAACACCTCCTTGGGTCGGATGTTCTCCTGATACCAGGAGAAATTTTCGACTTAAAATTACTTTAACTCTTGAAAATTTTCGAACACCTCCTTGGGTCGGATGTTCTCCTGATACCAGGAGCAATTTTTGACTCAAAATTATTCTATGATAGTATGGATAAGCTATATAGCGACTGCATAAAGCAGCGACTGCATGAAGCAGCGTGTGCATGCCGGTGTCGATAGGCGACCAAAAATTTTAGAACACCTCCTTGGGTCAGATGTTCTCCTGATACCAGGAGCAATTTTCGACTTAAAATTACTCTATGATAGTATAGGTAAGCTATATAGCGACTGCATGAAGCAGCGACTGTATGAAGAGACTTTTTGCGGAGTGATATTTCTGGCAGTTGAGACCTTTTTCGGGGTGATATTTCTGGCAGTTGAGACTTTTCCGGGGTCATATGTCTGGCGGTTGACACCTCAAAATTAACTCCTAAAAATAAGGTGTCAACTGCCAGGCATATGACCCTCGAAAAAAGTCTCAACTGCCAGAAAAATGGGGTGATTTTTCTGGCAGTTGAGACTTTTTTCGAGGGTCATATGCCTGGCAGTTGACACCTCATTTTTAGGAGTTAATTTTGAGGTGTCAACCGCCAGACATATGACCCTCGAAAAAGTCTCAACTGCCAGAAATATCCCTCCATTTTTTCTGGCAGTTGAGACTTTTTTCGAGGGTCATGTGCCTGGCAGTTGACACCTTATTTTTAGGAGTTAATTTTGAGGTGTCAACCGCCAGACATATGACCCCCGAAAAGTCTCAACTGCCAGAAATATCACCCCGAAAAAGGTCTCAACTGCCAGAAATATCACTCCGCAAAAAGTCTCTTCATACAGTCGCTGCTTCATGCAGTCGCTATATAGCTTACCTATACTATCATAGAGTAATTTTAAGTCGAAAATTGCTCCTGGTATCAGGAGAACATATGACCCAAGGAGGTGTTCGAAAATTTTTAAGAGTTAAAGTAATTTTAAGTCGAAAGTTTCTCCTGGTATCAGGAGAACATCTGACCCAAGGAGGTGTTCGAAAATTTTGGTCGCCTATCGACATCGGCATGCATACGCTGCTTCATACACTTGCTGCTTCATGCAGTCGCTATATAGCTTACCCATACTATCATAGAGTAATTTTAAGTCGAAAATTGCTCCTGGTATCAGGAGAACATCTGACTCGAGGAAGTGTTCGCTAATTTTCAAGTAGCTGAAAATGCATTAAATCAAAAATTCCCTGCTCTTCTTATTTGAAATGAATAATTGCAGGGAGGGGAAAGTGGAAAATAACGAAGCAATCGATTATTCATATATCTAAGAATTTATTGCTGCATCATTGATACATTCGTATACATCGTCAAAGTTATGTGGAATTTGTAAATTATAATTGATTCTCAAAAAACGAATATCAAATATAAATTGAAAAAAAACGGCGTCCATATTACAATAAGATCCTACCTAATATAATCAATCTTACAAAGAAGGACGAGTTTTATAATATTATTGCGTTTGGAATATTTATATCGAGTCTCGTTAACGCACCCCATACGCACTCATTGGCGCCACGAGGGCCACTGAGATCACTGACTCCGCGACAGGTGCTATTATCCTAGGTCAGTGCTTCGTTTTTGTAGGTTGTACCAGCGGAGCGACAAATGGTATCGCCATCTCGCGGTCGCATTGTCGAACTATTTTGTGCCGGTAACGTCGTGTGCCGGTAACGTGCTGTGCCGATAACGTGCTGTGCCGATAACGTCGGCATCGTTCAATGTATGCAACTCGTGTGTCATTGCTGCGATCCCTAACTGGAGATTACATATCGTAAGGCGTACCTATGTTTGCGGCAAAATGAGTTAGTCAATCTGCCCGCTAAATTCAACTCTCAGATTTTTCGTTCCTTAGTTTCGATCGCGCGCGTTGAAATGCACTACTGTCGGCGCAAAAAGGTTTGGCCTCTCTGTTTGAGTGATCATAACTTCCACAGAAAAATTGATACAGCATCGAGACAGGAAAGATCGTAAAGCGCTAAGTTTTTTGCGTCTGACGGCTATTCACAAATTTCTGTGTCAAAATCGTGGCAACCGTTATATTCTCCGAGAAGTTAGAAAACGTAGTTTTTCGGAGTCCATCGCCGTACGTCAACTTAAACTCGTCACCGTTTGTCTGAACTAAGTTTCAAAAATCTGTAAAAATTCAGAAATATTCCCTGAACATTGACGGGCATGATAGCGTTTGGTAATTTCAAAAATATTCAAAAATCTGGACGCCAGGTGCAAAAAGGTCCAAGGGTGCGATTTGTGGAACGGATTGATACCGGCGAGCCTGAGCTGGCTCAAAATTTTCGTCAAGATATACACTTTTTGATTCCGTAATCAGTTTTTGGTTTGCAAGAGTCAACTTCCAGTAATCGACGTCAACAGTTTGTCAAATTTGCGTGGGGCCGCGTGTGTCCAAGCTGCGATATTCGTCGCTGCATTTACATTGTTAATTGCATTAACAATTGAGTCTGTGACGGGCGCGGCAAGAGGGAAATGCAGCAACGAATATCGGGGCTGGGACACGCGCGGCCCCGCGCAAATTTGAAAAATTGTTGGAGACGATTACTGGAAGTTGACTCTTGCGAACTAAAAACTGATTACGGAATCAAAAAGTGTATACCTTGACGAAAATTTTGAGCTAGCTCAGGTTTGCCGGTACCAATCCGTTCCGCAAATCGCACCATTGGACCTTTTTACACCTGGCGTTCAGGTTTTTGAATATTTTTGAAATTACCAAGCACTATCATGTTCGTTAATGTTCAGGGAATATTCCTGAATTTTTACAGATTTTTGAAACTTAGTTCAAACAAACGGTAACGAGCTTAAGTTGACGTACGGCGATGGACTCCGAAAAACTACGTTTTTTAACTTTTCGGAGATTATAACGGTTGCCACGATTTTGACACAGAAATTTGTGAATAACCATCAGACGCAGAAAACTTGGCGCTTTACAATTTTTCCAGGCTCGATGCTCTATCAATTTTTCTGTAGAAGTTATGATCACTCAAACAGAGGGGCCAAACCTTTTTGCGCCGACACTAAATAAATTAAATGCGCCTCTTTATAGGCAATTTTGTTAGAAATCACATAAGAGGCATGCGGGTTACAAATGGCAAGGCGTATCAATGTTCGTTGCATAAATAGTTCGTCATTTAAGCCGCGAGATAGCGATACTATCCGGAAACCTATAAACAAAGTTTCAGCCGGTCAGTCTATGTATGGAATAGTAATTCGCGTTCAATGCAACTGTTGACTAATATCCGACCTGTCATAATCAGCTGTTGTAGTTTCAATAACTAATAATCAAACTAACTCAACTCTAGAGTGTGATAATCATTGATCGAATATACATTTAGGGACTAATCTTTTACAATTATCATTAATGATATCTTGAATGCCTAATATACGATACAATTAGAGAGAAGAAACGCTCGATGTATATACCCCGACGATGTTATATTTTAGTAACGTCGTAAGATATAGAAAATGGAAACTATTTCTAATTCTCGGTTTATTTTCCTTAGCCGTAGGTCTCAAAGTGGTATTGAAAACGTTGCGTTTGACCACAGCTCAGCTAACAGATTTACAAAAATGTCCCGCATGTTTTGGTATATCAATATGCGAAGCTGTTTTCAATGACAAAATAGTAATCAGGCAAAAAAACGCTTATGTAACATTTTCGAATTTATTTAATCTGAAAAATGTATTCTACGGTAATTACGGAAGAGATAAAATAGTGGTTAAGAAACTAGCCCAAACATCCGAGCTCGATGAATTTGACAAAATGCTATGCACTGACCAAAAGCTAGCTGAGCTATGCCATAATAAAAATAATGAAAACAAGAAAACCACGTCTTATTCCATCAACTTTTACACACGTATTAATCAGGAAATAATGTCCGAATTTAATAACTATAATATGAGCAGTCTAAGGCTATGCCCGATCATTGATCATATGGACGATTTATTCTACAATGTTTATGCTAATGCTGGAAATAATAATAAACAAATATCACATGCCTACCTTTGGACAATGGTTAAAATAAATCCAGAACCGCTGGTATTGCAGGTGGTTTTTCTCGGCCTGAATATAATTAAATGTTCAATTCATTTCCTATTACCTTTATTCTCACTATAGTTATAAAAAAGAAAGAAAAAAAAAATATTAAAAACTAATAATTGTTCGTTAATGAAAACAATTTTGAAACAGATATTACCAGCAGAAGAGGGATGGCCTGTACCAAAATATTATGGTGCATGTGGTAGGCTTGTGGTGGAAGAATACATCGGTCCAACATTATCAAAATATTATAACGAGCCTTGGAAAAGACGTGCTAAAATAGCTTCAAGTCTTTTGGAATCTGCGAAAATGTTTACATATCGTAATCCAAATTTTGGTTTTTATCTGACTGATTTATCGCCGGATAATATAGCCGTCGATAAATTTGATGATGCGAAATTTATTGATATGGAAAACGTTATTGTAGTAGACAAGAGAATATCAGAGAATAGTAAGTTCGAATAGAACACGTGTAACGATTTTAGACTCAATATCGAAGTCTTTTTACTTTTAACTTTCTACTTCTAGACAGAACTTTCGATTGGGATGATTTGGAAGTTAACAATGCTGATTTTAAATGTAGAAATTGTTTGGCTTTCTCGCCTGAAGACATATGCAGTCATCACTACAGTGATCACAATTATTACGCCGTATGCCAGGTGAACTTTGAACGAATTTAAATATACTATTTTAGTAAGATGCTGATTTATGAATTTATTTATTCTATAACTTGATTATTTTAACTGTTATAGCATCTATTGGCGACTACTACGAGCTCAAGTTCTATACCTGGTGGTTTTTTACACGATATACCAAAGGATATTTTGAATAAAAATCCAAATCTTCCTGTACTTTTGGAACAATGCGCTAAACCGAGTGCCGATCACAATAGAATAGTTGTTGGTGATATTTTAAGAGAGATTTTAAACGATATTGTGCAAAATGAAAAATGATAATCTACCAATGATTATTCATACACTAATTTTATCATATTATATGAAAATAAGCACGAAGTTTTTTTTTTTATAAATTAATATCAGAATAAAATAAACTAATATTTTTAGTTTGTTAAAAAAACAAACTATCAATTATTAATTAATAATTATCAACAACGTAACATCGATCTATTATTAGCGATGTTTTGTCCATATGTACATTTTATTAATTATTGAAACGAGTGAATCTAATCGTTTAATATTCAGCGTTTTCGTAAACGTTTCGAATTATACTCTCAGGTATATCATAAGTAACGTAATTAATAAGACTAGTCACGTAATTAGCACAGCCTTAGATACTAATTTAGTTTTTCAAAACGGCGCTAACTATTTTTAAGTAATTTTGTCAGTCTTGCTATTTCTGCTTCTTGCTCTTCTAATTTGTTCTGTTGTCTTTCTATTATGATGGTTTTTTCATCATTGTCATTTCGCAGTCTGGCTATCATCAGATCTTTGTCTTCGCTCAATTCTTGTAATAGCTGTTTTGTAGAAGGTCGTGAGTTCGGATCCGATTGTATCAGTTGACTCAAAATCGAAGCCTGAATAAAAGAATAAAGATTAGAAAAAAAATTCATTGTTGAATTCCGTTTAAATTAATTAAACCCCTTAAATTTGACAAAAATATATGACTATTAAATGCAAAAGTATTTTTTATCAATAAATTTCAAGTTTATGACGTAATTGATATTTGTCTGTTGCTAAAAACCAGGAAATACATCAGCATACCCATTTGGGATGATTAGTTTTTAGAGTTTCTGGAATCTGTCCGGTCTGCAGATCTCCAATGATCTTGCTACGTTCCATTCTAGTTTTCATCAGCATCAAAAGTTCCAGAAGAACTATACCCAAGCTGTACATATCGCTCTGAAATGTCAAATTTTAAATAAGAACTGGAAAAGTTCGATAAAACTGTTTACAAAAAAGCTTGAATTCGATAGAAATCAATAAATTGATTTAATATGATCAACCTTTGGATTGCATTTGCCTCTTAATTGTTCTGGTGCTGCATACATGTGTGTGCCGAATACAGACTGATGATTTTCTCTCTGCAGAGCACAAGCCAATCCAAAATCACCAAGTTGAACTGTAAGATGATCGTTATATGATATAAAGATGTTGCTTGGCTGAAAAATAAACGATATAGGTATATTAAATCGAGAAACTTTTGACTATTTATATTACAATGAATTATAAAGACAGCATCAATCAATTATCAAATATTACCTTGATATCGTGATGAACTACACCCCTAGAATGTATATAATCTAATCCAGAGAGAATCTGTGTTACAATAACAGTGATAACAGGATGAGACACCGGTTCAACTCTGTCGTCCAACCATTCTCGCAGGGTTCGTTGACAAAGGGCCATTTGAATGTATAATGTGTAGAGATTGTTGTTCATCTGTAATATAGAATTTAAATTGGTTATTATTCATCATTACTTTATGGTTTTGAGGTAAATGTATCCTTTTCTTTCTGCATATTGATAACCAGCGATTATTTCGCACAATAGAAAGGTTTGCGTAATAAACTAGCATGAAAACAGATCTGTGAAATTGGCATATCGAATGAACAAACCATTTTTGAATTATACTGGCAGATCTGTTGACCAGGAACAGATTCGTTGCCGTACTCGCTGTCCTCAGTATCGTCTATAGAATGACTATCGTTTGTGAGGCTTTTCTCGCTTTCTTTAACGCAGCTTTCATTGCTTTCGTAATCACCTCTAAATGAAACGACGCTAGAATACGATTTATCTGAGATACAAGCATCGAGTTCATTCTCTAATATCTTCATATCGACATTATTTGTCATAGAATATGAGTAATTTTTGACCCTGGATCCTCCGTTGGTTGTGCTGCTCTTATCCAGGTTTATTTTCATCTCTGAATGTGAGGCGAAATTCGTACACCCATTTTTACGAGATGTATGACTTCTGGTACTCGACAATTTCTCAGATATATGAAAACCGTATTTCTCAGCGCAAGGTGGAGGCGACAAAGTCTGGACGAATGTTGTGAGGAGAGTCGGCTCGATCCAAGCTCCTTTGTAAGGTACAATATTAGGGTGATTCAAAGCAGCCAGGGTCTTAACTTCTTCAAGATACTGCATTATGTTCTGTACTCTCCGCGACGGCACAACTACTTTCTTTATCGCGTACTGAGTACCGTCCAATCGATGAAGAGCCTTAAACACGTTCCCAAATCCACCCTTAGATATGAAATCAATTTCTTCAAACTCGTGTCTATAGCGTGACCACTCGTTCATCAAAGAACTGAAATAAGACAAGTATTTGTTAATTATTATAGAAAGTAGTACATCTAAAACTCCGTTTTAAACTTAGTAAAGCAGCTAGATAGTTTCCATGACTATTAGAGGCTTTGAAAAGAAAAAAAAGCCATTTTTTCTTCATTTTTTTAAAAATTGTAAACTTATATCATTGAAATCATGTTATTAAAAATTTCCCAATGTTTTTCTAAATGAATATGACTAAGTTTAACTCTTCTCAATCATTACTTCGTACTTTGGTAATTGTAGAGCACTTTCAGAGCCTGTTGAAGCCCTTGCCACAGTGACTAAATGTAGCAGTGCTCTTTGATATTGGCTTCTTACTAGTTCAAGTTCTCTCATGTTATAAGAACCGTCTATCAACTTCATCTCATGTAACTTGTCGCATATAGCTGTAAAAGATATAAAATAAAAAAAACTGGTTAAATAAATATGATTTGAATTGAAGCAGTGAATTAACTGATTTCCACAACAGAAATAATATTTGTAAGAAAATGTTTATTTAGATGATGATAAAAGCTCGATATAGAACCTTTGGTAATTACCATAATAGAGTTTATTCCTCCGCACAGTGTCTCCTTCAAATAATGTACAAAGTTGTTGTATTAGAGCTTCTATAAGGAGGCTAGTAGACGGAGATACTCTGCCAACAACTTGACCACCTGTTTGTATCTCTTTGCAATCATCCATTCGACAGGTTGACCACGAATCATCACCTGAAGAGTAGAGAGAAAAGAAAGAAGAATTAATCATATAGAAAATCTAGAAGAACTAAAACAAAACAGAAGCGTCTAGATATTGAAAGATAAATTCATAATAGTTGGACTATTGTTGTAATTATTAATATGTTGTAATTATTAATGTTATAATTCGTTATCATTAGAATATAAGAATTGTTGTTAAATTAACGTAAATATAGAAGAAAATAGAAATTTGGATTGAAAGTATCTGGATAATATTCACGATGTATTTTTTAAATTTCGACATACGATAAACTATTTTATATAATATTTTTTAAAGTTAAGCAATTATAGACACAGGTATGTGTGTATTATGTGTCTGCTCACATCTGTGTATGGATTGAAATACTAACCTCGATCGAAGGTTGTAACAGTTGATAGGTTAGACCAAGGATTGTTATCGGTTGATATGCTGTCATCCATGTTAAATCATATACATATATGATTAAAAATATTCACATTTTATCGCTAATTAGCTTCAAGATATTCATCGCATGTTCAATGTTTGGTTATTTCTATTTCAAATCGCGTACGCGTACAGAGCCATATTGTGTGGTTATGTATTCGTACGTGTTACGTATGTGATTTCGGTGTTTATGACCTGAAGTAAACCGCTATTACCCTACACGCTCTAGAATATTCTATCCTCGCTCTTATTTGAACAATCAAATAAATATCTCACTAGCTAATAACACGTCCCGATTTTTGATACGTATATTTAATCAGTATTTACAAAACAACCTTTGAATACCTTTAAGTATAAATATGAAATTTTATTTAGATTCAAATGTCGCTTTTTTAAATATATGAAATAAACATACCTCAGGCGATTCGATTCGATTGTATGATCTTCGAGTTTTTACGATTGATACTTTCGACCAACTTCATACAGCTAGTCGTAAAAATGGATACATTTAACAATTGAATATTACCTACTTGCTCTTGCTAGATTATCATTTAATAACTTTAATAAAACTTTATGACATATAAATTAAACGAAACTTTTTAAATATGGCGAGTAAACAAGGTCGTGAATTAGCGCTTTCAATGCTCAGAGTTCTACCTCGGGTATGTCTATCAAATATCCGCGATAATCCCGGCTCAAGGAAATCAGTAAGTCTGCATATTATTTACTTTATAATATTAAATTCCACTCAATTTTACAAGCCGTTAATTCGCCTTTCCAATATCTCTAAATTATCGCTTGCGTAACGTGACAATTCTGCGTTTATATTCTCAATTTTTTAGGTTAGGATTAATTTAGGTTAACTTTACGTAAATTAATTCAAAAAACGAATATAAGAAACAAAGAATATAATTCTCGAAAAAATAAAATATAACACCTTCACTTTACTTCTTAGAGAAAAAGAGGCAGGGCACAGCACGGCGGTGATTATCACGGAGCAGGAAACAAGGGTTCAGGTCAAAGGCAAAATTACATGCGTTTGGGATACGAGACTGGAAATACTCCATTCTATATGAGATTTGGTCAAGAAATGTATTACAAAGGGCATCAGTAAGTGTATTTGTATTAATTTTAAGTTCGAACCCTTTTTTTTCCCTTTTTCTTTCAGTAGAAAAATAATTTTCCAGAAATGTTTACCCACGCATATACAGTACAACCTCCGGCACTGTCACCTCTGGCGCTACAGGTTAATTCTACGGCCCTGTACTTGCTTTTGATTGGTCGGGACAAAGTAGGCTAATATGCGACAGTGCCGGAGGTTTTACTATACTAATTCATTGATGTATGTGTTTACTTTTCTAGTTTGAGAAGAGAGTATCCTCCTCTTTCTTTACACCAACTTCAAATGTACATTGATACTAACAGATTGGACGTATCAAAGCCTATCGATCTCACGGCCCTTCTGAACACAGGACTTTATCATATTGTTCCATACATGAAACACGCGGGAGTACAGTTAACCGACGATGTAAATAATGATTATATTGTATAATCGTATTTGAAAATTGAAATTTATACAAGATATTTAGAAATCTGGAGATTAAATGAGAAATTCCTATTCATTTTATAAAGGGAGCAGATATTTTCCGAGCTAAAGTTAACATAGAAGTTCAATGGGCAACTGAACCAGTGATTGCCGCTATCGAGAGAAACGGAGGAGTTATTACTACCACCTACTATGATCAGCACAGCTTGTATGCTGCTATTAATCCTAGAAAGTTTTTCGAAAAAGGTAATATTCCGTTTTTTGAAGAAAAACGATTGATTTCGAGACCGAATATAAACTTCTATTCAAATACTTTTCAAGTTTAATGTCGAAAAGTAATTTCTACTATATGCTATGGATCCAAGGAGTTGAATAAAAAATTGTAATATTCAATTTTTATAACAAAAACAATGTTTAATTTGTTTTTTCTAATATAGAAAATTGATTTCTTACCTAGGTGAAGCTATTCCTCGAAGAATGTTGCCGCCTATGGATTGCTTGGATTATTATTCTAGCGCTGAATCTCGTGGATATTTAGCAGATCCGGAAAAGGTATCTGAGGAGCGATTGGTTTTGTCGCAAAAATACGGCTATAATTTACCTAAAATCGAGGAAGATCCTGATTACAGTATGTTGACTGAACGCAAAGATCCTCGCCAAATATTCTACGGTTTAGAACCAGGCTGGGTAGTAAGCCTGAAGGATAAGGCGATATTTAAACCAAAAGCAGAATATTTGAAAGAATTTTACAAGAATTAATATATACTTCTGTATTAATAGTTTGTTTGTTGAATAAAAAATCTTATTTACAGTAGAACCGCAATGAAGTGCATTACATTCATTTCATTACGTCCCAAACTGTGTGAAGAAAAAAAAAATTAATTACGGAATGAGTTGCGTTTTTCATTATCTGCTAGATGATAGCCAAGTTTAACTTTTCCAAACACATTTAGCAGCATTTCTTCGCTGAGATTCCATAGTTTTTCAGCTAAGGCAGAATCTTGAGCAGCCGCCGATGGTTCGCATCGATAACAATTATTGAAGTAAATTCCTGTCGCTCCTTCTAGTTCAGGTGCAACGGCACAGAATACAGATGTGCTGGAAGCTTGTTGCTAGATTTAAAAAAGATTGAAAAAAGAATGAAACAAAGATACTTCAGTATGGTAGCAATTCATGAATTCAAATAGATTTTTAGATGAGAATTTTTCATCAATCTTACCAGAGATTTTGTGAACGGGCGGACCAGAGCGTACAGCAATCTCCAAGGCCACCAGTATCTAGGTAAGTCAGTGGAAACCATATTTCCAGGATGTAAAGAAAACGCGGCAACCGTTGGCCAACGTTTGGCTAATTCAACGGTAAACAAAATGTTACAAAGCTTAGAATTGTTGTAAGCTCCCATTGCCCAGTAGCTATTCGGAGGTGGTGATAAAACCGAGGGATGAATGTCGTCTGTAGATTTAATAAAAGAGAATCTAAAAGATAAATAATTGGATTAGATTAATTTTCAAAGGATTATTTCAATCATTGTGGTTTTATTTTATTTATTGGTGAGTTTTACCTGTGAGATTCACTAGACAGTACAACGACTCTGGAATTATTTGTGCTTTTCAAAAGAGGGCCGAGTAACATTGTGAAATAAAATTGGGCCAAATGATTAGTCTGAAACATTGATTCGTAACCATCTGTAGTTAAGGAATGTGGTGTTCCAAAAATTGCAGCATTCAATACGAGAATATCAAGATTTCTGAAAAAAGAATGTCAAGATTTAGGAACTCGGCTCAAGAAAAACTAAAAGATCTATCGGTTTCGTCAAATTCAAATCAGCTTTTGTTGATTCCTATGTTATTGAACTCTTTAAATAATACCAAATCTAATTCATGTACAAGAGAATGAATTTCTGGCATTAGAAGACATAGAAAGAAGTGGAAACACGGGAGACGAATCCATAATTTGATAAAAACGAATTGATTAAAAGCCTGATCAACCCAAGTGACTCAAATCCCTTATTTCAAAGGATTTCAATCCTGGATAAAACGATTTGAATGTTTTATTCTGTTTACCCATATTGCAGCTTCAGTTTAGAAGCAGCTTGTGCAACGCTTTCCAAAGAACATAAATCCAGGATTAATAATTCGCATTCGATATTATCCTTCTCGTTAATTATCCTGTTTACAGCTTCATTGCCTTTTTCCTCGTTACGGCAGGCAAGAATGACCTTGCAGCCATGCAGAGCCAACGATTTTGCCGTTTCAAATCCTGAAAACCAAAAATGAATAATATAAATATAATAATTGATCGATATCAAGTCTCGGAGGATCTAAATTTCAAAATAAATTACCTATGCCTGTGTTAGCCCCCGTGACAACTGCCACCTTGCCTTTAAGGTCTCTTCCATGTAGGACAGACAAGGCGGTACTACTAGCGTCAAATCTCTGTCTAATCGTTTGCGACACTTCTCTGTACTCCGTGGCAAAAGCCAGGCGAGGATCTGTGTATGTTGTGGTACGATTTACATGGTCGACAAACAAGACTTTGCCGTCGTCAGAAATACATTTTTCCCAGTCATTAGGTAGCTCTTTAAATATAATGTAATGAATAAAATAAATTGTTTCAATAAAAAAATTATGAATTTTATTTTTATCGTGTTGGTTCTTATTTACCTCCTTCAACAATTTTCTTTCGTCCTGTACGAGGATGAGTCCATTGAGTACCTTTCGTATAGTGACTGGTTCAAGAAGAACGAGGATATGATAATATATTGAGGATAGAAACGACGGCGAATCGTTTAGAAAAGTCAAACCTAACCTAACCTATAATATTTAACCTAAAATAACTCTGGGAGAAGGAGAATACTTTCTATACGTATTGATAGTAAGAGTTCAAAAAAACTTACTAACTTTACGTAGTAGACGTTGCCGTCTAATGTAGCACGTTCTTCCCATCCAGGAGGTAATTCATCCTCACTATCCGAATCTGACAAGACACCCGCCATCTTGTATTCCACTGATAAGAGTGAAGTTGGTATCGGGTGATAATCGAACCGTCAGTTTTCGGAGGAGTGAAGAGCGGTAATTTCGAACTGTATAATCGCGATATTTAGATTATTGTTTAAACAGATTAGACTAATGAATGAGAATAATTTAGGATTTGAATATTTATTGGATTTAAATATTCCGATGAATATTTACAGTGTATAAAATCGCGGCGAGAAAGGTACGAATTATTTATTCCAAAGAAACCGGTAACGAGGATAAAGAGACCAGCGTGTTTTAAACCGTATTGAAGTCAGTAGCGAACCGCGCCCGGAGAAGTTCACAGAGAGAGATCGATAATATTAAAATCGAGGTAGCATTTCTTCCTGTCAAATGTATGATGGCAGCGACGGTTGTTAAAATGATGTCGCAGAGCAATGGGTTTCAGTCAAAAAAGAAAGAAGACGTTGATAATAAAGACAACTTATGGTAGGTCAATCAAAAACGTTAACAAACTAAATCACCTTGTGAGTTGTGATGTGTATGTTAGAAAAAAAAAAAAAAAACAATTAAGTGAAGCAAAAAAATTGAGTGATGTTAATGATAATAATAATAATAATGGATAAAAAAAAGACGTGAAGAAAGAAATAACGAAAAAAAAAAACATTCCTTCTGCGACCACTATAACTTTACACCCACGTATTCCTCTTTTTTTTTTTTTTTTTTCTCTCCGTACATAGACACACACGCACTTTAACCACACGTGAATGTACTCTCTAAATCCTTCTATCATCTACCACAAACACTCGCTACTGTTTTAAACATGTTTTAACATATTTTCGAACTTTACAGGTCCTCTATTTTAGCCGAAGTACAAAATAGTGGGAACAACAAGCTGCCTTCGTACAAAAATGTGCTGGTCTTAGGTAGAGTAGAAAAAACGAAAAAAAAAAAAAAATCAAAAAATTTTCATCTATTATTTATCCGTAGAAAATGCGCCAAGAATCTCAATTAGTAACAGTTAATGCATACGATAGTGTGTGTGAGACTCTGGTATAAGGTAGAACAAACAGTGTGAGAAATACTCTCGTATGACATCATCGATTACTCATCAACGGACGTATTTTCTATTCATTTATATTCATTTAAACGATTCTATAAAAATTTTATTTCCCAGGTGATAACGAGAGTGGTAAAACTACGCTGATAGCTAAACTCCAGGGTGTTGAAGATCCGAAAAAAGGCTCTGGTCTAGAATTCGCTTACATCGATGTACGCGACGACTACAGAGATGGTAAATGAGCGAAAGCGCAACTAAGTCTTTCATATTTATCGAAAAATTTACTATAATTTCTAATTTCCTATGTCAATAATCCATCTTATCTTACCCAAAATTATAAACAGATCAAACGAGGCTTTCGGTATGGGTTTTGGACGGAGATCCAGGTCACACAAATCTCTTGAGATTTGCATTGAGCGCTGATAGATTTCCGCAAACATTAGTAATGCTTGTCGCTGCTATGACTAGCCCTTGGGCTATTTTGGAACAGCTACAGTCATGGGCTGCGATACTTGGCGATCATGTCGATAAATTATCCCTGGATAATGACACGAGGCAGCACTGTAGACAGCTTAGTAAGATCTTAGACTCCGGAGTTTGAAAAATAACAGTAAACGATATCAATCATCTTAATTGTCTCTGATTCTCCTATTCTCTATTTTTAGACGTTAAAAAATGGCAGGAGTATACCGAACCAGGCGACGAATTGGACCCTGGTAGCCCATTGAGACGTACGAGCCGGAACCTCGACGAGGAAACAGTCGACGGACTTCCCTTGCCCGAAGGGGTATTAACTACAAATTTGGGTCTAGACGTTGTGGTTGTTATAACTAAAACAGACTATATGACAACTCTGGAGAAGGAACACGACTATAAGTAATGTTTAGATGAATTTTAGAGACTCTTATCTATCCAGAGTTCAAGAATGTTGATAAACGATCATTTTTATTTACTTTTATTTTCACCAGGGACGAACACTTCGACTTTATGCAGCAATGGGTGAGGCGGTTCTGTCTGCAATATGGCGCAGGACTTTTCTACACATCTGCTAAAGAAGACAAAAACTGTGATTTGCTGTATAAATATCTAACGCATAGAATTTACTCTCTACCTTTTAGAACGCCGGCTTTAGTTGTTGAAAAGGACGCTGTACTTATGTAAGCACTTACCAAAACAATTTTTAGAATGAACTATTCGAACTAGATAGAAGTTGATTAACTTATTTTATGTTTTTAGTCCTGCTGGGTGGGATAATATGAAGAAGATCAGCATTCTACATGAGAATTTGCAGACAATGAAGCCGGACAGTTATTACAGAGATATTATAGCCCAGCCGCAAGTAAATCGCAAGGTAAAACAAGGGTTCATCATCCATAACGAAATCTAACATGTGTAAAATTCTCACGAAACAAATCCAATTACCTTCATGTTGAATATTCGATACAGGCTGTGGCACGGGAAGTAGAAGTTCAAGCCGAAGAGGAACAAGCCTTCCTTGCTAAACAACAAGCCGCTTTAACTGGCCTTAAAGATCCTACACGATCTCCGACGACCCGTAACCAGGCAAGCACTGGTCCCGTGATACAGGTCATACCGATTACCATTAGAGCATGCTGTTGACTTTCGTTCAAGTAACTAACACCGAGGTTCTGGAAAGGCCATTTAACTCATTAAGTCGTATTATCGATGTTTAATAATGCTTTGTGTTTTGTTAAGATGTTAAAACCTCATTTGGATACTAAAATTCATCATATATATTTATCACCTAGAACTCTCATATTGTGTTTTTCGCCAGCTAATACACAGAGAGTCCTAACAATTCTAAGAAATTTTTTAACAATTCATCACATTCAAACATGTTTCACTCCAATTTACTTCACTTCACATCGAACAGATGAAGTTTAAACATCGTCGTTTAACATGTCAGACCCATCGGTGTAGCATGCTCTAATATGTCTGTGGTATGAACTGGTGTTTAATGTTGGCACAGGATAATCCCAATCAGCAGCTAATATTCATACTGTTATTTATCACATCCCAGGTCGCATCCCCGAACAAAAAATTGGATCCAAAAGGTGCGGGAGGTACACCTGGAGGAGAAGGTGTATTAGCTAATTTCTTCAATTCTTTACTCTACAAAAAATCAGGAGCATCTCCCGGGTCCCCTGGTACCCCGGGCAGCGTCGTTCAGAGCCAAGCGAAAACTGGTGATTTTCTGATTGTTCTGATAACTCTGGGATAGAATAATGTAAACATGTTTTTGTTTTGCGTAGCTAAAGTTGTTTTCATTATTCCCCACAGAAATTACAAGTCCAGATGCTGGGCCTGTGGACAAAGCGGCTATGCGTAACGACGCGGCTGCTGAATTGGACCGGCTAACACGTATGAAAAAAATTCCCCCACCTGATTTGAACTCCTCATCAGAGTGCTAGACTAATGCCGAGCTATCTTTGCGACCCATAATTCACGAAGGTAGAGTTTTGGTACTACGATACGAAGCGACCAGTTAACGGATTTGAAGAACGTACTGGCTTTCCTTGAGCCGTAACAGAAAGATATTGATGATCTTTTTATTGCCATATTGTTTCTTTTTGTAATGTGGTACATTGATTCGTTCATTTCAATTCATTTAACTCGTTGTGCTTCTCAACCAAAACAATAATAGTCGTGCGATTTATAGTCTGTATTTATAATGTGATTTATACAGATATATTGGCACGGTTCTTGGTTTTGAATACCTTGGTTTAAACTTAGGCTTGTAATTATATTTGGCTGACTAAATACTAAATAGTGTAAAATATACGATAGTACTACTAAATACTTCGATTTATAATTGTCTGGATTATTTATTTCATTGAAAAAAAGAAAGAGAGAAATAGAGAAAGAAAAAAAAAGAAAGAAAGATACTATAATATTTATATTTGGCACGAAATATTTAACAATAATTTGATATTTAGGGAATTTAGCGCAACTCGTGTTTGATAAAGACCGTTTATAGATATCGATGAATTAATTATGATGAGGTGGTAAATAATACTAACATGGTAATTTGGAAATGGTACGAAGGGAGCAATTTTTCATAATAAAGAACGTGCAATATCACATTTATGGGACTTTCGCCTGTTAGTACGAAGGCACATTACCGTACTATAACAATTACTAACAATTAAACGTATGAAGAATGGGCCGCAAAGGCTTAGGATTGAAATACAACAGATATTTATTTATTTTTGTTTTTTTTTTTTTTGTTGTTTTTGGTTTTATCTTGAAGATAGAATACCACTCAAATGGTTTGAAATTGAAAAAAAATTACGATATGCCACAGCAGTTACACAACAGCCTTAATATAATTGTTGTATTTTGGAAAGTCGAAGAAAACAAAAACAAATATTATATATGAAGTATAAAAGAATAGAAAAAAAAAAAAAAAAACACTTGGAGTTTAAATGTAATAAGATATTTATAATATAATAATAAACTTCAATAATGCTTACGCACATGCCCTTGCGTCTCGTAATAAATACTATAGTAAGTTATTTATTAAAGCGTTGGCAATGAGAATCCGTTCTATATTATTCGAGAGAAATTAAGTATTTTCACGTACAATAATACTGATTGATGAATTACTATTATTTGTTTTCTTTTTTTGTTTTGAGATAATTAATTTTCCTCGACGTTATACAAAACACAGAAATTTATTATTCAAATGTACTTTCCGAATTTACTTGTTTTGAAAAAATTAATTATTCAATTAAATTAAATTTCATTTAAATTTAATTTGATTTAATTGAATTTAATTTGATTGCGATCGGTCTAATTTAGATAATAGACGAAGTAATAAACGAGTTTCGCACTGGTTTGTGTGAGAGAAAAAAAGATGAAGAAAAAAAAAGAGAGAAAAGAAAAAAAAAGGAAAAAAAAAAACGAGAGAAGGTGAAGATTTTTCTAAGAGTTGTATATTTTAATGAGATTCAGTTTTCGTAGGTTTAGTATGATAATGAATATATTGCTTTTACATGAAAGAAAATGAATAAAAAATAAATTAAAAATGAAAAAAAAAAAGGAATTATCATCATCATTACGATATTTCTTCATCGTTATTATTTTCACTGTTTTGCTCCTAATTATTCTATCTATCCTCTTATGTTTTACTTATATCTCGCTGATTAAAAAACTGTATAACCATTTTACCGAGTTTCTATAGTATAAATAATTAAATTAACTGCAGCTTCACGCATCCAAACAAACAGTGTAATAATTAAATCTCATCGTTCAGACTATAATTGATGAAAATAAATAATTAATTTTTCATACAGACCTTGTAGTTTTATTTCACTAAAATTATCACCTGATTCATCAACCCTCAAGTTAATATTAATTCTGAATTTTAGTATTTAGTATTTAGAAGACGAAAAGAAATTTTTGAAAATAACAAAATACAGAGAATTACATTCGTGAATATCCAATGTATCTTGTAGTCACATACAGATCTTTTTTTCTTTTTTTTTTTAAGTTTATTTTTCAATTTATAACAATAAAAGCGTCGATTACACATACCCCCATTAAACTAAGATATCATGCAATACGTTAAAAAGCTCAATACCTTTTACATTATTGATATATTCAGTAATTATAGTATATATAGAATTATATATGTATATGTACTACTGTTAATGGAAGAGTTCATTTTATTTATTTTTTTTCCTTTAGGACTCATTGCTGCTGATTTATAGTCTTCAAATATCTAATTTACTAAACATTTATTATATAAAAGATGAAAATTTACTTTTTAACTCTAATTGTTCATTATGGTATTTCTTTTTTTGTTTAATCCACGAAACGAATAGAATCTCAATAATTGTATCTAGATTTTAACATTACCTATCAATATAGTATGTAATCTCGTCTATAATATAGCAACTAAAATTTGAACTTTCCTTTTTTTTTTTCATATACCGTTTGAAAACTAGGAAGGAAATGTACATACATATATATATATATATATATTTACTTGTGTAATACAAGTTAAAGTACATATACATAGCTATCATATGTCACTGAACACAAGATATTTGGAGCGAGTTATTATCAATTATTTGTTATTAGAAATAATGATTATATGTATAGTATGTATATATACAGTTGGATAAATTCAATAGTTATTTCTATAAACTCTATGAAAACAGGAATGGAAAAAAAAAAAATATGAATCTTTTCGTTTTCTATTCAAATTTAATTATTATTATTATGGTATTATATTATAGTATAGTATATAGTATAGTAATAATAATATATGTAAGTTTCATTTATGCCATAAGAGTTATGTTAGATTAGAAAAAAAAAGAAGCCCTTCACCGCAAGATAAAGTATGAATATATACAAATTGGATAGTAATTTACCTTCTTCGGATAAAATATTTATTATTTAATTGTATAATTGATTAATTGATTAGCAATAAAGGATGTATAATTTAAATATCAACTTTCCAGACAATTGGTATTATCATTATTATTATTATTATTATTATTATTATCATTATTATCACTTAGTAATATTTTCTTCATCAGATTCAATAAATTAACAAATAATTGTCTTTGAAGTACATAATATCTCTGTACGTATGTATAGGGTATATTTATATAACGAAGATCGAACTTCTACCATGATACATATAGTTCAGATTTATAAATGCATTAGAAAAAAAAAAGAGAAACAAAAAAAAATATCAAAGAAAAAGAAAATGCAGTATCGCTATATAGTATATATGTATGTCTTTAACAAATACTGTTTAATGTATAATTCATACCTATATCTATAAGTTATATATATATTTATATAATAATAATAATAATTGATCAATAATTAATTAATCAATTAATTAATTAACTAATTTTAAATAGGCCAACCAGCTGTAAGAAACAATTTATAATATTATTAAGATTATGAAAATCTTACGTTATTTTCTGATCACGATATTATAATAAAATAGAAAATGATGAATATCGTGGATAAAATTGATTATTATATGAATTTAAAGAAAAATCATTAATAATATAAATTTAAAGATTAAAAAAACGTTTTTAAAAAATCTATAAATATTTAAGAATCGTTTACCACCGGTGTGAGACCTATATATATATATACAGACACGCAGAAAATTTGCAATAAATTTTATAAATCAGATGAAATTCTTTTTTTTTTTTACCTTCGCAAAGTATGAAGAATCGTATAAAAGAAAGAAATAATATATATATATTGTATGGTTCAAAATTCTATAACAAGACTTTTTATAGCCAATGAGATGACATATCGAGTTTCTAAATTATCATTTCTTCTCGTTGATTAAACAATAATATATACTTAACGATACTACGATATGAAAATTAAGTCGCGAATATATAATAAAAGAGAAAGAGAAAGAGAAAGAGAGAGAAAGAGAGAGAGAGAAAGAAAAGAAAAATGAAATAAAAATTCTGTGCGCAGTTCAAAGCGCTTAAAAAAAAAAAATTCATATCGATAGACTACCATGAGGTAGTAAGTGCCGAAAAAAAAAAAAAGATGAAATGAAAAATACATTTTCTCGGCGAATTTCGATGTATAGATGAGTTTTATATAGGTGTGTAAAATTTTTTTTTTTTTTTGCGCTTACACTACCTTATGGCATTAGTCCATTGATATGATAGACTGTGTATATTGTGTGTGTTTAATTAAATCTATGAAATTCTATTGCGCATTTATAATAATACTATGTATATGTATGGGTATGTATATATATATATATCGTAATTGGCTGAAATTTGTAAATTATTACTATTATAATAATATTTATATGCGATTACGACAATAAGTGCAATACCTGAGTTTCTAGTAAAGCAATATACGTTTGTCGACCGCCTTGCGGCATATAGGACATTCGGACATCCGATCCCCGCACATCTGGCAGGTCCCATGTCCGCAGAGGAAGATCATGTTCTTTAAACGGTCTAAACAGACCGGGCACATTGTCTGAAAATTTAGAAAAAAAAATAGATAAATAAATAAATAAAAAATAAAATAGAACTAGAATCCTTGAATAACATAAATATGCAAGAAAAATGTTTACGATCGTAGTTCTACAAATAATTAATAACTCATATTTGAAACAGGTAAGTACTTGAAAATAATAATTGAAAATAAATTCAATTTATTTAACACGAATTTTCAATTTTTTCCTTTTTCTTTTTTATATTATTACCTGTTCTTTTATGTCTTGCAATTGTTGCTGGAGCTTTTGTATATCGCTATGCGAAGTGTCTCTACTACCGTTATTCATTAGGGCAGCTTCTCCTTCGTTAGGAATTGGGGGTATCGGTTCCTCTTCTGGATCAGCTTTTACCTCAGATATCGTACCTGATTTTACAATTAACGATTGTTTAAAATGTCATATTCGAAATTCAATGATCCCATAGACCAGAAGGTGTATAAATTTGGAGACACCCTGGGCCCATGGGAGCATTGAAATTCGAAAATGATTGAATCAAGGACCACTTTAATATATAAATAAAATAAAGAAGGGCGATTACCTCCTCCTCCGCAACATATGGAAAGTGGTACCATGTGTTGTATTTGGGCTCTGCATTGTACGCATTTTTTCATCAAAGAGGCACAACTTTCGCAAGCGCACATGTGACCGCATGGTCTAAACAGTACCCCAGCTTTGCGATCGGAACATACGACACATTCCTCGATCTATAAAAACGTGGTTGTATAAAATGTCGTGAAAATGATTGGAGAATAAATTTCTTATCAGTAACCGTATAGATTTCGCGGTATACCTTGACCCTTGAAAGAACGTTTTCTCTGCATATTAGACACTTCTTCACCCTAGGTGCGCAAACGTTGCAGCAAGCTACGTGCCCGCAAGGGTTGAAAAGAGTTTCTCTTTTCCCATCCGAACAGACTAGACATTCGTCTATGGCTGCGGAAGGAACAGCAGCTTCTATGTCGTGGCTAATTGAAAAGATTAGAAGAAGAGACAATGAATGAACGAATGAATGAATTATTCAACGATCGCGACGGTGAAAAGGTAAGAAATAAACGTACGAGTCTTTGTCCTTGTGACACTTGGTCAAAGTCTTGCATAAATTTGGATCTGGACATAGGTCAAGCGGCGTTTGTCCCTTTTTATTTTTTAGCGTAAGATCTGCCCCATGGGCAGCGAGAAAACAGGCTATTGAAGCGCTGCTTTTTTTGTCCTGACCCTGGGCCCCAAGTCCCATTAAAAGTCTGCCAACGTCTTGGACGTCCTGTAGTTGTCGTAGTTGAGAAAGAGTGTGATGTCTAAGGGCTTCGTGGAGTGGAGTATCTCCGTCTTTATCAGCGACATTTAAATTCGCACCTTCTCTAACTAGGAGCTAAACCGTAAAGATGATTACGATGATTGTAGAAAAAATGTCATTCATTCGGCGACAATATATCTGCCTGTATAAATACCGCAATATCGTTCATCTATTTCTCACCCTAACGATCTGCGTGTGTTGTCTTTCCACTGCCAAATGTAGGGCCGTTTGCAAATTAACATTTTGAAGATCTAAGTCCGCTTTACCGGCCTGGGCTAATTGCTCGGCTACTTCTACGTGGTTGTTCAATGCTGCTAGATGAAGGGCCGTATATCCGTCGTCCTTTTTTTCATCCACTATCCAAGGCCGGGGTAATTTACACAGGAGAACTCGCATGGCGCTGAAAATGAGAAAGAAAAAAGAAAGAAAATGAAATAAAATTTTCATACAAGTATTATGTAGAGATTTTAGAACGTGGATGAATTTGCTTTTTCTTTTTTTCTTTTTTTTTTTCTGTTCTCCAATTTTATACAGGTATTTTATGAATATCTGTATATAACCGGTGGTAAAATGTTTTAAATTATTCATTTTCATGAACTTTGGTAAAGTTTTGGGAATATTACGTTCGTAATCTGCATCCAATTTGCAAACGAAAGTTTTATGCAAATTTTACCCACCGCGACTCGCAATAATAAAAAGAACAAAAAAAAAAAAGGAAAAGTAAGAAAATTTGGAAATGATATTTTCCTTCAATTATATACTGCATGCATGCTATATAAGATAATGAAATTCGCTCATATAGATCCGAAAATATTCCATAGAAGACAAACGTACATAAGGTGTATTTATAATAATTCTGTAAATCATAGATGCAGCCAAACTAAATCGTCCTGCACGATGTAGAGTCAGATATTTTTACGATTTAAGTTTCCCCATTCTATTCAGTCGCAGGGAATATCGCTCGAAAAATTCTATTCCAAAATCCAAGATTTGGCTTTCAAGTTCGATGGGTAGTTTCCTGTTTCCGTAGAAACTGCAAAAGTGCGGATCCGTTCAATGGGGAAAGATATTATCGTATGGAACAAATTTTCACCTATATACTGTATAATTATATTACATATGGAATATCTGATACATAGAATAATTTTTCGATGGTTTTTCAAATGAAATTAAAATTTGATCCCCGACCCTGCGTAAAACCTTTGCATCAACTATATACATGTATATACGAGTATAATGCATAGCCGGTGCCCAGCACATGTGCCGAGAGTCTGGTGCATTTGCTCCCCATTTTCCCGTCTCCAGTCTACCAGCTTTTGTAGGAATAACGACGTAGACCGGGAGGCCGGAGTTTCTTTGCCTCCAATACCTCGAGGTGGCCCAACTGCAACTAGCTGCGGATCAAGACTATCTTACAACAGCTGTTGTTAACCCCGGCCTCGTCGTGGTCCTCGAAACTATATTACACATATATATGTATATGAGAATACCGAAATTCAATCCATGGGGCAAATCGTCGCGGTGTCAAAAAAATAAAAAATAAAATAATAATCAGATCGTTTTACATCATGATCTTCGAAAACGAGGAAAACGATTTTTGATAGCAATCGTTGATATTATGGCAATTCATTTGAATCACTTTACGGTTCCCATAGATCATTTAAACTCAATACATATGTGTGTGTGTGTGTAAGAAAAGCATGTATACCTATATGCGTATGCGAAAAACTGAAATCTCGTGTTATATTCGCGGATTGTTATTCTGTTGAGAAAGTTTTAGTCGTATTATATGATTTACAGTGATGTTGACGATAAAGAAAATCGCATTTCATCTTCTTAGTCTACTGTCAAAATATGATATAGGTACCCACCCACCGTAAAAATTATATGTGTGATATCGCAAGTCCAGTACCACTTTGCTCCGGTTTTATGGTATAATTAAACAAATTAGCATAGTTTTGAGAAAACTGAAAAATATTTTATTACCCGATCCGCTTCGTCCCATTCGCTAATCCTCAACTTGTAATTAATGGGGTGGTATAAGGGTGGAAAAGATACGAAGAAACGGGGGTATATAACTATAGTCGCAAATATCGTTGGTGTCCGTGGTCGTGGGATGCGACGCATCGCGTCGCGTTCCGTCGTTCCGACTGTGTTTAATAATTAATAAATTTAATTATCTCACTGGCACAGCTGTGGAGGAGCGTAATAATTATGACGTACCTACCCACCCGTATCTACCTATGCCGTAATATTATTGTGGTAATTGGTTTAAATAGCACCAATCTTAATTATACGATGTAGAATGTACTAGTTTTTTAAAAACTTAAAAAGTACATATTCTAACCGATGTACATACGTGCGTAGAAAATCATATTATCATGTTCAGCTGAACATCATACATTGACATCCATGTATCTCTAGATACTAAAAATGTAATTGTATAATCAGCCTCCCCCAGGCCTTGGAAAAATCAGATCCTTTGATACGCGGGATTATTATTATTATTATTTTTTTTCGTTGTTTCGAGAATTTTAGTTCGTCAGATGTCGTATTTTTTTGTCAATCGAAACAATTTTTGACGTTCGTCAAATTTGCGTCAGAAAAAATATGGAAAAAAATAAGAAATTAAGAGAAAAGGAGAAAAGCATAATTGCGCGCGAAATACATGTGAGTGGGGAAGAAAATTTTAGGTGGATAAATACATGGGCTAGGCGTCAGTCAGTTACCATTGAAACGTACACCTAGTTGATATGTACCTACTCCGTTTAGTTAAGTGTGGAAAATTGAACAACCGGGCTGTGGTCAAGTTGATCAATTCGTTTCTTCGTTAGACGAATAGATTAGTGAGTATATCAGTCCTACGTAATAATATATCGAAGCATGGTTTTATGGTGATTAATATAGGGAGAATTTCGACGAGTATATTCCCGAGAAGAAGACATACCGTCTGATTACCTTAAATACCTAAATATCATTCAGCTGCTTCATTGTGTTTATCTGTATTTCATTTCCTTCATTTTTCGATATTCCCGGAGGCTGTTCTGTACGGAGAAATTCGCATTAGGAAATCTTCAATTTCCTTTTCTTGCTTTAGTTCTTTCTCTCTTGTCTTTTCTCTCATTTTCTTTCTTTTTCTTTTATCTTCTTTCCTGTTCTTTTCTTTTCACTTCGTTTTGCTTCTTTTTACATCCCCATCCCCACCATGGTTGCCTTTATAAACCAACCCCGTCTAATATTGTTTCCCCACCACCCTCAGCGACCGTTTAGCAAGAAAGAAATTCTATTTATCTTCCCTCAATTGCACTGGAGGAATCGTTCGCCTCCACCCTCACCCTCCACCCTCCTTCCTCCTTTCTTCGAGCTGTATAGAACTTTTTTAGATTGTTATAAAGTTCAATTTTCTATCAGTCATTCGCGTCAGGTTTACCTCTTCTCTTCTCTTCTCTTCTCTTATTTTCTCTGCAAACCGCTTCACCTTGCGTTGGCTGTCCTTGCCTTGAGAAGCGAAGAAGAAGAAGAAGAATAAGAATCCAATTCTATAAAACTTGAAATATAATAAATATAAGGCCTCGATTTTACCCCTCACTTTACTTTACTACTGTCAATCATATTCCGCATTTCTTTACTCGTATGGGAAGAAATTTCTCCTCCAGATTCGTGATAATGAAAAGAAAATAAAAAGAAAAAAAGGAAAAAAAAAAAAGTATTTCAACAGGATAACTACACTTTAACTCTGACGTAACATCCGGTCAAATTGACGCTCCCAAATGAACACGACGCGCCCATATATGACTGTGTATAAATGAAATACGTCGTAATTCTAAAGTGATTTGTGTAAAAATGTGAAAGAGATAAATTTTTCATTATTATATATTTTTTTTCTGAATGAAACGCAAAAAAACGTATAAATCAAAAGATGATCGGTATTCCTGAAGGAGTGGGTAGATCCCCTGTGTCTCTCAGGCCCATTATACGTTCAGCGGTAATAAGTTGCGGTCGATCCGTAAGGAACGGCACAGGTTCGGGTAATTTATGCGTTCAATACGTTCCGCGCACCGCGCCTTATGCTGTCATCTCCTCGACTTTCGCTTCTCCGCTTCTCATCGCGTTTTGCGGTATAAAGTAAGTCGCGGAGGTGGTATGGGGTAGTTAGATACTCGTCGTGGACTTCTTCGGTTAAAGGTATAGGTATAGATTTGCGAGATGAAGGAACGAGACGTGGTATAGGGGTTGAGAAAAAAAAAAAATTAAAAAAAATATATATTAATCCCAAGTTTCCTTTAAAAAAGTTATTAAAAAAAAAAAAAAAAAGAAAATACGGTTTCGCTAGCTCGCTCGCTCCTTACCTTATACCCTTACACACCTTACCGCAAACGTATATACTACTACTCCTACTACTACTACCCGGAGATATAGCTATAAAACTTTTTCGCGCCGATGGAAATCATCTCAATAAAATATGACGATCGTCGCACTCCCGGGAAAAAGGAGAGAAAAAAAAGAAGTGGGGAAAAAAAAAAAAAGAAAATATATAGAAAGAGAGAACCGCTTTCAACCGCAGCCAAAGTGCTTTTATAATACGAAAAAGTTGTGCGGCTAAGGCGTCGCCTATATATATATACCTAGGTATATATCAATTCTGTGTATATACAAATTTTACGCGAATTGTAGAGAAGAAAGAAAGAAAAAAAAAAAAAACCAAGGATCCATAGATACGGATTTAGACATTTTTATCAATCATTCAATGAGGAGTGTGTAACCAGATACGTGAAAGAAGGAAAGAAGGGGTAGTAAAAAATAAATAAACTAAATAAAATTTGCTAACCAATTTCGCAACGAGTTTTGGGGAAAAAAGAAAGCACGTGGGTTTGAGCTCCACGTGGGCCATGTGGCGAGATGCGATTCGTTTCTGAAAAGTTATTCCCCATTTTACCGAGATAGAAGTATAGGGACGGAGAGGGGACGTGAGAGTTAAACGTGTTTGGGGAATCTGATAGGTTCTCGAAAATATCGGAAGTATCTTGCGGAAACGGAGAGAGGCCTAGGGAAAAAGGGGTCTGTGAAAAGCGATAGCTAGTAGCAACGCACTTTGGCTTTAGCTACACGGGTCTCGTTTGGGTAAGTTTTTTCCACCGGGTTTTCGCGGGGTTGAAAAAGAATTCTACTAAAGTAAGACTAACGTCGCGATGAGATACACACCCGTGGATCAAGACGCAAGAAAGAGATATAGGAGGACATAAGGACCGGGGATTCCCTCCCGCACATACAAAAATTTCTTTCGTATTTTCCGAGTGCTTCTTTACAGTCGGAGTGGATTGGCTTGGACGAAAGTAGGCAATTGATCGGATAATAGTAAAGATGCGATATTTCCTGCGATCCTATCCCCCACGCTCTTATACTTTTCCTTTCCCTTCTGGTCCCATCTTCTCTATACTCATTTCGACCCTTATGTGTCTGTTATACGAATCGCGAGAGCACACGCACATACCTACATGTATGTACGTATACAGAGGGTATCTCTTTTTACCAAATAGGACAAAATTGTTTTTGCAGTGAGAGCACTTCCGAGGTTAGTCGTGCGAACGAAGGATATCATACGCGTAGGAAATATTCAATTCCTCACGGTGCCCACCCCTCGCGAGGACTCTTACCTAATTCGAAGTTTTTTTTTTTCTTGTTACTTTTTCTCGATTCTTATTTTCCTCCTTTAAATTTTTCTCGTCTCACTACTTCCACGATTCTATTATATATAGTTAGACGTATAATCTGCAGTTTAAAAAAATTTCATAAACCATGATGGTCCATTATCCTGCATGGCTAAGGACTTTAATAGTTCGTATTTCTTGACAGAGCGAGGCAGAGCATATAGACGAAGTATAATTCCAACGATAATGAACTTTTTTCTGTTCATTCTCATAAATTTAGCGTCGAAGAAATGGGCAAAAAACTTACTACCACCACGGTCCTTTAGTCTATAGGGTATATGATATAATGTCTACCCATAGACGGAGATAATGGAGAATATCTCGTCTGTTATTAAACTGCCAAACTTTTCTTGAGCTAAAATTTTTCCTCGCAGTCTGTGTAGATTCAGCGAATGGTAGGTATGCCGGAGGGTAGAAAATAAACGACATTTCGTATAATAGTTGAGAAATTTGGAAATACCCCATGGCCTGTCAGGGGTAGGTATGCAATAATATATTTACGTGTAAGATACCGTCAACAAATGTCTCGTAGAGCGTCGATCCACAAGCTCAGTCAGTCGCGAGTCCCCCCGAGCTTCAACCCCACATTTCGTCCTTTATACCAAAGCTGGATTTTCCGAGGTACGAGAAACAGGCTTCCTTGTGTCAAGTCTACATCTCGCTTTCGTGTTACCGTATTTAGGTTGACGGACAGTCCTGGGTTACGTTCACCACCTGGTGCTCGTGGTTCATGGACGACGAAGAAGATGAAAAGGAGGAGGAGGAGGAAGAAGAAGACGAGGAGGGTGACGCTTGAGGATCGAAAAAATGTCTCCCTTCATCTTTTTTCTCCTTCATATCGAATGGGGCTTTTTTCTCTTCGTCTTATTCCATTCCGTTTAAAAAGAGTTCACTTCTTCCTCGCAAAACAACATATTCAGGATGGCTATTCTCCAGGTCTCTATACGTATATGCAAGGATCGTATATAAGTTATATCACTTTGGGAGAATCCTATTCTTTTTTTTTCCCCACTTTATACGTCCTAGTAGTAAACAAGTCGTTTACACCGTCCAAATACGAGAGTCAAGAGGATTTAGAGCCTCGAATATATACCCGAATGAAATTCCGCGGGGTCAGCGATACATCGAAAAATTATATTACGCAATACGCGTTTATGTAGGTAAATGAAGAAAAAATATTTCGAGACGGCGGAGATGGACATGTTTGAAAAAAGTACCGAAAAGCACGAGAAAATTTCGGAATTAAAACAGAAAAAAAAAAGAGAAAAGGTAGTAAATACGTAAGGAAGGGGAAGGGGGGCTGCGACGTCGGCTCGTCGGCTCATCGCGGTTTTTAAAAATAGCGTTCTTGGGTAAAGCGCCGCGTGCACATTATTCTTCGTGGATGCAGTTCAGTGTGAGTGAAGAACTCGTTGCCAGTAGTAATAGAATCTCGATTTAATAATAGACCCGTTGGTGTTGGGTGAGAAAATTGTTCGATAAAAGATTTCCAAATCTCGGAAAATTGTATCTGTCGGGTAATCGACCCCACTGCCCCCCTCCTCCCTTCCGTCGCGTCAGAAGTGAGAAAAAACCTAACTGGAAGTAGAAGAAATATGTAAAATTAAAGAATTTTAAGAATAAGAAGAAGACGATCCTCGCACCAGGATTTGGAGCGTCGTCTAAAACCTCGCTAGGAGGAATAATAGCATCGGTGTCTAAAAGCCGAGGTACTAACGTCTCGGCGTTAGTTCGTGTCCAGGAATAGTCGCCATGTGGCGGAGGAGGCCGTCCATGGCAAACCTATTTTTGGGTAAAGACAAATTTGGACCGAGGGCTGCTGGTGCCGAGCCATGCCGCGGTCGAGCGTTCCTCGTCAAGTGTAGGTTTACATGCTGGGGGCCCAGAAAGGGGGGATTCGGTGGTGTTGGGTGTGACAGGGAGGCCAATGGGATTTCTGCAGCCATTTTTAGAGGGCTTGTTCAAGGAGCTGAAGCAAACTGATGTGGCATTCAGTCCGAGGCGGTCTAGCCTGCGAGGAGGGACTTGATCGCTCGACTGGAATTAAAATATCAAGAAGTTAAGAAAACGCGTTATTAACTAACACGATACAGACTTACACAGACGCACAGAAATCGTCCGAAACTTAACGTATAATCCGTAATCAGCGTTCAAAGTGAAACAAGAATAACGAGGAGAGACGGTGCCACCGCGTGCCCCACGTTCCTGCAGACTAAAAGAAAAAAAAAAAATCACCGAAAAATAACCGTCGTACTCGATTGTGCGGCTCATTGAGTCGGTATCGGTATCCGAAAATGATGCCAGGATGCATCGGTAAGGAGTTGAAAGATCTGGACTGATACTAGTGACGAGTATAGCCAAGCAACTGTTCCGTACTTCCTTACTTCCCATAGTGAAACCGACTTATGGAATGTAAAGAAGTATGGAGCCGGGTTGTGGCCGTTCGACCATAATCCGAAGAGGAGTAGTTCATCCCCAGGCGCGGTACATCAGTTAATTCGTTTGTTAAAGTGCTACGTATAAAATGAAACAGCGATGATGAAGGTGATATTTGATGGACGTACGTAATCCGGATGAGGAAAAATGATAAAATTTTAGTAATTATTATAATATAGTTCGAGTTTCGCGGTGGTTAAACGTTTATAAATAACGAGGGGGTATTCTTCGTGGGAGCACCGCGTCGGTACCCTTACCGCACCGCACCGCACCGCACCGCACCGCACCGCGTCTCGTCGCGACGCGCGTCGCGTTAGACGTTTTAAAATAGATCTCCGCTTTAGCGTCGGCCATATTTCCAGAAATAAGTTCTCCGATTTCATGATCTATTTCCGGCTACACCCGGCGCGATACCCGGTGCAGTAAGACCGCCGTATAAGGACTGAGAGTGCAATGCCACCGGACTTTAATAATACTCGAGTCATTGCAGGACGTACAGGGACGTTACGATGTCCTCTCGAACAAATGGGGGATGAAATATATCTAATGACCAATTATTTTCACCCTGGGTTTGAATTAAGGGACTAAACATTTCCCGGTAATTCTGACTCTCTACGTTCGACCACCTTCCTCCCACAAGACTCACCCTCTTCTTCCGCCCTTATACCTCTCCTCGCCAACTATGGTGCGATTTATGCTTCATTTGCATTTCGGTGATTCCGCGAGAGCTGCGCCGAACCCAACCAGAGTTTCACGCGCGAGGGATGAAATTTATATACGTAGGTAGTACTATAAGAAAGAAAAAGGAAGAGAGAGGGAGGAGGAAGAGGGAGGGATTCGCAATGTATAGGGCACCTAACTCTACCCTACTCTGAAGTGAAGAGACACGAGATTTTCACCTTGGTATGCGAAAGGTGTTTCTTTGCATTATCCTACGGAGTGGGAATTAAAAGGTTGCATACTTAACACGGGTACACATTTTTTAAAAAGAAGAAGAAGAAGAAGAAGAAGAAAAATCAGAGAATAGAAAAGGGTTTGAGCGGGTTCAAATTATAGAAATTTTCAATTTTCAGTATTTTCTTTTTTTCTTTCTCTTCTCATTTGTCGAATGAATATGAAAAGGTTCATATATACTATACACGTAAAATGAATTCATCAACATATTAATATTGATGAATGAAACTGCTGAAGGATTATTCTACATGGTCGATAATGATTTAATTTATGAATGATTAAACATGAAATTCTAGGAAAATTTCACGTATTTGATTAAGTGTAATGAATTGGTCTGATAAATTATTCCGGTTACAAATAATAATGATAATATTTATAATTATAATAATAATAATAATAATAATAATAATAATAATCACCTCGACGCAACTTTGCCAGGTAGTAATATCGTTATTTGCATTAATACTGGGAACTGCAGGGTGTAATTGACGGCGTATACATGCCTGCGTGTGCCCATATTTAACCATGTCTGTTGTTTCGTACGTTGATAATAATTTATCTCAAAATCATGGTTTTATATTATTTAAATAACAAAAAAAGAAAAAAAACCATATAAATATACACTGGATAATAATCGTCTCAGAAATTAATTGGAAAAAGGAAAAAAAAAAAATGTAAAATTCAGTGATATCGGTAAAATTAATAACGCGTATTTATGTAACGAGATATATCGACAAAAAGAATAGATAAAAATTGTCAAAACTTTTCACCGGTGATTTATGAATTTTCATTAATTATCATAGGAAGTAAGAAAAATGTTGAATAACCGTAATTGCATCTAGTATTTATATTCCAATATATCGTGTGTTGTAGAAACAACTTTAACACGAATTCTTACCACACTAATTCATTCTCGAGCATGTGGCACGCTGCTGTTGCACCACAGAACTTCTTGTCGTATTTAGTTTTTAATTTCTTTTTTCTTCGTACTTTTTTTCTCTTCTCGTTATTCCCAAGCATAGAAAGTAGAAGGATCTGATCTCGCGGGAGTCTGATATATGGTATATATAGGCGGGACGCAAAGCTCTCTTTTTCTCAGTCGATCGATGAGCAGAGGAAAAATATTTCAGCTTATGAGCATTCGTGAGATGAATCGAAGAAAGCGATATTTTAATTCCGCATAGGGTATCGAGGTCTATTTTAATTTCTACTATTTTTAACTACCAGATATTTTTCAATACGAAACGCGAGATATTGGACCTGAATTTAAAGCTTCTAATCAGAGGGTAACCATCCGCATCAATTTACGTAGAATATATTGGAAACACGATGAATACCGTCGCTGCGCGTAGACTTCAGAAACGTATCATTGGCATTTGCTAATTACAAAGCAGTAATTGCTCGACACATACGTTACCACGTGCAGGGATAACGTAAGCTCTTCAATGGATAACTGCCTGCGTGAATATCTGACGATATTAATTACCCTGGGCAACGATCCTAATCAAAGTTCCTAGAGCACATTCTTCATATGGAAACACCGCCGTGCTCCCGATGCAGTAGACATATTCCTACCGCATTATTGTGGCATCTGCCATGCCGGTTCGATCACTGATTAATAGAATTCCTTTTCCTGATGGATTTAGCTTTTCGTTTGATACTTCAGAATCGATGCTGACCTTGTCACGAACGTTTCTCAGCTGATGACGCAATCGTAAAAAATCTGCAGAGAAAATGGGTCGAAATGTACACAGAAGAGATGTCTGGGTTTAAAAATAGCAGAGTTTTTGAAAAACGCAAGTTTGAAGCCCGAGAAAACTCCCGTTCGATTTTTTTCTCCATTTTTTACATTTTTTACCATAGCTTCGAGCTGAGGAACGCTTTGAGGAATAATAATAACGTGACTTCCGGTTAGAATATTGGAGCGGAGGTCTGCCCGATTCTGGTTTATCCAGAATCCCTCCTTCCTTCTGCAGGTCGCTGGCTTTTCTACAGACGAAAGATGCGCCCGGGATAGATAGGTGGGTATATGTACGTGTTTACATTTCCAAACGACCGAACGCAGCGAAACATCGTTGTGCAAAGGCTTTTTACCTACCTATACTAAAACCTCGGTGCTTTTATCATACGAAGATTCCTTCCTCCTTTTCCGATTCCTTCCGCCACTACTCCGGCATATAGCTGGGAGAGATACAATTTAAATACTTCCAGGCGATTTCTGCCGGAGCTAAGGGACAAAGATCTGCTCCTAGATGTACATTGCGATGATTGGAAAGACTCCACTGCCAAACCAAAGGGGTGACATTTTTACTATTTTTATTATTGGGAAAAGAGAAAAGTTTAGACGATGAGTAAACTCACGGTTCGTAAAAAATCTTCAAGATTAGAAATATTGAAGTATGAGAATGGGGAGTGGAGAGTGGAGAAAATGAAAGAAGCGTCGCATTGAGGTACTACGTGCTGGACATTCGATCTGGCTGGTTAAATTCCCAATCTTTTCAATGGACCCGTTGATAACCACCTCGCGATAAATCCGTCTACGTACTGCAGACACGGTAGATCCTTGCTTGCCAGTTTTCGCACGTAAGTGAATCGTCAGCGTGTCGAGGAGCTAGCCGTAGTCTGCAGGAGTTTCTTCGTCCTCATCCTCCTCCTCCTCCTCCTCCTCCTCCTCCTCCTCCTCCTCCTCCTCCTCCTCCTCCTCAGTTTATTCAAGTCCCTCTTTCTACCAGCCAGTCAGCCAGGCAGGCAGGCAGTCCTCATCTCGTCCGGTCTTCGTCTTCTTCTTGTCTTGGCTAGCACCGATTGGAACTTGGCCCAGCAGAAAAAAGGTGTCGAGTGCATTCCGAGGCGCATGACATGAATGGCTATCTCAAATCCGCGTTTGAAGTTTGAAAATAAGAACAAAGCCGGTGCAATTTATAAGATGGTCACGTGCAACCGTCGTCCAACTTTCCCAGCTAATCAGAAAAATCCACCCCCGCTACCAACTACCATCGACTTCAGGATGGAGGTCGGAACCAGGGGGTAAAAGGGGGCTTTATTGAATTGTTCCTCCACCTTCCAATGTGCCTTGGCGGCCAGTACCAAGCCTCACCTTACCTCACCTCGCCTCACGAACTCCTACAGGATCCAGTCAACCATGAAGAGGCCTTTCTTCTCCCCCGCACCTCACTCTACTCGTCGCTCAATCAAGGCTCTGGATGTTTCAAGATTTCTTGCGACAGACTGGAAACTCTTACTTTAAACAGTTTCTCATATTTCCTCATCATCTTTTCAACACCAAACATGTTCCGTTCCGATTTTTCCATCTCTTTTCTTTATTTTGTCAGGGGATGAAAGAGAGGTGGTGAATCCTCCACGGGGGTTGAAATGAGGGAATTAAATTACCGAAAAGATTAGTTTTTCTATCGTGGGTAGAAGAGAAGAGAAGAGAGTATAAGTCGAGGTGATTCGGGTTGGTTTTCGTATCATATACCTACACGAACGTGTGTGTACCCTATACCTCGATCTAGTAGGGCACCAGCATGCCTCATCGAGATGGGAAAAGGGGGTTTCTCACCCTGTGTAGCCCTTGCTGCCAGGCGTTTTTCGACTTCGAAATCCAAAGGGGAGAAGAGGGCTGGAGCCGACGGTATGTGTGTCACGTACGAGCTGCCAGTTCCTCCTCCCGCTCTCCCTCTTTTCATCCACCCTTCCGTTTCTCCAGGAAGGTTCCAACGCCAGTACTATCCACGGGGTGGAATGGTCACGTGTGCAAGCTCGAATGCTCGCCGAATCGGGGGGATGAAGAAGAAGAAGAAGACGAAGAAGAAGGAAGGGGGTAGGGCACCGATTCGTGAACGGCATACCTAACCCACGTAATACTATAGCCCTTTTTCTCCCTTCTGATAAACACTGTCAATACGACAATCGCCGAGGCGTAAAAGAGCCCAAAGTTTCATAGCTGACCAAACCCAAGGATAGAATATCACTGATTACTCATCACGGTCTGATGATTTGAAGAATCAATACCTCAGGACTTGAGGATTTGTTTTTTCCTCGGTTTTTTTTTATTCTTCTCCAACTACCCGCGGATACCATCATAAACTCCTCGGGAAGCCTAAATATTTTCAGGAATCTATCACCATCCTGTCAGACGATAAGTGGGTGGATAAATCTTTGTCAATATTTTTGGGGACAGAAATCTGTTGCAGGATTAAAGAAAAATAAAAAAAATCGTGAATGACTGTAAAAGGATTTTCAGATTGAGTAAAGGTTTTTTTTTTTTCTTTCTCAACATTGGAAGCCGACGGCGACTCTAAAAGCTCGTTAGGTTTTCAGACGGAAATATTACGAGTAGTAATAAAATATAACATGAAAGGTAAAAAGGATTATTAATAGTTTCAGCGACTGGATTCAAGTTTATATAAAGTTTCGTAGTTTCGTTGGAATTTTATAAGCAGCGATTTCTTAGGGTTATAAAAATCGACTGTGAGCTTAGGCTGAAAGTGGAAGAACCGAAAAGAGGAGACCGGGCTTGGGCTTCTTGGGACCTATTCTCGGCTGCAGGACGATGGGAAACGACGCGCTATCCACCGAGTGCCTCGCTCTATTACCATAGCAATAGCGGCAAATCAAATTGAATAGAAATTTATGTATCAGAAGGGTAGTAAAAGCGAATAGATTTGGGACAGAATGGGGCCGAACGGGGCCGAATCCATCAACCAGGATTTCGATAAAAGAGGATAGTCCTGCAGGTCTCCGTCCCACAGCCTATACCCATAACCACCCATCTTTCCGTATATCCTTTCCCTCCGAGATTATAGGAAGTCTAATCAATTTACTATCGCGAATAATTTCGCGTCTATAATTTCTACGATTTATTTAACTTATTCTATTATATTTATCACCTCCTAAAACTCCGATTGACTAAACTTAACTTTCGACGATATTTAGAGATCCTGAAAGCTCTGCCCCTACTCCTTATATCCTTCAAAGGCCGTAGCCACTAGATTTTACGATTGACCCAACGGGGAGCCCCGTTCATCGGTAAAGCTTCGATCTTATCGGAGTCAAGTCGTTTTATCGCAAGCCATTGAGTAACCTATCCGGTTTGTACAGGATGTTCCACGTCGCGTTTTACTACCCTCAATTCGTCAAGGAGAAAGAAAGAAAGAATAAATAATAATATAAAAAAATACAGAAAAGGAGTTTTTACAAGGAAGTAGAATAAGTATTTGACATAAATTGTGAAACAAAAAAAAATAAAAACTCAGAAAATTTGAATTTTTTTTTTTTTCTTTTTTTTTTACCGCACACGTGATACGATTTCAAAGAGTTTATTTGAAAGGGGGTATAATACGTAGGCTATATCGGATGTAAATGAGAGCCGCCCAGCTGAGCGATTGAATTTAATTTGGTAAATGTAATTATGCAAAGTCTGTATTATTTGGGGAGAAAAAGAAAAAGAGAGAGAGAGAAAAAGGAAACGGTGAGGGAAATGCGCCAATGCATTTTAAACAGCGAAACTGAGTTGGTATTCGTAAATTTGAGTACCACAAGCGGCGAGGAGGTGTTCGGTAGGTATATTTCGAGAGCAGTTTCGCGTTCTTGCGCGGGAGGCCAATTTAAAAGCGGATTGCGTCACATCCGATCTGTCGAATTTCGACTTTCGAGTTTCTACGACTCGATTTCGGAGTCTACCCCACCACCCCTTCCTTCTTTCCATCCCTTAACGCCCAGAAGACCAATTCGCAATCAGCTATTTCACCCGGATGACGGGGGCCACAGCGCCCCATTCGTTCCACGTCAAAGAACTTTGAACCAACAATAAGTCCTGCCGACAAAATTTTCTATTTCATTGGCAAGGTCCGCGTTCCCGAACAAATAACAGAATTTCAAATGAAATAGAAGAAAAAGTAAAAATAAAAAAAAAAAATCAAATTGTTCATTTTATAACACAAAGAAAAATTAGAACCGTGTAGGTAAACAAATAAAAAAAAAAAATTTATGAATTCGTGAATTGATCCGAATTTTTTATTTTTTTTTTTCATTTTCGAATTTATTTCATACTCGTTAATCGGGTATGGATCAATTTAACCTAATGAAAATCGTCTCTGTTTTAAATTAGCCAGTTGCTCCGGATCTACCTCGTGGGGTTGGTGCAGCACCGGTAGCAGCAGCAACGGGGCCGCGGCGTCAGCGTGTTGTTAACTCGGTTACCGTTATCGGCGTAATCATATTTGTCCGTACAAGACCAACGCCCCGAATCAAATTACGTCGTAAAAAAGCGACGCATCCCCAGGGCGAGGTTTTCCCGCGATTTGCATATGGGTGAAACCCGACGATTTTACAATCCCGCAAATATATATACACCCCCGTACACCGTGCAGTTGCAGTTGCAGTTGCAGTTGCAGTTGCAGTTGCAGTTGCACTCGGTGTCGAGTTGTCGCCAGGCCGATAGTTAAACAGAAATAATTATTTGATTCCTAGCCAAAAACTATAGGTACAATGATAAGGGAAATAAATGAAGCGAATATTTACAACCCTTACAGGTTCAAAATTTACCATTTCATTCCCAATTCACGCTGCAAGGTAGTTTTTTTCCTCAGCGCATACGTGTCTCCGGTTGCAGTTCAGCAGGCGTTTGTATAATCGCGATACTTTTCCCCACAATAAATTAAAACTCACGGTAGATTTTGGTATCAAGATCGAAATAAGTTCTATACGTCTTTCTCCCTTTTTTTTATCTGCGTAAAATTAAGTAAATAAAATTGTCGAGCGTGACGAGTGGGCTGTGGGAATCCCTGAGCGTTCTTTGAGTTATAGGAAGCTCTAATTAAGCCAGCGTTAAATTTCGGAACGAGATGTCCCCCCGTTTCAGATTGTCGAAAGGACAGCTAAAAACGAAGATCATTGAAAATGAGAATAAAAACCCAAAAAACGGGGATAAAAAAAAAATAAAAATATCGAAGAAATCCTTCTAGCGGAACGGGAGATTCGACTCGACACGTTCATTGGAAAAGTTTTACCAACGGTAGCGTATAGGAGCAGAAGGCCGAGGAACTTGCACCCCGGGGCGAAGCGCGTTGAGAGAATAAAACTTCTAATAAATAAAATATGAATACAAACTCAAACGGCCCCGGTCGTAGTACCTAACCCATAGTACATACCACACCCCCGTGCATCCCCGACAAACTCTGAAGCCGAGCATTATTATAAGTTTTTATAATCCTTTTAGGGATGAATTTTTCAACATATATTATCAACCCGCTTTTGAATTCACATGGGTTTTTCAGTTTCCGTGTTTTTTTGACTTTTCATTCCCCCCCCCCCCCCCCCCGTATTAGCTTCGTTTCTTGCGTCGATTTATATTCGCGAAAAATGTTCACCTCCGAAAACCTGATAAATGCCCGTACGATTGACGGGCGTGCAGCAGCAGGGATTATCAATAATCTAGCATAGCCAAATGTGCTAAAACCGATCCATTGATATACTGGATAGATTATGATCGGCCAATCGACGATAACTCGCCCCGGTTTAAATCGATCAATTCATACCTATAGCATTCCCCCGTTTCACGTTTATATTAGGCATTTGGTACACCTATAGCATATGCCTGTATTATGTATATAACAATTATTGCGAACGATTGGGCAAATTATTTGAACGTTATAGAAACGGAATTTAAAAAATTTATCAGACGTACGGAATATAGTATACGCCGTTGTACCTCCGCGATAGTAAAAAAAGAAAAAAGAAAAGAAAAAAAAATGAAAAAAACGAAAGGAAAAAGAGAGTAAGAGAAGAAAATGGGTGAAATTTTTAGAGATATAAATAAAAAGAGATGAAAAAAAAAAAAAAAAAAAAAAAAAGGAAAAAAAAAATTGAACGAAGAAGAAGAAGAGAAATTGATGACGCGGCGGATACGTTTGACGAGTACGAATCGGCGAAGCCGGGGGTATGGGGGCGAGAAGACGGCGACGGTAAACGTCGCGTCGTATGGAAGTCCGGGAATTTGCACGTACGTAGATATCAGCGATTTGACAACCACTGAAACGTAATGGAAATGGAAATGGAAATGGTGGGAAACGCTTATGCATTCCGGTAGCATTCGACCATACTTCTGCCGCGGTTCTGATACGCCCATCCAACCAGGATCCCAACCATCCCATATCACACACGAGGGGAAAAACAAATTGGCAAATAAATAACGTTATTTATGATTCCACGCTCTCTCAGTCAGCAACGCGACGAGGTTAGTCTGAAAGCCTTATTTTCCCTTTTCCTCTTCGTCTCTCTCTCTCTCTCTCTCTCTCTCTCTCTCTAAAAAAAAAAAAAAGAGCAAATACGAAAAACGATCACAGCTCACATTAAACACTGACCTGACCAGATAGCGGAAAATTTTTGCACACATATATTATATAATATGTAGCAGTTTAAATTCGCGCGAAAGGTTAAAACTACATGAAAATATATATGAAATAATTTTCTATGTAAGGGTGTACTTTCAGGGGGCGAAAATACATACTGCATACTTCGCATCGTTCAGGGGGCGACGAATTCGTGGCTAAATTTGAATAATTAAAATTGCTTTGCCCCAAATAGGAATAGTTTTGTTTCGAGGTGGGCGGAAGAGGCGGGTTGGTCTGGGCCTTCGAGGAATGGGGTATGAGGGTAAAGTTTCGGCAAAGTGCTACTACCCGCTATTCCCCCAAGAAAACTAATTTAAATCGTATAATAGCTTTGTTGTTATATACCATCGCCACAGACAGAGAGACACACCATTGGCGAAGTCCCGGCGCGAAAACGTTTCGTCGATTAAACACACGGGCTTTTTTCCACCCTTATAACAGTTTCGCATAAAACGATGGCCTGCACCTTACCGCGCCCTGCTTTTATAGATTTGTCAAATTTTAGTTAGAAATTTGAAGATTATTCCCGCCATTTCATGACCTGCGGAACGTTCGAAATATCAGACGGTTATTTTACTACCTGGGATTTATCTGGAAGTAGAAAACCAAGTAGGCCACCCACTGAGACTATAAAAGAAAAATGATGCGATGTGTTTCCAGCTCCGTAGAAATTCAAATGGCTTCTGGATGCACAGATGTTATTAGCTCTAAGTTTGGTACTGGCAACTAGTCTCTCTCTGACATTCGTTGTCTTTTATAAGAAGCACACGTTTTCTTCGTCGCCAGAGTTTAGTGCCAGAGTCGTAATCGAACTGGTGGGTCCGTTCCGTTCTTTCATTGCCCACGTAAAACGTTTCGATTTGCAATTTCTTCGCTTAACTGCCTCGCGCTGTCTTGCGAAGCAGTTTAGATAGGGAACCCACTGCTACTACCTAACTGCATCTTTTATTTTCTCCTTATTTTACTCCCCTTTTATTTTTCCTATCCACCCCTATTTTTTGAGCTATTTCATTCAATAAGAAACTGATATTGACGGTATAGAATACGTCGTACACCTAACTTCGTCATCGATATAACGAGCAATTGGCTTCGTTCAAAGAGTCATTATATTCCCCGGCTTACAACCCCATGAGGTATTCGCGAATTATTCTGACTGATTGGTACGATAGTGCAGAAATAACGGAAACATAGATAGAAGAGCTGAGAGCTGATCCTGACACAGCGACTTCTCGGATTTGACATTTCGCTAACGAGCCGTATTTCACTCCCTGACTTTTCAGCCAGTTCCTATCTTCATCCCCAGTTCTGGGGTTAGTTCACTTCTCATTTCCTGCTACTGGAGTCTCGAATTTAAACTGACATTCGGTCAGCATTGATTTAAATCGCGGGTTGTTTCACGTTTCACGTTACACGTTCCGTTTTACTATTACTATTGGCTGAAGCTGAACGAGAGAGAGAGAGAGAGAGAGAGAATCCCATCGCAAAAAATACTCGGAGATTTTTGTCATGGAACGGATATAGCTTCGTTAAATACCTGACCGTTTCTGGGCATAACGAATTTCGAAATTGTATAATATACAGATAAGAAAGAGAAAAGGGGAGAAAACCCTTTGCGAAAAAATTGCGTTAATAATTTTTTAACGGTTTCTATATCGGTACGTGTCGTAGATGCTGTACAGCATCGATTGCTGATAACTTAATAAGAAACAAAGTAGAGACATTAGGTGGATGTCGAAGGGGTCGGGGGGTTCTAAAAAAAAATAATAAAAATAAAGTTTGTATAACAGCGAGCGATTTATAAGTTATTCGAAGAGGATCGGGGACCAGGTTATCTTATACTTTGGTGCAGTTACGATCAAAGTACGAAAGAAAAATACATATAGAGAGAGAGAGAGAGAGGGGGACGTATTTTGTGAATATCAAAAACAGACGGCGCCCCACTAAGGTGACATAAACTTCGCTCAGAGTCGACTATTAAGGGTTGTAAAATATAAACTTACCCCAGAAGTTGAACTATATGCGATTTTCGATGTTGAAAGCCGTTTCGAAAGTCGATACGAACATTTTTCCGAACAATTTCGACCGTTATTTTCACCATAAGTTTCTAATATTCTAACCGTCGATTCGAGTCTTAGAATTTGGACCTGGCCGAGGATTTCATAACTCGAGTTCACCCTGCGGTCTCCGATCATGGTGTAGGTATGAATGGTGCTTTGAATTCTTGTCACGCGCATAGCTCCGAGCTAGATTTATTGATAAAAGGAAGGAAGATGCGACTTCGCGCCAGGCCGCAAAAATATAGGTTTCTGAAGGAAGGTGGGTGTAGGTCGAGGGGTTCAGTCCGCTTCGCCCCCGTTTATTTCACACCCGATCGAACCCCGACATCAGCTTTTGGAATTACAAAAAACTGCACAGGCTAGGCTACTCATTTTTCTATATCCACAACGACAACTACTTTGATCACTGGCTTTGCCCCCGATGAGCTTTCTACGTTGGTTTTAATATTTCCTCATCCTTCTGTCGCAGATTCGACATTGCCGAAGAGGTACTAATCTATAATCCCCATTTCTCCCTTCCTAGCTCAATCTCTCTATCTCTCCCTCTCTCTCTCGCCTTCTTCGATCGATTTAGGCAGATTAGAAGAGAAAAGAAAGGGAGGAAGAGCGAAAGTCCAGGCGTTGAGGCGAAAGGCGAGCGTTACCCTCGTCTAACCAACCGTTAGCCTCCTTTGTTCCCAACGGCATGTTAGTTCACTGGTAAATTCTTGGACCATGGGTTTTGGCCCTTGTGGACGGTATAAGGAAGAGCCTGAGGCCAGCTGGCGTTTCGCAAATCAACCGAAATGTTTCGGAATTGAATTGTGATTCTCTTGGGGTTAAACCGTCGGCTCTAGCGTTCTTGGTGGTGCTTTTCTGCAAGTACGCCGCAAACAAGGCGGCTACATCTTCCCTGAAGATGTTCAGTTTCCCTCGACCATCTCCGTGTTATCCAGTCGTCCAGGGACGGCAAGAGGCGCCTCCTCGGTCCCCCAGAGTGCTTGAGGAACGCCACTTGTTAACCTTCGGCTGTACCTTCGCCACAACAACCGAATAGAACTTTGCTGCACGTGTTATTTCATCTCGAGGGTCAAAGGGCAAGGAGCGAAGAGCGAAGAGTTAAAGGGTTTCAGAGATCCTCCTGAGGTCAAGGGTTACAGAGTTAGTTGTGGGCTTAGGAACGAAGAGCCACGGATTCCTTCAGGGTTGCTTCAATAATAACAGCTGGAAATTAACTCCTCCAACCCTGATGATCTCAAATTGTAATAGAATGTTGTAAGGAATCGACACTTCGCGATAGATGATCAAAGAATCTTGAAAAATTTCCTCAACGGGAAATACTTGGGTTGGACCATGCGGCTGTAAGACTGGGGAAATGGGTCTGTGAGTTTTCGAGTAGCAGTTGGGCGGCTCTTTGGTGAGGTTTTGTAGAGAGGTCGGAGGTCGGAGGTCGGAGGTTGGAGGCTGGCAGAGTTTAGTTCGGCAATATAAATGTGCGCCCCAGGGCAGTTTGGCGTGCCAGGACCGCGTGGCACCCCATGGCCGATCCCGGTCGATACTCTCGTCGGCCAACTCTCGCCCCCAGTCCCAGTCCCAGTCCCAACCTCGACCTCATCCCCGGGCACGTAGTCATCGCGCACGGCCGACCTACCAGCGCTGACTGGTACCGACAGCAAAGCGGTACAAGTCTAGAGCCGGCAGACCAGAATTGACCAATTTCCCTATACCAAGAGTAGGTCTTGGCGAAGACTTGGATCTAGATAAACGTTATCCGAATAAAAAATTGTGTATTTCCAAAATCGAGAGTGACGAGATGAAAATGAGAGCTCTCTCAAGTCCCTACGATCATTGTCGATCAGACGACGTATTTTTTGTTCCGAAGATAGTCCTGACGAGACTGGTATTTTTTAAAGCGATATTCGGAGCGTTAGAAACTAGATTTGAACGAGCTTTAAGGACCTCAATCAGTTCCTGCATTAAAGATTTTTTTTTCTCGTGATAGAACCGTCGAAAGTTGATACAATAGGCCCGGCGACGTGAACGCCCACGAGTTTTGCTGAATCAACTATATTTCAGGATCCAAAAGTTTGCAGGAGATATCGGTCAAATGTGTATGCAACATTTCGAGGATTGTCGAAACAGAGAAGTGAACCGCAACTTTTCCCTCTTGGAATTCTCTGAGAGTCGGCGAAAGAGATTTTCCCGGGTCTCCCATACAGTGCAGCAAGTACTCGAAAATGACAAACTTCGCTTCCAAGATAGAATAACTGTCACAACAAGCCAAATATTTGAAGCATCCCAAAGATCCTCCAACGTCATCTGATCGGATGAAAAAAGCAGAAAAGAAAAAAAAAAAAAAAACAAACCGAACGAACTGTACATGTTATTCAATTGAATATTCCTTTTCAGTACATCATTTTTACATGATGAGACATCTGTCGTAGTGAATTAAAATTTTGCGCATTCTACCTTTTTTTACCTTTTTTCTTTTTACATTTTCATTTATCGAAGCCGTTGCAGTGAAAGAGAGAATAGACACGCTTTGTAATGATCAGTCGTAGCAGGGATGGGTCCGGGATATAAATTTAGCGTAATCCTTTTAACTAAGGGTAGATAAAGCATTGAAGCAGTCGAGCGAATCGGAGAGCGGTTATCCGTTGAAAATAAATGCATTTTTATACCCGCATCGAACGAACGAACGAACGAACGAACGAACGAACGAAGCTACGCCGCGGAGCTTTGCCATAGTCTGCGTCTCCATCCTCTTGGTGGATTTCTCCCTCTTTTTTGCTACACGGTTGATACCAGGGGGGACTTTCGGTTTGACAAAAATTGAGATTTTTTATTTACCGCTGACAAAAGCGCGCCCGCGTGATTAATCGAGACGAGATTCCGGAAAAATTAAAACCTGTCACCTCGCTGAAAGTGGCATTGCATCAATCTCTTTCCCCCCAACTCTCTTTCCGAAAACCGATCGTCACACATTCGCAATTTAAAACCAAAAATTCTTCTCCTTCTTTTTTTTTTTCTTCTCTTTCTTCAATTTCATTTATTCATCATCCTGTATTCTCTCTCTATTTTTTTTCCTACGCATATTGTGTAAACGATTATTTTTTTGAAATTATTTTCATGAGAAAAAAAAACAAAAAAAAAAAAAAAAAACGCAGATACAGAATTTTCTATCTCATACCTACCTTTAGCTCGCCTCGTTTCGCCTGACAAGTTTTAATTCCGTAATTACGTTTAATATATTACACACGCTGCGCACGAAGTACCGTACCGAGCCGTAGCAGAGGTAGTAAACTAAATTAATGTTAAACAGGGAGACGAAAGATGGAACCGGATGGCCAAGAGAGGAGAATTTTGATACTTTTGGGAATCCGCAGATACACGCAAAACGCCTGAGTATGACGTTTATCAAAAACAGATTTGTGCCTCGCTGTAAAGTCTATCCTTCGTTTTTTGATTTTTTTTCTTTTTGATTTTTTGTCTTTCACAAACCGGGAATATTTTAACACCAGAAATAGAAATTAACCGTCAAAGGATTTCGACGAAGGATTTATCTCGCTCGTATCAAAATCTAAAAAGTACATTTCTATTTCAACCTCACGCTGTAGTATAACACGGGGTGAATTCCATCGAGGTAAATCTGCGGGGGGTGCAGGTAACGGCAAAAGGTTTTACTCCCGAGATTCGCAGGGTGTAATGTTATCCCATATTCCTTAGTTCTCCTTATATACACCGTAATTCAACTATCGCCGGCTTATTCTTTGTCTGGTAATTACCAAGTAAGCGCCGCGACCCTGCCGAATGGAATTCTAGGGGTGAAAACAGAGAGAGAAAAATAGAGAGGGAAAACGGGGCGAGGTAAAGAAGGGCGAGTGCAGCCGGCCGCAGTCTGCAATGCGGTATCCCGATGTCCGATTCGATTTCAACCCTCCCTACACCCTCGCCTCAAGAGAGAGGGCGCAAGTATCAAAGGGAGACGTTACATGTAAACTAAAACATCAACCAGCCGCCAGCACTCACTCAAATTGATTAGAGATTTATATACTTATCCGGTGCTTTTTATACATACCTATATAAATATAGGTATATATAATCGCACGCGAATCTTTATACCCCTTTATCAAAGCGGGTATTAAAATTTTACGTTTATCCGTAAAAAACAAGTTGAAAAGACTATCCGAAACTTTGACCAACTTATTTCTCATACAGTGTAAGAAATCCAAATTGTTTTTTTTCTTCCTTTCTCACATCCCCATTCTTTCACCTATTACATTCCCACCCTTGTTTTATTTTCCGTTCTATAAATCGGACGGATGAAAATCACCACAGAGATAAACCGTGTATGGTACTTCCACTGAGCACACAATACACAAAAGATATCCTATAATAACAGGATTCATCTGTAGACCTGAAAATTTGTTATTCCCTGATGTAACAAAGAAAAACGTTCATCTTTCTATCCGGCGTTGCACGGTACGTTGGGGGCGGTTTATGCCAGCGCGTCGCGACGCCCTCACCCAACATTTTCTTCCTCTTTTCCCTCTTCCCCTTTCCCTCTTTCCGCCACTCGCTCTCTCTCTCTCTCTCTCTCTCTCTCTCTGTCTCTCTTTATCTTTATCTTTATCTTCTCGTCGCGTCGTACCATAAACTCCACGACCCCAACAGCGCGGAGGGGTTATTAGATCGCTCAGTGATGAACGACCGAGCCGATGCACGGGGCGCGCATCTGCCGTGTGGCAATGTATCACTGCCATTGAGGATTGTGACTTCTGACCCGTATTACGACCTGGATCACATGCGAAACCGTGACTCGAACTAGGCGACGTTCAACTAAAACCGATTCGAGCGTCATATATATATTTGAAAAAATAAAAGAAATTTCATTAAATCTATACTCCGCGTATTTTCTCTTCCTTGTACATAAAATCTAAGAAATTAATAAAATACGTATTTCCACTAGCTTGAATTCCGCTTTTTTTTTTTACCCACTCGCGCGAGGCGAGTGTTTCTTTTTTCACTCTTCTCCCAGCAGAGTTTGATCGTTCCAACGGGCTACGACGTTGTAGGTATACGTGTACGTGTAAGGTCCTGGTATAAGAGCAAAAAAATGACGAAACATAGGATACCACCTAAGGGGTTGAAAGACGGCTGGGACCAACCTCGTAAATCAAGGGGCAAAACCGTCTTTCGTTCACAAGGTCAACGTCGTTCGAACTGACAAATTTTACCCACGTGATTAATGCCCAAAAACCAAGCTATGATGCAAGCTTAACGACTTCACCTGTAATCTACACTATAATAGCTGTACCTTACCACAACAAAATAAATAAATAACTTTATAATTAAATCACAGCGTTTTATGAATTTTTCTTCCAAGATTATACGACATGAAAATATATATTATAAAGATAGAAATAATAATGTTAACAACAATTATAATAGACAAGTTAAATCCTATGACAGTATTTCCCCTCTTATCCAAGCCCTGTACTGTGTAAAGGCAATCAACGACTTCGTCGTCTGACCTGTACTCTTCGTTACTACTAACGAGGCCCGGTACAAGTCGACTGTTACTACTGACAGTTAACCGCAGGGCAAACCAACTTATTGTTACCGTGGGTTTCGGTTCGTTGCCCTAGGGGGTTAACTTTGTTGCACCATGGGTCTCCTTACACCATCGTTATTATTATTATTATTATTATTATTAGCGTAAACGCTGCTAACGATGAATGTTGAAAGAAAAAAAAAAAATGAAGAAAACTAATCGAAAATGAAAAAAAAAACAAAAAAGAAGAAAGAATAGATGCCAAGGAAAATTATTACTCACGCTGATGCGACTATACGTATACTAGCTCGTTATAGTCGAGGTAATTGGGGAGTTGATGAATCGGTTTATTACTCACCTGAAACATAGAATAATATTTGATATTTAGTTTAGTTTAAATATTAATATTTTATTGCATAAAAAATAATACGGTTACGTTCAAATATAGTATATGGTTTTACGATATGGGGTAGACGTTATCTCATACATGAAAGGATAATAATTTTCTCAACTATAAACGACACGGTGAAAATGATGATAAATCATAAATTATACTGTGTACTGCATGTATGATGAAAGAGGGTATATCATATTATATACGAAATCAGTGAATGAGAGAAGTTTGCGATTTTCTTTATATTTTTACGATGATATTTCGCGAAGTCTTACCATGCATATACCCCATACATAGTCTGTCTGTTTGTTTCCACGAGATATTTCCACTTCAAGTATCATTCGTGATTTGTATATCTGTTTTTTTTTTTTTTTTTTTTTTTATACAAACCTACCCCATTTTCCTTCCTACTAACCACCACATCGTGCCACGAGATGTTTACATACCGAAAATATATCCCCAATTTTATTATATACCCTGAATATAAGGTGTTTAAAAAAAGGGGTGAAAATCATCGGACTTTCGGTTATAATAATGATAAATTATACATAACAACGGAATATAGGGAAAAAAAAATAATTCAAACTAGATTACGATCGTTGAAAATCGATCAAAATTTCGTTGTTAATATTACCCAGGTATGTAGTATACACGATACGATATATCGAGGCTCGTATTGAAAGAGGAATAAACGCGTTATATTAAAACCCCTTTATGACAGGGAAAAAGTTAATCCGGTTTTAGAGAATGAAAAATCATTGAAATAAAAACGATTAAAAATGATTGTAAAACAGTGAATCCTTTTCATTATTATTATTATTATTATTATTATTATTATTTTCCAATTTATTCATCTTACCCTCATCCCTTTAAAAATACATCGAAATTTATAATCTTGATTGAGTATTTGATGTGAATTTGTTTTCCAGAACGAAGTGCATAAATAGCGTCTTGGTTCGCGGATCGGAAAAATTAATCGATTCAGCATGTTTGCATATGAGTATACGACAAACTATTCATCACTGTGCGACTATACAGATATGTAGATAAAAGCCAAACGAGCAAACGGTAAACAACGAATTCTCCCTTACTTCCGCTCTTTCTCTTTCTCTTTTTTCTATCTCTCTCTCTCTCTCTCTCTCTCTCTCTCTCTCTATTTTCCGGTTTTCCTTCCACCCCTCCGTTATCCCGTTTCCCTTTTCGCTTTTCGCTCTTCCCTTTTCCATTTTGCCTTTTCCCTTTACTACTACCCCTGAAGTAACACCTGCTACTTAGCGCCCCGGGTCTGGGGGCGTATAAATTATTCATCGAGACAGTGTGGAAATACATCGCGCTTGGAGGCGCGCGCCAGGATTCTCTGAGGCCATTGCCAAAGCCGTTGTGTTACGTTACGTTACGTTAGGTTGCGTTACGTTAGGTTGCGTTACGTTACGTTACGTTACGTTACGTTAAGTTACGTAGCGTTACAAGCCACCACCTTCGGAACAGCTTTTCAACGCGTGTTAGCCCACGCAACAGAAATTCTCCGCATCCCCCTTTTTACTATTTAAAGCCAGACCCGGACCCACCTATTCTCTGAGCTTTCAACACTTCGGTATTCAGACTTTAGACGATTTAGAATTTACTTAGAACAAAATCGTCGAGTATTTGGGTAGTCGCTTGATTTAAATCATCTCTATCCACGGACCCGAATCCTTAATCCAGAAATAAAAAGAAAATACGTTAGAATAATCTAACTGATTAAAAATATTTCTAACTTATATGGGTAAAATATCAATGGAAATTATTTCGTCTAATTAGATATAGGTACGAATAAAACTTATAAAAAATTTGAAAATTTCTTCAAAGATATAAATCACGGGCCAGAAGAACAGTCGCCGAAGAAGAGACACTTGAAATGCAATATTTCAGTAGCGTCGAGTCGAGCGAGAACCGCGGCAGTTATCTCGGTGTTTTTATACGGGCTCGTAAAAGGTCCAATCTGGCTCGATAAGTTGTGGTAAAAAAAACAAAAAACAAAAAAAAAAAAAAAAAAAACAACGCAAAGAGAAGAAAAGGGAAAAGGGAAAACCATGCAGTACCCACCTACGAAGTCAGATAAATATCTGTAGTACCACCGCGGAGGTATAGTATAGCGGGCAACAAATGAGCGTAATAACTAGAGACTATCGCATTGTCAAGGTATTGTCGGGCTATTTTTTACGTGTGGAATTATATATATTTTTTTTTACTTTTTCTAGGTGTAAAGAAAAAAAAAAAAGAGATAATGAGAGAGAGAGAGAGAGAGAAAGGGCTGTGAGCGATAATAATAGAATCCCAAATAAAATGTAAAAAATGGACCTTATTCTTTATCGTCATTCGACCTACTTCAACCTTTAACCTTTGACCTTAACTTGACCGATTCTTTTCTACCCCTAAAATGCCCCATACGACGTATAGGGCGGCAGAGTCAGCTGCTTGAATCCCGGAGGCAGTACGTGAATTATTTATGAATTATATCCCCAGATCTATTTGATTTTTAATACAGGTTTAGGTCCGGACTCGGAACCAGGTCCAGCATCTCTCTCTCTCTCTCTCTCTCTCTTTATCTTTCTCTATGTTTTTGTTTTATTTTTTTGGGAAATCGAAATAGTGGAAATCCTACGCTCGAATGTCAAATAATTGATCTAGTTTTCGGCAAAGTTACCGTATGATATTTGGTTCCAAACAATCGTTAAATTATACGTAAGGAAATGGAATTTCTGTTCGTCACGTACGTCATCCCCAGGCCAGGTCATATCACGCCCTCAGGTACAGGGCATTATGAGCCTCGGCCCATATACTCAAGAAAAGCCGACAGGTTTTGTCAGGCTAACTCACCCTGGGAACTAAAATATATTACCGTAGATGGGGTAGAAATAGGGTGCAACACTACGTCAGGGGCCCGTTGCCCGGGATGACGGTGTGTATTGCCCCAAGGGTTACCGACGACGGGGCCAACCCCAAGGAGTGAAGAGTAGAGCGTAGTAGAGTAGAGAAGAGAAGTGGTCGGGGATAAGTGTGTGTAACGAGGACCCAGGTAATACCCAAAACCCGACTTCCTTCGTCGTCTTTGCCTCGCTCACGTCGTCACCGCGGTAATCACTGTGCCCTATGCCGCACGGCTTAGGTCAATGTTTACTCTACCACCCGCATACGGCGAACGGATGAAATACGAGTAAACCCGCAAGAGTTAGATGTGGTATCGTTCTCTCCATAAACGATTGAGAATTTATGATAAGGTATTGGCGTCGCAGCTCATCACTCAGATTTTTTGAGACCTTTTCTTCAGAAGGGATGCAAAAGGGGTTTGTGTAGATACTGAGATATAATATCTTGTGGGATGTGATAGTGGCGCAGCAGCTTCTTCGTCTCGACGAATTTAATTAGGGCGTAATTGCGAGAGAAGCTTAACCTACGAGATGACGTAATCAAGGCGAAAGGGAGAGACAGAACGACCGGTGGATGGCCCGGTGCTAAAGCGACCCTCCAACCTCTTTCCTCTTTCCGCGTTCGGACGAGCCACCATTTCCCAGGGTCTTCTCCATTAAATGTCGTTTATATGTGAGCTAGACCCCACCATCGTCGCACCCGGGTTACCATGCTCTTAGCCACGGTGAAACGTTCAGAACTTACGCCCCGAGGGGTGGTACGAAACTTACTTCCTATTTTTATTTACTTTTTACCATTCTTTACTCATTTTCACTAAATGAAAGCCTAGCCTGAATGTCGAGAGGTGGGAGAATGGAAAATCGTTCTCTTTCGTTCTTTCGCACAATTGAAAAGTGTACATCGGTAATTTACATTTCGCAAGATCCGATAAACTTGAAACAGGGAATATCGTACATGCTAACTTACCGCTCGGTGTTCAACTTCAAGTACGTTCAGAATTATGGGAAACCGCCGTCCGCAAGAGGGCCGAAAGTAGGAGGAAATTTCGGACTGAGGTAAGGGGGGTTTATAAGGGGACAAAGTGTAACTTAATTCTAGGGGTTGCTGGCGAGAACACTTCGCGGGATAACGGCGCGGCGGCACTCCACTTTACGGTCGCGGTTTCGAAGGGATAACCCTGAGACCTGCAGCTGGGTGAGGGTACGAGCACGGAGGGGATAAACTCTATATCGGAATGACCAAGTTGGATATTAAACCACTAAGCCGGGACAGAGTCCGGCCAAGAGGAGCCTGCCTGCTAGGACTACTTGGGACTGGCCACTTCCGACGAGGATCACGCCCGACTAGTCCTGGCTCTACTCGGCCACGATCATCGCCGAAGGATTAGGGTAACATAGTGTTTAGTCGTAAATATTTTGATAATGAATGAAAATGACAAGAGTTCGACCCTGTTTTATTCTTCTTCTTCTTATAATTATCATTATTTTTTTCATTTTTTTATTTTTCTCTGGGGTGAACTGTGCTTTCAGAATTCCGCATGGGGTTAGTGTGGGCGCTTCTTTTATGTAACAGCTGAAGCAGGGCTATACCCACGTACCCTTACACGACTATGACACGTAAGTTCAGAAACATTCCTTCAGCTTCCGCATTCTTTGGGTCAAGAAACGCCGCCGTATATTTATCTACCCTTGTATATTCCTCGTTTTCTCTACACGGCCCTTTGTGTCAAGAGGATGAGAACTATTTCTAGACGCAAGATCTGAGAGAAAATTTTTCATTTTGTTTTTGGTTTTTTTTTTTCTTTTTTTCTTTTTTCTATTTTATTGAGAAAACTAAAAGATCACGAAAAATTGTAAAACAATTTGTCTTCCTGGGATCGCGGGGTCTCTCTTCCGTGAATGATGGAAGAGAGATCGGTCTCTTTTCTCTTTGATGGAATTTTGACGTATACAAACAAATTTCGGCCGTCTCGCGTCGAGGGCGCGGAACGTAATTCATCAAATATGCGGCGATTAAATATGAGGCGGTTCTCGTGTTGCCCGTTCTCTCCATGCATTGTACCATGCCGCATACATAACCGATTGCGATCTCGAAGGTATAGCTATAACAGTGGTGATTCTTGCTATATGAGAGAGCTCTACAGACATGGGAACAAATTCGCGTGATATCAAAAAAAAAAAATTAAAAAATCAAAGAATGATACGGAAATAAACTGAATAAAAATTTCATCATACAAACTTCAGAAGAAGTTAAACAAATATAAAATTACAAATAAAAATAAAAACAAAACAGCGCTTCTGGGGTTTTTATAAAGGGATGAAGAACGTAATAAAAAAGAAAAGAAAAGAAAAAAAAAAAAAAATGGACTGAATTTGTTATTATACGTATATACATACGAGGATTTATGTATATACCATGTAAATTTAGTAATTAAAAATTATAATCACAATATTGTGTTGGGAAATTTGTTTTTCTTTCTCTTCTTCGTCTTTCCGTTTTTTTTTTTTTTTTTTTTATTTTTATTCGATCGTGGAAAAAAATAATAAAAATAGGAAGGAAGGGAAAAAAAATGAAAATAAAAGAAGAACTAGGAGATGTATTCGTATCTGAATAAAGAGATTAATCCGTTGATGGTCGTACGCGACAAATAGCAAGGGGGAATGATATTGGCATGGCTAAAAGGCGGACATCAATGCGAAATGGCGCCTGATAGAAACGGGGTTGTGTGACGTCAATAGTTCCCAGGGTTGCGAATGGACTAATGCAGTCTGACTGGTCTTCTCTCTCTTCTCTCTTCTCTCTCTGTCCAGTCCGGGGAAATTGCATTCGACTAGCACATCTCCGTGTAGCTATAACGGGAGATGTAAGCCTATTCAAGCTATCAATTATCTCAAATAGCTGGCGTTAAACCAACCCATTCTGCAATTCTGTCTTTCTCTATCTCTGTTTTACCTATCTCTATCTCTTACTCTACGACCTCGACGAAGAGGACCCGAGGTAGCTGCAGAGTGCTTCCTCCTGACTTCTGATTGCTTCTGTCCCCAACCAGCTGCCGCTACTTCTGACCAAATCGATTCGATATTTCTTCGGATTTCCAACTTGTATAAGTATACAGCTTCACTCCCTTTCCTTTTCTTATTTTTTTCCTTTTCCATTTTCTTCTGCATTTTCACTTCTGTTTTTCTTTTTTTTTCTTTCTCATAACAACGAGTTGGAATTAATTGTTCATTGTGTGATGTGATATTCGAACATCGTCGGGATGTTCATTTTTTAGTACCTGCACTACATGGGGAAGGAAAGACCCGAATATCTCTTTCGCCGACTAATCTCAGAGACTTCCAAGGGGCGAAAGTTCCGGTTCACTTCTCTGTTTCGACAATCCTCGAAATGTTGCATCCGCATCTGACCGATATCTCCGACAAACTTTTCGACCCCGAAATATAGCTGATTCAGCTAAACTCGTGGACGATTATTCTGAGGCTTCTCGTCCCTGGGCCGATCATATCAAATTCCGACGATTCCATCAAGAGAAAAAAATCTTTTATGCAGAAACTGATTCAGGTCCTTGAAGCTCGTTCAAATATAGTTTCGAACGCTCGAAATATCGCTTTAAAAAATACCAGTCTCGTCAGGACTATCTTCGAAACAAAAAGTACGTCGTCTGATCGACAATGATCGTAGTCACTCGAGAGAGCTCTCATTTTCATCCTATCTTGTTAAATTTTATCACTCTGTATCAATTCTTTTTTTTTTTTTTTTTCTAAACGAAAAACCCCAGTGTATATACGTTATACAGGTACATATACATACCTGCTACACCTATAGCCAGAGAGAATTCGCTCGATACTAACTCTCTATATTGTAGAGCTTTCCGTACGTGTCACGATCCAATTTTCTACCAACTGTGCAATAGTGGCTGCCGATTTCAGTCACGCGCGTCGCGTCATTTTTGAACACTAATCGCAGGGGCGTAAGGGTCGCCAAAAGTCTTTTCGTTTTTGTTTTTGTTTTTGTTCCTTTCTCTCTTCGCACCCTATTCCAGAAGAGTTCGATTTCGAAGGAACGTATATCCGGCATAGTGTCTGGTTTCATTTTTAATATAAGATTGAATTTCACCCTATCGAATATTAATGGGTTGAATTGTAATTACGATAAGGTCTGGTTTCTCCGCGAAACAAAGGCTGGAAGTTTGATATCCGGAACGCGAGACAAACGTCACCTTTCATTCATAGTTCGGAATTATTAGCGTTTTCAAATTTCTATGAGGTATCTCCGACGGTTTGTAATCTCATTTCGTCTGGGTAAAGTTTCATTTTCTTTTATTTTTCTCCTTACGGAATTACCGCCTGTTGTTACATAGCTAGATGGGTAGAAATCCAAACTCCTGTATTTATATCATCCTCGCAAATAGCTCGTAAATAAAACAACACTTCTGTTACCGCGAACCATTTATCCACGGGTAACCGTTAGTTCAAATTAATGGGCCGAGGTACCGGGAACTACAATAGCCACCCAATGAATATGCATAAAATTGCACAAAGTGAATTGATTCCACGAGAACCACCTCGTTCCAAACAAAAAAAAAAAAAAAAAAGACAAAATATATACATATATGCATAAAATATATTCATGTTATACTCCCCAGCGTTCAACACCCCCCGCAAAACACACACACACACACACACACATGTATGCATACACATACCATTGTTTTGATCTACGTCCGTGTCTTTTGACGAGCGAAACGAAAATCCGAAAATTCTCTCCCCGAAAAAGTAAAAATAAATAAGAGAGGAAAAAAAAAAAACTGAAAAAAAAGAAGAAGAAGAAAAGTAGTCGAACAAAATGAAAAAGATAGTTTCGTCAAAGTTATACGAAAACAGGAGGTTTTAGGAATTTTGTTTTAGGATTGTTGGTAGAGCCGTTATGTTGGTGTGGATGGAGTTTGGTTGGTCTCCCTTTATCCTGGGTGGCCACAGAGTCGCATTGGCCGAGGGAACAGCAGTGTTTTGTGTTCCATGTCCCGGGCACGTTTCATAAATCAACGGGTCCAAACAGGATGTCGGGCAGCGATTCTGTACGCCCGCCGCAAAGCCAAACTCGATTCCAACTGTGAATGCGTAATTTCATTTCACGGAGGACTCAGAGTCCTGCACCCACGCCCGTCTCCCGTTTCAGTCCACCCTTCCTTCTACTAATTTTTTTGTTTTATTTTTCGTCCTTTTTTCTCTTCATTTTATTTTCTATCAATTATTTCTCGAACAAACGATCCAACGCGGTAACTTTGTCCTCAAGCTGAAACGTCATCTCGTTATGAATTATAACTCCGCGTAATACGGACTCCATGCATTTTTATTAGTCAGAAAATGACATGATTTAATTAGCCCAAATTCTAGGACCAAAAATTGTCGATTCATTTCAGAGCGGAAGTTAATAATCAGGAATAATAAACCGTCGCAAAGAAATAGGCTGCAGTGTCTGACCGATGACGGAGCGCTACTACTTGTACGAGAAATTCATTTTCTCGTATTACGAACTAACCTTCGCTCGTAATTTATGTAATATTAGTATTCGATTGAGGAACGATCTTTCAAGGCACGATTTCGGTTTCCGATTCTCCTGAATCAGCTCTAAGAATAAGATGGGTACATTTGGCGAGATTCGGAGATGAGAACCAATCATCTAGCCACCCGGAATAAATTGATATATTCCGCGAACGTCTCGGAAATAAATTATCCAGATATATATATATATGTTCGAATGGGCCATGACGTTTACTACGTTTCAGAAATTCCGAAATTCCAAATTCCGAATCCGAAATTCTAAGTTCTGAATTCTAAACGCAACGAGTTTCTTCTTGGAGCTACATTCTCGTAGGTGTATCCGCGAGGTTCCTCACACCCTTCTCGGTATACGGGGGAGGAAAATATTCTTGAAAAATTCACAGGTTATTTGGGTATACGTTGGGTAAACAGGAAGCCACTTCCTCGCGGCGTATACCTTTCTACCAACAGCTACAACAACGGAATTTGCCAATCGACGCTCGTGGATTGTATGGCTGGTACCAGAGCACACTCTGTAGAGGGTAGGTGCATTTCAAGAAGAAATAAAGGAATAAAAATAGACGGGGAATAAGGCAGAGCAAAAGCCAGCCCTGGAGGAGTCCGTTGTCGCGTCTGGAAACTTTTCGCTTCATGTTTATTTCATGTTTATGATAACCCTGCTGCACCCCGACACCGTAGACGCCGAGGACAACGTTCCTGAATCTTTACCACCGAGGAATTCGAGTGCGCCGAGAGTACCGGAACTGTCCTTGATTCCGTGATCTATTCACGTGCTGGATACAGGATTTGAAGACCCTTGTATCAATTCGGAATCCTAGATCCGAGTGGTGTGCTTCTTGTCTCCCAAGTCCGTTGTATCTCTATCGAAAAATCTAATATCAGATGATTTTTCGATGCAGCTCTTTCCAACGCTCTTCGAAACCCTTTGTAATCCGAAAAATCTTGTTTCACATTTGCGAAAAACGGACTAAATAATCAGGGATTCAAGTATTTTCCTTCACTCCGATCTGGCACTTTACTATGCCTACATCTTGATGATATTTCGGTGTTAGTTAGTGGGTGAAGAAGTAGCGAATGGTAAATAGTAAAAGGGAGAAGAGATATGTAGAGAATTTATATATATTGTCGTAAGTCGGCGGCGAGCTGTCTGGCCATCCCCCCGTTCGAGGGTGGTAAAAGTACCGCTTTGGCACGACTCCGCGGAATACGGGGGTGCAGCAATTCGGTAGGAGATGTTTGGTAGAGAAAGGGAGGATTTCTGGTTTCCCAGCCATTTTCCCTTACCGTTAGCTCCATCCTGGAACCAAGGGGGTTCTCCATCGAGCCCTCGCAACGATGCTGAGAATCGATATAACGTGGGCTATAAGTACGCGTATACAATGCTGCAGTATAGTATAGAACAGGGCTGGCCTGGTTCTCTGTCTATCTATGCACGTGTGTAGTCACTCTTTACTCTTGTCGAACGCACGAGTATATGCACTCTATACATATACATATGGTTCATTCCCGCTCAAATTACAGGGTCATCGTCCAGCCCCCCTTCGATTATTACCATAAATTATTTTTTGGTCCATTCAGGCCCAAAATGTAGCCTGAATTTTTTCAGATTTTTGCTTCATTCATGCACCCTCTGATATTGCTACATCAGCCGGAAACAGGTATAAAGAAATAAGGGCTTTATTTTGGGCCTGCGAAGACCCCAAATAATTCATGACCAAATCGAAAGGGGTTCTGGTCGATGACCCCGTGGTTTCAGCTGGAATGCCCCATATACGTGTAAGTACCAATGGTCAGGCGAGAGAGCGAAAGAGAGCGAGAGATTACGCGATATTTTCACGCACTCTCCCCCTCCGCACCCTCTGCACCCTCACCCTGACCGTCCACAGCAAATAGAAAGAGATGTATAAAGAGAGGGAGAGAGAGAGAGAAAGATGGGAGCATATCGATCCCGGGATAAAACCAGGCCTATTTCCTCTCTGTTGGACCTGTTTGCTAGCTGCCTACACCGTGTTTTGTGACGAGGATTTTGGCCCACCGCCAACACCGCTGAGCTCATTTCAAATAGCCGTTAGATTTCAGCCCTGTAACGTCACTCAGGGGTTTACACACGAATCAATGATCATCGCTGTTGCAGGTGTAATGATCAGCGTGTATGCAGAAAGAATGTCCAAAGATCGTATGTACGTACCCCATGTATGATGGAAAAATGAGAATTTGCATAGTGTGGGAAAACTATATGGGGATTCAGTTTTGCCATTCATTTTTTAAACGTCGTTTAAACAATGGACATTTCCGTTTCAATCGCTAGACAATTTCAATGTAACGTGTAGTAAACTAACTCATCCCTGATCAACTCACTGTGAGTAGATCTGTAACATCGCATCGACACTGTTGCGACAAAGAGATAGGAAATCGAGTCTCTGAAGGGATTCGAGAACGTTTGCAAATATTTGACGTCGAAGTACTACTAGGTACGTGCGGTATGTACATATACGTCTATGTAGCTAGGTACCTGGGAGGAATAGATCCATTCGTAAATCAAACATACACATGCGTGATGGATATTAATTTGCCAATCCAAAATTACGATACCATAATCAATTTGCATCAGTCATTTTACCATCATTTTCTATAACTGTATTATCAAGTACGATTCGTTGATAAAACTGGACACAGCTGCGTATCCAGGCCTCTTTGCCCACTCCGCTACTCTCTACGTAATTATTTTTCATTAAATTTCTATTTTGATTGCCGATGATTGAAACATCGATGATGAAAAAATAAAACCAAAAAATGAAAAATTGGTGAAAAAAAGAAAAAAAAGTGTGGTACATACGTGCAGTTTGATATTATATGCAAATATACGAGAAAAATATTAGCCATTCGTTGACACGTGTGCAGTTCAACACAGCACAGTGGATGGATACGGAAACGTGATTTGCGTATCGGATAGTTTTTACAGATCGTTGCCCACCCGTTTGGTCGAACGGTTAATGTGGTTTTAATATAACATCGAGGATGGATAGCTAATGAAATGAAATCATCGATATCCCATATACCCTAAATCTGAACTCATCAGGTTGCATGTTAAGATCGGTAAAAATCGCGTCTTTCGGGAAACGAGGAATAAATCCAATACAGAGTTTTGGAGTAAATATATTCTCGATTCTTTTTTTTCCAGTCTATGTTGTCCAAAGTCTGGGAGACTGCCCTTAGCCGCGTCTAAGAACGGTTTTGGTTAGGGGAAAAGGAGTTTTAGTAATTTATCTGTTCTGTCATCCAGCGCGGTGTTAGTTAATCAAGGCATAAATCATCGTGAACGAGGGCTTTTCAAAGCGCACCGAGTACCAAGTTTTTAGTTAAAAATTGCGAGGACCGAGTTCCACCCAGAAGGCGAAAACATCGGTAAACATTAATTAGTAAAATTGGCTCGCAGTTTATCTTCCCTTATTGACAGGGAAACTTGAAAACATGCAATTTACTGGTACCTACTCTCCGAATAACGAGAACGAGAATGAGAACGAGGAGTTGACTTTAGCGGTGCTAAAAGTGGCGATTTCTAATTTTCTTTTCACTCGTAAAAGCAGCCTATCCGAATGCACGCGATTACCTAAAATTAAGAAACAACACGAGGTATACAGGTGCGCGAATAATTATGGAGGAGATCCTGAACCGGAGGGAATAACGCCGGCACCACTTTCCGTTTCGCTCTTGATAGAGAAAGGTGGAGAGGAAATTGACAAATTGTACTTTTAAATGTTAAAGAAGAAAGTTTAAACGAGGCCGAGGTTTTGAAGCACGCCTGGCTAACCTACTCCATTTTCAACGTCTCGAACCAGAAGGAGACGAAGAAGAAGAAGAGGAAGAAGAAGAATGGAGAGGAGGAAGAAGTATTCGGCAAAAGTGCCTTAGGGGTGAAAAACGAGGGAAGAGAGATAAAGAGAGAGAGAGAGAGAGAGGGAGGTGGAGGTGGAAAATTAAATGACGCGAGTAAACTTCGTTCAAAGTTTTAGATTAATATTGCTACGTGCAATGGTAATTGCGATAAGCCGAAGAACCTCTTCAACCGAACTGAAATCGCTTTGCCAGTCGGAGGTTGAAGGGGGTATCTGTTTATACTCAGTTGGCTATTTATACCAGCGTGTATAAAAAAAAAGTAGAGGGAAAAAGAAGAAAAAAAAAAAATCAAAAATACGAAAATTATGATGAAGTTCGGAATGCATGAGGAACAAAGAAAAAGAAAAAAAAAAACGAAGCTGTCTGTAAACCCTTTTTTCCCCCTTTCTTTTTTAAATTTGTTTTCAACTTTTTGAACAGATTTCAGCAGGGTGTGACCTAATATTATATAGTTTAACTCCAAGTGTCTGAAATTAGCATTTGAATATTCGCATTACGCGTAACTACCTAGCGTATTACCTGGCGGCAGAGTGTGGCGACGTGCGGTATCGTCGCAACCGTCTGAGTCGCTAATTATAACAAACTGGCCGCGGAAGTACCGGGGTGGATGAGGGGCGAAGGAATTCACAGATTTTGGGATTCTGGTTGGACATATAAACCCGAAACTTGTGGGCTTATCGTTAGCCGAGCAATTAGCCAGGCTTAAAATAATCGTTATTGAGTTTCAAAGAAGAGAAAAAAGGCGGAAGTAGGAAGGAAAAAAAAAAAAGAGAAAAGCAAAAATTCTTTACAAAATGCAAAATTTAGGATTTTCGAAGAAATTCAAACCGTTTGATATACGTGCGTTGAGTTTTACTTCTACGAAGGGACTTTTTTGATTTTCTTCTTCTTCTTCTTCTGCTTTCTCGCTCTACTTTTTCGGCCCTCAGTCCTCGTTCCTACCTTCTCGATCCCGGTTTACCCGTTGCTCTTTTTCCCACCCTTTCCCGGGCGTAGATGAAAAACATCAACTCATATAAACGCGGCAGTATACCAACCCGGAATACAAATACTTTCGAGTCTAGATTAAATACCGATACACAAACCCTCCGAGCCTCTCATTTTTACCCTCGTGTTTATAGCGATCCACCCATTCCCCCAGGTCCTTTATTCTATCCGTTTCTTCTTCCCTTCCCTTGCAACCCCGATGCAGACTCATTGATCAGCCTTTTTATTCCCGAATTAATATCGCGATGATGATAATCGGGATAAGCTCAAAAATTCTTCTGTATCCACATCGAATCGGAGAAAGGTAAAAAAGGGTGTGGGAGGTAAAATGAAGGGAAAAAAAAAGGAATCAAAAAAGATTGAAAAAAAAAAAAAAAAAGAAAACATCGGAGGGAGAAACTACACGAGGAAAAATTAGCTTGGTAGAAAAGTGTTACGGTGTATGAAGAAGATCAAAGGTACCTACTTGAAGGGTGTTTTTCTACGATGAAAAACCTCTACGTTATAAAGAATTCTTTCACGGAATACGCGAGTGTATAAACGTAAACGTAAACGTAAACGTGAAGGTAAAGGTGAAGTCGAAGGGGTGTTTTTTGTTTTTTTATTTTTTATTATTTATTATTTTTACACGAAATGTACCACTGTATAGAAGGATGATTATGGGGTGGTGAGGTATGTTAAATAAAATTAAATCCCTTGCCGAGTTACGGGAATAGAAAAAGCAAGCGTGGAGAAAGTCAAGGAGGATGTGAAATGGGCTGAAAACTTGGGAAACTGTCTGGAATATCGTATGTACCTACGTCGACTCGACGCGATATCTTGTAACGTCACAATGCTAACTCAAACGCAATTCACCACGTATCTAGGAAAAAGAGGAAGAGTTGAAAAAAGGAAAAAATAAAAAAAAATAAAAAAAAAAAAATGAAACGAGCAAAAAAAAAAAAGGTAGAAAAATCTAGAACTGTACCTACGTCGAGCGCGAGCGACGTATTTTTTTTTTCCTTTTTCCTTTTTTTCTTTTTTTTTTTCACCGAAGGAACAACATTTCGCTAACAACAAGAACTAGGTACTACATATTATCTGACACGTAGACGTAGAGAGAGGTACTCATCTCTGAATCTACGAAACGCTTTACGTGCTCGTATCAACTTACTTTATGGGGATATTTACGAGTCGGAAAAATAGAGAATGACACGTGGATATAAAGCACGTGCTGGGAGGAAAGTCGTCTCTTAAGAAGCGCGCGTTATGATTGGTAGGCGCAGAGGTAAGAATGCCGAGGAAATACATATCTTTATTGGAAATTTGAACAATCGATAAATAATTTTCAATAATACTAATTTCGTTCTGGTTTGATAAATATTTGAAGTATAAAAATGAAACCCGAATGAGTGAATCTGTTTTTCCCATTCGCGGTTAGGCCCGTGTAAAAAATCTGGCCAATTTAGTACAGACGAGTTAGTAGGGTTGGTAGGTAGGTACTCGGCCGTAAAGTGGATAAAAATAAGTCGGGGGCGGGATGATGATCAAAGGTCGGCGTCAGCTAGTAGCCGCAAAAAGGAGTTGGCGAGGCAGTTAAAATTTAAGTGTCAGTGAGGTCGAGTAGCCTGAGCTCAGCTTGGCTCGGCTCAGCTCAGCTCCGGTCCGGAACCAAGTGACCATAAAAGTGGTCCCCGTGCACGTACTTCCGGTATCCTTGGTCCCATGAATAATTAATTACGAGGACGAAGCCAGACCGAGGGCGGTATTGTTTAACAGAAAATTTTATACTCGTAGAGCCCTCCGGTGGTATGGAGTAGTTAAGACGTATACGTCATGAAGCGTTATTATATCGTTACCTCGATCGCACCCACGGCAACGAATATTTAAACCTAATGTGAGAAACGATCGGGAAAAGAGATTCCCTCCTCTATATATATTTATAACCGGGAGTAAAGTAAAGTAGTGAGAAAAAGGGATAAAATACAGGACGAAAATGGGATGAAAATAGGAGACGGAGGCCGGCCACTGGGAAGAAACTCATCGGTTTTGAGCTCCCTGCTCCTGGCTGTGGCGACGATAGAACGTGCACTCCTTTCCTTGGCCCCAATATCGTTTCCCTGTTTATACGTGAGCTCCAGCAAATACGTCCCGATTATCATATAAAAGGATGAGAAAAGTCTGGCAGGAAACCAGCTACCGCGCTTAACCAAACCACCAGTCTAGCTCGGTATAGAGCTGAGCTACACAATACCGATCCTCGTTTAATTCTCGATCGCGGGCATTTCGGAGCGCCAAAAATCGCTGAGAAAACGCACGAGAAAAATGGAGGGTAAAAATCTAAAATCTAAAATCAAAAATCGAGGGTGAAACACCGGCGGAAGATTTTCGTTGGTAGAGAAAGAGAGAGAGAGAGAGAGAGAGAGACGGGGAGAGCGGAAAGATAAAAAGAGAGGGAAATAGTGTGCGTATTGATCTGTCATCTCGTTCTGATCGGGTGCGGCGGTTTGCTGGTCCTGTTTTCTGCCCCTGCAGCAGTGAATTCTGGACCCAATAAACACCGTGTATGTACCTAACTTTATCCCGATTAAAAATTTTTTTCTAAGGGATTTTCATCCCCCGCGTCTATGTATTCTCTTTGAGAACTCCGCGGCAAAGTCTGGCTATTTACTCGCGGATAGAGAATCTCCAGCTTTGTTTTCCTCACTTAATTCTTACTTCACCGTTCAGAGACTCTGAAGAGGCGAATCTGCGATTGCAGACGGAGAAAACTCACCGGTAAAGACTAACAAGGATCGAAATTTAACCCGATATCATTGTAATTAAAAGAGATTCTCTACCTTTTAGGATCGAGGGAAATAGCGATGAGGAATTATTGTCATTACGGGTCTAACGCAGCTAATCTTCTTCTTCTTCTTCTTCATCTTCGTCTTAGTTTGTGTTCGGTGCTGAAATAATGATCGACGCAATTCTAGGCCTAGAATCCCTCGGCGATTACACGGCAGTTTTAATCTAGGCCATTCGTTTGCAGTTTCTCCCTCGACTCGACCGCAAGGAAAACCCTTGACCAACCCTTAAGACTGCATCAAAGGCTTTTGCCAGTCTTTTGTGAGATTCTCTCTCCTCGGCGATCATCGAGCGACTATACCTCACTTTACTCTTACGCGAGTGATATAGGTGTGTGGAATATTATATACCGCAATTCTAGCAAATGGTTAGATATTTTCCTTCTCACTAATCCAATAATACTTCGAAACGAAATGATTGATCACGTTTCGTTTCGTTTCGTTTCATTTCATTTCATTATACTTATATTTCTCTATTTTTCGAATATGAGGAACTACAAAGAGAGGAATTTACTCACCTGTATCCACTCATAGGTTTAACCATAGTTCTATAGACCGCAGCGGCCATTCGTGGCAGATTCAATTTAAGATAGCCGCAAACCTCTGAGCTCTGAATACGACCGGAGTTTTCCCCGAGTTTCGTATCGTGCTGCAGTAGAAAGGATCCCTATTTCTCTGCAGGTATTAAGCTGTGTTGGCTATTTCTTAAACCTATTTTCACCATCAACTCACCTGCGGCTTTTTTCGCACCAACTCAGCCGAGCAAAGAACGCGAGGAAAGAAAACGAAATGGAGGTGAGACAAGGGTAGGTAAGGCAAAGTAAAGGGTAGAGTTTAACCACCTGTGAGCATCGTCTTATCATCTACGTAATTTTCCTCAAATAAGTTGGAAGGGTTGGAATAGGCCATGAGCTTTAGGCGTATTCTGCAGAAGGCACTGAATATACTATCATAAAAATGATTTTTGAGAAAGAAAGAAAAAAAAAAAAAATATTTGCTGACTTTAGTACCGATTCGAAAATTTCTTATACCCATAAAAGACGGAGGAGGTCAACGATATTTCGACACTCTCGGCCCATTAGACGCGCCCAATTTTTTTTTTTTTTTTTTCCTTTAATCAAAAATTTTCCAAGTCCCAGCATGAGCAGTAGAGAAGACTACGGATATCTTTTGGTGTAAAAGGCTATGGGGCGTACGTAGAAGATAAAAATATATCCACGGGTCTATAAACATGTTTATAGGAAGGGATCACACTCCCTATTAATATTCAAGAGGCACTGGATCAAAGTTTATTCACGTAAGCCATCCCGATATCATTCAGATACAAACGCATAGCTGTATCCACACACGGATGCCTAAAACAACTCTCCATAAATTTTCTATAAAAGCGAAAAAAAAAAAAAAAAGAAAACAAGAAAAAAAGAAAAGATGCGTAAACACGAGGCACAGATCCTCCAGCAGTTATTCATCACACACCATGGCTTCAGGCATTGGGGAGGAAAAAATCTAAACCCTTCGTATTTCTATACCGTCTTTTACTGTTGAACGATGAATTTCCTCGTTATGATGTGACCAGAATTAAATACCCAGGTCAGAATCCTCGACGAAATTTATTTCAAGCTTAAAGTATCAGGGCATGTAGGTTGGTTATTCCGTTCCTTAATCGAGAGATTGCGACTCACATCGTGACAGATAAAAACTTGTAAAAACTGATGGATCGCGAAGAAAGGGTAACGACACAGGGTTCAATTTCTTATCGGTGCGAAGTTAAGAGAGTGTGAAAATTATTCATCTCTATATAATGTGTAGTACGTCAGGACGTATCATTTTTCCAACATTTTTTGATCTTTCACTTTTTCTTTCTTCCTTTTCCTTATTTTATATTATTTATTCGATTATATCGCCGTGACGATTCTCAGCGAAAGGTTTTGCATGGTTAACAGAATTCCCTAAACTGATGAAGGTTCGCGATCTGTTTCCTCCCTTTCTCCCTTGTCGACAGTAAACTGTCACTCCACCATCTTATTGAGGTCCACGTCTAACGTAAGAGACTTGGGTTTCCACGTGATACGAATGCACGTATGAGAGCATACCTACTGTGCTCATCAAGAAGTCCTTTCCCTGTCGTACCTCTTCAAAATTTCAGGCAGAAACACAAAAGTGATAAAGTTAATTCGGCGTTACCCGCAAAGCGATCCGTTTTTCCCTCGAACAAAAATTTCCTTCCTTCAACAGTTTTTCTGTCTTTTGTTTTAAGGCAGAAAAGGACCCGTTGAAGAAGAGGAAAAGTACGGAGAAGAATAATGATAAGAAAAAAAAAAAAGAAAGAGAAACAAAGCAGTGTAAAAAGATGATCATCCTGACGAGTCCTGGCGAAAAACTGTCGGCGTCATAACGACCGCGACGGTGTGGATCCTTTTGTCCCTATTCTTAATCGCTGCTTGTTTCTGCAGCGATATCCTCAGGGATGATGACGTCGTGCGGATACAATGACCCGAAGGAGTGTAAAAGTCCGCTAATTTCGTTATCGGTTGAAGGAGGTGGGGGCTTGTTCGAGGCTATGATCATACCTCAGATTATTAATTTCTCTGGTAAAAGTCAACACCCATAACGTGTTCACCGTGGAATACCGCAAAATTGATAACCTTTACGCCGAGGGAAAAATGAAAGGAAAATGAAGAAGAATGACTGCCTTATAGGGTACGTGGAAAAAGACCTAAATAGTTCTCGACTGGAAAACAGGGAGAAGATAGAAGATAGAAGAGAGAAGAGAGAGGAGAGAAGAAGGACCTCCAGGAACCAAGCAACAAGGGGGACAATTAAGAGTCTTATCGTCTGCCACCGCGCGTCCCACCCTACCGTTATCATTTAGAGAGCTTACACGCCAGCGCCGCCCCCGTCGTCGTCCTCATAGAATCTCTAAATCGCACCTTGTCAGTAACTTGAGTTGAAAAGTTTATTTTTCTTCTTCTCTCTGTCCGTTTACGACCGAGAGATAGTCGTCGTATGAAAAATTGAAGCCAAAAGGTTTATTTGCCAAAGGAGTCTCCTAATTTCGAGATAATTATACAAGAAAGTATGGGCTGCGGATTCAGTGTGTGTAGCTATACGGGGTGGGTATATACACCTAGCTAAAACTCTAGCTCGGTATCTTTGCGAAATTAGATTTTCCCGGTATAAAACTGAGCCGAACAGAGCTACGGCTCTCACATCTGCCGCGTCCCATTTCCAGCACGTGCAGCGACTACAGTTTTTAATATTGGCAATTAGGCAGGCACGGTCCCTTGCACAGAGCTACACCCACACCCACACCTCCGCAATACGCCACGACTTTCGTATATAACAATTCCGCTAATATTAGCTCAACTATTTTTCAGAATTTTTGATAAATGCATATATTGTCGGGATTTTGCAAAAACTAATTTTACAAGGTGACTAGCTATAATTTAACAATTACCTCACCCCCAATGATTTCGTTTTTTTTTTTTTTTTTTGTCTTTTGCACACACCCCTTCAACCCTTCGAGCCCTAAATTTTTTTATCACTTTCCCTTCACCCGTGAATTTACAGATTCTTTGAAATAACCTTTGGGATAAAATATACCATGGGCTGAGGTGGCAGGAACGAAATTTTCTAAATAGGGTTAAAAAAAAAGTCTGTACCATTCTTCGAATTCTGAATAAATTCTATCGCGAGAATTTTGAGAGAAAATTTTCTCGGATCGAGAATAACGAATAAAGAAAACGTCAGAAAGATCTTCTCTACATTGAATGGCGAATAATTTGATCAATAAAAAAAAAAATAAGAAAAAGAAGAAAAATCACGAAGATATCGGTCTTCGCTTTATTCCAACAGAAAATTTGAAAAAAAAAAAAAAAAAAAGGGAATGAAACACACGTCGGTGTGAAGAATCTCACTCTCATGTTTTATAAGAGTGATTGAATTAGGGAGAGAATTGATATTAAATTGGCTCGCTAGATACTACTCGAGTTTTACTATCCGCTTATTCCCTGTACCTAGTAGTTAACTGAAATAATGAATTACCGTAGAAAATGAAAATTAGAATTTTATTACGAGGATATTCTACTCTCTACCCAGGTTTCGCGATAGTATAGTAATATGGAGAATCTTGCACATTAGGCTGCTGCAGATTTCCGCAGACGTTGTTAGACGAGGAAACAAGAGATAACCGAGGGTTCTATGAAATACAACTCAATGCACGCTAGTATAGCACCTAATGCGATTACAATGGGCGACAGTTGTTGGTTGGTGCATGGCAAGGCATGGCAAGGCATGGCATGGCATGGCATGGGGTGGTTTCTTACTTATATCGAGATATCTGTAGCTCCGCTTCGAAAGCAGCTCGTTCTTGTATAAGTACAAGTTTTTCCTTTTTTCTTTAGTTTTTTTTCAGATTTTTCCTGAGCTCTAGGTGTGGAAAGCAGCCGCATATCCCTGCGGTGTAAGGATATTCTTTTACAGTTTTATACCGCACGTATAGCAGTGGGATGAGAGAAAAAAAAAAAAAAGAAAAAACCGCGTGGCGCTTTAGTATATGTGTATAATGCGGTTAAAGTTTTCTAAACTCGAAATAATTTCACTCGTTTGTATATATATAATTTTTTTGCTATAAATTTTATCACGCGAAGTTTAAAAAAGTGTAATTAATTTTTAACGTTACGTATATAATATGTATGTATATGCGTATGGATATAATACGTATATGATAACGTTAATTCACCGCGAGTTAGATGGTTGAAAAACATTACGCCTCACAGCTTTATATATACGCTTTAATTCGCTATATCGTCTCTTTTCTTTCATTAAGGGGTGAAGAGGAAAAAAAAAATTGTTGAATGAAAAAAATGTACGTTTCTGCAGCCGGGAGATAAAGCGATTACAGGAAAATCTTTCCGCAGAACGATGAAACGTCTATCTCTCTAGATATATATATATATCGAAGAACTTCAAACGTGCGACATCCCAAACGCTGTATGCTCTTCTTTTTTCTTTTTCTCCTTCTCCTTCTTCTTCGTATTATTTTATTTTTCGTTACCGCGTGCGAGTGGTAGAAAAACCTTTAGAATGGGTAAAATCGGATATAGAGAAAATACTAGTGTATAAAGGCAAAGCGAATAATCGAACGATCTAAAGGCATGCGGGCAACGCGGTATCGATAAAATGATGGTCTGTGTTATTCGGGGGGTTCGAAAGAAAGAAGAAAAAACGTAAGAAGAAAAGAAGAAAAAAAAGGAAAGGAAAAGAAGAAGAGAACGGGGATCAAGGATCGAGAAAATTGGGGCGAGAATCGAATAGAAAAAAAAAAAACTCGCACGGTGCTATACGAAAGTGCGAAAACTACATACAAGCGGATAGAAAGGAGAAGAGGGAATGGAGAAAAGAAATACAAAAAAAAAAAAAAAAAAAAGGGAAGAAATAAGGAAAGGAAGAAAGAAAGAGAGAATCGCACCCATTCTTTGGATCCTAATGACACAGCGGGGCTCAGCCACGCGCGCGACTGGGATAACAGTAATGGTTTTATACATTTCACTTACGGCTTACGGTTTTGCACCTTGATTTAGAGATGATCTCCGGCACGGGTTAGCGAGCCAAATAATAGAAATAAAAAGGAGTCTGTGTCACAGGACGATATGTGGTAATAAAAAGTATTAAAAATGGTCGTAACGAACCTTTCAAGATCCTGTCATTATCAAATAATAATAAACGACGTCCCGATTTCTAGGTTCGAAATTTATACTCAAAAATTTTCGGGGAAAATATAAACTTCACGGATGTAGAATGAAACGATATCAGGTATATACCATTAGCGATGATACATCCCGGATAAAATTACCAAAAACCGTTTCGATTCCAGGTTGAAAAAAAAAAATAGGGATAGAAAAAAATAAATGAAAAAAAAAAAAACGTCTCGAGTTACTTTTCAAGGAAACACCTGCTTCCTGAGTGAACCTTGCTCTTTTTCTCTACCATACATCGATAAGTCGAGAACAAGGATAGGAAAAAGTATTTCTGTTTTATAGCTGCGAGGGTAGGTACTCCACCCTTCAGACGTCGATACTCGATATTTCGGGAAGTAAAAATCATAATTTGAAATTTGTTTTTCGCCATATACAATATTGTAAAATTTTTTTTTTTACTTTTTTACTTTTTCTCTAAGATGATGGGGTATTTAAAGGGTAAATTTTTCGATATATGGTCAAATAATATTTGATAGAATAATATTTAAACGAGAATATGATAAAAGCGTGTAGGTACAAGATTCTTCCCTTGTGCCATAGAAGGAAATATATAATCAAGCGCTGTACACATTTCCTGGAGGTGAATTAAGTATATGAGGGTAAAAGTAAAGGAGGTTGATAGATCGATGGCTGGATCCGGTGATGTGAGGAAGAAAGAAAGAAATATATAAATAAATAAAGAGAAAAAGTGGAGAAAGTACGAGTGAAGGAAAATAAGGATAAGATTGATGCCACGAAGTAAATTGAACTTTACCTAGTGACGACAGGACGGGACGGGACAGAAGAGAAGATAATAAAAAATATAAAAGAACGGGACAGAAGCAGGACACAGTCTCTAAATAATAATAACAATAATAATAATGAGAAGAAGAAGGAAAAGACCAACCCGGTAATAAGAACGGGGGATAATAAGTAATAACAATAACACCGTGACGAGAAATAATAACAATAAAGAAATATAAAGGTTTGCGGTGGAGGGGGTAGGTAATTTATTTTTCAGAAAAAATCTACCCCGCAACGTCTAGTTCTCGTATTTCTTTCTCGTCTCTTTTTCTATTAATGAAACGAACCTGGTGTAACACCATTGCTGCATCAGAGCAGCGGGTAGTTGTAAAAAAAAAAATAAATAAATAAGAATTTACACCCACCCCTCAATTTATATGCATATATATGGGGTGGGGGGCGCACAGGTATACGTGTTGTTAGATTATATTGCGTGAATTGATGTCTGGTTTAGTTCGATAGTTGCCGTTAGATACGAAACCTCAACCCCTAATGAATGATTTATTTAAAATATATCTCCTATATGGACCAGTTCGAGGGTTGAACGTGGGAGGTAGCTGTGCTCTACCATTGTGTACCGACTTTGGTACGGCGTCGTTTCCGTTCAAAGTTCTTCTTCAATAGAGGCGATGGAACGCGTCTGGAATTCGCCACCTTTAAACGGTATAGATGCGAGGTCAAAATTATTGAGGGTTGAAAAACGGAAGAAGAATTGCGACTGATTTTTTTTTGTGTGATGGTTCTAATTCAAACAGCAAAAAAAAAAAAGGAAACCGAAAAAATCGACTTCTCACGTCGAAAGGCACACAACTGTTTCGGCGTGGGTACCGTGAACCCGTTTTTTGGTAAAAGTTTGGTGGTCCTACTTGAATACTAAGAGCCTGTTCCGCGTAGGGCCGAATAAGCTGAGGGCTAAGGGCTGGGGGCTGAGGGCCGAGGGTAATCTTTGGTTCTTCATGGCGCGGCTGAACGCGCCGGAAGGTATTGTCATTAAGCGAAATAGGTTTTGGAACTTGATCAGGATTCAGGACGGCGGGTAATTCGTTTTGACGAAACGAGCCGAGATTACGATATAGAGTAACGCGGACTCTTATCGTGCTCTCAATACGATCAAATAAATCGAAACAATTTTCACATAAAGATCGAAGATTTTTAAAGATAACTGTGATAATAGAGCGAGCGGATGAAATACGCGACGCGAACTGATGAAGAAAACGAAAAGGGGATAAAAATTGACGAAGAATATAAGCTAAGAGGATAATTACTCCATTTTTTTTTATTTCATTATTTTTTTGTTTTTGGAAAATAGGAAGAATTATTTAAAAAAAAATTTTTTTCTCTTATTTCCGAATAATTTCTACCCCCGATAAAAGGATTTCGTTTACCTGAGATTCAAACTTGGTATATATAAAATTTATATGGAATATTTTTTGATTTAGCTTATGTCATTCGAGAGTTGGCAAAGCTCTTTGGATAAGATCCAAAAAAATTTCAAACCATTTACAATATAGTATATGTATATATATGTATATATATATATATATAGAGGTGAAATTTCCTTCGCGAATAATATTATACTATATACATACATACATAGGTATATAAATATAATCGGATATTCTAACCGCGAGATAATAGATGAGTTTTTTTTTTTATATTTTTCGAAATTTCAATTTCATATTATCTAAATTCTGGCACGTTCTCTTCACACCATACGTTTTGAGAAAAAAAAAAAACAGAAAATATATCTTCGCCCGTATCAATAAGGGTTCTGAAATTTACTGTGGTAACAGAAATATTTGACATAAGTTTTTTCTCAAATTTTCCAAAACTATACATGTAGGTATATATTCTTCATTTTGTTTTTTTTCAATCGGAAAAAAAGTTCTTCAGCGCATCGGAACGATCGTCATAGGTAGTATTATACGTTTCTCCGGATTTGGAAATTCGAAAAATCTTTTTGACCGCAATGCTATTCCGTATAAAAAAACTACCACCTTTTATATACACGTATATGCGTGTGTGTGTATGTATATAAATGACTTATTTCAGCGTGGATTTTGATTAAGCGTGAAGAAGGTAAAAAAAAACAAAAGAAAAAAAAAATTAGAAAAATGAGAAGTAAAAAAACGTGAAAAAGAAAAGAAAACTTTTTTAAATCGTTCTCTTTTATAAGAAACTGATTGTGAGCTTGCGAAGGACTGTGTTGCTGCAAAGGACTCGTCGTCGTTTGCTCCTGTTTCCAGGATAATACCCAGAGAACCAAAAAGCGGAAAGCAGAGAGAGCAGCAGCAGCAGAGCCTGCGCGTAAGGGTAGGCGTCGGCCAGGGTATGAGAAACGACGCCGGTTATCCTCAGTGCGACGCTGGCCGTCGTTGAAAGCGCGGAAAAAAAGTAGCGTAATTTAAAACAAAAAAAAATTAAATAATAATAATAATAATAATAATAATAATGATAATAATATTATTGATAATGTAATAGAATTTTCTTCAATTGTTGTTACTGTTTTTGTTGTTCACTTGCATATTATATATACGTAGATATATGTTCCATAAATATATATTATATTTATATATATATATTACATGCGAATAACGATGAAGAGACGAAGTATAAGGAAGGTTGCTATAGCATTCTACACATACTTATCGTAAGATAATGTTATATTACGAAACCGATACAATCTATAATCGATGCAAAAATATTTCGCGGTATAAGTATCGTAAGTGATCAAAAAAGGAGAAGAAAAAATAAATAAATGAATAAGTAAACAAATAAATAATAATAATAATAAAAAAAAAAATACGAAAAGTCGAAAAGTCGAAAAGTCGAAAAAACGAAAAAAAGTAAGGTTGAAAAATTAAGATTTTTAGAATAGTTGGTAATAAGAGGAGATAAAATTTGTATACTCTACCGATTGCATATGGTATAACAAGTATATGCAAATAGTATATATACTATATGTAAAAATTGACGTATGGAATAATTAGATTTTGAAAATATTGATTCAGATTTATATCTTATTTTTTTTTCTAATAATACAAGGTCTCTGGTTGGCTTTGAAAAGTTGTTAAATTATTAATATACTTCCGAGGTAATAACGATGGTGTGGTGGCAAGAGCCTACTTCGACGTAATATCCGCCCGCTGACGGATCTAATCAATTAAATCATAATTAATTGCGGAGGGATGTCGGTACGCGTCATTTTCCACGGTACATATACGATGTACTATAGGTATATTATACTATATCAGCGCGTCGAACAAACATCGTCACTATCGAAGTCTCAAATTTCATTATATTTCGTTTCTAGTTTTACTCGAATTTTTTATTTTTATTTTTTTTCACCCCCCAAATTTCACATCATATTATATATATTCATTCGAGAGAAAAAAAATAAAACGAGAAAAAAACAAGAAATAAAATAAAATTTCCCTGAAATTTTTTTCCAAAAATTAAAGAGAACCGATAGGAAAACTTGTCTTTAATATTTTTCTCGTAATATATATCTTAAGGGTATAAAGTATATATGATTATGTAAAAATTCGTCAGATACCAGAAAATTTTCATTGAATAATCTCAACGTAATAGGGATAAATTTTATTTTCAATTTTAATTTTTCCTCTTCTTGGCGTTTGTTTTTTTTTTTTTTTTTTTTTTTTTTTAATATTCCTTAGAATTCAAAAACTTTGTCAGAGGTAGATTGCTAAAGAGCCTCTCGCGTCGGAGGGAGAGACAGAGGTAAAACGATTCGATGAAATAATTCTGAAAAGGCAAAGGAATTACGAATTAAGAAGGACTCTCTTCCTCAAAGACACGTAGGGAGGCCCCCCCCCCCCCCCCCCCCTTTGCAATTAGTCAAATTTGTTTTTATTGCTACAGAATTCGTTAAGCTAGAAGATAGGGTATAATAAAAATGGAAAAAAAAGGAAGAAAGAAAGAGGGTAAAAAAAAAAAAAAAAGGGGAAAAACCGAAAAAGATAAAATGGAAGAAATATCCTGCTCAGAATTTCATTCCAATTTATCGGACCGAGGCTCTCTTTCGCTTTTTTTTCGTTATTTCGTTCTTTCTTTCTTTTTCCCTCTCGTGGGGAATCGAATCCCAAGCTATCTGAACTCGTGCCGGCCTACTACGTGAAAAATCTACGAAAGCAGGACCATCACGGGTAGCAATGTGTGTCTAGGTTCACCCCGGCTGACGTCCGGGTCGCGGGGGGACGCCCAGGAAAACGGTAAGGCACCCGGCCACCCCTTAGCCCAACTAGATCGTTACCTAGGGGACTTTATAGGGACCATTATCGGCAGCCGGCAGTCCGGTCCTCGAGAGGCGCTCTCCTTTTCCCCCTTCAGCTTTATCTTTAGCTTTTTTTTTTCTTCTCATTCTGTCCAGCCCAGGCCACTTGCAAGTTAGTTTTCTCTTCGTCGCGGGTTTTAAAAAACACGAGAAAAAAAAAAGGATGAAAATCCTCCCGCCCCAAAAAAAAAAAAAAAAAAAAAAATACGACTACTCTTCCCGATATAAAAGTCGTAAGAATTTTCCAGCAAACTTTCCGCTTTCCGTAATCTCCGAAACTTTGATTTCCAAATTTGATGCTAAATATACTATATAACTTGGGGGTAGAAACGTCGGCATAAGGTGTGTGTAGATATATACTATACTATACTATACGAAGGTTAGTTACAGGTATATGCAGAGCAGTAGTCAATTAGCATACAAAACAGAAACATTTGCGTTGATATTAGCTCGTACCTCGGTCTCTCCAGTCCTCGCTCCTATTCCTCCGTATTTCGTCTATGTATTATAGGTATGTACCTACCTATACGCGGTAGATATAGAACCGCGACAAATCTCGCGTGCGGTAAAACAAACCAAGATATATACTATACGATATAGCTATAAATTATAAACTGTATAGTTCATCCTGTCACCAGTTACCTAATAACACCGATAATCCACGTTCAATGAAATGACATACTTTCAACATTATTAACGATTATAAATAATAATAATTATTATTTTTTACTAGTGGATTTGAAAAGTGAAAAAATAAATGACAATAAATGAACGACGTGTTAATTAATTTATACATATATATATATGTGTATATATATATATATACAATGATTGCCGATCCACGTCCGATGTTTAGTTTAACCCTAAGGTATAAGGTGGGGCCTCCAATCACTTAGCTAATCACTCGAGGCAGCCCCTTTCTAAACTGTTATCAGTCTGGGTTCGTGGATGACGGTTGATTTAGCAGGGCGTGTGCTAGTCCTGATTTTAGTTCTAGGTGGGTATACGGTTTCGTAGGTTTAGTAGGTGGTAGGTAGGCATGATTCTCTCGGTATGGAATTCTCCAAGTTGGGTTAGAGAAGTAGAGAGTACCGGATTCCGTAGCTAGCTAGCAACTCGACGGTACGGTTGCCAGGTAATGCCTTATCGACCTGATGCTAGTCTCAAGTCAAAGGGTATATAAAGCAAGCAGAGGTCTCACCGATGCGACTCACCAATCCTTAGATTCGCGTGATATCTCGCGTCGATTAGTTAAGTTCAATCCTCGCCTCGCCTAGCCTAGCCTAGCCTGGTAGCGTTGACTTAAGGGATGCAGAATTACCACCGTATGATATAATGACGATAATTATTACGATCGAATCAAGATGCGGGGGAAAAAATTTGAAAAAAAATATAATTATATATCAAAACGAAGGTAACAACCGTTTCATATCTCATATTCGTATAAGAAAATAAAATTTCCTCGTTATTAGACATATACGTGTAGTAATACTCCGCCCGCGCAGATGTTCGCGACAGAATTTCATTAGGGAAGGACAGCCTTTCATTCATATTAATGTCTAGGTAGTTGCGGTGGGTCGATCTTAATTTCTGGATAATACAATTACACTCGACGAGCCTCTCTCACAACCTCCGAGTGAATTATTTCACCTGTTTTCCTGATTAATTGAATCCTCTGTTTACTCTCTGCCCCTCTCTCATTTTCAATGTATCTAAAATCGGCAGATAAATCGCGAAGAAATCTATAGAATATGTATGAAAAAAGTTTGGAAAAATAAAGGGCTCGAGGATATCAGAGTTCCGAAAAAATAATCTCCGGTGTATCTTTACCCGATCAGTTGTCGGCTCGATTTGTAAAGTGGATTTCTTTTTAACCCAGATCCAAGTCCGGTATGAAATGTAAAAGAAAATGGGTCATATTAAAGGTTCATTAGGGCGGAGGGCGTCTATAGTACAACTGGCGGCTGGTATCTGACCTAAATTCACGTAGGTTCGACGTCGGTTGCACCAGCAGCAGTACCATCAGCACCATGAGAGGCGGAGGCGGTAGAAGTATAGAGGCATCGAGGGCGGTGGTTTTGGGGCTAGAAAAGAGGTAGGGGTTGGCGTAGTTTGAACGTTCGCGTATTCGCGATTCGGAAGCGCAGGCGTCGGTCGGCGGCGCTCCCACTACCCTGCGGCGCACCCCTGCGGGCGGGGAAGCGTCGCGACGCCCGCCGTCGGCTGCACAGTACGGGCCCGGATGCCCAGCCAGTAGTACGCCGACGGTTTGGTCATACAGTTCGAAAAATACTCGGGTTATACATTCTTGATATAATATTCCTATTGTACAATCGTCGTATCTAAAGCTCAAACTATTATAAGAAAAGTTTAAAAACAGCTCCAACTACGATAATAGGGACTATAGGGGATAACGGACTGATAATAAAATTAATCAACACCTAAAGGACGAACGAAGATTACAATATCTTATCATCATTACGCAGAATCTATATATCTGCATCATTATTTATATCTATCATAAACGAAGAAGAAGAAGAAGAAAAAAACAAAAAAAAAAAACAATTTTCACCAAAATTCAAGGGTGGCGTCGAAAGGGTATCAGAAATTTTTTCAAATTCTAATTCAGAACCGTGAATGAGGGAGAGAATATCTTGGCTTTTCGGAGTCCGGATTTAGAGGATTAGAAATAGGATTTGAATTATTCTTTTTCTCCATTTATCGAGGGGGGTATTTTTTTGTTTTTTTTTGTTTTTTTTTGCTTTTCAAATTTCATTTTAATACATTTATAAATTTTTTTTCTTATTCCCCCTTCTTCTTTCCTCGACTTATATCCAAGCGACGACGATATTATACTGATATAATACCGACACTGAACACCGCGTGGTAAAGATCAACGCTCCGCATATAGGCCGACTTCTGGCCGACGGTAAAACGCGTGACGGCGTGCGTCGCCCCGACGAAAATATCGTCGAGAGAGAAAGAGAGAGAGAGAGAAAGAGAGAAAGAGAGAAAGAGTGGACGTCGTCCGAATCTCTGAAATCTTTGAATCAAGGCGAAAAGTTTTCCCATACCGTTTACTCGGTGTATATGATATGATATATATATATATCTTACGTCTTTACGTTTCTCCTATTATTATTTTTCGTCCCCCCCCTCCCAACCTCCCCTCTTCCCCTCTTTAATATCGGTTTCCATTTTTTGACGAAAAATTTTGCTAAAAGTTGAAAAAGTATCAAAAAAAGAAAAAGAAAAAGAAAAAGAAAAAGAAAACGATACGACTAAGATTTTCCGATTATATATGCGGATTCTCGCAATGTCAAATCCGCGAGTATTTACGCCTTTGACGATACAGACTCGATAGTATATATATATATATATGTCTCGTTGTGAGTGTGCCGAGAGACTGGAAATAACTCTGGGCAGTGGGAGGAGGGAGAATTAGGATATGGCGACGTGAAAAATCTGCCGAATTAATGTAAAAAAAAGAAAAAGAAAAATAGAAGTAAAAAAAGAGAAAAAAAAAATTAGAAAAATCAGAGAAAACCTCATCGATTCAAAATTATTTAGAATTATAGTAAAAGGCTGGATTCGGGTAGTTGGGGGAGAAAAAAAAAAATATTCGATGTAGTAAAAGAGAGAGAATGATGGTAAGAGTGCGTGGATGATGATGATGATGATGAGTGAAAAATGAAAAATCTGAGAACAAACGAGAAAAAAAAAAAAAAAAAAAAAAAAGAAATCTATTCAATTCTACCGATCCGCGAGATACTCTCCAGCATCCGAGTTATTCAAGGTACGATAGAAACACAATTCCTTCTATATTCATCTTATAATCGATTAACAGTTTATATAATTTTTTTTTTTTTTTATTTTTTTTTTATTATCATTTTGAGGCAAAGATGATCAACGAGATTTTGAAATCGTAACGCAAACGAGAGAGATGGATAGAAGAAAAAAAAAAAAAAGATACGACCGGTTGGTATATTATGTTCATGTATACACGAATACAGAATCGTCGTTGGAAAGTATGCATAAATGAGAACACGGCCGGCATGTGATAGTTTTGGACTAGAGATATATTTAACACGGTGGTCTCGCGTTACCGAGATATCTTACGAGATACAAAAATAGACGGGGGAGGTTCTTCTTTAAACTCGAGACTTGGTACGGAAAAATGTTTGTGAAGAAAATAAGAAAAACCGAAAAATAGAAAAAAAGAAGAAGAAAAAACTTTTCAAGCCCACCTATTTATTTTCTTAAATAACATAATTCTGTAAAAGAAATTCATCTTCGCTCTACCCCATCGCCACCCCTCTGTATTCCTTTACCAAGGCTTTTCCGTCTGTCTTACGGCTAATTGAATTTCATTTCATTCAGTTTGAATGAAATTCAATTTATTCCCCAATTTCACGTCACTGCGACCTATTTCTTTCTGCGATCTATTTCTATATTGAATTACAGGAAATACACGAGGCGAGATAATTACCGGTTGAGAATCTCATAGAATTAGAAAATTTCAATTTTAACACCGTCGCGGTTTTCTAATTTTTCTCCTAAATCCGGAGAAAATAACGCCCCATTTTTTTATCTCGGAAAAAAATTGTACTTTAAAAATTTACTCTTTGAACTTTGAGCCACGATCTTATTCATCTATCCTGGTAGCATTGAGCCGAGCTCTCATAACGAGGATAAGAGAAGGGTAGATGGGAGTGTAATTATGTGAAATACCAAGGAACTCTAAGAATCGAAAAAATTCTGAAAATTTTGTGTTTGTGTGCTCGGGGGTTGAAGGGGGTGGGCATGACACTACAGCTGAGACCCGGACCGTCTGCAATCGGAGGAAAAGCTCATCGAGGAAGATGAAGATGAAGATGAAGATGAAGATGAAGATGAAGAAAAGAGCGGAAATAACGCGTAATGTTAAGCTTAGCTGGTTGAACACGGGTCAAATATATCGCACGATTGAGGCATTTGGTCCCCTTCAACCAGCTGTAGTTGACATTAGACCACACATCGCTATCCCATCCAGATGTCGAGTATACACCTAGACACACATGTATATATATTTATACATGCATATAAATGTTCGCCAAGTGTCTTAAATCGAAATTGAAAAAATAGGAAAAGAAAAAAAAAAAAAATGGAAATTTCGATGTGTAGTGCGACGAATTCCGCGATATAATATAAACGAATAAATATCAAAATTGTGCCAAAGTAAAAGTCAAAGTGAATGTGTTCTGGTGAGAAGTAAATAAATTGAAATCTGTGATCCGCGAATTATACACCCTATTTTTTTTTTATTTTTTGAATTATTTTTTTTTCATTCTTTCTGTCTGATAATTTTTTTTTTTTTTTTCACGATCTGGTACGAAAAGAAGAAGAAAACAGAAAAAAGGAAAACCCAGAGAGAGAGGGAAAAAAAAAGTATACATATTTTTAAAAGTGTTTTCTCAAATTTACACCGCAATAATTTTCGTTTCGTACGGTTACGTAAATCGCTGGTGTACGCACCTGTCCGTCTAAAATCTTGGCGTGTCTGCAGTGTGGGACCACCCAATATATATAAATAGAAAATACTGTATAATTTTAGGTTTCGCGTAGTTGTCAAGCCTGCCTCTCTCTATACCCCTGCGAAATCTATTTTTTTTTTCTTCATATTTTTATTTTTATTTTTTTTAATTTTTTCCGTCCAATCGGGTGGGTAGAATCAAAGCGAGATGATTCAATCTACGTTGAGTACAAATTCGTCGAAACGAACACAGAGGGTGATGAAAAAATTTGCGGGAAAGAGGGGAAAAAAAAAAAAAAAAAAATTTTGAAAAAAAAAAAAACAACCTTTTACAAGTTATAATGATAAATCGCGACTCTTCAATTTTCACCGAGAGATGCATATACCTATATAATATTCCGCGCTGTCCATATACCGAGATTAAAATAGAGGTAGAATAAAGAGTAGAGTAAAGTAAAATAGAGAGTCGAGAGTAGAGAGTAGAGTGCAGTAAAATACAAGAGCAATTATTTTTAAATTGTCCTCTAGCAGCAATAATAATTATTCCTCTAATTATCTCGGGTGGGCTATTATATTTAATTGTATAAATTTTCAGCGACGCCTATACACGTTGACTGTATACTTATATATTCACACAGATGCGTCGTCGTTTAAAAGTGTGAAAGAGAAGAAAAAAAAAAAATTCAATTTCAATTTTTTTTTTTTTTTTACACTTATCATTTCTCATAGTTATCATTTATTCCTTTTTTTTTTTTTTTTTAATTATTATAAAAGATAGAAAATGAAGAGTCAAAAATAATTTCTTTTTTTTTTATTCACAGAGAGTTTCCCGAGATAAAGAGAGAAAAAAAGAATTTTTTTTTTTTTTGAAAATCATCCGAATAAACCAATTGACCAAATTTAATTTCGCGATAGTATTATCAAACTCTCAGCTGATTGGGTAAAAAGAGTCCTAATTAAATTGGCAAGTATCAATTTGAAAGTAAGGGTATGTGCAGCAGGGGTGAAACTGTGAATATTTCAAGGCATAAGTCCTGAAATAAACCGCACAGAGTCAAATATCGTGGTGAAAATTAATTTTCACAGTAAAGGTGTAAGAGGTGGTAAAGTGTTGTAACCTCGCGTTAAGATAGAATTGAGATCCTTGAACAGATTCTAATCCAATATAAGCCACCGGTGTATAACCCACCTCTAGTCTACATGGCGGTGGGGGTAGGTATATATATTTCACATTTCTCTAAACCCAAATCTATTTTAATTAGATTTTATCCCCCGGTTGTTGGGTACCGACGATATACCTAGCTATGATTAATTGCCATGAAAGCAATAATAGTTAATTACACGGCACATATTTTACCTCCAAAGGAGCTTTGAGTTTCGGCTTTAAGGATTTACCCAGGTCATAGGTCTCGAGGTTGAGTTATGGCTTGACTTAGGGTCATCTTACGTTACCTGGGGCTTAAACGAGGCCACGTATTATTTTATCGTGGTATTCCATTATCATTGTAGAAAATCAACCTAATCGTATACCTCATTCAACGAATGATATTTTATTACCAAGTTGATGTCAAAGGGGTATGTATGTACTGAATAGAATTTTCAAAAGAGAGAATATCATTAGTTCGTGTGATTTATATTTTTTTTTATTTTTAAGGTAAAGGAGAATTCAACGAGGCAAATTTTATTCCGATTTTTTTTAGACGTAACTACCCTTACCAAAGGAAGTGGTTCCGCGATGACATATCGTAGAAAACAAGATACAGACGGAATCAAGGTTTCTGAGTGTGCCAAAGGAAAGTCCAAAGAAAGTTTGTCGAAAGTGTCGTGGAGGAGATGAGACTCGGAATTCGAAAGGCAGGTTTAAAGTTGTTGATGAAAATTTCATTTCATCTAAAACATACCCTACCCTACATGATGGTGGTTCTGGCGCTGTGTGGTGTAGATGGTGCCGGGTACACCCCTCGGGGTTGAATTTTCGCTTTGAAATAAGAGCCAGACGTGTACAAATTAGGTTGAGTGCATTTCAGTTTTCAGTATACCCACTTCAAAGTAGCCAGGGTAATGTAATCTTCGCGGTACTCGCCTCCACCGTTTTCGTAATATTATATATATTTTTTTCTTTTTTTTTCACTATTTTCTTTCGTCCTCATACACGTATTTTTCTCTCCTTATCTCTCTCCTCGTGGTGACGGAGATTATATCGAATAATCGAAAGAGAGTAATAAAATTTTCAGAAACTTACGAAAAAAAGTAATGGTCAAGTCATAAGCTCGATGAAACTAGTATCAGAGGAAATAAGTATTCTTCGGCTTTTCATGCTTGGTCTGATTTTTGGAAGAAAATCAAACTACGAATTGCGTGAGATAGACGAGACTGTATATCACGGAGAGCCACGCCTCGTACTATACAACTCGGACCCGCAGGGATCCTAAACACGCGAGATATTTACCTCTACGAATTGGTATGGTCGGAAAGAGGTATGAAGAAAATAATATCGATATCGGGGGAATAAAACGTAGGGGAAAAACAAAAAAATGAAAATGAAAGAAAGTTTGTCAAATTCTTATAATTATCAAAGTTAATATAATCCCTGAAGGGTAGATTTGGAGTCCGGAGAGAATGCGAATAGCGAACGACGGAAGAAGAGCCAAGGCTGTGCATTGATAATACACTCTTGTGGGTGGGGCGCGAAGAGGTTGACGGTGGTTTAGGGGTTAGCAGGACAAGGGAGGAAAGAAGTGGAAAGAGCAGGAAAACGCAGGGAGGCGCGTCACTCACAGCTGACACCCTCGCCGTCAGCCTCGCCCTGGCGTTCAACGTCACCTAGATTAATGTTTCCCTTTACTTAAAGTCTGAAGCAGCACGTAGAGGGATACAGGAAAAAAGCGAGAGCGAGAGAGAGAGAGAGAGAGAGAAGAGGGGAGTCGGAAAACGCGACGAAACGCGACACCTTTGCTGTTTCTTTTTTTTTCTTTTTTGAGATTTTGTTCTTGTTCTTGTTCTTGTTCTTGACGGGTGAGTCGAGTCGAGCTTTAGCTCTTTGTATAATGACGAGTAGTCGAGGAGTGCGTGGGCAGTATGGGGATTTTGATTAAAATGTTGAAATGCGAACATGCCATTCGTATGATATCACTAGAGATTTGCATTTGATTGATAATCCGTGTATGGGTATAAACCCGCAAAGACGAATTTCCGCGAATCTATACCGACGTTGAAAATTCATCAAACCTTTGAGCTTTGACAGAAGATATAGGGTCGAGGAAGACGAGAATATATAGGGAGATGGAAAACGCCTGGGAATTTGAAAATAAAATAAAATAAAATAAAATAACACAAATAGGTGGAAAAAAGAAACGAAAAAGAAAAAAACGAAAACGAAAACGAAAACCGTGGGACAACTCGAAGAACAATATGTAAATTGTCACAGAGTGGATATAAGTTGCTCGAGTCGTAACCACTATACGCGCAATATCCGTATATATTTCGAATATATGGGTGAATGTGTTTCTATGAGTGTGAACGTAGGTATACATATGCGTGTAACAGAGAAAGGTAAATGTAGTCGTAGAACGAGGGTGGGTATAAATATACATACCTATACATGTCCGGGACATTTGAATATAGAGTATCTTTACCTTATCGCGGTAGGAGGTGACATTTTTCAAAAATTGGGGTGAATCATACCTCCATAAACATAAAACCATACAGCATACGGTTGTTTTTATTTTTCTTATTTTTCTTTTTTCGTTTCCTGTAATAAAACGTGACAACATTTTTTTTTTTCAAATTTTCTCCCTTTTATACGAATAAAGGTTTAAGTCAATATCGCGTTGTAGAAATTTTTTTTTTGAGCAATTTGAATTTCGTATATCATAAATATCACATGAGCGTACCTAACGAAAATATATAAAAAATTCATCGGAACGGTATTTAGGGGGTGAAATTATAAAGGGTATTTTATAAAACCGGGTATTGTAACAATACCCAGATTCTCTATCATTACACGATTTCTAGAACATGGGCGGTCTACCTATTGACATAGCCGAATGATACACAATATAGATTCTAGGCAATGGATCGCGTCGAGATTGCCTGTACCAACTACTAGATACGTAGCTGTAGGTATTTCGCCGATGGTGGGTACAGAGTTAATATTTACTCTACTCGTAGAATTTGCGCGAACCGAATGCGCCCACGATTCCCAGTTCTGTCACTCGTCCCTTGAAGAGCGGGGAAACCAAAAAAAAAAAAAAATGAAAAAAAAAAAAAAACAACCCCCTGCCATTCGTTAATTAGAAAATACGAAAATTTGATTTTTTTTTTATTATCTTTCCTCGATCTTATTCAATCTCGTCTCGTATGTGAGGCGAGTCGATGATTGTGGAATCGTATGGGAAAATTTTCTGATGATTTCAGCCTGCTACGTACAGTAAGTACACATATACCTGTACACGATGTACTGTGTGTGATTGTACTTTGTATAAGAGGCGAGGTTTAATCCCCGACAAATTGCGTTCTTCGTAAATATCGGCTCCGTTAATCTGACGTATATCTCTAATCACGTATCGCTATTGCATCCGCGCCTAGGCGGTTTAGAAAATAATTCTAGTATTCAATTGCAGATTGGTCGCGAATGAAAATCGCTGGGATCAGGATTGGGCGCGGGATTGGTAGTGGGTAGAATAAATCAGGGAATTGTATGTAACGCTGGAAATATTTCGCATTACGAATTAGTGCGGAATAGAATTTTAACCTGTGTTCACGTGCCGGAGGTAGGAGGGTGCGTTTTGTACCCGATGGTATCGCTCTATAACCGCAAATATGAAAACCGCATAGAATATAACGCTCTCGTACCTACCCTACCCTCGCTCTACCTTTTACTGCATATCGTTACAATTTCCCCTCAACGGTATTTGATACCCGTCCCACCGAGGAGAGAGAGAGGCTTATCGAAACCCAATGACACGTTCGGATGACAAAGTCAAATTTAGTACCATAGAGGGAAACAGCCCTGTTGTTAAAAGAGTCGAGGCAGTAAAAGCGGAAAAAGCCGGACGTTTTCACTTTCCAAAATTCACCCTGACTTCGCCCCGGAATACATACGTAGAGTAAAGTGCCTAGGGTTGATTAGAGAACGTCGATTATTTTCTCGTTGTGAATTCGGGGCAAAGTGCATCGCTCCAAATGTTCATAACGATCTAAACTCTCGTTGAGAAATTCATCCCTCTGATTTCAGAATCTGCGTTGAAATCCGGAATATTAGAGGATATTGGTATCCGACTGATGAACCTAATTCAGCACTCGGAGTAAATTATTTGACAATGTCGGAGTGATGGACAAATACGCTGATACGGCGTACACCCGTGCTTACCTCTGATTTGTTAAAGTCTAAAAGCCAGGGCTTAAAAATCTACACGATGAAATAACGTATGTGGTAAACCAAGCGCGTCTGATAGATCTTTCGGAATATAAATGTATATATGTATGTATGTGAAGGTTAAAGTACCTTTTCCTACTCGTCTGTGGTAAAGCCGGGAAAGCCGTCAACGACACCTCAATCACCAATCCATTCGGTAACGTCCGTGGCGGTGGCGCCCGTTCTTGGCTTGTGTACATAAACGCGAAATCCATTAACGATACCTTCAATCGCCGTCTTTCCTACTCTGCTCTGCTCTGCTCCGTATGGGTGCGCTCCGGAGCTTCAGGGTAGGTAGTACCTAGCCACGAAGCCGTGGTAGTATAGGGCTGGTAAAGCAAATAGAAGCTTTCCCTGACAAACGACGTAATCCGAAACTGCATTAACTCCCTTCGAGCTCGAAAACCAACCACGTAACTTTGATTGTCAGTCAATTTTACCGCAAATTTGAAAATGAGGTGTTCACCTACTCGCCTCGAATAATATACCCATGCGTGGTGGATGTAGTCGATATATATATGGTCGGAGTTTCAATCAACCGGGCTTGTTTAATCGCACTGGAATCAAAGCTTGGCGTTAATTACTATCCCGAATCCATTCCCACGGGAACAGCAAAAATATTTCTGCTTCACTGACGAGTCAAAACGAGGAGAGAAGACTCGGGTTCACGGCTCGTAGCTCCTGGTTTATGGCTATGGAACATCCCACACCATAACTTGCACCTAGCGCGGGACGTTGATCCTCGAGCAGCGTAACACCCGGACAAGAATTGATACGTATACGTAGACGTGGAAGAACCCTAGGTGTAGACTGCGCAGGATATCGCGTGTGGTCTAATGACGATTTGTGGAAAGTATCATCCCCCTAATTTCGAATAGAAACAGAAGTTCTACTTCCGTTATAAACGAAGTGAACGGATGTACTATCCGTTCGCGGATAGAGAAACCCCGAGTAAATCAACATCACTTTGTCAAAGGCTAAGGAGATTGATGCTCTCTGGTGGGATTTCCAGGTTTGCTTAGACTCCTCGAGTCTGTATAAGATAGTCTAGTGTCTGGTATCCAGTATAGTTTCTCTTATTTGGTTTTAGGGCATAAGAGGTACACGGGGAGGGTATACGAATCCAGGATGGAAATGGAAATGGAAATGGAAACGGAAGTGGTAGTGTAGTATAGTGCGCGGTATAATATACTACACCGGGCAAACAAAAGTCAGTAAGTCAGATCCCGGCTACTGCAGAGTCCAACGGCCAGGTTAGACCGCGTCTCGTAGTTGTACAATTTCGCGGCCGTTCCAACGCGACGTCCCTTTCCTTTATCATACCGTTATACCGACGATAGAACGACGTTTCGGTAAAATACATTTAAATGGAGGCCATATCCACGAGGCTCTGGGTAGTTGGGTACAATGATGCCTCCGGTCAGCAAGGACTACAATGGTGGGTTTTTCCCATCCCCCAAATCCCATACCCCGCGCTCTTACCGCTCTCCACGTTCCTTCCTCTGACTATAATTTACCCCTGCTTTGCATATAAAAAGCAACAATGGAAACGGCTTCTAGACCGGTTGGTGGAGCCGCGGTCTCTGAGCGAAAATTTGATTTGTCGTTTCGCGAGTAGAAAATTTGTCCTTTTTTTTTACCTTTCCTTTTATTTTTTCACTTTTTTTTTTTTTATTTCAGTATAACGTAACCCCAGGCCCGGGCGAGGACGAGCTTTAAATACGAGGACTTTCACGATTGCCCCTTCTGCGTATAAAGAATTGCTTTTTAATCCGTTCAGAAGTCCAACGCAGTATTTATTTATTTATTTATTTATTTATTTATTTATTTATTCATTCGTTCATTAATTTCAGATCGATTCGAAATTATGTAAAATGTGTGTTATATTGGTAAATTGAAATCTCCTGGTCGTGAGGTAAAATTGTTTGATTCAAAAATAGCGTTCATAGCATCCGGGGGCGATAGAATAAGGTAAGGTAAAAATTTAAATCAGTTTTACATCGTTGGGTATAATATATCTTACCATCTTCCAGAGAACTGTCTACCTTGCACACCCGGGGCCTCCTCCATCCGGCTCGGTGCATTTTCCACCCGCATCTATTTCACGGACGAATTTCTACCCAGCTAGCTAGGAGGAAATCTGGGAAAGTCTACGGGTGCAGTGAAGTTCTCCAGTGCAACCCCGTTGCAGTTGAGTGGAAAAATTTCTATATAAGTTATAACTTATACGGTTTCCTAATCGCACCCTAGCCATATAAATATATATATATATATAGAAATATATATTATATATAAATATAACGAATAGAGGAGGGAAATATCTCTCGTTTAGCAAGAAGAGATGTAGCATTTTTACATCGCACGTAGCGTTTCACCAGCTGTACGAGAAAACGAGAAATTCGAGAAACCGAGAAACTCGGTGATAATTGATCGAACGCATTACGAGACGTGCGAAGCACGCGGTCATATGAATCAAAACGTTTTTTTTTTTTTTCTTTTAAGCTTTAAACGAAATAATTCAACTCGCTCGATTTCGAATTTCTAGGTTCTTCTTCATTCGAAAGCGGGTCTTGTAAGGTGATTTAATTTTTTCGCGAGATTATCCCCTGGCCGTGGATCGTCCGTGCATAAAAGAGTCGGAAGGGGATATAAGGAGGTGGTAATCTCGCCCAGCCACCCTGGACCTACGTAGCACAGCTCAGCCCGGCCCGGCCCAGCGCAGCGCGAAGCTGCCCTCCAATTCCAGTAAATCGTAAATTGCAGCTTATCTCGGAAACACAATCCCCGAGCACCATTATCATGCTAATTCACGATTACCTGTCCACCCTTGCACTAACTGACTTCAGCTGTTTCGTAGCCTCGGTTATACCTTGAATTAGGATTAAATTATAATCAACGCGCGCGGAGCCCGGACAACCCCATAGTCCTGTGAAGTTGTGAATCTGGGCGAAGAATCTATACGGGGGGGGGGGGAAATTGCCCCTAGAAAAATTTCACCCTACACTTCTTGAGAATCGGGACTTTGAAAAGGAAGCTGTTTGTCGATATACGATCATTGAATTCTTATTGCTAGTTTTAAGGGAAACAAATCGTCGGATATTAACTGCGGCGAAGTCGCGGATCGGGGGGTAGTAAAATAAAGTAAATGGCTGTTGGTTTTATTCGATCCCTTGTGACTGCCGTAATGTTACGTAAAGTAACGTTGAACCACTGCCCAGGTTTACTCCAGGGTAATATAGACTTTATCTACGCGCGTGCCAGAGTGTTGGACGATATGTGTTACCGATTAAACAGTTTAACAACCCCCGACCCATTGAGCGTAGTTAACATTTACCGTTTCATCCTCATCTACGTCAGAGGGTGGTGGAAATGTTTTTTTCTAATCGTTTAACTAGTAAGGAAAAATGTCGAAGGAATTAAAAAAAAAAAAATTTGAATAATATGTGATAAAAGAACTTCGCGATAGCGAGAGCATATATGCCTCTAGGTCCACATATCTGATCGGAAAGCCAGTTACGAGCCAAGAAGTCTTTCGCTACCAGCACACACTCAATCCCGATCTTGACGATCGAATTTACGACCTGGACATACTTCTTCGAGTAGGTAGCTAAAGCGAGTACTAGGTAACAGCTAAGGGTTCATGCGGCGAGATTTTACAACATTGATTTTAGAGCGTTATATACTATATGTAGGGGATGTTCGTGTGAGGAAATAAATTTCAAATAGCGGATAATCGCAGTGTATATATATATTATTATTTTTTTTTATTTTGCGGTGAAATGCATGTCACGAGTCAAGAAGTCTGTCGAGATATGGTGGAAAACTCGTGCGAAGAAAGAAAAGAAAAGAAAAGAGAGGAAAAAAAAAAAAGTTGGCTAAGCTAGGGGAAAGAAAAAGAAACGAGAAAAAAACAAAAAAAAAAAAACAGGAAAAAGTTTGACGGGCAGACGGCTTCTCTGCTATCTATATACGATTAAACTGGAATTAGATAACGCGAGGGATGTATGGTTCGGAGTTATACCCAGGGTATGTACCCTCGAAAGTTAACTCTTATGATCAAAGTTAAAGTGAGCTTAGATTTGTAGCAAACTATTTCCTTTTTTTTTTTCCCTTTTTCTTTTTCTATTGACCAGGGGGTTCGATCAAAATGATCAGAAAATCTTCGAATACAGAGAATCTAAGGTATTAGGTCAGCTAAGGGTTCCAATTATTTTAGCGATTAATGTTTGGTGCGAAGGGTAGCTATAGGTCTGACCCCGGTAGAAGTGCCGTAGAAAACTTATAGTGGTGGAAACCAGGGGCCCCTGGCGTACCTGCACCCGGAGTAGTTCGCGTTTTCCACCTTTTTCGAAACATCCCTATACCGTCACGGCACCATCCCCTACCTCGGCGTACTGCCACCCCTAATTACCTCGATTTAGGGTAATGTTGTTTTCACTCCCAGCTATCTGTACTCTTCTGTTTAATGTACCGTGGCACCTGCTTGCAGCCTACGTTTAGTACCGGGTTGTTGTATTTTTCATTTTTTTTTTTTTTATTTTTTTTTTTTATGCCACTCTTTATTTTCCCTCTTTCCATTTTTTACTTCTCTTTATTTTTTATTTTTCTTGTTTCAAACGCGGAACTTTCGTACCCCCGAGGTGGTTATAGGGCGATACGGCGTATATTACGGAAATACAGGTATGTATACCTACGTATATACGTTTGTAAGCATTTCTCGTTCTCTAACTTAGAGGTAGAGGTAGATGTACCCACTGCGTGTATACGAAACTAAACCCCGTCTGTAATTTATTGTTAGCTATATGTAGGTGCACTTATCTTCTACGATATTTATTTCCAACCAAGTTGTTGCAACAACTATCCTGCTATATGGCATATATGGGGGTGTACCTCGTGCACAAACCCGAGGAGAGATACCGGCTCGCAAAACGCTAAGAGGATAGTAATTTTTTATTTTTCACCCTCTCTTTTTTTTTCTTGTTCTTCCTATTTTTTTTTTTTTTCCTCTGCAAACTTACGAAAGCAAATATCGCTGCCAAAAAAAAAACGAAAAAAAAAAACGAAAAAAAAAAAAGGAAAAGAAACGAAACCGGAGAGAAAGAACGGTTTTCCCTCTTCGTTCATTTACTATATCTATAGACACTGAATCTCACGTTTTTTTTTTTCTTTTCTTCCTTCTTCAAATAGACTTTGTTTAAGGATAAATATATCATCCGAATTTATTTGAAAACTGATTAATTTTTCACCGAGGACATGAAGAGAGACGAATAAAAAAAAAAAAAAATGCATAAAATAAAAGAAAAAGTATAAAATTCTTCACCGGTTTATTTTTACTTTTTTTTTTGTCAATTATCAAACGGTAAGTGTATAAGGATGAAAATTCATCTTTAATTCTTTTCCTTTTAAAGATCGACTACTGTTAGTATAGGTATAGTACTACATAATGTATAAAACTGTGAATTATTCTGCGATTCGAGAAATTGAAAAGGACGACCGAGGAGCTCCAGCAGCGAAAAGCTAACAACAAGATAAACTCTCTGTAGCAGCTGTGTAAATGTAGAAAAGCAAGAGAAAAAGAAAAAAAAAAAAAAAAAAGGGAAAAAAGGGAAAAGTTAGCCAATTTTTAAACTCGTTTCACTTTTCCCTCTTTTACTATTTCTTGATCGGTTTTTTTTTATTTTCTTGTTTTTTTTTTTTTTTCTACGTTTAAAGAAAATTAATTCGAAGGGATGAAATTTCGTTTGAGAATGAAGAAAAAAGGAAAAATAGACAGCCATGAAATCTGAATGAAATCGCACATAGTATGAATTAGACGGAGGTATAGATGGTAATAGCAGATGTCGGTACTGGAAGGAAGGAACACACTCGAATGAATTCGCAACGCGGTGAGTTGTAAATCTCTATTGTTCCGGTGCTAATTATTTAATGAATTTAATTAGCGGAGCCTTCGCGAATATTATCTACGTCTGTCTGGGAATTCCATTCTCCTATTCTTGGATTTCTAGAAACTCGCGAATTTATACGAAAACGGAATGGTGTTTAAATGTGCATAAAATTTCATTACTGGTATGGTTCAGAAACGATTATCATATATTCAACCCCAATACCGCTCTCCTTTCCCTTCGCCTCAAAAAAAAAAAAAAAAAAGAAAAATTAAAAAAAAGAATATAAGCAATTGTAATTATAAATGATAGGCAGTAGAGAAAAATAAACTTTATGGGGTAGGTATAGGGATTCTTGTTCATACGGTAACCTTTTCTGCGCATGGTTTCCCCGATTTTGGTCCAACGAGAGATTTCAGTTCTTGGCCGACCCCCAAAACCGGATTTAGAGTCATACACGCTGATATCAAAATGGAAAAGAAAAAAAAATAAAAAAAAATGCCTTGAAAAATCGCGATTGAAAAATATTTTGTGTTCAAAATATTCACCACTGCGGTTAAAAAGATTTTCCGAATCCCAAAATCCGAAGATACCTACCCAAGTACTACGCCTGATCTCTATCGTCCGATGCGATGCAAAAGTATAAATTTTTTTTTCATATTTTGCAAATCGAATAAATTCCGAACCGCAGTTGATATCGTAGGTCGTATGACTATAGATTTGTTTTTGGGGGTTGGCCAAGAACTGAAATCTCTCGTTGGAAAAAAATCGGGAACCCGTGCGCAAAAAATTGTCCCGGATGTAAGCGAGAATACCAAAAATTTCAAATTTTATTATTATTATTATTATTATTATTATTCCTTTCTGCATAAAAAATTCGCACCACGTTGTCTACATCCCCCTATATATTTATATACAGCTCACAGCTGAATCGATACTCGATATATAAATACTTGATAAATAGGGTGTGAATGCCGTCAATAAGCAGCTAGTGATAAATGAATAGCCGTCCGTGGGTGGGTTGGATGAATTAACAAAGGGTAAAATTAGGAGAAACTCGGTACATGTATGTATGTATATAACTATATGTATATAACATAAAGAAAGAGAGAGAGAGGGAAAGTGTTCTTCTCTTTTCCGCGGAGTTTCTTGTTTGGGTGAAAAAAAAAATCTCTATTTCTCCGATTGTTTTTACTAATTTTTTTTTCTTAGGGGATGTTTTTTTTTTAGGGGTTGTTTTTTTTTTTTTTTTTTATCTTGCCCCGTTTCTTTTCTCGCGATCTCTCGTCAAAGGTGAAAATTTTGCTCTTTCGACTATCGAGGTCTTGCTTCATTGGTACGGTTCCGGAACACGCGTTTCTAATGCCTATCTGTCTGGGCTCACGGTCGTCGGACTCACCCGCGGGCCGCTATACCAGAATCGCGCTCTCTCCCAGCCGAAGGCTCCTCTTTTTGCCCAGTCCGCACACACTGGGATCAATAATGCACCAACCACTCTCCCTCTCTCTATCTCTCTCTCTTTCACCCTCGACGATCCCTATCCTCTATCCTTCTCCTCTCTCTCTTCCTCTCTCTACTCTCTCTACTCTCTCTCTCTTTCTCTCTCCTCTTTCCTTCGCGGGCCGGGGCACTCCGCCGCCTCGCCACCTACCCCTATTTCTCCTCTCTCTTACATTCGTGAATCTCTCTACCCCTGGGCGGGCGCCGCACCCTCCTCGTTCATGTCTCTGGCCCTGGTCTCAGCCCCGTACTACAGCCACAAGGGCCTATACATGCCTATATATATTTAATATAAAGAAATTCTAGTCACACCCACGTATGTAACAAATAGGGTTGAAGAAAAGTTGTGCAAACTTTGCAGAGTAGCCGTTAGTTTTGTTTTTTTTTTGTCTTTTATCGCCAAAATCTGCTCCCCCTTTTTCTCATCTCGATTGATCGACAAATTTAATTGAGTGAAAATTTCTGTCAAATTATTTGGAAAAAAATTCTATTCTGATTGGCTGATAGCTATATTCTTTGACGAATTTTATACGCGGAATTCGGAGACCCCCGAGAACCTCGGAGCGATATGAATTTCGGAAAAATATACGAGATTTTTTTATTTCGTATTTCCGGAATTGGGGTGCAGGTTCTTATATAATTTCACCCGGAACCTCTACGCAGTCTAACCCGGCACCCCAAGGCCATCTTCGGAGACTCGCAACTCGGTGTACAAGGGTGGCCGAAAGTTTTATCAATAGCTCCCAGAATAGCGAACGCGAGTCGCGGGAGGTAGGTGTATTCAGGTACTAAGACGACTTGTGATATCGACTAAACTGAACTAGACTAAACTAAACTAAACTAAACTAAATCAAATCAGACCATAAGATGAGAATAGTAATATTTTTTTTTTTTTTTTATCACCATTCGGTACGAGCGGGTTATTTTAAGCGCGAAAATTTATACGATGTAATAATTCCGCTCGTATCTATATTCTGGAAATATATGTGCACATATATATATATATTTTTTTTTTCTCCAAATGTTTCTTCCTCTACTCACCCCATGCGGATGAAATTTTCACCCAATGTCTTTGATCCAGCTGTCAATGAACGAAATTGAAGAAAAGTAGTTTTTTAAACTCACCTGAAACAGAAAAGGAAAAATAAAAAATAAAAAATTGTGGAAAATGATAACCAACGTTGCCTTTTATAAATCAATCTTCCGATATTAATATAGGGGCAGCATTTGCACCAGGTTTTATTTTGTACATAGAAATTTACAGTACGGTATAGATATAGGGTGTACATACGAGGTATATCGCGTATATATAGGCGTCGGGCTGTCGATCGTTCACGTGAGCAAATTTGTAGAGGATTAAACGGCGATTAACGTGTGAGTGACGTTACGACGCGTCAAACTAGCCTACATCTATACACTATTTCAGGGTTGGACAGGGTGACCGAAACCAACCGAGATATATAGAGATGCGTGTATACCAGTGGACAAACTGGCATTATCTATCGGGGGCTATCCTAAAATCAAACTAGCCACTACGTACATAAACGGACCTCGGGGTACAGCGGGTTTCGATGCGTGGTATTGGGGAGTGGGGTGGGGGGTGGGGGATGAAATTTTGAATGAGTGAAATTAAGGAAGGCGAAAAATATTGAAATTTTTTATGTCATATGAAAAATGGAAGTGATACACGCTTCTTTCGTTTACACAATGGGAACTGCAATCCAAACTATCTTGTACGGGGTAGGTACCCTCGAGATAGTGAGTGAAACGCGGTACCTACTCGCAGTAGCTAGGTTGGAGGTTTTAAGGGTGGGCGAATGTATTCATGGTACGTAAAGTTATGGGGGTAGTTATCGCGCAGCGATAACTCTTATTGCTGCAATAAAGCCTAGGGCCTCTCCCACACCCCACCCTCTTCTCGGTTCCCTTCTCGCTCTCTTTCTCTCTCGGTTTCCCTAGGGGCGTCAACTGCTCCCCAGGGAACTCCCGACTCGTTACTATACGCGTCCCACACCGCACGCGTACATCCGCGAAACGGTACCGACGCGGAAGGGATGACATTTCCTAGGGTTTCAACATGTCGTTAAGAAATTATGTGAAGAATTGAGATTTACAATCAGCTTCTTACTTCCTGGGGTTCGTTTGAAATCTACGGGGATTTAAGTGGGACAAAGTGCAACGGGAGGTGGATATGGGTCGGGTTTATAAAGAAGGTAAGGTAAGCGCAAGGCGAAGTAAGAAATAGCTACTGGACTCTGTATGGGGTAGAGGCGAGCAAATTCCCCCAAGGCGCAGTCTGCCCTCTGATTACCGCATTCAACGCAATCTCCTCCATTGTCCTGGCCGCACGTCGCCAAGGACATATTAATATTACGTAGCAGTCGCTTAGAGGATCTTTCTCTGTCTTTCTCGATCTCTCTTCTCCGCAGGGCGACAGACTTCCAACTAAATCCAGAGCCTCCATTCCTCCGCATCCATCCCCCAAGCCACGATCCTCGACCCCCCCATCAGACCCTTGCCGTTCTTCTCTTTCCGCCGACCATCTACTGCGGAACTTTACTTTTGGCTCCTAAACCTGAGCAGGATGAAACTGCCAACTTTCATCAACGAGATATAACACCCAGAGGTATAATATATCCAACGAGTATACACGAATTATATCTCCAACATTAAACAGAAATTATATACGAAATTAAACTGCTAGATGATTACAGACCGCCGATTCTAGTTTCTAAACCCCTAAAACTAAGGCTGCAATAATTTTCTTCGATTAGGTATATCATAAAGTTCAGATTACTGTTATACGCGAGTTTTCAGATACGAGGGTACCCCCAGGTTTTGAGAAAGGGATGATTTGGGAGGAATTTTATTCCATGAAAATAACGATATTCAAATTACGGTGTTTTTTCAGAACCGAAACAGAAGCGCTTATTTTGTTTTTTTCTTTCAAATTCAAATTTTTTATTTTTTTTATGAGACTAGTTTCAAACGAGATTGCGTTACTAACGGTAGAGAAAAGGAATTTCATACTCGGGATCCAATTTTGATTTACGACACTTTGAAAGAGAAAAATAAATAAATAAATAAAAAGTTATTATATCGTACATACATAGGGTTTAATTTAAATATGCAGATTCGCATACCTCTACCTATACCTACCCTTAAATTCTGGACATAATTCGCAACGTAGTTTCTCCTTTACGACACCTGCTCTACGCCTGATTTATTGCTCTGCGACCCGGACTCTGTACGATCGTGAAATTTTGAAAAGAATTAAGAAAAAAAGAAAAAAAAAAAAGAAACCAATGTTAATCCCGGAGCTGAAAACTCTCGTTGACAAAAATAAATAAATAAATAAATAAATCAAAAACCGAATAAAATGAAACTAAAACAGGATGAAAAAAGAAGAAGAAAAAAAAAAAAAGAAATTGGTCATGTATAGCGAAAAGCGATTAATAAAAATCCTGCACTATTCAAAAGCAGTCCTGTATGCAGCGTTAATCCTGTAGCTGCCCGGGCTCTTGAAAAGGTTAAAATTTATGCGTTTGGAGTTAACATTTATTCTATAACTCGGTAATTTACGATTGTCTGGTGCAGGTGTCTAATATAACTGCAGCACTATGTACAAAATTGTTAATTAATGTTTATCACTTAAAAACCTCCACGAATCTAAAAATCTAATTCGCGACACGAAGATATGGGACGTGTATAATTTCATATTTAATAAAGCGAATGTTTTACCTATAATATATACCTGGGTATATACGCGGCTATATATAACTACTAATAAATAATAATTATCGCATATGTATGCACACATCGGTTACGTGTGTATACCTAGTATCGTAACGAATGTACCCAACGCGTTGTACTATCGAAAATAGTTATATGGTATACACGCATCGTTCCCCGTCTGATAATTGCGTTTCTGGTCAGCAGGAGTAAATTCTGGCGTTTAGAGCTCTCGTATCTAGCGAAACGCGATCAACCACGGTCACAGTTGTGTAAAATCTCTATCGACAAAACCCCATCCACCTATGACTGTATACCACGAAAATTTTGTTTTCGATTCGAATATCCAGACGTTTACCGATTTCCCTAAATTTGTCAATTTTTAATCACATCATCAAGACAAGATGAAAAATAAAAATAAAAAAATGTTTGTATACATATGTATATTTTCTAATTACACCGAAAGCCATGCAATACATGAAAATATTATCCGGTATGATAGGAACGTGGATTAGCAGTAAAAAGGGTGAATTTTTCATCACTTCTTTCTGATATTCTGTAAATTTCAGATTTTTTTATCTCCTAGTTTCTAATATATTCCTACGAGTTACCTAAGCCAGATTTCGGTCTCTCTTTCGATCTATTTTTCGGATACTAGAGTGCCGAAGAGGTGAAGCTGATTTTAGTAAGAAAAAAAAAAAGGGAAAAAGAAAAATGAAAAAAAAGTTGGAACGTAATTTCTCTTTCGCGTATTTATTTTCTTCCTAATTTTTAATCCGGGTTCTTTCATTTTCGAATTCATTTTTAAGACGCAGTCTGAGCACCTAGCAGCAGCTTGCGCTGCGGGTGAACCACGGGAACCGTGGTAGTAATAAGAATTGTGGTAACGCCCGTGGAGGTGAGAGAAGAACTGAAGAAAGAAGTTACCAGGGGTTCGCGTACACCCAGAGTGCAGCCGGGTAGCTACCGAGATGTTTTAATTATCTTTCGAGCACATTTGTCTCGCTTTTCATTGTTATACTTACCGTATGCGACGGATTTACTGCCGTCATACCTTACCGCGTTTAATGAAACGTTATCCTTTGCTTTTAGCCTGACCCAACAACTTCCTGACCTAGGTTCTGCAAGGATTCTTCTCTTTTTTCTGTGTAAATTAATAAATCTTATACAATCTTTGCTCAACCCCTTTTTCGGTGAAGATTTTATTCCGGTTGGTTAGAGAAAGAGAAAAAGGGAATAAAGAAGGAAGAAAAAAATACCCCTTCGCGCCACAATCTTTTTACACAAAATTACATACAGCCATGTCAATAAATTCTCGCTCTTCATATATATAGTATATGGGATCCGGATTTAGGGGAATAGAAATAAATCATTCTCGACTATATGCCGTATATACTATACCTATATACATATATTAGATTAGGATGGAAGGTAATTTTCCGTTACGGTTCGGCCCTTCAGCCGCAATTCAGAATCCAGTCTCCGTCGCGGGTTACCCTACCCTAGTACTGGAGCTGAATGACTAGTATAGGGTCTCGATTAGGCAAATCTAAACTCGATATCAGAAGAGGAGATGAGATCCTGGCTGCAGGATCATTTTCATAGCAGTTATACTCAGCCGTGCTTGAATATAGTTTTTTTTTTTCTTCCTTTTTTTTTTCTCCCTTAAATTTGCATTCCTTTGGTACGAATTTATCATTCATTCAAGGGTTGCGATAATTCTAGGAATCATGAACGACCCGAAGCTCCACATTGTGGGGGTGAATAAAATCGTTAACTCCGTTTATAAATAGTTAAAAAAATTATTAAAAAATTCTTATTCCCGCCATTATTCTTTAAAGGTACGTCTGCTTTAAGCTCATCCCCTTTCTGTTATTCGATCGAAGGGTCGGTGGAGAAACGCTTGGAAGTATTTAACCGCATAATATTGGATATAGGATAGTAGAAAATTAAAAGAAATCAACCGTTTGGGTATAGCTAATTATTAGAAAATCGTAGAGTAAGATTTTTTTTTTTTTTTTTTTTTTTTTACGCTCGAATTTTCCATAGCTTGATATTTTCGTACATCGAATCACGTGTTTTACTTGAAAACAAGATAAAAATGAAAAAAAAAAACAGAAGAGAAAAAAGAAAAATAAGAATTATTCAACGATCTTCTAAACTGCAGAATGAGGGAGTGAAGGCGAATATAAAAAAAAAAAAATAGAAAAAAAAAAAAAAAAAAAGGAAAAGGTAATAAAAAGTAAGGGAAAAAGAGAAAGAGGCGTTCTTCTTTGGTATTCGTATTCGTATGGAAATTTTAGGGGCTGAATGCGGTTCGCGAGTAGGCGAGAGAACGAGAAAAAGAGAAAATGAGAAAATGATAGAAAGAGAGAGAGAGAGAGATAGGGAAAGGCATTATCTTTTGGAACGAGAGTCTGGAGCGGCGTTCGGGGGGGGATCATTAGGATTCGTATGGACCACTCGCTGTAGATTCGTATACGAATCAGGTGGAGGGAATGAGTGCTTTAAAATATCTGAATCCTTGCGATTCGGTACGCGAAGCGATGTCAGCGGGTGATTATCGGGATGGACTTCATTCCCAATCCACCGTTAGTACCTATCTATCTACTCCTACCCCTACCTACCTCCACCTCTACCTCTACCTAGCTAACAGTTCCGCGGAAATTTATTGTTCGATTTCAATTAACTACGGCGTTAATTGAGACGGCGCGTGCGGCCAGGCAGGACCAGGGCAGGCAAGGCAGCTATACCATCGCACTTCGAGCTCCTCCTCGACGCGCCAGCCACTTGAACAAATGGAAAACTGCGGGAGAGTCGCTATTTCCTTTTTTCCTTTTCATTTTGTTTAACTTTTTTCATTTTATTTTATTTTTCACGCATTTTTATCGCACCCTTCACGATCGTTCGGACACCTCCTTTGAACGTTGAAATGTTTCAAATATTTATCCAACGAGCGAAGGAGTGTTAAGGGATGCGGGAGGAAAATCGTCGAAGGAGGAACTGTATATGGCTAAATCTCTATACTATACTATGTAAAATAGAAGGGTATGTTTTTTTTTTTTTGTATCTGAGGGTGAAAATGACTGACGATTCTTCGTATTTTTTTTTTTTTTTTTTTTTCCAAACGTGTTTTCTTCTTGCAAATCTAATCCGGGCAGTTTTTCGACCTATCGCCAGGCTAGAGCTGGACTCGATATATATTATATACGTCGGCAGAAAAAACGCAATTGCTTCTCTTTGACTTTTCCCGACGAATTATTAACGAGATAAATAAAAAGTAAAGAAATGTTATATACCTATATCTACTGTACATCGTAAATGAGACGAAACAAGATAAAAATGAACTACGACTAACCATAAAAAAGAAGAAAAATAAATAAAAACCGTAGACAATGAAAATATAATAAACTTGCCGTAACGGGAAATGAGAGAGAAGAAAAAGAAAAGGAAAAAAAAAAAAAAAAAAAAGACATTTCAAATCTGCATAAAATAATAAAAAGAAGATTTTGCCTATGGTAAACTGAGTATAGTATTTTTTTTTTTTTTTTTTCGTCATTTTTTCACTAATTTTAATAAAGAAAGAAAATAAATAAGTAAATAAATAAACGTCAAACTCTGTATCCCCAGAATTTATTTATCGATATCCTAGAGTGAAATCCGTAAGCACAGTAGTGCGAGTCAGCGATATGTCGGACGGCCGTAGTAGAGGGAGGCCGTCTAGTTCAGACGATATAATGCAGTAGTAGCGTCCCGTGTGCGTCAGCCGTTGAATAGTCGGACGTCAAGCACGAGCGGGTTTAAAATTCAAGCGTCTCTGAAAGGACTTGAAATTCGAGCACGTATATGTAGCGACGCAGGTAGAGGAAGGTAGGAAAGTAGGAAGGTAGGTAGGTACATGGTTTTGGACCTGGTATTTTATTCCGAGGGTTGCGAGGAGAATATTTGGAGGAACATTTTGCATGAAAAATATCAGCGAGAGAGAGAGAGAGAGAGAGAGAAAAACGAGATGAGTACCACGGGGGAATGTGAAAGATGAAATCTTTGGATATGAGAGAGCAAAAGAGAGAGAGAGAGAGAGAGAGAGGCTCACGAGTTTACGAGTGGAAAAATTGTTTCGTTCTTTTGTCACTTTGTGACGTATAATTTTTCCGCTTCTCCGACCGAAAAATCGCATTTATACTGCGTGCGTATACCTACATACGTTACTCTATATTCAGAAATTCTGCAACAGCTATCCCGAATATAGGAGGATAAGAGTTTCTATATACGTGTAGTAATAATAAATTATGAATTTGTAATACTAGCGTTATTATTATTATTATTATTATTATTATTATTATTATTATTATTATTATTATTATTAATATTATTATTATTCGTTTCCCCAGTATTTAAATTTATTCATGTATAAATAAACGAAACAGGAACGAAATAGTTTATTGTTCCATTTATTCATTTATTTTTTTTTTTTTTTTTCAAATTTGTTTATTAGAAGAAACTATAGCTATCCTACTCCGCGAGATAATAAAGTATATAAGGGTGGGGGAGGGGAGGGGTGAATTATTTTTATAGGCTATTTGAATGAAGGGAAAAAAAAAATAATTAAGCAACCCCCATATATGCAACCTGCAGACACGTATTACGTCTAGAAACTATATATATATATATATATATATGGCCGGTTGGATTGGGGTTGGTTGGTTTCTAGTTTGCTACCGTATAACGTGGTGTGAGATGAAAGAAAAATGGCGACAGATTTTATCTGTTAATTGCAAGCTCTAAATCGAGGAGAAACGGAGCCGAGAAAGAGCTCACTAAACCCGATACCTACCACCCCCGGCCCCGGCCCCGGCCCCAGCCCCAGCCCCGGAACGGAACATAAATAAAGTGACTATAATTACTTTTAAATCAGATGACCGAGCTACTAAATCTTGTGAGACTCGTGAAGCTTCCTAGAAAAGCGCGTGTAATCCGTTAAGGTCTCGCTGTGTATTCTAAAAGTATAATTTAATCGAAGATTTCTAAAGGCGATTTATTATTCAGCTATATGTATATAGGTATCGTGGTTAAATCGTATAAGATATCATTCCCTTATTTTATTTTATTTTATTTTATTTTATTTTATTTTATTTGAAAGTTATAATTTTCTAAAAATTTTCAAGTAAACTGCACTGCGACGTCTGTATGTAAAAATAGACATAAAATATGTTGATTTATAAAAATCGATTGTAAAATGACTGGAACAATAAAAGAAGAAGAGTCTGGCGGGTTTGATGTGTTATAGGCGGGATTTTTATCTTCGGAAAAAAAAAAGATTTTTTTTATTTCATTCTTTTTACTCGTTTTTCTTTCTTTCTTTCTTTCTTTCTTTCTTCTCTTCTCTTCTCTTCTCTTCTCTTCTACACGCGCAGGAAGTATTCTTCAATCACTACCCGGCACTCGGAGAGTTTCTGGTCGTCGATAAAGTAAAAGAAAGAAAAAAAAAAAAAAAGAAAAATGAAAAGAAGCTAAGAGAAGAAGGAAAATATTTTTATACCCACTACCTAACTGAGTAGATATCTTTTGACCGTGGGAGAACTTATTTTTTTTTTTTCTCTCGTTTCTCAAAAAAGGGGTACAACTTTTTTTCGTTATTTTATTTTATCTATTTTTTTTTTTCATTTAAGATATATCTAAATAATAGTAATCCTATACCTGTATAACGTTATCCCGAATTTTGCTTTAAAATACAAGAAACTTAAACCCCCTTTTTTTATTTTCACCCCCTTTTTTTACTTTCACCCTTATTTCATGCTTATATATAATCAATCAGTTTCTATCTTATAGGTAGCTTATCGGAGTCACAATTTTTTTTTCGATGTTAAATTGTGCGAGAACTATATTTATTAAAAAAAATAAGAAAAAAAATGTTTTATAGAAAAAAAAAAATTGTCAGGATTACTTATAAAATGAAAGAATAAAAGTATTAACAACGATTTATGCACCCACCGAGGATACTAATACCGAAATAATAAATCTAAGGGTAATATTAACTTGACGAATAGTTTCCGTGGATATAGTATAGAATAGCTGGGATTTTGCGGCAAAACATGTATATGTGCGTTTTACAACCAGAAATGTATAACCAGGGCGTGAGGGAAGGACGGGTACGGGGACGGTGACTGGTACGAAATTCGCGAATGATATTAACACTCTTAAACGCGAAGGCTCTGCCAATTTAAAGTTCGCCGGTGGTTGTTGTTCGCGAAAAAGTGGAACGGTGGGGTAAGTAGGTATAGTTATATACACATATACCGGGGGCGTGAGGTAAAACGCTCAAATAGTTAAAACCGGGGTACAGAACGAGTTTACAGGGTCGGTTCTTAAACAACGACCCCGTTAACTCGGGTTTTCCTCGACGAGGACTAGTCGAGGAGACTTTTACTTCCTATCATGGTTCCTCTCCTCCAGCTTCCAGCTCCCTGAAGTCTCGAGTCTCTAGTCTCCAGGAGCAGGAATGGTGTGGAATAATTATCTAATAAAAAGTTTTCGTTCAAGCTAGGGGTAGGTAATTAAAACTAGATAAATGATATTAACAAGCGCGTCGAAGACCAGCAACGGGTAGTTAAGTGTTAATAAAACTTCTCCTTCTCTCCGTATTCTCAGACAGTCTGAATGTCTGTTTGTTATAGTATCGGTTTTCTTGTTATAAAAATAAAGAAAAATGAAAAAAAAACGGAAAAAGGAAAAAAAAAAGTCCGAAAATAAGAAGAGATAAAATGGTTTCAGCCATATCGGGAGAAACCCTCCGACTTGAGTAAAACGCCGGAGAGAAATATAGCGAGATGTAAATATTGCTTTGGAGGGGTGTATATGGGCACGGTGCGGTGTCTGCATGTACGTATGGTTGGTTTTTAAAATATTCATAGCAGTGCAGCACCGCTAGACCAGAACATATGATATTGAGTCTGTCCAATCTTCACCGAACATACGCCCGCACTCCGCACAGTCACCATGAATTTAGAATGTTCAAGATATGCGATGCCGAGGCAAACCAAGCCCACGAAACGAAACGAAACGAAACGAAACGAAACGAAACGAGACGAGATTCGCCTTACCTCACCTAACCATCGCGAATTTCGCATTATCTCATCCTGCTTTTCACTCGTTTAACCCCACCCTCCAGTTCTTATACCTTATACCTTATCTCCTTAAACCCAATCTCGCTTTACCTCAGACAAAGAAAAAGTAAATGAAAAAATGAAGAGGGTCGGTCTTCTGGCGGATGAGTTAGGATCCTTTTTCACACATTTCGTCTAATCATTGCCACACGCTGTCTGTCGATATAATTAAAATAGTGAATTGTGCTACGAAAATCTGCAGCGATACATCGATCGAATAATTTACCCTAGCTGTTAAGTTAAGTTTAGTCGGAGAAAATTCGGAGGAAGAATGGGGATCCGAGATAAATTTTAACGAGCTTTGTCGTTAAGATAAGATAAGAGAAAGGAATAGCAGCGAAGAGAAGAGAAGAAGAGAGGAGAGGAGAGAATGTTTGTATCATAAATCCTAACGGTGGTTTTTCCAAAGTTCTTTCGGATAGCCTGAAGAATCTGTAGAATAAAATGAGCGAGAAGGGAGTCGGTTGTTAAGTAAGTCCCCCGTCTTCTCCTCTCTACTCTTCTGTCCAGGGTTTTGAGCTTCTTCAGGTGACCCCAAAGGCCTCCGTGTAGCGCGAAGCCATGAATAATGCTGATTATTTGAAAAGTTTTCTCGATTTGCCGCCTTCAAAGTTAGGCGCCCACTTGGTCCGCCACCCTTGGCCCATCCCCCATTTTCCGGGGTAAAATGTTGCCAAAAACACGACGCTTGCCTAATCTTCGAGGGAAGTTTACTGCCAACAAAAACTCCCAACCCCATAATTGTTACTCAATTCGGGGCGAGTTTATCGCATAGACTTTCGTCTTAGTTGGATTCTCGGTTTAAGAAAAAAAGGAAAGAAAAAATACAAAAAAAAAACCAAACCGTACGAAGCTTATTTTCGTTCGTTTGTTTGAGCGCTAAAATTTCATGTTTATTTGTTGAAGAAAGTAAGACCAGAGGGCTGGCTGTTAATTAAAGTGAATGAAAAGAAAGAAAAAAAAAAGAAAAAGGAAAAGAAAATAGCGGACGTTTTCATCCTCCGCGTCCACCATCCCCCAGAAGTAAACCAGAAGATTGTTAGTTCTGTTGCAGACTGCAGCGGGAACTCCTTCCTTGCACGGTATTAATATTCATTTAGCGTAACCTCCGCGTGCAAGCGGTACACTTAACGCTTGCTGGCTTGAATATTACGTGCTTCGGTACCCTCGCCACACAGTATTCGCCACTTTTTCACCCTCTCGAGTCCCCTGCAGGACGATTTCTCGCATCAGTTAATATAACTTCAGGTAACTGCAGCAACTACTTTCTATTTTATACCTGGTATATGATGTATCCCTGCACTAGGTGTCCAGGTTCAAAATTATTCATACGTATGTAGACGCGTGAGTAGGTACCGCCGAGTTTACGCGAGAAAAACTTGACGCCGGTTTATTTTTAGGGTAATAAAATAATCGTGGAAATTAATAAGCAGAAAAGGAAAGGAGTGGCCGGAAGAGGAGTCTAATAAAGTTAGGAAATTCATGTATTTCGTAATTCAGGTTATAAGAGGGATGCGAAGCAAGATTTGTGCAACACCCGCAGTAAAGTGTATATACGATGGAAACCAACCCCCCTGGCCATGGTCGTTCCGGGCACGCGGGGATGAATTGTCGAGGACATTACGAAAGAATTGTTGGCTAGTGCCCGAGGACATTTCACGTGAAGTACGAGGCCGCGTTCCGTGCAGCTGTATAAATACATATCGTCCATATTTCTCTTCTGCAGGGTATAAGGATCAGCTTCTGGTTGGTAGGTGGGTGTAGGTATCGAGATAAGATAATATATTCCGCGGAAACTAGAGAGCGAGTAAAAATCTAGGGAGGGTATAAAACGTATGAAAAATATATTCATTGTCGTTTGGTTTATCGTAGGATAATTTAAAAGACAAATAAAGTAGAGAAACCTCCCGAATAATAATTCCCAAATTTCCGACCGAGTCCTAAGTATCCAAAGCGTTCTTTGGGGGATCGGAAATATCCCTTTTGTCATGTTATATGGCCTCGTATCCGGACCGGAGAAATTCAAGATGGGAAAAATGGGAAAAATGGGACAAGCATTGGAAGCTTCGGCGAAGGTAGCCAGGCGATATGGCGTTGGTTGTAGATACAGAGAAAAATGTCTAGTTTGTTTAAGGGAGGATTTTCAAAAGTGCGAAAACAAAACTCAATACTCGATGCACGTACGTATAATATATCTAGGAAAGTTTTCTATGTACCCAAATCTAAGTGGGAATTTTTCTTTTCTTTTTTTCTTTTTCGTTTTTTTTTTTCACTTTTCTTTCCTCACAAGCACAGATTCCCAGATAGATATCGACCTTTCTTTCGAAACTACCGCTTTCAACGATGTGTAACACGCCGTAGCTACGACCTTTTCGAAGACGTTTCAGGACCAGAACCCGTTTCGTGAAAAAATATCCTAGTCTAGGAATAATCCAGATAAAAAACAAAAAAAAAAAAAAAAACCCCACGAGTAGAGGGTAGAAGCGTCGAAACTCTTTTACAAAAATTGAGAAAAAAAAAAAAAAGATAAGATGAGGAGTTTGGAAAATAATTTTCAAACTTCTGGTAAAGAAGATATTTCCTTATTGTTTTTCAATCACGTTTTTGTAATGAATTTAAATTGTAGTTGACGATTTATTGAAAGAGAGAGAGAGAGAGAGAGGGGAGGAGAGAAAGCGTCTCCACGATCTGCAGTCGCGAGAATTGAATTTATTGTAAGAACCTGCAGGTTTCCTGGATTTCTGCGATTGGACTTAGCGTTACGATCGGAAAAGTACGTCGGATAAATTGAAGTCAATTGAATTTTTCGCTCTCAGGTATAAAAAGGGGAAAAGTATAGGTTGTGATGGCGCGGACCCGCGGGGGGTAGGGTGTTAGAAAATCATTGTACGAATGCGCCATACGATGCGATGGGATCGGGTAAAGCGTAGTTGGTATAAGGGCGATAATATCGATCTTCATATCGAACGATCGAGATTGAAAATTGATTGTGCTCAAGAACTGGAGCTCATGGTTCTTCGAGCGGAAACTAGTACCTGTATACCTCATGTATGTAGGTAGAGGAGTTTAGTGCGATTTGTCTTTGCCTCTGAGGGGAAAAGAACGAAGTAGAAACTAACCTGGATCCAGACACGTCGACCCTAGATTGAAAAAGTAAACTCCTTTATTTTACGTTCTCCGGAGATTCAACCTATCACTCGTTCTCTCACACCACACGATCACAACCTGCAACCCTCCTCATACCTAATAAAAAAAATTAAAAAAAAAATTAAAAATAATAAAAAAAAAAAAATTGAAAATAAAATACTGAAGTATAAGTTTTTTCTAGAAAATCTGAACAAATTAATTATTTTTTGTTTTTCTTTAATTATCACATCCAATTGAATATCGGAGTATGTATTCCATTTTTTTTCTTCTTCCTTTTTCTTCTCATTTCCCTGTGTATTCTATAAAGTGGCAGGAATAGCGAGGGATGAAAAAAGGAATGAAAGAAAGGAAAAAAAAAAAAAAGAAAAAAATGAATTTAATCTTTGAGATTTTTCCATAGAAAGTAGGTAGCTGTACCCCACGCGGTTAGCCTTCTCATGGCGCCTCATATAGCTGGCTATGGAAACATAGCCGCGTATATTTTCCATAAGCAGTCTTCGCGCCCTGAAGCGTCAGACCGTAACCCCATTTCGCCAGTAGGTACCTCATTTTTTTTTTTTTTTTCTTCATATTTTCTTTTTTTTTTCTCTTTTTTTCATTCTACCCCTCTTGTAGGTATATATTCGCGATAGACAGGGAGAAAGAGAGAGAGAGAGAGAGACGTTCGTATTTGCATTTCGGCGACCTCTCGACGACCCACCTCGGCTGAGCTTATAGCCAACGAGCCCAGTGCCTGGTTTCGGCCCGCGTCAGGGATTTTTTTATTATCATCCGATGTTACGGCAACACTGAATATATTAGATTACCTAGCTGGTTATAAGTCGCAACCAGCCTTTTACGGGCAGAGCCGCGAGCTCCGGGGTAGCTTTCCTTTGGATGAAATTTCCCGCCTATTTCCTTTCGCCTAGCGTAGCAAGTGGAAAGGGGATGAAAGATAAAAAAATAAAGAAAGAAAAAAGGAAAGGGAGAGAGAGAGAGAGAGAGAGAGAGAGAGAGAGAGAGAGAGGAATAGAGAAAGTAAGGAAGGGAAAGAAGGAAAGAAGGAAGAAACGCAGGCGACCGTGCTTCGCTCTCGCTTCTTAGGCTCAGCTCCTAATTCAATCGCTTTTTTCATTCTTTTCATTTCGCTTCTTTCCCAACGATAAACTCCACTCGTTCTCAGCCGCTGCTATACCTATACTATTCGTTCAACGTATTTTCTGATAATAAAAAAGAAAAGGAAAAAAAAAAAGGATAAGAAGTAAAAAAAAAAAAAAAAAAAGAAATTAAAAAATTAAAAATATTACAACAATTCAATACCTGTATTGAAAACGAGAAATATCGCGTCTCTAGGATAAAGAGAGAAAAAAAGAAAAAAGAACCACTCGACAGCTTTTATTCTTATTGTCCTTATTTTTTAAATAGACGCGAGTTTTCCTCCATAGGGAAAAAGTAAAGTGCAGCTACGTACGTAGATGGGTATCCTACGTGCCAATGTAATATTATAGGTATCTCTAATCGAAACGAATCGAGAAAAAAAAAGTGAATTAATTTCTAACTTTGTTATTTATTTATTTCCAATAAAATACCTGTCGTTTTACGGTGAAAAATGAATATTTTTTCTTCATCCGTATTTCGCATTTTCTTTCCATATTATTTGAATGAAATAAAATAATGTAATAATGTGTATTCACGAAATTTAATAAGCAGTATTAATTTCCAAGGTACGTATGTACGACTGTATATTCAGCATCGTATTCGGCAGAGCCAATTGCCCGACTCGTTCTCCCATTCTTATCTCAGTCTTTGTCCCCGTTTTCAGCTCCCTTTCATCTCCCTGAATCGTCAGGTTATTGGGGAATACCTACAGACAACAAAGGGAACCACGCCGCGGTTGGTATGGAAGGTCGGAATATATATTCAGCTCTTTTAGTCGCTGGTATAAGAGAAGAGGCGAAATCGTCGCGACGATACGATGACGTTGACGACGATGATGATGATGATTAAGAAAAACTATTCGAGATATCCAAACATCTGATCACGATTATTCAAATAGAAATATCGGCGTCGGTCATGAGGCAATAAGGGATGCTCGATATCCTCTGCTATGGCCGCAGTGTGGAAAACGCTGTGTACCTATATGCCCGGTCCCGGTCGTGGCAAAGCGGAAATTCGCAAAGTGTCTGCATAAATCGTAGCAACTAGGTCGTGAAAACAGCACAGCCGCGGCGTTATACGTACTCGAGGATTCGGGCTGCGAACTTCCTCTCCCAAGGAGCCTGACTTGGCGTAATAGTAAATAGCCGACGAACTTGTATGATATGTGAGGAGAGCCAAGGATGCGAGAAACTGCATAGTTTTGAACAAACTTACAACGCGTTAAACAAATTTCAGGATTATACACGTAATATACAAGGTAGAAGCATCAACCCCAAAGTTACATGCATACATGTATACAGAGTAAGTTCCTAATGGGTGGACAGGTGAATTAGACTGAATGTCGAGTGCGCATGCGCAAGTTCCGAGCACAGGAAAATTTCCAATGCAGCCAACCGTCGAATTTAAAATTTGTGCACGACATATCGCCGCGATGTGTATAACCCCCAGATACTCTGACAATTCGGCTCGGTAGAAAGTTGGCTGCCCTGAAAATTCGGCTGCGCTCAGAGCTTGCGCATGCGCACTGAGAATTCAGCTGAATTCACTCTGTAGAATAGAAAAAAATAATCCCGAATTATCATCAATATGAAACTAGTTACCATTTGCTATCTTATTTCGAATGGATACTAGGAAGAACCAAGCCTGGTGCTGAGCTAGGATTCATAAGCCGGTTTGCAAAGGGCGTCTGCAGTTATAAGTACTGGGTACTCAGGGAGCGCCGCGCGGCGAGCGCACTAAATCTTAAGACTGCACTTAATTACATTCTCAGCCGTTAGTTTTCCTCGTCTCTACGTTGCAGATTCAGCTAACGATATTTTCAACGTCATAAGTATATGAAAAATCTCTTCCCTCATATGAAAAATACCGTTAACTTTAGTTTCACGAGTAGGCGAACACGGGTTTCCCGATATTCTATATCTGGCGTAATTAGATCGTGGAATAGGATGCAGGTGCCGAGTTTCACCGACCCTCGGGTAAGTCCTGTGCAGAGAGCACCAACCGTGTTCAAGGCGAGTGGGTGGTGCACACCAGGAGATGTTGCAGAACAATAAACAGACGCATTTCTAGGCGACTAATTGCACCCCCGCACCCCCGCTCCGGTAACAGTAGTACAATTCCTAAACCTAAACCGATTTCACGAAGATAGGAATAACAGGAGCGTTCCAAACGTTGGCAAAAGCTTTACAGAGTGTTTCCTGCGTCTTGCAACCCCCGCACTTGGTACTTACTTCAGTTTACCTAAGGTAATTTATTGCCTGATACAGACCGTCTCAAAGTGAACAGCTTTGTTACACTGAAAAGATTTTCTTTTACTATAATATTTTTTTTATTTTATAAAAAAATGTTTATAGGACATATAGGACACAGATCCTTCGAATAGTTTTGCCGATGATGTATTCGATTGAGTATGAAACTGAACTACGGACGAATTTACTACTCGGAAGATGCTTAGACGGTTCCAGACAGCTTAATTGTATTAGTAGACAACCGTCTGACTAATGAGCTAATCTATAGCATTTACTCCATTGTTTAGTAATTAGTAGGTTCACGTTAGAGCCAGGGAGATGGGGGATGCGGCGAGTTGCAGAACCGAGAAACTTGGAATGGTTGAGTTTTGGGAGAAAAATTTTCCAATAAATTTCTTGATGAAATTTTCTCCATTTATTTCTATTTCAATGTGATACGTAGGCAATTTGGTGATTAATGCGCAAGGGGGTGTCTAGGGTAAAAGATTTTAACGCTATAATATAATACGCTGGTATGGGGGTAAGCTTAGATTCGTGCTATAATCAAGAGGACTGGGGTAGTTTCTGGCGAGATTTCCATAGTCGGCTTCAACTTTTGCTCTAGGTACAGCTCCTGCACATTGCAGGGAGCTGAGGATATTATTAATCATAATTATGTCACGAGCACTCCTGGCGCCTCTATCCTCACTCGTCGTACCTTGGTGTACCTTCCACGACAACAGATGTCCTTGATTTGTAGTCCCGGTTTTAGCTAAGCTGGCTAAGCTAAGCTAGCTTAACCTAAATACCAAAAAATCGCCTCCGTTCGTCCTTTCCTCTGCGAAGAAAAGGGGGATAAAAAATAAAAAAGGATAATGAAAAACGAGAGGAAAATAAAGTTTTATCTTCATTTCGTTTAGTTGTTTCGATTTTCTATACTCCGAAAAGTTAACAAATCCAGGGACTTTCCTTCCTATTCTATCCCTTTGGTTTCGGTTTTTTTTTTTTTTTTTCCTTCTTCTTCTTCTTCTTCTTCTTTCATTTCAATTTCGGTTTTTCTATTTTCTTCATTTCTCCAACGAGAGTTTGTATCATCTCTACAATCCTGCGGCCCGAGCTGGAAGAAAATGATACGGATTTTGCGCGAGCACGTAGTCCTGAGGCGACTTAAGCTACGTGTCATGGGCGTCGGCAGGTCCCGGTTGATTCTGGTCTCGGATCACGGCGACGATCTACGTCTAGTAACACATCAATCTAGGACTCAGGATACGAACCTATGAGAGACCAGGTATTCCGTATTTATACAGAAACCTCGACGATAAAGTCTAGCGAAACGATAATTTCCAACAAATTTTCCCTCTAATCATCTCTCTCTCTCTCTATTATTTCTATCCAACGAAAATCACATACTGTACCAGAAAAAGAAAGAAAAAAAAAAAGGAAAAAGCTCCGTAATACTTCAGAGGTTAAAAGAGGTGGACCACCGGGACAGTGTTTGTCCTTACAAAGCGCAATAACGAGAATAGAACGGTAGCGGACAGTAAAGTGCGCCCTGACTGGAGGTCCTTCGCGGAGCTTTGTCTTGCCTCGACGATATACACCGGGGAGACTACGGAATACGGATTCTGGGACAATGGGTTATTGTATACGTCGGGAAAAGCGGGTTGGGGTAAAGGTAGGGAGAAATCGTGCGAGAGTAGCCGGTTGTAAGCTTCGTTGATACACGGTGTTCCTCATCTCGAGTTTGTTGTACCTGTACCAAAATCTGAATCTATAATCTCGAACGAGTCCGTCTATCTCCCCCTCTCTCTTAACTACGATGACCCTGTCCCACGAGGACGATACTGCCAGAGTAACAAGGAGTAGGAGAGGGACGGGGACCGGGAGGATATAGGGAAGCTGCTGGACCGATATGCTCCTAATTACTAGCTAACAAGGTTAATCCAGGAGATTTGAGAGCCGGCGTCCCGGACAAAAGCCAAATGAACAATAATCAGGCATACACTGTCCTACATACTTTGGTTTTGAAAAAATTGTCAAAAATAATTTCAAGAACGACGAATACAATATTTCTAAAAATACTCTGGCTCATCCTGAGCTATAACAAAGGTTCGATATTTTGTTCGGCTAACGAAGTAATAGGCTAAAGTCTGGCTAATGTCGCGAATGAAGAGTAACGTCAGAGCTTTGTTAAGTCGGTTAGATATGGGGGTTTGGTGGCTTAGTCCTAGGATTAAAACAGCGCTTAGAAATTGGTAGCCAAAAACGGTCCGGAGTATGAATCAGGTTCACGAAGTGTGCTAGTGCTCCTGCTGCTGTTTAATCTCTGCTACATACGTATACAGGGAATGTAGTATACACGGTGTATATATATATGCATAGTATATACCTATACATCGTGTAGATTCTCGCAAGAATATGGTTGAGCGGGGTTTTTGGCAGGGATAGTTAAACCGGTCGACATCATCCCCACGTGCGAAGTAACGAGTTTAATATCTGGGATAATCTTTTAGCCAACCCACCCGGGGATTAATTCAAGGTCAATAAATGTCCTTGTGCGTTCTGGAGAACACCGAGTATCGGAGAGCAACCTGGAGGAACAGTGATCGTAACAGTAAAAGAAACGACGGTAATAACAATAGGCTGTATCATAAACCTAATCATCAGCAAGGAGCATAGGATGTAGCTGTTCTCTTTTTCACTCAGATAGATAGATCCGTAAGGACTTGGAGAGAGGAATCCCTCGGTTTAAAAAGGCAATAAAAAATGAAGGATATTTAGCAGACTTCAATTTCTATGATCGGTAATGAGAGAGGGGAAGCAGCTGTGTGCAGACTCTCATTACGAGGTACTGATTGGGCCTGATCGATGGCAGAGGATAGTCGTTGAAGCCATTTTTGCAAAGAGAAAAAGAAAAGAAAATTTCACAGTCAATAATATTCAAGGTTCGAAAATCGCGGACAAAAATTTTCGCGCCCTGAAATCGGCAGGGTTTTACCGGCGAGTGAATAATTGTGAAATGGTGCATGAACCGGACACGCCTCAGTCAACCGTAGACACGTATAGGTTTTATGGTACTATACTTTGGTTTTCACAGGCTCCTTTTTCTCCTATACACATATCTGGGGTGGATGAGTCTCTTCTTCCTTCGATCTCGAGGGTTCTTCCGGTCCTTGGACAAACGATAATAAAATACTCGTATGTTCAAAAGGTAATTTGTAACAGCGGGCGAGTCGTGACGTACGTACGTTACGAACTCCTCGTAGAAGAGTAACCGCGCATTTATTTAGGTGGAAAAAAATACCCTTGAAGATTTTCTCAAAAACGATGGGCGTCCGCGAGATCCGGAGCTTTATTTTAATGTAGTCATTCAGTTTAATAAGAATACCTACAGTCGGCGTACGGGGTACCGGCTATTGTGCGGGGTCGTAAATAGGGACTTCTTCCTCGGCGTCTAGGTAAGCCGTTTAATTTGAGTCGACAAAACGAGGAAATGTTTGAAAACGCAAAGATCCTTGGAGATGGAGGGAGAGAAAACGTCTGGATACCCGTGGCATAGCATGGCATGGCATGGCATGGCATGCCATGGCCTGGTCTGGCGCACGTCAGATTTACGAGGGCAGAGTTAATTACCTGCGGCTACATCGGGGCGCAAATTAATTACCAACGTAGCAAAACAACAGGCGTTTCCACGATCTGCAACAACCACGCGGATTCTGAGCTTGGTGGAAAAGAGGTCACCACTATTATTTCATAGCACTAGAATTAAGATAGAAATAATGAATGCAGTTCAGTCCAACAGCGAATACTAAAATATCCGAAAAATGATTGGGGATCAATTTTTGCCGATTAATTAATCGTGATGAATATCTCAATTTGTTTTCTTCCGTTTCTTTATTCTAAATCAAAACGAAAAGTCAGAACACTAACCCTCCTCATTCTTAACAGCCCTGTACCCTCTACCTACTATTGTGGCCTGGCCTGGCCCGGCCTGGCCTGGCTTGGCCTCCACTGTTTACGCATCCGTGCATTCATCCTCCGGGTAGTTGATTTGGCACAACAGGCCCATAAAACGGGCGATTAAGTCGAGATTAACCCCCACGACCTGACCCATAGCCACCGAGCCACCGAGCCACTGAGCCAACCCCTAGGAGCCGAGCCCGGAACACCACCCCACAGGTTCGAGTTGGAATTAAAGGATTTCATTAATGGAAGCTACTTCTCTCCGTTCTCTCCTTTTCCCTCTATTCCTTCCTTTGCCATTCTTCAATTCTATCAGATAATCGCGTTTATGGATTTTCGGATTAGGGTGGTCCGAAAGTAGTACGAAAATCAGATATCTAGGTCTGGCTACCGAGCTGTACATCAAGGAATTAAAATGGGATGAAAAATAAGTTCAAATGTCCGAAAACGGGAAAAAGGAAAAAGGAAGACGTGAAGGAATGGGTAGCTACTTGTTTTTGGCCCACCCTAAAATATATATACGGTAGATAAAGCAGAGACTTTCCGGAGTGGTATAGCGCGTAGCGTAGCGGTGGTCACAATGGCGGGAGTTTCGTAACTCCGGGTATAAATCAAAGTGAGGAGAAGAGATAGAATTGTAATGAGCGAAGAGATAAAGAGGAAGAGATAGTGTGTGTACACAGACCAGCAGCGAAGGTTTCTTGAGCTCTTGAATCTGTAACGTGGTATCTGAGGACGTGGATGTATCTGTAGCGGGCGATATATATATATATATAAGAGAGACGACGGACTGGGGCCAAACCGTTAAGAGATAGTAGGAAACAAAATCGAAGACGAGAAACTAAAACTACCCTGAGAAACTGGAGGGAATGGCTTCCGGTCCGTCCCGTCGCGATGTCTTTAGTTCTGGCGATAGTTCGGAAACAATGTGAGCGCAGTGAGGCTGAGAAGGGAATTGTGGGACTATTTTTTTTTTATCGACGAATACAGAAATTACGTGACATAAATATTCCGATAGATGACGGTGACCAGAGTTGAGTAAAACAGTAAAATCTGAGTTCCGACGAGTGGCTCCGGTCGAAGCATAAACACGTATATACGTGGATACAGAAGGAAAAAGTTTGGGTTGAAGCCAGGGTGAAACCGACTTTGAGAAAGTCCATTAACCGAGGAAAGGCCAGGGGAGATCATTACAGCTCGGTCCTCGTGCGTCCGCCTCGACCTCATAGCGTCCAGACCAACCATACCAAATCCTGAACCCAACTCGAAACGAAACGAAACGAAACGAGACGAGACGAGACGAGACGAGACGAGACGAAACGTTGGGCAAAAGTTAATTCGGAAAGAAAAATAGAGTGGTGAAAAATTCAAACCGTAACGAAAACAGAGATCAGTTAACATTATCTGAAGCAAGCCTTTTTGTTATGTTAAACTCCCTCTCAATTTTTCGCCGCGAGTTTTCTTCGCGAGAACTGAGCGTAGTACGGGTTGGCAGCGGAAAGTCGATCGAGATAATAGAGAGGAAAAAAAAAGGGGGGTATTATACATATATCGAGGGTGGTGCAGTTAGTTCAGCTAGCGCGGTATGGAATCATCAATTATCCCCGACAGAAGGAGAGAATAATTCTTTTCATCGATTCTGCACAGTCGCTGTGGCAGCGCGTTTGCGGAACGTAGTAGTTTTATCGCAAGTGAACCGGGTGGCCAGACAGACACAGCGAAAGCCGATGGTGCAATTTGCAGAATGACACGGGGTTCACAGTTTTTAACGATCCGCCAATTATGAATCGATCAATCCGGCCTCAGCCGGCCCATCCCATCCCAATCCACGGAACTGAACCGAACTGTAAAACGTAAAAATCATTGGACAATTATCTCTGCAGTAACGATTTACTCTATTGGTAAGCTTCAGGTGCAGCGGAAGATCGTATTTTCCCTGCGAGCCTTTGAACTGACGATAAAGTTGCGTTAACATAAAAGCCGCGTCTTTAACCGGCCTGAAGATCTCCCCTCTTAAATATTTCCGAAAATCTAATGGTTCGGGAGATAACGATATAGGAAGAATAAAACCGAGCGATTCGAATTCTGAAAGTTTTCGCATACTTCACCCAAGACTTTGATACATCTAACTGCCTAGTGGCGAGTGAAGACATCAAGTTAATGATCCCTAATGGTATATGTTTATAATTAATACCTCTGGGCTATGAGCGAGTAGAGTAAAGCGGGGATTAGAGAAGCGTGGATATTTGGACTGGGAAGCTGGTTCCTTGGTTTAAACTTAATGAATAGAAGTTTTGGCCAAGTCAGCTCGAGTTTAACCGTACTCGAAAATTAATCATTCATAGTCGTTAGTGTTGTACCTAAGACCGACCTTTTCAAACAACTTACGACTTCGGTGATGAGGCTACTGCTTCAGACTTGATAGAACCTAATTTCGGTTTATAGGTGTTAGATTACCCTTTCCACAGAGAAACCTTACCGGTAAGTTTTACTTTCTAAGATTGTAAGACCCTGCCTATCCCAGGTTATAATTGCAATGAAGAAACAAGGGAATAATAACGATAGTAATAATAACACAGCGAGGAAACAAACCCTTCGGACATAAAATTGGCGTTTGAATTGGCGCAATTAAAAGAGGTTTCCCTCTCTCTCTCTCTCTCTCTCGGTCTCTCTCACACACTGATTCGCCACTCTTCGTGCTTGTCGCAAGCCTGTGACCAAGATTGCTTGTTACCTACCGCCAGGCCATAAATGAACAAATTGCTCGTTCCGTTTTAACGCGTGAACGTCCGCCGAAGCGATAATCGTCCGTGCAATAAAGTGAGAAGGTATTTTCTCACGTATAGCTGCAACAGGATGGGAATATTGTGTAGCTGTGTATAGAGAGAAAGTATTTACGGTAATTTGGTAAAATTTCCCAAAGGCAATCAGGCCGGAAAAAAGTGTTTGGGGGTTCGGGTTTGGGTTTGGGTTTGGGTTTGGGTTTGTCGTATAGCTTGGTTAAAGTAAAGTTGTTCTCGCGTCGTTTCTTCCGCGCGTCTACGTCTCGCGGTTAATGTTCTTTCCTCAGAGTTATTTTAATGGTTAAAATAATGATTGAACATTAAGGTAACGGTATTTAACTTCTTCAGAGCGGGGAGGGGGTGCGAAGTCTGCGGGGATGTTAGAGATGAGAAAAGTTGAAATGGGAAATGGGAAATGGAATTGGATGCAAAAGCCTCGACGCCTCTTCTCGCCAACCAACAGCTTCTCCTTTTCCTTCCTTCCTTATATCCGAAGGAACGAATGACTGTTTCAACCTCCTGCTTTTACAATCTTCACTCCTTATTGCGAGCAGATACCTCCCTTCTCGCTCCATCAGCACGACTCTTATTCGACCGGAAAAAGGCAACGAAAATTAAGGGAAACAATTTTTTTCCTCTTTTCAATCCCATGAAATCTATAAAAACTTTCCAACAAAATGAAGCGTTGAAATCTTGACCAAAGCTCATTACAGGTTGGCTGACCTCTGCATCGTGGCTAGTTATCGCGATTATAAAATTAACGAAGTGAGACTGGGGGTAGAGATCTGACATTTCAGTATTCTATGCAACTCCTCTAGGACAAACCTATCGCTTCAGTTACACTCTGCAGGGAGACAAGGCATACTAGGTATAGTGGGATGTCAAGGCATAACGACGACCATTAAGATAACGCTGGTAGGGTGATTGGACCCCGACTAATTACACGCGGGTAGGTTATACCTTAGCCGTATCGAGGAGGACCCAGGACCCCAGATTCTCAATCCTGAATCCAGAATAGTCTCCTCGTTCGTTATCCCATAGATTTGGATTTGTGTAGAAGAATATGGGGTTCAGTTCATTCATCAGCGTTACCGAAATATCGCGCGAAACTAGTTGACATTTTTCTAAATGTAGTTAGGATATGGTGAATAGGTCTGGCATTTATAGTCAGTCTCGGGTTCTGAAGGGAATAGGCAAAAGCGAAGATGAGAAAATGTTGAAGAACGGAAAAGAGTGACTTGTCGTTATTTTTTTTTTTTTTTTCTTTTTTTTTCGTTTTACATCTCTCCGGCTGCAGGAGCTGCGAGGCACTAAAACTTTTCCGTTTTAAAGTTCTTCTAGCGCCCAGGCAGCAAGGTATAAACGAAAAGAAGAGCAGCGAGGAGAAAAGAAGAGAAGGTAAAAAGCCAGGGAAGATAAACGCCGGTACAGAGATGGACCTATTGTTTTTCCCGATAGGCACTAGCTACCTCAGGCCTTTTCTTTATGGGAATGTTTAAAAGGCTCGAAACTTTTGGCTAATTTTTAAATCAGCAGTGAAACCCGGCTATCCTCGGAATCGAATACAAAATGATTAATCGAATAACGAAAGCCGTGATAAATACGGGGAGAACCATCCGGCAAGCCTCGTCTACCCCGAACGTCTCCTAATTGTTTCTCGACTTTGGTAAATTAATTAACGCGCTATCAAATCCTAGGCAATTATTCCGTCAGCGGAACATGAGATAATTCTCCCTTTCCCGAACGCCGATTTAAACACTCGTCAATTTTTTTCCGCACGCTTTAATTTCTACAAACGAATTCGTTCGCCAGATCATCCCGACAGATTCTTCATCCCGCCTTATCTACAGTTTACAAACAGTTTTTCAACGATAATATGATGCAATTAATCAAAGTCGTTAATCGTTAGCCGTACGTGAGTCGCGACGCGATGGACTTTACGTATGCAAAGGCGAAGGTGAACAACCTGCTATATCCGCCTTTGTGTATCTATGATCTCCATACACAACGAACCACTACCTTGCTGCTCGGATTGATTGCATTAATTATTATGCTAATTACAGCATAACAACCCTTGCCCACTTACCTACCACGACGCCACTTTACCACCATATACTACCCGCGCCCCGATAATGTGCCATAAACGTAATTTACCGTGTTAATTTACATATCTGATCAATCGTCGATTAATATTATCGTTTATATCCGTCACAATGTTTAATAATTAACATTTTATCAGAGAAAATGTTCATAATCTCGCGTCGAAGGGTAACTATGAATTAGGTTCGTTAACGTGCGATCTTTCGAGAATCGTTTCTAATTCAACGAGAGTAAAGTTTATCTCCCTGGTAAAATTCAGTTGATCACAGTAGTCACGTCCGTCGTAACGACGGAAAGATCCCGTCGGGGTGTAAAGGGGGATTGAAAAAAGAGAGTATAAGGGTAAGTTAGCTTTTGTCGAAAGCAGTAACAGCAGCAGAAGCAAAATCAGAAGCAGCAGAAGTAGTAGCAGCCTACTTGGCAATTTTAACAAAAATATTATAATTTCATCGCTTTAACGATGATTTACGAAAGTTGAAAATCGCGGGGGCAGAGAATGCCGGAGTCTGAGAAGATGGGCAAGCATAAGGACCGAATAGAAGAATACCATCCCGCTCCTTCGGCTGAGATATAATTGTGTAATTAGGGAAAACTCACGTAGTACCCGTTGCTGACTTAGATTTCTGTCCTTCAACGTCTGCCCGTGTTTCTGACAATGAGAAACTCGTCTATCTAACAAGAGGATCGATGGCCCAGCCTCCCTTAAGGATTATTTAACAGCGATAAGAAGCAAAGAACAGAAAAAAAAAAAAAAAAAAAAATGGGAGAAAGAAGTAAATTATAGAATGAATAACAATTTTCAACTAAGACGTACGCGGTGGTGTTCGTCATACAATCTTCGCCGCAAATTGGAAGTGGAAAAAAGAAAAAAAAAAAAAAAATTGCAGGTACAATTTTTATCACGTTTTATGCAGATCACTTTTTTTTGCTCATTTTCTTTTCTTTTTTTTTTTTTCTTTTTTTTTTCTATAACACGCTAGCTAGTGACCTTCGTGCAGTATAGTAGAGTTAAGAAATTTTTCTCGACTGCCAGCTCCGATTAAATGGAATATGTGTGTGAGGTATGCTTTATGCAAGCTTTCACCTCGTTTTGATAAACTGTTTAATAAAAGTTGGTCGAAAAGAGAAGAAAGAGGAAAAGAAAAAACGATAAAGGAAAGAAAAAAAAAAAAAAAAAAAAAGAAGAAGAATTGGGGAAGAAAAAGACGTCACCTAGTGCCGTTCCGTGCCGTTGTAGTCGGATCTACATAATCCTCGACGTGTTCTATAGGTACGGTGGACTGAGAAAATCCGAGAAACGAGGAGACGGGGAAAGGAGAAAAAAGAACCGAGCACGGTATTCTAATCCACATTCATCAAGATTATAAAACAACGGATCCTCTTCTGCGACGGTACACAGGGTGGAAATATGTCGAATTTCTTTGCTGGGATTTCTCCAGTTTTTCATTTTTATTTCTATATTTTTTTTTTTTTTTCTTATAGAGAAAGAGAGAAAGAGAGAGAGGGGGGACACTCACGTTTGAGTAAAAAATTTGTATTGATATTAAATCGAGAGAGAAAATAAAAAGTTAAATATCGAGAATTGCGTTCTTATTGATTGATTCTACGATTCGTGAATTTGGATTTTAATCAATTTTTCTTATGTAATAAACGACGAGCGAAGCGAAGCCTTTCGAAAAATATAATAATTGAAATTGAGGCGATCGACCTCTTTCGTAAATTATTTTCTTTCTCTTGTACCTACCTACCTACCTACCTACCATTCTCGTGTGGAAACACCATAATATGTTTTCCACGATCGTGGAAAGACGTGGTAAGCAAGGAAACGAATAGTTGAACACGTATAAATCTGTGCGTGCGTGCGCCCGGGTAACCGTGTCTGAGTGCGTGTATACGTATCCTGCACGAGCGAGTTCTAGAGGAAATTGCATTCTCTGCATCAATCTCTGTCCAAAGGGTTGGAATTTTTCAATATAACAACGCTAGCAGTCGGGGTTGCATTGTTCCACATAATTACACCATCCGAGACAGCATAGGCACGAAGGTGCCGAGACTGTTTAACAATTTTTTTCTTCTCCTTTCTCCGATATTCCCTGATCGAAAACGCCATTCACTACACGTATGGATATTCTTTGTTTATTCATGCGAAACGAAAGATGAACAAAAAAAATTAAAAAGTGCAAAATTTGTCGCACAAATCGTATTGAATAAATAAATAAATAAATAAATAAATAGAATCTTACACATATTATGTTTTGTCTCTGCTCCGGTTTTTCACTCTTTCAAACTCCACCACTTCTGTATACCATGTATTTCTCTCTTCGAATAATAAGCCCCGGTATATACCCACCCACCTACCTATAGGTATACCTAATCTTTGCAAAAAGCATAACGAGTCTAATAAGGAGAATATGGAACGTTGGTGGGTACAATTTGACAGAGAAGAGATGAGGAGCGAAGAATAGGGGAAAAAACGAAAGAAAGAAAGAAAGAAAGAAAAAAAAAAAAAAAAAAACGAAAATAAACTGAAAGGAATATATTTTCACCTCAGACCTAGAATCTTTTCATATTTTGTACAGCTGAACTAATTATGTGGCTGAAGGAATACTCCTTTTTCGCTTTTTGTTTTTTTTTTTTCTTTTCTTTTTCTTCTTTATTTTTTGTATGTATATAAAACCTTGCAACGCGTATAGTGGGCGTCTAGAAGGAGGTTTTTATTTTTACATTTATTTTCAACCAAGACTTCTTTTCTCGAGGGATGCGAGGGTTTCCGCGTTGGTAGATGGGCGGTTAAGGTAGGTATATATGCTGGGTCCTCGCGGTGCCCAGATGCGCGGTTATTATAATTTTAATCTAAATTATAATCGATTATTTTCTTTTATTTTCCCCGTTATTTCCCTGTGGATGAAGGATGCGGCGGTGTTGGGTTATGTGCAGGAAACTTAAATACATAATCCAAGGGCTGGATAATGCAACCGGCTAACTATACATATATATAATTGAACATTAAAATTATACTCGCAAACGAATATCCCTATACAAACCCGCAAATCAATTTCTTCGCTAAACCTTGAAATGAAACGAAAGGAAGCAAAAAATAAATAAATAAATAAATAAATAAAGAAGCTAATATCTTCGTCGTTTTTGACGCATAAGACAAAAATAAGTCCGAACCTGCGCTGGTCAGAGACTGTGAAACGATACGAAAATCTCTAAAGTCCAGAGTTTAATATCGCCAAGGATAAACCCCGAGAGACTTTGATTTTCTCACATTGTAATGTGTCGCCGGCGATTATTGAAGAGCTAGTGAAGAACCGGGCTGCCATCCCGGAGCAGTGAGAAAAGTATTGGTCGTGTTTCTTCTCAACGCGATCCAATATCGAAGTTAATATCGACGTCTACAAAACTTGTTCCAGACCAGGGAGAACAGCCAAGGTTTACTCTTTATCGCCGCGCGATCCAGAAAGATAAGGCTCAGACCATCGGCGAAAAACTATATAATAAGAGGAGAACTGTAAACTGCTATACTGATAGATTAATTCTAATCTTGCTCCTTTTTTTTATCGGACACAACCTGCGTTTCAAGCTTGCTCGATAAGAATCTCAAAATAATATAATACTCCGTTCCTCTCCTTCCGTTTTTTTTTTTTCTTTTTTTTTTTAATTTCATTTTTTTTTTTTTTACGTTTCATTTTCTTCTCTTTTCTTTTCATTCGAACTTTTCCGCCCCAGAACTTGGCGCACGTCACGTCCTCGCGTAAAAATACTTTACAGAGCTCCAGTCGGAATTAGCCCACTCTCGGGCAAAGGGGGCTGTAGGTATACATGTATAGATGAATTGGTGAATGTATACGGGGTGGTTCACTCGAAAATTTAAACGTGACGATTCAGTACGTAGAAGTATCCCGAGAGCGCGATGTATTTCTCATAGGATTACGACGGTTTTAGGAATTTTTAATACAGAACATTCTTTTTTTTTTTTCTTTTCTTTTATTTTTCCCAACCCAAATCCCGTCTTATAGTACCTGTGAGATAGCTGACGATTATACGAATCCAACGATACCAAACAACGCATCAATCCAATGATTTAATATCGATATATCACTGCCTTAAGTATAACAGCGCACGAGTAGGTTGTGCGCAGCGCTTAGCTGAACTTTAATCCACGATTTCTGGTCACTGAGTAAGCAGAACAGTGCCTTGTTTGATATCGTTGGATGCGGCTCTTCGCCAGCTAGACCTTCAACAAGATGAGAAGTCTCGAGTCATTGAAAGAATAAAGAAAACAAGATAGTTTCACCGATGTGGACCACCACCACCCTGTATATTTACAAAAGGTGGAAGAAATGACTGGTGAGTAAAGAAAGTGGTAGTAGGGTATAGGGTACGTTGGGTAAAACACCGGCGGGATGAAAGTCAGGTGCCACGTACGTGCCGGCACCCTTTCCCGCATTTCTTCTAGGTATTCGTAGGTCGTTCTTTGGTTCCCCCCTTAAGAATAGAAAAAAAAAAAAAAAAAAAGCAAAGAAAAAAAAAATGGGGGAGTCGAAAGTGGCGTCAGCATTTTTGCTAGGGTCCCGAGCGCCAAGTACATGAGACTTAGAGAGACGAACGTGCGGGGTGAGGTAAGGTGAGGTTGGTTTATTAGATTTTTTTTTTCTTTCTTTTTTTCATATTTCCTTGTGCGATTGGTTCGCAGCGTGAAGGGTTGCCGCGTTTTATATAACCTATACCCCACGCGGGCATACCCTTACCAGCAAGCGTCCGGACCGGAGGATAGGGGGGCAGTAAGAAATTTATTAATCCTGTCGAGCGATTGCAGAGAAAGATCCGTCGAGCTGGGGAACAAGGTAAAGGCGGAATACGAAAGATCCGCAGCAGTTAAGCCCAGAGGGAGTGTTTTCCACGAAACTGAAAACTGAAAGCTGAAAGCTGGAAGCTACGGGACTGTAAAAATTCTACCTCAGGCCCAGGCGCGCGGACTGCAAATGTCTCAAACTTTGGGCTATAATAATTCGTCGAAAAACGTTGAAACTTAAACCATTCCCGGTACCCATTAGAAGCCGGGCTTAAAACTTTTCACTTTTTTTTTTCTTTCTTTTTTTTCCTCTCTCTCTCTCTCTCTCTCTCTCTCTTCTTATTCTTATTCTTCTTCTCTCTCTCTCTCCGTATCCCTCTCTGTCCTTATTATTTTCCCCTACCTTTAGCTCGGAATCCGGAAACCACCTATAATTTTTTTAACTTACGGGGATACTATTTTTCACGCATTTTGGCGTAAACGAATTTCCACCAGTTAAAAACCTCCTCCTCCCCCCCCCCCCCCCCCCCCCCTTCCTTCTATTATCGTTATTAGCCAAGGGGCGAACGGCGAGGGGTTGAACTCCGGGTTTACCCGCAGGGCTAAACCTCGAGCTATTCTACCTTATACCCGCACCTACTACGAACACCATTCTACTCCACGATCGCGTGAGTTACGGGTCAATTATGCCACTCCGTAATATACTCGTATGTCAGTCTGAAACAGTCCAGCAGTTTCGCCTGGTATATCTAATCCCGGACCGTTACATCCCATGAGATCGAACGATCGGAGAGGAAATCGAATACATATACCTACCCCGTCGACAGGTAACACGGAACCAATGAAGAGGGATGAAAAAATAAAAATAATAATAATAATAATAATAATAATACCCAGTATTTTATTTACATCTTCATATCTATAAGGGTAGCGAAAGTAACTTGTCGAGGTAACTACACAGTATAGGGGTACCTGAATAAAATATATATGCGGATGCTGTGCATAAATGAGTCGAGTTATCGGTGGTAAAAACTCCGTGCGGAACATAGGAAAGAAACGGTTACGTATAGTTCGCGAGGTAGATGGGTGTAGGTAGGGGTGTATATAACGAGCCTTTGGCAAAGGCAAAAACTGACTGACGGACTGGATATCGCTAATGCAGCATCCCCAGCTATCGAACTGATGAATTATTTATAGGTATAAGAGCCGAGAGACAGAGCAGCCGGTATTCGGTATAGCTGATAGAATTCCATTAGATTGAACTATATGAACGTTAGAAAATGGGAATGAGAGATTTTTCCTTTTTTTTTTTTTTCTTTCACACGGGCATTAATATTATATACATGGAGGGATCTCCGGATTCCCTGCCGTGACAGTGGATACATGTATCAGAATGTTGACTAGCCAAAGCGTGACGTGGACTCGGTTTAGCTTAGCTACAGAATTATTACTTGTCCTGCGGAACGGAAGCGAGCGGAAATTTCTAGGAAGCTTTAGACTTTGGAGGAAGCATGGCCGCGTTCGCGTCTCCGTGTTTCCTGAATCCTCGAGAAGTAGAAGTAGAAGTAGAAGTAGAAGTAGCAGTAGCAGTAGCAGTAGCAGTAACAGTAACAGCAACGGTACAAGAGCCAGGAAGCTTTGGCCGAAGAGCTGAGAGGAGGACTGCGCTTAATCAACCGAGAGATTTCAACAACGAACAACAACTGCGGAGGAGCAAAGCTCAACCCCGTTACCAAATTCTACGAGAGTGTCTCGCATTATATACATATAGACCTATATACGTATATACGCGACTGCTCTCAGATGGATTAAACTCTTCAGACTTAGCGCGAATAAGACGTGGATAAACACGTACACGTATACCTAGACATATTGTATTGTATTGTGTTGTGTTACAGCCGAAGAAGTACAGACGCGCAGAAACCCCTAACCCAAGAGATAATTACACGAGGGGGTGGTGGCACTGGCGAAATTAATTATCAACTTGCGACTGGTATTCAGATTTTCCGTTTAAACGTTACGTCTCGGAGCTATAATCATTTGACCTATTTTACAAAAAACTATGGCCAGAATTTCCAGCTCTTTTATATTTGCTTTCTTAAATCGTAGGTATACGTATGTATAGACTCGTACAGGTGGAAGGTATGCGGCTTTCTTTCAACCCCCTAGGCTTTATCCTAGGCCTTTGGTCCGTTGGGAAGTAAGATATAGGCACGAGGCCAGGGATAGGGGTAGAGCTAACTTTAGCGGTATAAATCCTCGCGATAAATCAAATATATTGAGTCGAGGTTGAGAGAGGAGAGAATAAGGGATCTTTTAGGAAAGCGTATAGGAGCTAGATACTTGCGAAAATTCAATTGATGATCGGACTCTTCTTATTGGTATAACGTGGGATTTGAAAAAAGAATTGTAACATATCGAGAGAGGAGACGGAACGTACTGTGCGATTGTCTTCAGCCCATGTACTCGAGAGGTATATAGGTATATTCGCATTGCGAATCTCTCGTTAACTGTATAGCCACCTTTACTGCGGATATCGAAGTATTGATTCAGCTCCTTGCCCCGAAAGTTTACGCTGCCCCAAACCACCTTTCCAGGTTTCGACCCCGCTCTGCACCCACCCTATACCTAACGTATTACGGGCTTAACGTTCGCGACTCAGAATTTACATTTCAATTCGTTAATTAAAAAACCTATAATTATACACGGTACGATTCGGTTTTATATTCAAAGTAGAAAACAAGAAGAGGAATTAATAATTACTAATTTACGACTCTTACGCTCTTTAATACAGAATTTATACTCGGGGTATTCATAAAGCGAGAATTTGTTTTTTTTTTTTTTTTTGTTTTTTTTTTGCAAGAATATACATACATTATCCCGTAACCATGGGAAACACCGGTAAAATAATTTTGTGCAAAATTTCTTATAAATTTTTAAGAAAGATCGGAAGGCCAGTGGTAGCTGAAAGTAGAGTTGTCAATTCTCTCAATCTCTCCACGGAAGGGAAGGAGGGGGAGTTCGCTGCAGGGTGTGCTTTCAGATCGGAGTATAGATAGGGAGTATGGGGCTATGGGCAGAAGAAGAAACTTGGGAGGGGTAGCGAAAGAAATCCGCGATAAATCTATCGCCGGGGAAAACCTGTACAACGCGATCACGAGAAAGCGAAGAGAACAGCTTCGAACGGGGGGAAAGGCTTCTTATACGGTAGCCTTGTACTAGGCTGGCTATATCCTAACCGGGTATTGTCAACCCCGAAATAACCTCGTCCTCTTCCTTATCGTAACCCTTTCCCGCGACTATTGTCATCTTTATTCCTTAATTTCAACAAAGTTTTACCGTCTCAGTTATGAGATGAAAGAGTGAATGAACGGGGGAAGGAAAAAGCCCTGCGATATATATACACGCGTTTAATATACTCTTTTTGAAAAGATGCCGAGAATTAGGGGTGTGTTTTAAGTGACTTTTAAAATTAACCCGATTTCAGTTTGGGATCGTAGTTTTTATCGGGATACTCGCTCTCGGAGTAGAGGTCGGTGGTACATACCTAGCTAGGTAGCTATACCAACCCTCTGAGGGAGTTAGGGAGTTCCTGACTTTCTACGGGATCGTCGAAGGTACGCGGGACGTGATATACGATAGAAGTTATCCGAAGTCTGGATATTGGAATTTTAATATAGGTAGGTACCTACGTTACAATCGCCCGCCCACGATCTCAGGTTCTTTCCATACTCTACCCACCGCCCAGCCGCGAACCAAAGTAGGACGCCATTAATCCCCAGGTCTTGCCTCCCTCCAGCGACTCTGGCGGCCATATTTTTACCCTCGTTCTATATTATCATCGTTCTTAAATTTTTAAATTATATAACAAAAAGAGAAAATAAAAAGTTCGTCTAATTTATTCCGATCAATTATTATCTTACCTTCAAGGATCGAATGGAAAAATTGTTCATGATTCAAGGGTAGTTGTGTCGTCGTTACGTACCTGTAACATGTCAAAGATAAAAAGAAAAGCATTAAAATCTTAGCATCAAGGAACCTTTGAAGAGGAAGAAGAAGAAGAAGAAGAAGAAGAAGAAGAAGAAGAAGAAGAAGAAGAAAGGCTGTTTCTTTTTTTTCCTTTTTGTCCTGTTCTTGTTTTAGCTAAGGATACTTTTTGACCCTCTCAAACGTTACGTAGCGCCGAAGTGATATTGTCTCTTCGGCTCTGGAGACCTTCTCTTATAGCAACCTTCTCTTTTACGCCCCGAGGGAAAGAGATTAGAAATGTAAAGAGAAAGAGAAAGAGAAAGAGAAGGAGGGGTATCAAGGGTATAACCCATAAGACAAAAGGAGACGAAAAGGATAAATGATTGTGAACGGGGTGAGAGAGTGTATCTAGCAGTAAAAACGGGTCTTCTGAAGAGGCAAAAGAATTTTTAATAATCTTAAAACCCGTCTTTCTTCTTGGCCATTTATTTTCCGATAATATATAGACGGCAGATTTCGGGCAACGAAGCCGTGCCATCATTCCATTTATCGATGGAAAGAAGTTATACACTAGGGTTTGTTCAAACTATAAATCAATTGTCTATGCATGCGATGCGATGCGATGCGATGCGATGCAATGCATCGAGATGGGTATGGGGGCGAGGCACATTCGGTATGCATAAAACGGTCCGCCCCGATGCACGCTGCTGCTGCAACTCTGGAAACCTATATATCTTCGTCTATACATCATATGCGAACTGAACTCACCCCGTTCAGTTTTGGTGTGCGAGAAATGGGGGAAGAAACGTTAAACTTGTCTCTATGGGTGATGATTGAGCAATTAAAGTAATCGGAGCTAGTTTCTTTAATTTCAGTAGCGATTTTTGATTTTGGTTTAAAAAAAAAAGTGAGGGATGAAATCTCGCCGAAGTATTTCAAGTCCAAGAAGCTGCCTCGCCCTCCCTCACCCTCACCCTCACCCTCTTTCTCTCTCTCATTCCCTGCAGGACCAGGAAAACACGGTGCCAATAAGATCGATCAATATTTTACCGGCAAACGTCACCAACCCTTGTGAGTTATGACTATAATAACGCTAGTGGCCGAAGTAATATTGTCCCCACTATACGTAGCCGGGTTATATCTGTACGGATATATGAACCCATGTATGTGTGCTATACATACATACGTATAAATTCTTACCCACAACGTGTATATTCTGGGTCAGGGTTGTAGATCACTGAAACACAATAACCTGCAAGTATTTCTCGCCGTGGTATCTACCTTTTCTCGATTTCCCGTTTCCCGTCTCCAATCTCCGATCTCCAATTTCACTTCGCTATACCCTCTCTAAACTAGCGAGTAGATTATCAGCGTTTTATTATTCGCGAAATAAGTTAAAAACAAATTATTCAAACTCTATCATATATCTAATCCCATACGAAGATGAAAATAAGGAAAAAAACAAAATTCTGCAATTACAACCCCTCCTCATTAATTTTTTACCTGTAAAATTTGACGATGTCAAAACCGTACGACCCCGTCACCTACCGACCGAGTTGACAGCCCAGAAGCGTCGCGACGCCCTCGGGCCCAACCCCTTCACCCGCCCTTCAACCACTTGGCCGTTCGGCCACTCAGGGACATTGAGGGTGCACGCGATGCTCGGATGGGTGGCTGGTACCCGCTCGCTTAATAAACAACAATATGAAAATGGTCCAGCGGGACAAAAAGTTTTTTTTTCCTTTTTCCATATTTCTGTAGCTTTAGTGCAAAGCTGATAAAAATTCACTGATTCATTTATATTCATCAAGATGATTGTCGATGTAAGAAATCGTTCCTTTTTATACCAATGTATAATTGGTTAAAAATTTAACGTATAGGAACGAAAAGTGTAAGGGAGTAATTTGTGATTATAAATTCCGTAAAATTGTAAAACGAAATTAGACAGATGAAAGTAGAGAGAAAATGAGATAGAGAAAGCTTGGTGCAGGGGGAGGGGGTGGTGGTGCGGGTAGTAAAACCGAAAACACACATTCTCCGGTGAGTAATGCGGGTAATCACCATTATTTTTAAATCTCATTAACGCCTCTGTGTCTACATTATTCTCCATGGCCAAGCAAACACACGTGGGGCCAGTTACCTCTGAACCACTACCACCCCCCTCCCACCCGTTTTTCTCCCTGTATCATGGCTACACCTCACCTTTAGAGTTTCGAGAATTACCACACACCGGTGTTGGGTGTTGAATTTATCGTACCAAAACGGGAATTACAATTAGATATTAAAGCATTAAATCATTCGTTAACGAACAAAACAAAATTTACCTGAAAACAAGAAGATATATATATATATATCTCTTCTGTAGATAGAAACGGTAGAAGTTCGATACAGGTGTATATGTATGGACGATTTCAATATACGTTACACACTTGTCATTGCCTATAATATCGGGGGTCCGAGAAAAGTTTTCCCCTGAATTCCTACCCGACTGATATCTCATGCTTAATTCCATTCCACGAAAAAACTAACTTTCTTCAACCAGGACTTTCGCCAACCCTGTTTGTTGTTTTCCTCGGGTTTTATATAAGAGTTTGTGCAAAGAGGGAAGGGATCAGAGATGTGTTCGCGCCCTTCGGTTCTTCTCATCGTAACAAGAGAGAAAAAAAAAAAAAAAAGTCAAAATAAGACAAACTTATCTTATTGACCACCAAAATTCATTCAGACGTTATTTCACACGCATGTACGTGAAGTGTGAGTGTGCGTACCGTACCCCTCTCCGTTTACGACCCCTCATCATATCCCATTAGAATTTCAAGACTCATTTGACACACGATAAGAAATATACGAAATATATATTCCATAACTTATTCTATTCAACTATCGATGCAACGATTAGCTTATGTATTATTATTAGTTACCCAAAGTACAGTTAATTTACAGTGTATTATATGCCCTGCAACAATGCACCCCCAACCTACGTGACTATTATTATAGGCAAATGGTAATGCAGATGTGAGCCGGGCTTTATCCGTCTAATTAAAGGCTATGGGAATTAGCGGATTCTAGAAACGGTAAACCTTTGAATACACGTAGAGATTTGTGCCGTTAAACTACACACAGAGAGAGAGAGAGAGAAAGAGAGAGAGGGGGATGGTCGACATATAATACACGTGTAGATAATTATTAATTATCGTATGTAATAGAATGTGAAATATGCGCATAAACCGTAGAGGTTGTACTAAACCCTTGAATTTTATGTGCGGGTGGTATATAATAATGATCGCAAGGACGTAGTCTGGGAAATTACATCATTATTAGAAAAAAAAAAAATAATAATAATTTGAAAAAAATAAAGCTGCAACGATTTCTCATTCGGCAGAAAAAGGTAATGAAAATAAAAAAATAAGGATAAGAAAACGGACGGGTTTCACAGTCTCGTTAAAAGCTGGATAATATTCGAAGACCGAACTAAAAAATTGCAATAACTTTGTTGGTGCAAAAAAATTCCCGAGTGAAAAGTTCCTCTGCAGAGTTAACTTCCTACGTATGAATTCTCTTCACATATTTATTATACGCCTGTGACTAGGATAATTACAAATGACGAACTAGGAGGAAATGTTGAAATTGATAATTCAATCATTACTAATTCGTTGAAAAGAAAAAACAAAAAAAAAAAAAGGGAAAAATAGGGAGACGAAAATTGTTCTTTTCGAACGTCATCTCTTATTTTCGATGATACTGGGATGGGATTAAATTGTTTTTGCTTTTCTGTTCCTTTTCTTATTTTTTTTTTTTTTTTTCACAACTTTTCTGGCATAGTAGCTGTTTGACGAAAAATACGAGCTCGTAGTGAGTCGTAAGAAGTGAAATCGTCTCAAGTCTCTACTTGATATTGTTTTATACCCTTGTTATTTTTATTCGCGAAACAAATAACCCCCTTTAGATTTTGATCCGATTTCAGAATTTTACGTCGAGAATATCCTATCAGCTGAAGTAGCAAACGTAGGTAAAAGTATAGTAAAATTTATCCCGATGTATTAAAAAAGAAACAGGATAAAATTCGTTTGAAAAGAAATTTTGGGAAAATTTTTCGACGAGACTTTTCAAAATAACGTAGAGAGACGAGACGAGACGAAACGAAGCAAAAAAATTGCGAATTTATGGGAATTGGCTAGATGGTAAATTTCCCAAAAAATAACAAAAAAACCCAAAAAAATACAAGCTAGTAACTCAAATCCAAAATTGCGTAGTCATCAACAGTTCGATGCGTCAGCAGAAAATTTCTCTGAATATACTTTTACGTCTGAATATAATATTCGAGTTCGAATATATATTTTGAGAAATGGATTTTTCTTTTGCATGTATATATATATATGTACAGATACGCATATACCGTTACAAATTTTATGGAAGAATAAAAAGGAGAAAAAGAAGAAGAATAAGAAAAGGAAAAGAAAAAAAAAAAAAAAAAATAAAGAACCTAGACCCTCGCTGTTCTGGGTTAGAAAGTCTTTAAAAATTCGCAGGATCTAGATCGCTACCGCCCCTGTTACCCTCCTGCTCCTACTATCTCAGGATTATTAATGGGAGGCAGGCCCATTTCCCATGACTCTGCAGCTATTTTTAAAACCCCGTTGAGACGAAGCTCTAGAAACGTTGAGGGGGCGGAGGTCTGAAGACTAAGGGGGGGGGGGGGGGGGCTAGGAGTGAGGTGGGGTGGTTTTTAAGGGATGATAAAGATGAACAGCCGTAATAAAGGGGAGGATTAGCCGAGATGTCGAGTGCCACGGCGCTCGAGCTGCTCCAGGAGTTTCAGACCCAGGGAAAGAGGGAAACCAGGGAGATGGGAGATGGAAGATGGGAGAGTACGGGGGATGGAGAAGGAGATGAAGAGACGGGAGAGGGGTTTGTTTAAGAGGACCGGAAAGTTTGTTTCTCTCGGGGGCTAGAAATTCATTTAAGCCTCCACTTTTACGAAATGAGAACATTAAAATAAGAGTGCTTTAGCGTGATCCACTACTAGTAACTCGCTCCTCCTCCGAATAATGTCTAAGACCATGGGGGTGAGATAGGGGTAATATTTCGCTCAATTTTTTTTTTTTTTTTTTTTTTTTCAAATAATATTTTTATGTCCTCCCCCGTTTCGGATCACTCGTAATATAACTAGTAAAATTTTATTTCGTTTAGAAGTATAATACATAAAAGAAAAATTCATTTTGTAGATTCTCTACTCTCTTAATTTTTTCGTTTCGTTGGTTTTTGTTTTTTTTTCATTTCTTTCGTTCTTCCTATTTTTTTTTTTGGTATTCACGTAAAAGACGATTCACGCGTGGGTTGATATCGGTTAGTAACATAAACCAATTACAGGACTCACCCCTATTCCAGTTTTATACCTCATCCCCTTCCGAATTTCCTCTACTCTCTACCCTCTACCCTCTACCCTCTATACCTTTACCCCTACCTACCGCTTCCGTGTAGCTCCTGCAAATTTCCGCCGAATCGTAAAACACGGGAGCTGGCCGTCAAAATTTATGCTCTTTGTTTTTCGGGATTAAATCCACTCACTGCACGTATATACACCACCCCACCCGCCACGCTACGGTAAACGCGAAGCAGAGAAACGCGATTTGTTCTATACATGTATATATATATATATATACGATTTGATCGCAATAATTTATGCACGTGATAAAATTCAGGCCATCCCAAAGCTTTTTCCCTCTGGCACGTTGTTCTCGATTCTTTACGCAACGCCGAACCTATCAGTGCTTTTCTTTTCTTTCTCTCTTTCTCTCTTTCTCTTCCGATCGATTATTTTAGTTTTTTTTTTTTTTTTTTATATATTTTTCTTTAAACTCCGATGCAGAAAGGGCGAAATAGTCTCGAGTGCTTTCCGGGTCTGAAAAAGCGCTTGTACTTTTGCCACTGAACCAGCAAAGTGATGGGAATCGAAAAGACTCAAAGATATGAAAATTAGAATCAAGCATACTACAAGCTAAATTAAAGCGTGGAGAAAAATTTCACCCCAATTTTTATCTCGGAATAATTATTTGGCACTCCTTTTTTCTTTATTTTCATCTGTTTCTTTTTTTGTTGTCAAATTTCTTTCATCCCCTCACGAAACTTCTACTTTTCGGATATTCCGTCCCGCTGTCCTATAGCGATGAGTGTATTGTCGATGGGACAGGGGATTTGAAGACGTCTTGCAATACCGATAAAAACCGAAAGCTTTTCCTCAAGCTCTTTTCACAAGGTGTGTGCGAATACTGTCTTCAGCCGAGCGAGCGAGCGAGCGAGCGATCGAACGGGTGAAGTTTAAGCCCCTGGTATCGCGGGAAAAACGATTTGAATAAAAAAGCTCAACGTAAATTCGCCCCCGGTAAAGAGTTGCGATATAGTATAAGCCGCAATTAATCAATCCCCTAAACCGATGGCCTCGGGGTTTCTTATTCTTTGTAAACACCATTTGCCACATTTTCCGCCCTTGTCCTCCAAACGGAACAAATGCAGTAAAAAATAAAACTTAGAAGCCGATGAGAGGGCTTTTCCATTTTTTATATTTTTTTTTCTACAATCAAAGATTCATCCCACCAAATTCAGGGCGAAGTAATTAGCGTAAAGGTTGAAGGAAATAGTCATGCTTGATACTACTGACACATATTTGGCAGTTTTTTTTTTTTTTTTCTCTTTTTCCCCGCATGCAAAGTGAGGATATTTTTCACCGGAGAAGTCTAATTGTTCATTTCCTAACATCAGTGTTGGAAGAAGTCTACCTGTGCAGGAGGTTAAGCAATTAAGAAATACCTAGGCTCAAGTATGACCACCTCAACTCAACGGGCTTTAATTATAATCACTCCACAAAGCCCCCTAGTACATAACACGTTGGTATCTTGCCACAAATGAAATTTAGCGCACAAGTCAAAGGCCCTTCTCGTCCTAGACTCAAGACCAACTGCTTTCAAGCCTGAACTGCATAAAGCAATTGCCACCGTAGTAGGCAATTCAATTCTGTCTAACCGCTTTTGCTGGTATAAAATCGTAGAAATTTTAGTAGCTGATGTTAGAAAATTGATCTGAGAAAAGAGAGAAGATGGAAAAAAATAATAAAAATGGGAAGTCAAAAATTTATATCTAAGATCGGAGTTCGACGAAAATGTACCCGCGTCTGTCTTTTGTACTTTTATCAAAGTATCAGCGTATTAGCATTATACCAGGATATAGTTTCGAGCCAGGAACCAGGAACCCTGAAACCCTCCTCTTTCCATCTCTGGTATTTAATCGGAAGCTGGGTACTCAACTGCGGCACTCAGCTCCCGCCACTTTGGCATTTGAGCGTTTTAAGCGTCGCTTCGGATAGTGGGTAGAGAGACACATACAACACGGTACCGTGTTCCTAAAAAGGCTAATTGTCGAGTACCTACCTGGGCTCGTAAAATTATATCCCGTTGAAGTGTGGATTTTACGAGGTAAAAACGAAGAGGTTTTTATAACCACCTTTACTTATAACGTGAAGGTGTAGCGAGCGCGCGCCCCTAGTCTCTAAAAGAGTCGAAAAGACCAGGGGGTACCCCATACTACAGCATGAATTAAACCCAATTCTTATATCATCTCAGAATTTAGTTTTCAAAAATTCATATATCACACGCGATGTATATTATCTCTCATATTACGATATCTGTCTCGCTGTGAGCATAGAGGCTCTTTCCCTCGTCCGCTCATCTACCTATACATGCATGCTTGTATGATATACATGAATGTAGCCGAATTTCACGAATGTTGGTATAAAGAGGACCGGGGCGAAGGGTGCCTCATTTTGAAGATGGATGCTGCTATTTCAGCCCTTATATAAGGAGAGTGCCACCCTGAGCAATATACACAGCGACCTCCCGACAAGGGATGTGCTCATGACCCATAGTCGACAATTCATACACCCATGGAGGTCAACGTGTGTGTGTGTGTGTGTGTGTGTATACGTTTTTTGTCTCTTTCATTTTTGGCGAAAGGAATGAGAGAAGCGGAGTTCCTGCGCTACTAAAAGTACGAAAATGTACTTTGCCCGGGTGTCTATGAAATCAGCAGTTAATTTTAATGAAAAAAGATCCCTCTTGAAGTTGCGGGATGAAAATATACCACCGTTACAGTAACTAGGATGGAACCTTCAGGTATTATCATTAATTAATTCAAGTCCGGCAAAGAGATGAATGATTATTCGCGATAGTATGGGGTTGTAGGGAAAGACTGGTGCAAACAATACGCCCTTCTGCTATTCGAGTTGAGAGTCAAAGGTCACGGTTCACTTGTCACCCTCAAGTTACCGAGAGAAAGAGGGAATGGCAGAAGTCTTAATTGCCAGTAGGCGGCCATTCATGGCTTGGGTACGTATAATTCAGGAAAGGTACGAGGTGCAGGGCAGTACTCCTCGCGAATCTGAAATCTGCAACTCCTGAAGGAAGACCTTATATCCTGCGATTATAACGACGAAAAAGTACACACACACGCACGTTATGCTTTCTGCCGTTCACTGCATACATACATATCAATGGCTCGGGTATATCCCGGGTCGCGAACATGGCCAGAAATCTGACTGCGAATGGTACATCTTCATCCTTCATCACCGTCCAAATACTCCAGACAATTGGATCGGCGAGGTATGAATACGAAATGGTCTTCGACTCCGCTTTGTACTCTGGGGTCGGATGCTTGTCTCCTTTCTGCTCCTCTCTATCTGTCTATCTACCTCCGTCGTTTCTCTCTTAATGTATAATAATATACGGCATAAAATGGCCGACCGTCTTTTGAATTCTATTAACATTTGGTAAACACTCCTCAGGAGAGTCTCTCAATCTCAAAGGGAAGATATCTGGCTAATAAAAAGGAAAGAAAACGAGGTAAATCCGCTCCCCAAAATCGGCCAAGGGTTTGTTGAGTAGATGTAACGTTTTGTTCGGCGGTGATCTGGCCCAGGGTGATGCAGGTAATCCGGAATTACTATTAGCATCATCCCTCGCGGCGGGTGTGCGGTGCGGAAATGCGGTCAGGAGTTGGGGAAGTAAGCCCGTCCGGTAATCTCTGATTAATGATTTAGCGGTTTGTTACGTAGCTTTGCGAACAAACGGGCTAGTTAGATATCTGGACTGCGTCCTTAATCCCAAATTCTAAAACCCCTCGCTTATATTTTCCGGGTTCATTCGATCATGAGAAGAAATGAGAAGAAAAAAAACCAGAGATCATGATCATCCCGAAAGTCTTCTTCAGGGTAGCTCCTTCCAGCCAACGATATACACGTTTCCATGTATATTCTGCACTAGTGCGGTTAGATATACCTACTGCGCGAATTTTCAAACAACGGTGTATAAGGCCGGGGTATGGGGGTCTAACGAACCAGTGGGATGTAAATCTATGTAGATTGGAGTCTCCTTTTTGCGCCCGAACTGTGCACCAGCAGTCTAGGTAGCGTCCGTCTTTCTCTTTCCATTTCTCTTTCCCATTCTCTTACTCTTACTATTACCTCGCGCTCTACCCCATCCCACCCCGCGATATCTTTTATTCTTTCTATTTTCTCGACCCCTTTTCGTATAATCACTCCCCTTAATTACACCTCACCCCAGCTCACCTGACGCTGACCCAGACTTGATTTATACCACGAGTCGGGGATAGGCACCATCCCTGAAACCATTTTATACCTTATACTTAGACGTGTTTTTCTCTAGACTGTAGAGAAGCTACGAATAGGTTTTATTTTATCAAATAGTAAAAGGACCGTCTGCAGGTTTCGTGAAATTTCATCATTTTATTTTCGTTCTTGTTCTTACGGTAACGAAATAGCAATTTCCGCGGCGTGCCTCCTTTTGATAAAAGCAACAAGGAGACGGGGCCAGCCTTCTGGGGTCCCGACGCCATTAGATAAACGGAATTCATCCCCCGGGTGTCTTAGATATACGCGGGAGGAGAGGCAAAACTGGAGCCACCACTTTTAGGACAGGGATGGGTGTCGCGGGATTTTTGTCACCGGCAATCTGCATAGATTTACATCCGTTTAGTCGCTTAGTTAAACGCGTTATCAAAGTCGCTTTCACGCGGGTCGCCTACGGGACATTTCACCGTAATAGAGGGTCATTCCTCGAGAGTTGAGCAGGGCAATCTCTCTCGTCTCCGGTTCTCTTCATCTAAGTTTCCTATAAATCGTATCAAAGAATCTGGTGTGTTGAATCCCAAAAAATCTGGTTAAATTCCACTTATGAACTATCAAGTTTTTGAAAAAACTATTTCAAAATCCAAATATCGCTGGCACAAAACACCCTCCAAACGTTATTAGCCTGTCCTATCGAATCCGGGGCATAAGGCTGCAGCACCACCGGAATAGAGAGTGAGTGAGTGAGAGAGAGTGAGAGAGAGAGAGAGAGGGAGAGAGAGAGATTTTGGGCAAGCTTAAGGGGAAATACCCTAAATCCTAATAATTGGTTGACTCTAATCCTGCGGCAGGGATGGAGGACTTCTACAGGAATGTTTCGTCGGTTATACGTGGCCCATTAGTTTCAGTCTAGAGCAATAAAAAGAACAATAACGCCGGCAGTCCACGCCATAATATATACACATATATACAATATTATATAGATCTGTATATAGGCTAGGGTAGGTACATAGACAAATGTATATAAACGTATGTGTCAGGGTAGCGAAAGCCCTTCGAACTGGCTCTAAAAACTCTACCTATTTCGCTATTTCCTACATGGATATGGGAGGCGAAATCCTCTTTAGCAAGCAGCTAGCTGGTATAGGGATACACGTCTCTGTACGAGGATAAGCCGAGAACCAAATGAAAAGCAAAAGCAGTTTGGCGTGCCGTTGCAGGCTATAATAGTATACGAAATAAGGAATTAGTTTTGCGGTTATAACCGCCGGTTGTATTATACGCCAGTTGGTATTCTTTATTGTTAACTTTACAACTCGACTTTCTCGGACAAATGTGTGTAGCGCACATACGTGTACACCTTACGCCCCTATTCCTGTGTGGTGAAAATTCAGAAAGTGCAGGGTGCGGGTCTAGTGCGGGAATATAACATGCGACATGTACATGCACTGGCCCGATCGCATCGCGGAGTGTTTTCTTATGCAAAACACCAGTCAACCGTTACCATCTTCGTCGCGATAAGAGAAATGCGAATTAACTTTACCTCTATTATTTAAATAATATACATGAAACAACCTGAGACCAACCCCGTTTCGTTTACCCTCGTTGTTTCGATTCGTAATAAAACGAGCTTCTCGCTTCGTTTGCTTATTAATTTATTGATAACATCAGTCGATCGTATCTTTTGAAACGATTTTAATTTTTTTTTTTTTTTTTTCTTCAGGGTAAAGAGACGAAAGCATGACGAATAGCTCCCTACGTCTAACCACGTTGGTTTATACACCGGTTATAAAACGACAGAGTAATTGAACGAGGCACAGACAATCGGAAACGCACTCTGATTCGATTGCCAACTCGTTTTGTTAGACCGATAAAAATCTCTACGTAACGCGTCAGCTAGAAGAGATTAAGAGGAAGAGAGGAATAGAGAGAGAGAGAGAGAGAGAGAGAGAGAGAGAGAGAGAGAGAGAGAGAGAGAGAGAGAGAGAGAGAGAGAGAGAGAGAAAAATTATTGAGAGATTTAAATCTGGGTAAAAAAATTCAAAAAATTATATAAAAAAAAGAAAAAATAGAGAGAGAATTATACGACTCGAAACCCAGGCTGTAAAGACTTTGTAGCGACGTGCCAACGCGGATAACAAGAAGACTGATGTATTACAGGGAGATCGGTGAGTACAGGGAACGGATGACGGGACTACGAAGTGATTGCATGATTGATTGGCACGGGGTGTGTAAACGTAGGGGTGAAATATATCAAACGACGTCTCAGTAAATCAGTCAGTCAGTCATTCGTTCATTCATTCATTCATTCATTCATTCATCCAGTCAGTCAGTCAGTCAGTCGTGGTATTCCGCGTGCTTTAGAATATTTGTTTGCAAAATTGGAATCCATGGCATGAGGAGAAAGACTGTGTAAACGTAGAAATACCGTCGTGAGAGAGACGGCTAGACGTTACAGTCAATCGAACGTCAGTCAACCGTCACATAAGGCTAACCTTTCGCGAACTTATCTTGCTGGGTTTTATTTGTGAAAGGGAAAAATCGCGTCAACTATATTATCCAAAAGGAGTTGGGAACGATCTCAAAACTTGGTTTGATCGTTTATTTAATTTTAAGGAGGATTCGTACCATTTAGGGAATAAAAAAAAAAATTAAAAAAATTAAAAAAAAAAAAACAAACCTCTAAGATTTCGCAGTTTTTATTATAATATACGTAGGATAAGGTATAAAAAAGTTTGGATCGTATTACGCCCGTTCTAAACGACCGTCCTCGGTATTTCAAAACTTAACAACGACACAGATATAAAAGAAGAAGAAGGAGAAGATGACAGAAAAAGGAAAAGATATAAAAAAAAGAAAGAAAAAAAAAAAAAACGGAAGGAAATCCACCTAATTTTGAAGTTTGAAAAGAAAAATAACTTTTTATACCTATTCCTCAGTGCTGCTATTAGCTTGGAGGGAAATGAATATGATATATTATAGAAAGTGAAAAGAAGTCGTAGCCTTGGACGTATTAGAGTAGTGAATCAATTAACCCTCTCTACGCGATTAAACAATTAATATCTCGCGACTGAAGGCAATTAAGAAAAGCTATATGGATATATGCTTACATGGGTGAGCCGAGGTTTCTCCCCCCATCTTCCACCGTCTCTGGTTATACCTGTGAGATTTTAACGTCGACTATATCGCGACGTGGAGGAGTGGAAGTAGACTGATATAAGGGTAGAAGAGAAACGTTCAATTCAGTCTTCTGCAGACTTGAGGTTAAACGTGGCAGAGGCAAGCTAGGAGGTAGCCGCGATATGGTAGCGTTGATATGCAAAGCAAGCATTCGTCTCTGTCTTGAATGCAGTTTAGTTTCACCCTGGCTAACAAAGTATAGTAACTTCTTCGCAGAATGGAGTGAACGACGAAGACAAAGAAGTGGGTAGGAGGTAGGTACGGGATGGGGATGGGGATGGGGATGGGGATGGGGATGGGGGTGGGATGGAAAGACCGAGCGACCTAGCCGTTTTCGAGTACGGTGGCAAAAGATTGTGCTTATGATTACAACCCCGACGTTGATCTCTCCCCGCGATTACTTCAAAAGTAAAACCCGAGCAACCCTGCACCTACCCTATCTCAACTCTTCAACATGTCCTTCATGGCTTAGTGCCGCAGCGAGAGGAAAGAAACTTTCATTTTCTCATATTTTTTCCCTTTCTTATTTTCGCCCTTAGCCAAAATAAGGAGCTTATGAGAAAAAGCAGGGAACTAAACGGCCGAGTAAAGTCAAAATTTTTCGACTATCAACATTTTCGCCAAGTTAGATAATTCGTGTAACATACAGCTGACATTATCTTGAATATGTACAGCATGAACGGGGGAGGACGTTTTCCCTTACCTATATCTCACCGTTTCTCTTGTTCAGAATTCATCTGACGGTTAATAGCGGTCGATGGAATAGAATTGGGTTGGATTTTATGTGTTCCTGGGACTGAAACTGGAACTTATCTCGCCCGGTGATCTAAATCGGTAGTTAATATAGAATCCCTGTTAGATTGGACGTCTCCTCCCCCCCATTTCTCTCTCTCTATCTCTTTATCTACCTATATTAAACCAATCAGGATATATATATATATATTTGCGCGTTCAATACGCATCTAGATATACGTATAGTACCTTATATACCCTCGCGATAAGATATTATCTAATTCGTTTATCTCCGTCCGAGCGAATGATTTATTTCACCTAAATTAACCACTTTGTATTACAATCGTTCTGCCTGCACGGTGTACTAAACCATTTGGAAAAAGCATTTCAAATCTCTATTTCGGTGTTAAAAATAACGAATGATAATAAGGCGCAGGGTGAACGAATAAAGAAATGGGGAAAAGAAAAAGGAAATAATATAAAAATTATATAAAATAAGAGAAGAGAAGCGGAATAAAAGAGAGAAGAGAGTCACGCAGGGGTGGGTGCTCGCATCCCGTAAAATTACTCTTGGACCTACTGCTGCAGGGGCTCGCAGGAAGGGTCGACACTCTACGTATCTGCCTAATGTCTTCTTCGACGTTCCGTGTACTCGGTTAAATATATATATATATACGTATATATAATACGTACGTACACTTATAAAGTGGAGGTACCTTAAGGGATGGAGTTTTACCTAAGTAGAAAGAAATTAACTCCCAGAGAGATTTCGCGAGTTGGTATTCGGTAGGAGAGCGAATCGATGGAGTAATTATTTCAAGGTATACCTACGATCTGTAATTAATTTTAACATGAGGACTTGGTTTATATATAAAAGTCGATGACTCGAATCTCTCCCTCTTTCTCTCTCTCTCATCTCTACATCTTCAGTGCATTTAAATAGCGTCTGAAAGCGGAGATCGAGGGACAATTTTACCGCGAGTGCATCAGACAGTTTCAAAGGGCTCTCGTCGTCCTCTCAAGATCTTGAGCGATTTAACTATGGTTTGAATAATCCCCTCATTTCCCGAATATATAGTATATCCAACGAGTATTTTCGTCCTTATATCCATACGTATATGGGATTTTAAAACGTTGGTGTAATATAAACGTAAAAAACACGGATTAATGTCGTACGATTTTGTTTTTTCTTTCTTTCTTTCTTTTACTCTTTAAATTTCTGTTTTTTAAACGATACATAAACCGAAGCGGACCATACCTGTTCGAACCTACATAGGGGTTGACTCGAATTCCACCGGAGCCTAACACTTAGCCAAACCCATTCTGCCAAGAGATTAGAGGGCAGAATCTAGGTGTAGATCTGTGTGGGAGTCGGATGTGCACTCAATACAGGGTGTACTCGTGTAGATGAAAAATTTCTCTCGCGATATACACCCATTTTCACTCGCAGTTTGTCAAAGATAAAAGTAGGTATACACACCCACATACTTTTTATTTTTGGGGTTTGGTTTTAATTCCAAAATTGCAGACTATAAACGATGGAATGTGAGAGGTTTAATTGCTTTTTACTAATTAACTCACTCTCTCTCTCTCTCTCTCCTTCTCCCTCTCGCGTATAATTGAGTGAAACAGCATAAAAAAAGCAAAAAAAAAAAAAAAAAGGGGTAATAAAAATCGAGTTGACTTAATTAACAACGTTCAGCGTGAGTAAAATTGAATGAGTAGAGACCTAATTAGCTCGTAATGTATACATTTCCGACATTATAACATTACACACATCGTTTCAAACATATTTTCGTACTACTCGTTTTCGCATAGTATTTAGAAAAAAATTCGGTGAAAATTTGAGCCCATTCTCGGATAATTTTTCCTCAAAGTTTGTAATTGATAGAGTGGGAAGAATACGAAAGAGGTAATCTCTCTAATGGTGATAAATTTCTTGCTAAGGTATCGCCATGGTTCAACGTAGGTATAATACCATATCCCACGTTGCACCGACGTGAATAAGGGAATCCTATCCTATGTCTTCGAGACGTACAATGTTGTTACATAGGACAATGTCCACTAACCACTGGCCAGAGTCCAGAGTCTACAACGTGCTGTGGGCACCAGACCGAGTGCGTCTCGTGAGTCGTGACAATGAATACATCAGGCGTCCATTTACACCCACATCTAAATTTGCATTTACATTTAGATTTGCATTCCCATTTCCACCAATACCCTCAGGTACCACAAGGTCCTAGCGTAGGTATAATACACACGTACACCAATATATGCGACTACATACATGTCTAGATTTATAGCGAATGGATAATTACATCTAGTGTATCGTTTAGCGAGGTTTTGGTCCATATTTTAATCAGGATAGGGTTGACGGCAATTAATGAAGCAAAGGATGATATCGGAGGGTGGAAATCGAGGAATATGTCTGAGTGATGGCGTTGATGTGGAAAGGATGAGATGCAGGTAGGAATATCGAATGCGGTGGAGTGGAGTGAAGTGGAGTGGAGTGGAGTAGAGTAGAGTAGAGTGGAGTGGAGTGGAGTGTTCGTTTTTCTTCCTCGATTTCAATCACGCGATATCTCGACCTCCCGGGGTTAGATAATTTAATTGTAAGGGTAAGGAGGTCGGGGCCCGACAAAGTGCTGTACCATGATCAAAAAGGCAAAGTGCGGGGATCCAAGGATCCAAGAATCTGCAAGAATCCGCAAGAATCCGTAGGATTCGAAGAATCGGAATACCGAGCGATCCACGCCTTTACCACTCCTGTTTCGTCCTCTCTTTGATAAGCACAGTTACTCTCGCGATCACGGAGGAACTTTGAAGATAGTCAAACTCGGGAGATAGAAAAGCGAGGAAGAGGTATGAGGGAACGTGAGTGGAGAGATTAAAGATTCAAAAAGTGTAAAAATAAAGGATTCGAGTCAAAGTTCGATCACCTCTCTTGTCCGTGAAACGAAGAACTTGATCTGAAGCCGAATGGGAGCCGCGTATAAATTAGTCGGTTTCTTATAAAGATTGATCGGAACTTAATCAGTCCAGAGGATAGTATTTCTTCCACATCTTTTTTCGCTAAACTAATATATCGAATGTCGGGTGAAAAGGAAAAGGGAAAAGGAAAAGGAAAAGGAAAAGGAGAAGAAAGAAAGGGAAGAAAAAAAAAAAATGGAAACGATGGATTCAGGCTCGTCGGCGCCCCTATATTATCTGACAATTCAATATCGTAGCTGATTTATGAAAGTGTGTCAATAAAAAATTACAAGTTTGGGAAAAGTTCGCGCGCCCTTATACATAGGGGCTCTAAATCAATGTAGGTAGGTAGGCCGGCTTCGCGAGGTTCGAGTTCCGAGGGTTTTAGGGGGTTGAGGTAAAAAGGAGGAGCGTGGAGCGAGAGAGAGTGAATGACTGAGTGAGCGAGTGAGATAGTTCCGAAAGAGACGATGGGGGCCGATTGGCCCAGCAAAGTCAATCTACTTCGAGCTACTAAGAGAGGCAGTAGAAGCATCAACCAGGCACAAGATTGAGGAGAGACCAGAGGCGAGAGGACGGAGTGCCGAGTATATACTACATAATATAAGGCCGTCAGGAACTGATCTGGCAATTGGGATCAAAACATCATCCCCTAGACGCCCCGCCGAAGGAGGGTGACGCCCGTCGTTGCCCCAGACCTGAATTTTTATTTTTTCTTCCCTCTGCAGCCCAGAATCATATTATATATAAGACGATAAAATATTCATTTATCTAAATGGATATATCCATATCCATATCCATATACATGTATGTATACAATACATAACATGATTGACGAAAAATTTATTTAATTAATAAAAAAAAGAAAAAAAAAAAACAGAATCTGCAAGTTAATCGTTAAGGAAAATAAACTTTTTTTTAGATGTAGCAGATGTAGCAGAGGGGCTTGTTGAAATTCAATTTTTCACCCTTTCACAAGCACCCCAATGAACAGAAAAGAAAAGAAATAAAAAGAAGAGAAAATAAAAGTAGGGAAAAAAAATGGTGAAAAACTATTATTGAAAGTTCGCGCGGTGAACCAGCCCTTTTGTACCCTTTCGAGCTGCTCGGTAACCAAGGGGTAGCGTATTGTTGATTTATTAGGGCGACAAGCACCGCGATAGATATATACGTATATACCTATGTAGGACCTGGCAGTAATCAGTCGTGTGATAATTTATCAATTAATCATTATACAACAAGGAATAATTAAAAGAAAAGGTAAAATAAGGTAAAGAAAGGAGAACCCCTGGCTCAATATTTTCCTCCCTGTAGTTTAGATGAGAATTTTCTACACGAAGTTAGAAAAAATAGAAGAAAAAAAACAAACAAAAACTCCTCGGAAAGCCTAGAGGAACGACAAGAGACCTTTAGTTACGGTCAGTGAGGACGAATTAATCGTCAAGGACAGCGGAAAATCCCTGGGGGTGTTAAACCCGAGCGAAAACCCTGGCCCAGATTCGTCCTAAAACTTAAACGGCCGCGTGCATCACCGTCTTCAACTCGTCTGGCATAATCCCAGGTCTTTAAGGTCGCTCGGCTAACTAACTAACTAACTAACTAACTAACTAACTAACTAACTGAAGGGATATCGTTGAAGTTTTTAAAAGGGTGTAAAAAAGAAAGAAAGAAAAAAAAAAAAAAAAGAAAAAGAAAATTATCCAAAGATGTAGGGATGACGAAAATTTCTATTACGATTTATACAATAACTACCCTGTTGACAACCAGACCAGATCCATTCATCCCCTAAATGATATAACCGAAGTTGGAGAATGTTTCGATTTGGTTTTAAGCTTACGATTCAAGTTTTGGGGAAAACAGGAAGCCGCAATGGTTTCTGGTAAGAGGAATAGCATAGGAAGAAGAAGAAGAAGAAGGAGAAGAAGAAGAGGAGGAGGAGGAGGAGGAAGAAGACGAAGAGAAGAAAGATGTATCGTTGGTCTGACGGGTTTCCCCTGCAGTTAGAAGGTTAGGGGTAGGAATACGCGGTTGTTGATGCCCTCGCGGTAGTTTTCTAGGACGACAAACGTCCCTGTTCTACGAACTGGAAAGTGGAAACGCGAGCTGAACCAAAAGTTTTGTACGGTATTAAAAAGACCGTAGAGTTGCTCTCTTCTCTTTCCCCAACCCCTCCAGTACAGTATATACTAGTGGCTGGTCCACCTCCATACTTTTCCACTTCCGCAAGTCCGCCGTTGAGTTTCTGAGAGCTTCGTCTAATTCTCTTTCTCTCTTTATACGTATATATGTATCCTCTTCTCTCCCTCTCTCTCTCTCTCTCTCTCTCCGTTTTAATTGCCCGAAGCCGTACCAATAAACTCGGAATTTAGGACGGTTTTACTCACTTGGGTTGCCGCCGTTCCGTTCTGCCCCATTTTGCCAAGCGAGTTCGACGTGGACCGAAGATTCCACAAATTCACCCTCGCCCCATTCCCCAAATCTTCGGCTCGTTCTTTTGCCGAGATACCTACTAGACGTTCATTCGACGATCGGCTCTTACAATTTACTCCCTCGCCCTATGGCCAATTCGCGATTAAAAGACATTATAAAAATCGTTAATATTATACTACTTTGTTTAAGGTAGAAATAAAAACCACCCCCCTGCGATGCCTGGCAGTAATAAATAAACGGTTGAAAAAAAAAAAGAAAAAAGAAAACAAAGAAAAAAAAAAAGAACGAACCTCACTACGTTTACGTTTTGCTAATCGTCGAGAAAACAGTAAAAATAAAATTGAAAAAGAAACAAAAAAAAAAAAAAATACAATTTAAAAGCTTTTCTACCCCCTAATATATTTTTACGCCGTGAGAAAAAGAAGAAGAAGAAGAAGTGGAGGAGGAGGAGGAGGAGGAGGAAAACGAAAAAAAAAAGTAGAGAAAAGTACGATTTTTATTGGCACGAAAATCGTTTTTTTATTCAAACTGCACCCGTTTAAATATGCATTTTGAAATCTTTAAAAGCATTTCAATAGATCGCATATTTTTTCTTTTTTTTTTTTTCTTTCGCGGTTCTTATCGGGTGAAATTTTATAGTTGATTTAGTACCGAGGAGTGAGGAATTTCAAATCTTTCGATTCTGACGTGTTTAATAGTTTTTGATTTTACTTCGTTTCTTGAATTCACATGACGTTAGAAATGGCCGTCTATGTAATACAATAAATGGGAAATATAATTTTCATTACAATTTCAGAATTTATTTAACCAAAAACCGTATGCGACCGGTAAACAGTAAACAGATAACAAAATCCAATTACCAATTACCCAAAGTCGTGTTTGGTTATTAGCGTATAAATATTATTCGATGTGGGGGTGGAGGTGCAGGGTAGCTCTACCTACCCTACTGCACCATGTAAATGTTGGCAGTATTCATTTCTATGCAAATTATTTGATATGCAAAAACGATTCTTTTCGTTTCATTTCTTCTCTGGATGTATATATGTATTTTTGCAATCTCGTAATTAACCAGCTACGTTATTTTGTATTTTTTCTGTTTATTTTTTATTTTTTTTTTTACAATTATTATATCGTATAAATTATTCAAATCCTGTTGAATCAAAATTATTTAAGTATAATCAGATGAGATTGATATAACGAGAAACTGTAAGAGAGAGAGAAAAATGAAAAAAGAGAAAATTAGTATGTATTATGAAATGGGATACGAATTGAAAAATTGTCCCTTTTCTTCTTCTTCTTCATTTCCCTTCCTTTTCCCTTTCTTTAAACTTCAACTTTTATTACTTACGGGAGGGTGGTCTGGAAAGATTGAGAAGAGAAAAAAATGGAGGTAAAAAAGGAAGAAAAAAAGGTACACGGACAGTGTAACGCTATTTGCTCTCACGCGAAAGAGACTCTTTCTAAGAGAACCGAATAGGAAGGAAGAAGGAAAGAAAAGGGAAGTAAAGTTTCGTCAAGTTTTCTGGTGCAGAACCGCCGGTTCCCCGTTTCTTCGAAACTTGGATAAGCCACGTTGCTTCGTAGAGAGATGAAAACAAGAAGAAAGAAGAAAAAAAGGGATACACATGAGGTACAGACATACGTACAGGTGCGTATGACTAGCGAATGAGCTCGCCACCCCACAATTTATATCGTATGAAAACCGCATCTAGGATAGTTACAAGCCCTGGAATATATCGAACGAAATAAATACGCGGACGAAACTGCAACGAATTACCATAAATCTAATATATCAAGATGAAAGATTTATTCGTGAGGTTTTTGCTATCTGAAAATCGAGAATTAGAAAAATTTTCAAACCGAAAGAAAACTAGGATCAAAGCATTCCCTCAAATTTCGTGACACAAAAATTACGGCATAAATCCTCGAGTCCAATTCGATACGATGTATTTCCGCGACCCAGAATTACATCGCAGTGTCTTCTATACACGTGTATATGTACGCGTACACATATACGTCGAAAATTTAGGAAAACTTTTTGGACAAGCCATGTGCAACGTCGGATCGTAGCAAAACGTCTGGCCTGCATTCGCGCGTATAGAATGTCAGAGGGGTAGTTTCGTGTTTTGCTTATACTGTTTCTGCGCCAGGTTTTGCTCTAAAACTGAGCATTGGATACGGAACTAAAATTCCGTCTCTCTTTATCCGGTAAACTTTATCCCGAAAAGTATTTGCGAGCGTATAATGTACCGTGGGGATAAAAAAAAAGGGTACGAAAAATTCCTCAAGATTTCCCATTTTCTTTTTGTTTCTAAACCAACATTGGTGGAAATTTTATTAACTAGATAAAAAATAGAAGTTAAAATAATGTTATTAAAGACAACTATGGACCTACGACACGATGCGCACGCGGATTACTGTAGCTTATGCTGTAGGGTAGTACGGTTAATGTTTTATCATTAGGAAACTGTATTATAACAGTCAAGTAATTATAGCTCCCGGGAGTTGGGATAATGTCGGGCGTCCGGGTCTTCCGAGGGCCGCAAATCACCAAGCAACGAGAAATTCTGTCTGGTAGTCTACGTAGGTGTATATATATAGTTACTCCAACCCCCCCCCCCCCCCCCCCCCCGCAGTAGTAGATAATCGCGAACTAGTAGAATACGGTATGGTAGAAACTTACCCCCAAACACATATGTACGTATCATACCAAAGAGATCTTGTAATTTTTTGAAAATTCATACTTTTTCTTTCAGTGAAAGCAAAAACAATTTTCATACATATTCCGGAATATTTTTGGAACCCCGAGCTCCGAAGTGTGTCATATGTATGTATGTAGGTGTAGCTAGCTGTGACTACGGATAATGGATATAATAACCGAAGCACGTGCGTGGGCTAAAGAGAAGATAGAGCAGTGTGTATAATGGTGAAATCGCTGCTGGCACAACGTTTAGATAATAAATTATAATAATTATCCCCATAGCCATCAGGTCCACGTGGTTCGACCGCGCGCCATATTGCCACCCTGAAGTTATATATCTATAGTATAAAAATTGGTAAAATTGGGAATACGGAAAAGCGCGCGAATTCCACTTTCCTTTATTTTTTCGAAAACGTTATTAGACCAGTGTGTGGGATATTCCGCGATTAGGAAATGGCACAATTTCTTTATAATAAATCGTAGAAAATCTAATATCGCAAAAATTCTAATTTCCTATACCTGCCCGATGATTAATTATAAAATATGTCGCGTAGTACATACGAATTTAATCCACTGTAATAGTGAGCCGAAAATCGATTGTGGTTTTGGGTGTATATCTCACGATTCACGTTCAATCTAGAAACATATATTTGTGCAGGCAGATGGGAAAAGCCACGTAGTAGATAGAGAATGGGGGTAGTAGTTACATAATGTATGCATAAAGTGAAACTACTACGTTCTGTCTAGCTACCGATGTGCTCTATATGTAATATATATATATATATATATATGTTATATATGCTCCATGTGTTCACGATGCTGTTTCAGAACCATACTAAGGTTTCTCTGGTGAACCGACCCTGCAGCAGGATCCTGGATCAGGATACTATTGCCTAACTTATATATCGAGAACGTTTGTGGGATTTCGTGAGATCGTAGAGGTTCAATTCTCAGAGTACTACCAAGGGAGTGTCTCTGCATAAGGATATAGTCTAGCAATACCGATTGCTTTCAGAGAGATTTAGAGTGAATTAATTAACCCCCAGAGGTAAGATATATTACCGGGATACAGATGAACCCACAGCTTTTTCCTCACCTTTTACCTTTTCGAACTTAAGAATAAAACAAATTTTATTCTCTGTATAACAAGGTGCGAAAAATGTATAAATTTATCGAACAATATTTGACGATACTAATGAAAATATATGCCAATATAATATCGATTACCTATATCCTATACAGGTACGCGAAGAAAAGCGTAGGTTTTATAGAGTCTGAGCATCGCTCGAAAGGCGTTTCGTTTTATTTTATTTTATTCCTCTAGATCCTTGCGGGGTTTTCATGACAAACAAAAGGAACTGGGGTAGGTATAGGAGAGAGTGAAGTGTCAGAAGGCTGGCCTGTGCATATATAAGCGTTTGCGAAAACAGATCCTCGGTAAGGGCGCAGGAAAGTAAAGGAAGGACGAAAGAAAGGAAGGAAGGAAGGAAGGAAGGAAGCGAAGCGTCTGGTAGGCACTAAAGTTTCGTCAGTATGCGGTATCATTGGCGCCTACTAAAATATGAAAATATTATCGAGAATTTATCGGGGTTAGAAATTGGATCTATATATCTTTTTCAAAAAACATCAGACACATCTACCCCTCCGTGAAAATACCCTTAACCAAAAACTCTGCCCTATTTCGCAATCAGGCAGAAACTTAAGCGCAGATTTACAACGAGTTAAGGAAGGAAGGGATGATATTTTATGATTTAGTATTATAAAGAGAAACAGGGATAAGGTCCTTTATTATCCCTCTATTACTTTACTCGCACGAACTCTCGAGATTTTTATTACTTCAAACCTATCCGACAACAATTTTAAATACACGATATTTTACGGCTAGAAAATATTCACGAACCCCTATAGACCAGAAGATACAGAACCATAAATTTTCGATCGTCGAATAAGGGTAGTAGGTGTATAAAAACCGTCCAATCAATTATATTCGCCCCCTAAAAACGCTTTCCGCAATCTAACAATTTTTAGGACCAATCTGCGTATGCACATCTTCTTATCTTGTAGTCTGCTATTCTTATTTTTAGTTTTTTTTTGTTTTTTTTTGAGGGGGGTTGGGGGTGGGTTGGTGGATTCGCAGGGTTGATAATAAAATAAAGCGAAAAACAGGGAAATCAATGAATAAGTGAAGCGATAACGATTTCTGTGCAAATATATTATAGACAGACAAAGTGAAAAGTGTGGAAACTGTAATCCGCGTATATCTGAAGACAATAAGAATTAAGGAAGGTGTGGATACGGATAGAGGAGCAAGAAGAGAGAGAGAGAGAGAGAGAGAAAATGGCACATTCAGCAATCCCAAAAGCTGCAGAAACTGAACCGATCCGAAGCGGGGGTTAGGCATGAACCTTTGCGCCAGGCACCTATACCAACTAACGAACGTCTACGATCCAGAAGGATAAGGGAATGTCTGCTAATCCTTTACAGGGAATTCAAGTGATAAATTTAGTAAATCCGGAGTTTCAGGCACGCCCAGTTTCGCTATTACTACTAGTAGGAAGAGGAATCCCGGCTCATAGCCCTCAAGACCTCAGACACGAGAAATAACCCCCGTGCATCGCGTCTCGCAGAGAGGAAAAAAAGAAAAAATATAAGAAAGAAGAAGAAGAAGAAGAAGAAGAAGAAGAAGAAGAAGAAGAAGAAGGGAAAAAACAGAGAGGAACAAGAAAGAAAGAAGAAAAAAGAGGAAGAGGAAAAGGAAAAGGAAAAGTAGAAAACTGCGATTACAAAGAGTTTCCGCCATGCCCGCACCGCCCTATCATCTCCTTCGCGAGACTCCCGTGTCTTGCATTAAAACTTTGACACTTTGTTACGTTTTTTTTTTTTTTTCTTCTTCTTCTTCTTTTTCTTAGTCTTCGTCTTCTTCCTCCTCTTTCTTCTCTTTCCTACGCCAAGTGTAATCCCGGCCTTCCGGTACGTTGGACAAATTTCAGTTTTAGAACGAATTTCGCATCATGACGTTAACTCCCGAACCCCAACCCTCGTTCTCACCTCCCACCCCGTTCGTTTCGCATTATCCCACACCCTTGCGATGGCGCCCAACTATGGCCCACTTATCGCTCACCCTGAGCCCCGTTATCAGGTAGATGGGCATAGGCATAGGTAGGTAGAGGTTAGAGCCAGCTTTTGGAAGGCATCAAAATATCGCAGGTGACGTACCTTCTTCACCCTTTACTTACTTCTACACCCTTCACTTAGCCACAGTGAAGGGGAAGAGAACGGAGAAAGAAGGGAATAAAAATAAAAGCGGAGACGAAGTGGAGAGCGAAAAAGAAAAAAAAAAAACTAAAAAATAAAGATGGAAATATATTATATAGGAAAAGCGGAGAAAAGGCTGCTGGAGATTTCGGATAAGAATGGCTTATCGGTACTTCCGGGATAAAACCTTGAAAAAGAAAAAAAAAAAAAAAAAAAAGGAGCGAAAATCTCTCCTCCGAGAACGTTTCCAAAACATTGCGCCCCTTTTAGTTTTAGCTTTTTGGAAAAAATAAGGGAAAAAATGAGAAGCTAGTGAAAAGTGAAAAATCATTGGCAATAATCAAAAGGCCTGATTCCGTTCATTTGCTAATCGATAACGAGTTGAAGGAGGCTTTCCAAAAACGATGTGAAATTGAGAAAAAAAAAAAAAAAATAAAATGAGGTCCACACCCCTCAGCGTAAAGGATTATTACTTCTAAAGACTCAATGTCACAATCAGTCGCCGTTAATCCTCAAAGAACTGCAGTTACATCCGTACCTAGGACCTCCTTTTCATCTTTATACTTATTTCTCTGCTGAAAACTGGCGCAGCAATTTAGCCAAGGGGATGGTTCTCTGAAATCTATTACCACTGCAGAAACTCAGAGATCTTTCGATTACTCCGTTCATTGTATACTAGGGTGGTCCTTAATTTGATCATTTTCGAATTCGGGAAATATACACAAAAAAATGTAGCCAAAACCTCAGGTTCCTATCTCAATTCAAATTACCGCCTCAAAGTCTTCGCATTTTCCCATTTTAATAAAACACGATTTCTGACATTTGTGGGTTGATTTTTTATTTATTTTTTTCTCTTCCTATTTCAGTATAGCTCCGAAAAATCTGAAAGTCGGTACACTCCTTACCTGCAGTAGTAGATATTTCGTGAAAATTTGTCAGATTTTTAACGACGCAATTTTCGGAGTTATACAGCGCGCGAAAAAAAAAAATTAAAAAAATCTCTTATCCCGAAATTGAAAAATGTGTAAATTTTAACGGATTAGAGACCACCCTAATATACATAAGATCGGGGATAAATATTTGAAGTAAAAATACTTGACTGGAAAGTGAAAAAAATGCGATTGCTATTTTCTTCGCTTTGAAATATCGAGAGGAAAGAGGTAATGAGCGGAAATAGAGGTGAGGGTGTGTTTGAATACATCTAAAACTGAGGCGACCCGGTATATAACCGCGATGTATATATATATATATATATATGTACCTTACAACCTAATAACGTCAAGCATTCCTATTCGGGTAAAGTTTCTTCCGAAAACTATCAGCCCAACTGGGTCTCGGAGCGGTCCGTGTACTTTGATCTCGTTAGGTAAACCCTGGGGTATTTTCGGGAATGCAGATTTACGAGTAAAAGCCAAGCCGCATATGTACGCTAGATCCTCGTCCAACCGAGTATTTGAACCGTGCTGACCGAGGCAAGCGCAATCCCCGATACTTACCAATTTTATTTTCCTCCCTCCGACTTCTCTCGTCTTACTTTTACGTAAAATGAAGAAATAAATGGAGACAGATACAGATGCAGCGAGCCGTTTCAAATCTATAACCTAATGAATAAACAAAAGGCTTTGTATTCGAATGGGAATAATAGAACGTCCATTCGTTCGTTGGTTCAAATTAGGCGAAGAATAGACGATTATAATGAGGGGTAGGTTCGAAAGTCTTCGCTACAGGGTACCTAGTGACAGTTAAAAATAGTAGAAAACTAGTAATATAAAAAAATCAAATTAAGGGATTAAAAAAATCAGGTGCAGAATAGCAGAGCGAGGTTCTCATCGCGTATAGGACGTTTCTCTTGATAGAATTGGAAGCAACTATCCAATTTCCGAGGAAACTCCCAAGGAATGGGGGGGATGCTGCGATGCCGAAGAACTGAGAGGCAAGTCAGCTTAGCGGACCACTGACCCGGAAACTTTATCCCCACTAGGCGGAACCATTGAAAGATTTGGCAAACGCTGACGTCATTTTCTTCTTGCCGCATGTCGCTGAAGCGGGATCGAAGGAAGCTCAGGGGGTTGGCTGGATAATCCAGATATTGTCAAATCAATCGAAATAAACTATCTATATAGGCGATTGAAGAAACTTTTCTTTCAAGTGAAAAGACGGGTTGAAAAAGTAAGAGAAGAAAAAAAAAATTAATTAATTAATTAATTAATTAGTAATTAAAACAAACTATATCATCATTCCGGAGAAGAAAACAAAACAAAAAAGAGAAAAGAAAATCATGCGGACCTTTTCTACCGGGAAAAAATTTTCTCCCTTTTCCTCCCTGTTTGCGATTATTCCCAAGGGCCGAATGTCGGTGAGGCAATTTCCGGGCGAACCTTGGACTAAAATTGATGGAATTCTTGGTAATATTCGCTACGGGACTGTAACGAGACTCCAACGGGGTTGTAAAACTGTATACTTGAGACCACCAACCGAGGCAATGGTGTAAATAATTAGACAGTCTAATGCAGCGTGGTGGGTTTTGGTTTACTCAACTTATACCGAGGGTGGAAGGTAGGTACCAGATATAATGTGCCCGAAGTTTTTATGGTGTTAAAAAAATAAAAATAAACACAAGTAAAAAAAAAAAAAAAAATGAAAGATTTTATTTCATTCGTGATTATTTTTCCGACTCAATTAACCGATAGTTGATTGAATTTATTCTTCTGAATTTGAAAATACGCGTAAAAATTCGACTTCAATAGAATAAGAGAAGGGATGGTATACACGTATCTTTTGGATCTGTAAGAAGCTCTTTAAACTTGGAAATATCTTCCGCCCAACGTTACGGAAGCAACTAGGGTGTATAGTTGAAGCCACAACCGTCTATAACGTATAAAACCGTCGAAAATACTTTGGGAAAAAGTTCTCCGTCTAAACCCCGATCCTTGAACAGATCAGGATCGTCCTTCTTGCACCGTGCGCTCGAATATACGAGAAAATACCTCGAGTTTGGTAGACTGTGGATAAGATCCTTGTTCGGCTCGATCGCTCGGCCAAAATCACAGTGAGATAATATCCTGCGGGATTATACTGAGCGGGACAAGTTTCTTAATTTTTTAAGACTATGAAGGGTTGGTCGATCGATTCCCCTTTCCCAATTTTCCCGAAAAAAAAAAGAAAGGTAATGATTATTTCATCTTCCTCGTATCCAAACGGGACGAAAAATATGAGACTAAAATTCTGGATCCTGTGGTCTTTGTCTGAAAACTAGAATGGGTATATAGTTACGATAATGCAATTATGATCCACGTTATTCGTGCTCCGTGAACTTTTGGGATTAGGGATGCAAAATGGAGGACAATACATGAATACATAATTCCAACAAGCGCAAGTGGTTCTGCGGTGGTTGGTCCTGGCTAGGGCTCTAGGTACGCCAGGATTCGGGAAGACCGAAACCAACCCAGTACTTGGTTATGTGTGTGTGTACTCCACGTGTGTGTATATCGGGGTGTAACCTCTTTGCGTGGATGCAATATGTACGTGTGAATGTATGTATGCGACTAGGCAGGACCACTACTCAGGACGCGAGTTACTTCCAAACGATTTCGCTCCCATCCGATTTAACACGAGAGCTATTATAACTCCATATAGATCTAACGATGTCCCGAGTCCCGAGTCCCGAGTCCCGGTCGAGGCTACACCCATACCGAGGCTAGCTGGGATAGTGCCGGGACTCTTGCAGCTATTAGAGTTAAGCCCTGGTCCTCATAGTCGCGCGACTCGACACTAGCTGAATATCGAATAGCCGAATTAATCCCTGGCACGGGTGTGGAGCGAATTGTTTCGGGATTACGATGAAAAAAAAAAAAAAACGAAACATCGAAAAACAGTAAAATTCTAGAAAACAAACGATATACATACATGTTCCGAATTTATTTAAACCTTATACCGATAATTGAATTAATTTTGCCGGAGAATTTTTACCTCGAACAAAATTTTCGATGCGCGTTGATAAAAGTGGATTTTTTTCTTTCCCATTTTATCTTTTTTTTTTTTTTTCTTTATCATCATTCTGCATACGTAGGTAGATACTGGAAATAAGCGAATAAACGTACTGTTGTATGCGTATTCCGTACGACCAAAGCGCAGTTATGCGATTTTGAATCGAGACCAATATTCGCGAATGCCATAGTGGTTGAGGATTGGCGTTCGTTGTTACGACATGTAGTATACCTAGGTAGATTTTTTATTGCAACAATTTCAGTTTCATTTCGCAAATATGCAAATTACTTATTAAAATAGACAAGAGTTTCCTCTCGCGTTGTATAAATTTCTTTTAATCCCCTGCCCCGCCCCGAATCCCGGATGCTTTTTCGTCATTGATCAGCTCGCTCGGTCTCCCGAACTTCAATTAATCTAAGTTACGCAAAAATGAGTGAAAAAAAGAAAAAAAAAAAAAATTAAAAAAGAAAAAAGAAAAAGGTTGCAAATGATAATCTAATCCCTGGAAGTTCCCGCACAGCATTAATTATCCTCCTCTGTCTGGATGTTCATTTATCTATTCCCTCGAGGTGGTACACGAGGTTGGGGGTTGATATTTTTAGTGGTCAAGAGGTATAGTAGTCAGCGGTTGTCGGCCATAATTCAATTTTAATCACAACGAAAAGCAAACTTTGTCCGGCGTCTGTGAAGAGAGTAGGTGAAACAGAGGCGACATACCGGACACAGTATGGTCCTAACAAAACAAAGCTAGATTAGGCTGGAAGCTGTGGGTTGATAGGGTGGCAATCAGAGCGCAGTGCAAGATAGATCAAAGGGATGCTGCTACGGAACATGTTGTCCATCTATGAACAAACCCCGCACGTGTATAACCTAACGTAATCAACGGGTCGCGGTAGCTAGCAGCGCGAGCTAGAGGAAACGTAGAATTGTCACGGCTTCTCCTACGCCTCAGGTGTTGGTCCTGGTGGGATATGGAAGCTGTGCTACGGTAGCCCACACCCGCTGCGTTCTATGAAAGTAGCTTTAACCACCCGGCAATAGGGAGAACGAGGATATAGAGTAGAGTAAACTAGCTAGCAGGCTAAACAATCGCGTGTATAAACATTCCCATATGTATACGTGAGCCTCTAGACGCTAGAAGACTTTTACCACCCCATCAATGCGCACAAAGGGGTATGTATGACGCATAATTTCTTAGCTCACTGAGGAAATGCCTACGGCGCGGCGTCTCAAATTTATTCGTCAAACGAGATTTCTTTAAACTTTTTATTTTTTTTTTTATGTATTTCAATATTTCAAGGGTAGGTACCGGTGGTTTAGGTAGAAAAAAGAATTTCGAATATTTCAATACGAATCTTGACATCCTCGGAAAAAACGAATATCAAAATCCGGTTGAAAAATGAATCCTTGAAATTTCTGTTTTTTTTTTTTTTTTTTTTTTTGCCCCCCGTCAAGCGGAGAATTTCAGTCTAACTAATTATCGATGTGAATGAAAATTAATTATCATTGAGTAAGAAAGAAGAAAAAAATCGGCAATATTTCTTATACGATAAATAATAGCCATAATAATAATAAGGGTAATTTTAGGTGGTGATATACGCCGGATTGGATCGTATTCTTCTCCTTCTTCTTCATCTTCTTCATCTCCGATCTGTTCCATAACGATTTTACCCCCAAACCGAGAGTCGAGTAGGTATTTGGGTCAGTGATCCAGGAAGATCCGTTCTGTCTCTGTCTCTTTGATTTGTCGACGGGTATTTTCCGCGTAGCCAAAGTGGCGTCGTCGTAGTTCCTCCCCACGTCGACGTTTCGGTTAGGTTGGTTGGTTGGTTGGTTCGTTCGTTGGTGAGGGTGAATAAAAAGAAAAAGAAAAAGAAAAAGAAAAAAAAAAGAAGAAAAAGAAAAAAAAAAAAAAAGAGCGAGTGAACCGAAGAGCTCGGAAGTGACGTAGCCATCCCGTCCGATCGTACCGGAAGAATCGGATCAATAAGTCAAGTGTCGTTTTCTGAATTAGCGAACGGGGATGAAAACTTTTCTTATTTTACTCTTTATTAAGTTTATTAATCGATTTCATCATACCAAAGGGATTAAAACTGGTTTCTTAAATCCAAGGTGCATTTATCCATGAAATTTTAATAATAATTCTTTTGACGTTATACCGTATTTCACCAAGTCCTTTTAAGCTTTTTAAACCCCGTCGATTTCACGATTTGCCCTTTAGCTAAACCCTCCGTAATTAACGTTGTCGCTTTTCTTATTCTTCGGCAAAGTATACAAATGAATATTAATTAAAGAAAATCGTTTGAAATGTTTTCAGATTTATTTCGAATCACAAAAAAAAGCTCTACGTCATTTTTTTTTTTTTTTTTTTAACCTTGAAATCTCGTGTGGAATAAAAAAAAAAAAAAAAAAACCATGAATTCGTGATCAACCCCCTCTTATCGGAGTGATCGTTGTTTGATATTTACACCCGAGTCTAATAAGGGGGATGCGTTGTATATACTTCAGGACATAAGATAAAAATACATATTTCACCCCCATTTGCCCATTTCCCGTTTTTTTTTTTTTTAATTTTAATTTTAATTTTTATTTTTATTTCGTGTTTTTTGCTCTCCGCTTTGTTTGAAAATTGTCAATTTCCGCGATTGGTTCCATAGTCCGCGAATGGATTTCAACGCAGGTTGAAAATAGAGGGATAATACACGAGTGAAAGAGAGATAGAAAGCGAGGGAGATAGGAGGTTGGTATATTCTGGTATGTCAATTTCGGAAGTGGACGTCATACCTACCCTTGGCCTCTGCCAGAATTCACAGGGGCTGTAATACCTAACGACGGCTGTGTGAAACTGCGATCGTTGCAGAACTAGAATTGGACGAACGGCATTAATACGTGCTCCAAGGGTTGGGATTTTGAGCGACATCAGCTGCCTTTGTTTCCGTGAGGTTCGTTATACAAAAACACTACCCGTTGAATATTGCTGTCGAGTATAAATACACCTACGTCGAAGCTCGCTTATACCCATATCTTTTAAAAACCATAAACCACACCCCTATCGATCCATCTGACCCTAAAAAATCTTAGAACTGTTTAAAATGTAGAAAAAAAATTGTTCGCCATGCAGCACTAGGAGTAAAATTATTATACCACGAAACGATTCGATTCCTATGTCATATCGCATAAATAACATATTGGAATCGGATGAAACGAACTTACATCCTGCAACAATGTTCACCGTATAAATCGAGGGTCGTAGTAGTAGAATTGATTCGTTTCATCCCCCGCAGCGGAAAGTTAACTCGAAAAAAGGATAACAAATAACCGGCAATAACTACCCCGGTGGTATCTAGGTGGTGGTTTTTTCTTTCCCTTGTTTTTCCTTCTTTCCGTTTTTACACCTTTTTCGCTCATTTAGAAGCGAGATAAAAGCCCTTATCGACGATTTTCACGGAGATCTGATACGCGATTGGTGCGAAAGTGAAAATTTAAACAACTTTAGCGAAACATAAAAATTCTAAGAGGGTAAAAAATCGCCGTAGAACGTTTCTCGGTTATTCATATATCGCGGAAATTGAATAGAACATAAGGCGTATACCTATATACTATATAGCTGGGTAAAATCTTACCTTGGATTTCCACGTAGAGCAGCGTGATGTAGCGCGTTGAAACCATTGTTGTTTGTAAGGGTTATGTCAGCTGCATGATCCAACAACAGAGCCAGCATGTCGTCCCGTTTCTTGGATATGGCATCGTGGAGTGGCGTGTCTCCTTCAGAGTCCTGTAACAAACGAAAGCGTGGATTATTGTAATGATAATAGGTAACAAGGGGAGGAATAAGAATCGCGGATAGTATAAATGGAAAATTAATTATTTCTTTTTATTTACTTCTAATTAAAACAGAGAGCGAGAAACGAGTTATGGTTTGTTGGTCCAAAGCCCTGGCGCAGCTCATATAGGTCATTTTTTCATTTTATTTCACCTCGTGGAAGTTGGAAGCGCTTTGAATCGGAGTAAATATGGAAACTATAATACATAACGATTTTTCATCCGCGTAGAAATTCTTGTGTAACGAGACTTCGAACATTCTCTCTTTGCCCTTATATAGGGGGTAGAATCGTACGGATTTACCAGACGGTATATTGTGCATCGTTCCCTCAGCAAAGAAACTGAAGGAATATGTATGTCAAAGCTCGACAGGTTCTGCAAGCATCGAATTTTATCGAAGATTTCTAAACGTTCGTATACTTGGCTAGTTGGAAAAAAACGGTTTCACAAATTTGAGTCGACGCCGAATAACCGAAACAACTTTTGAACGTATTCAATGGATTCCGCCCGGTAAGTAGATGCAGCAAAATCTCTTCGCTTGAATTTATAGTGAATTTGAAATGAGGATCTGACGAATGTTGAATGTTGAATGTTGAATGTTGGATCCGACGTTACCACGGGTTTTCTCTTGCCTGGCGTTTATTCTTTAACGAATGGTCATGAATTATTGTCAATGGTTATTAGAGAGGGAATAAAGTGTGTAGAAAAAAGAAAAAATCTATATCGCGGACCGGAATTATTTGAGGGTGGTTCGAGGATACGAGAAAAGAATAGTAAGTTACGGGAAAATCCCCACCCTGGGCCTGTCCCACAGTCTTTGAAAGAATAGTAGAAACTCTGAACTTAAAAGTGGGAACTAGGAACTCAACTGGCGACTGGAGGCAACTGGCAATTCGCAATAAGAATAAAAGAGGTTTATACGTAAGTAGTAGTAGGTATAATACGGAACTATCGTAGCTGAGAGAATGAAACTTTAAAGCCGCTATACAGACGCAGAGACACAGATGACATATAGAAATAAACAGACGTCGAAGGGGAATAGTGGGAAAGGGTTGGAGTAAAGTGAGTTAAAATTGTTTTTTTTTTTTTTTTTTTTTTTTTTTCTACACTAAATTGAAAATAGTTGCGAAATCCCGGATAACGAAAGAGAGAGAGAGAGAGAGAGAGAGAGAAGACTGGTATATTTTTATTTCCGTTTGTTTGTCACGTTTTGAAATCTGCTGAAACATATTACGTATACCTAGCTAGCGAATATCCGAAATACCGCGGGAACGAACCGAATGTCTCTATGCTGTTTCGAATCTCCGATAAAAAAATGAAAAGAAGAAATTGCCCGAAAAACAGAACTCGTCCATTAGAGTAGAAATAAAAAGAAAAAATAAATAAATAAAAGCGAAGAAATATAAACAAAACGATAACATTTTAGGGTGTTCCTTCTTTTTTTACCCTTGACAATTACCTCCCTTGAAAAAAAAAAAAAAAACTATACCTACGTAGGGTATCGTATAAACAATGGTTGGTGCAGGTTGGACGAAGCATAGAGACGATCTCGCCTTTAGCGTGAACTAACTGCGTAAATAATAGGCATCAAGCGCAGATACTTTATGGGATCAGTTGGAAAAATCCTTTGTATAACTCCAATAACTGTGGAGAATAAATCTCCTCGAGTCCGGGAGTCCGGGAGTCCGGGAGTCCAGGATTTCAGGGAGTAGTAGGTAGGTAGGTAGGTAGGTAGGTAGGTAGGTATAGGTACGCCGGGACTGCCGGGAAAACTGTCGGTATAAATGCTGGCCATACGTCACACCGTGCAGCGTTTGCCCGGAGGCTAGGGCAACCGTCGACCCGTCGTTCCCGTTGGTCCCGAAACGCCCCGTAGAATTCCATGAAAATTGGGATACGGGAAATTCCGGAATACAAGGGGGGAAGAGGAAAAAAAAAAGGTAAGGGAAAAGGGAAAAGGGAAAAATCCCGAAAGGGAAAATCGCCCTGATCTAAAATCACGAACAATCACCCTCGGAACAAAGACGATATGGTATAATCAAACCACCCCCGTCCCATTCTTTTTTTCTTTTTTTTTTTTTTAAGTTGGCTTTAATCTCTGCTTTCAAAAAAAAAAAAGCAAAAAAAAAATAAAATAAAATAACCGAATTCTTCGAAATTTTAAAATTCATAAACTATTCTAATAATTATTAACCCAGAATCGTTATTTTTTTTCAAATCGTTTCCTCACTTTTTAAATTGTCAAATTTCACTCAAGGCTTGCATATGCAGTGTATGATCATTTCCTCTCGATTTTTCTTTCTTTTCCTTTCTTTTTTTTTTTTTCCAATTTTTACTAAAGTACGCGGGGATCAGCTATAGCTAAAACAAGTTTGGCGACAACTTTTGGTTCCCCCTCGGCCTTAACTCTTGCGGCAGTCTTTCCGTGACTTTAACAAATGTCGCCGATCGGTGGAGCAAGGGCTAGCAAAGGCAGGGGTAGTCAAGTAAAGGCAAGTAAAGGCTCAGCTCAGCTCAGCTCAGCTCGATTCCCTCTTTCAAAGAACTTTTACTAAACTTAGCGTCGCTCAGCCGCACCCTGTTATAGTCGTCCATACAGTATAAATTGGGTATATAGGTATGTATACGACGATTGAGTGTATAGGGGTATGTATTGGCATCCATCGTTGTTGTTGTTGCAGAGTAACGACCTGTCATTGTTAGCGTAAGAATAGAAAGAGATTTATTAGAAGCGGAGAGGAATCGGCTAGGCTCCGAGATTCTCGTCTCTCCCTTTCGCCTTTCGCCTTTCGCCTTCAGCATTCAGCCTTTCGCGATACGCCTTCGGCTAAGGATTCTGCAGAAACGCGAATACCGCGAACAACGAATAGGAGCTACGCCCGGTTAATGGACAGCTATTGTCGAAAAAAAATCAACAATTCATAGATATCTTTATCGCGAAGATACGCTCGCTCACTCACACGCCTACACATATAGGTGTGTGATTTATGTGAATTGAAAAGAAGAAAAAAGAAAAATCGATTTCCATAAAAAAATTGCGATTCGTTTATTGGCAAATCTCGAAAGAAGAAGTCAATTTCGATTCAGGATTGTAAAATGAATGAATGAACTATCCCGGAGTCCTGTAAGAGTCCTGGAAGTATCTTATCGTCAAAAGAGGAAACAATTTCAAACCCCATCTATCCATTAATCAGTCGAGATTTGTCTGATTGTATAATTGGTAATAAAATTATAAATCTCGAAGGAATAAAACAAACTTGTTGATTTAGATTCAGGACGAAGTTTCTCTCGTTAGAAACACGGGGAACTTATTCTGTTCAAGAATAAGAGGAAAGTGTTTGAGTAAAACGAGAAGAGTCAACAGTCAACAGTCAGGAGCTAAGGATGGAAGCAGACGAGACAACAGATACGGCTAAACTTGATATATATATATATCTATATACATGTATCTGTCCGTATAGGAAGTAGGTATGGGTATAAATGACAATCAGTATCACCGTGTCGTATATCCCGTTCTGCTACTTGATTGCAGGGCAAATATTTACCCCTCTAATTCCTTCTCACACCCTTTCAACCGACATACGACATCCTAGCTGCTATCGTGTTCCAAATTGTGATACAGAGCTCTAGCTGACAGCTTCCGGTTATACAAAGAGACAAGGAATAAGGTTACGTCCAACGCCACCATGAGATAGGCGGCAATGATGTTGGGCGGAGACAAAGGAATTAATCATAAGGGATGAAATGAATTCTTCAGCTGCTAAGTACTTTTTTCCTATTTTTTGTTTTTTTTTTTTTTTTTCTTGTTCCTGTGCTTTTTCCTTTTTTCTATTTTCTTTCTTTTCCCTCATTTTCTAGACGGGGTAGAAACTCTATGAGTACGGAGCAGCTGGTGTAGCAACGTTATGCGGGTGGTGTGCTCAAGAATTTTGTTGAAACGTGGTGAAATGGAATGAAGAGAGAGTCGAGAGGATGCGAGTAGGATATAGGTACTGCAGGAGTATGGAAGAAGCATTCGGTGAGGTAACGAGCGAATAGCAAGAGAGCGAGTTGGCCAACTCGTTAAAACGAGGGCCCTGCACCCTGAGCCAGGCTACTCCTCGACGTTCAATGGAATGGAGGAACGAGAAGGAAGCTCGGAGATGACGGAGGACCAAATCTCCAAAGACGTCAATTTGTAACGAACAGAATTCAGGGATTTAAAGTTAGTCGGAGCCTCAGCAGCAACCAGCTACGAATTCTCTCTCTCTCTCTCTCTCTCGATATACTATATAAAGAAATTGAATGGAATAACGTAGGAGAAAAAGCAGCCTATACCTAAGCTTATTCTGCTATATCTAAACATTTCGTTACTTCTTCTCCTCCGTTTTCTGCTAATATTTTCAAAACTCAAATTTTTATCACCGAAAATCTGATAATTATTTAGGCAAAACTAATTTTCCATTTTCCATTCGACATTTGACATTTGAAATTGTCCACCGCGACTATAGGCTGATAAAACGTCTACGAGGGTTATATGGGATTCGAATTGTCACAAATTTTCACCGAAGAATAACAGAATTATTATATTAAGCGAATGAAATTATCGTTTAACTCGATAAAACCACCCCAACGTTATATTCGTTTAATTTCATTTCCGTATCCGCGGTAGCGATGATTTTTATGAATTGAACCACGTGCCGATTATATAATTTATATAGTAAATATGCCAATCAGCATAATGATTATTAAGGTTTTTTCTTTCTTTTGTTTTATCCGAATTTCGAACGACAAGGACGATGCAACGTATCGATATAACATATGAACGCGCAATTAAAACCGTCCGGACATTAAATTAAATAATTAAATTTCATCCCCGTGAAATATCTCAGCCTCTGCATGGGCGTATATATGTATACGTACAACGGTTATGCACACAGTGCATTAGAACAAGCATATAAAGCCAATCGTTGTAAATACGTTAGCCTAGCTATAATCAAGGTAGGTACGAAGGTTACACCACTGCATGCTTTAGTGCAGAGTCGCATTTGCACGGGTCACATCTAGCATTCGTCATTAGCTCTGTAATTTATGTCGAACACGGACAACCGCGATGCCCATACCATACCATACCATGCCATACCATACCATACCAACCCTATACCTACCTCCGGCGTCCCCTAATTAATATAAATTGCCATTACCGCGTGAACGGCGAGCGTCGCCCCGTGTATAACGTGGTTTTGCTATTTGCCAGCTCCTATTTACCATCCGCGATTCGCTATTTGCTATTTATCTCATTCGTCATAGGTAGGAGAGAGAGAGAGAGAGAACCCGAGACTTGAACAGCGCCCGCACCCGTATATCATAGCGAATGAATAATATCGAGCAAAAATGATCTGGTTTTCCTATTTGCGTGTAACTTTGAACTTTAGAAAGGATCTTTTCACCTTAAATGCGAGTGAGGAAAACGTGCGAGAGGTGATACAGACCACAATGATATCGGGTCTTGTATCTAGGTTTCGCAAACAGGGCGTCTCGCGCCCCATTTATTTGTCCCATTAGTAGCTTCGAGACCCCCAACCCCCGACCCTCCGGCAATTGCTTATTTCCCCACTTGAATCTGTTCCTTCTGCTGGTTTATCGCGGGACGACGCGACGCGCCCGACAAAAATACTTCCGCCCTTCTAACCTCGTACCCTCATCCCTCTCCCTCTCCTTCTTTTTCTTCTTCTTCCTCATCCTCATCGACCAACTGAGTGCGATAGGAATCAAGTGCGTTATCTATCTCCTTCGTTGAACTTATCGCTATCACCCCCGTCCTCCGAACCACGGGGCCATCTTTGTTTTCGTATTCCAAAAAAAAAAAAAAGAAAAAAAAAAGGAAAAGGAAATCATACTGTGGCAAAAGTGTAGAAAAAAAATGTCTTCTAAAACCGAATGGTGGTCGTATAAACCGTGAAATGTATAACGGCTGGTGCTACTAGCCCGTAAAGTACGACGGTGCCATTTGTTCCTGGCGTAGTAGTTTGTAAGAGAGGTCTAGGACGAGCCGCTCTTATTCTTAACGTAAGGGTAGCTAGCTAGGTATATCCGTATATCCTTTGCTCCTAGATAAGTGGAGAAGTGGAGAAGTGGAGAAGTGGAGAAAATATCTACAAGAGGCTAACGTCACTGGCAGTATAGAAGTTGGAGATTCTATACGTAAGAAAGTACCTAGTAGGTATATGTAACGTTCTAAGATGTGATATCTACCTTTCGCTCTGTACCTGTATAATATACATACATGTGCAAAACACATTGTGGGGTGAAACTAACCCAGACAGTTTACGATTTCTATGGTATATAACGTACCACGAGCTTACTGCTATAACTTTGAACAAACAATTCATAAAGCACAAGGAAAAGTGGCGAAGTAGACTGAGGAATGTGCTTCAGGATACGGTAAACCTTACGAAAAATGGGGAGACACTGTGCCCCGCGATTACTAGGAGCACCAAAGTGCTTCCTAAATTATTCTCTCTCTCTCTCTCTCTCTCTCTCTATTTTGTTCTGTACAGCGATGAAGGATCTCGGTCTCTTCTCGAAGGACATGATTAAAGGACTGAAAAGGTTCGAGGTCAGTTTCGGCGGTTTTCATTTTTCCGCATCAATAAATCTCGTATTTTATTTTTTATTTTTTCACTTACAATTTATCCCCTGGATGAGAATGAATGAATGAATGAATGAATGAATGAATTCTTTTCTTCTTTCGTTATGTGCTCGCGGATTTGAGAGGGGACGCCAGGGATCTTTGGGGATCGATCAACCCAACCATAGAACAAGCTGCCAACAAAGGAACCAAGTTTCCGGAGAAGATCGAGGCGGGTGATAGCGACAACCAACGAGATGATATAATATATCAAGAACGTATGTCGCGAGGATATTGGAGAGGGGCACAGGTGACGATGAATCAGAAATTCGGAAGGTTAATGAGGGGGAGAGAACGATCAATGAATTAGAATATTTTTTACAATTTATAGAATTTCTAGGAAATCTAGGATGAGTTCCATAATTTAATTCATCCTATAATTCAAGGAAACTTTCGAACGAATTTCATATTTTATTTAAATAAAGAAAAATCTATATGTACTCTAGCCTCCCGAGCAACGATCGACGTCAATTTGTCGATGTACCTTACAGACTGCAAGAATCGGCCTTCTGTTTTTAGGATGAATTTATTGCAATTTTATTTCCGAGGAACGCATCCGCCACAAATAGAATCAATCCTCAGGGCTTATGTTGCAGGGCAGATCTCTCCCCTTCCCTCTTCCCTCTTCCCTCTTCCCCATTTCTATCCTCCCTTATTCCCCTTTGAAAGAATCTGTATCTTTTTCCTGTGGGAAACGAGAAAACTCTTTTTGCCTCAGACCGGACAGCCACCCGTCGAAACTACTTTAATCTAGTTGCGAACGATTGGGTCTAGCTCTTGCCTCCAAGACTTTTGCCTTTCCTCATCGTCAGACAAAAGCAGCTTTATTCTCTTCCTCGTATTTTTCCCTCTATCTCTATCTTCATTCCTACTCATCAGCTGCAGGGTCCAGATAAACCGTGCACGTAGGTATACATAACTAAAACAACTTACACATATCCCGTTTATGATCTAGGATTAATCCCGCTCGACAATATTCTCGATAATTATATGCATATAATATAAAAACATGTAATTAACTGTTGGTGATGGTTAACGCTGGATAAAACTCTCGGAAATATTGAAGTAAAAGAGTAATACCCTAAAGTTTTGAACGAGGAGCTGATGAGAATACGGTGATTCTTATAGATGGTTAAAAAGTGTGACTTATCGGCTTACTTTTATCCCGAACATAGACGCCGTTGGAAAGGGAGGTGCACGAGGGTTGAAGAAGAAGCTCGAAGCTCGAAGCTCGGGCTTTGCTTCGGCTTTGCTTCGACGTCAGCTCTGGTGCCCAGCGGAAATGCGATGAGATTAAAGTATTTGCAGTAACTGCAGGAGACAGGATCGCAAGAGAAGCAATGGAAGAGAAGGAAGGAGAGAGAGAGAGAGAGAGAGAGGGGGAAGTTTTAGTGACTCCGGTTGTCAAGCATAGAATTTTTCTACTGAACTTGATGGAAAAATTTGAACAGGATATTCCACTATCGAGTAGTTAGAACGCATAGTGAAAACCGCAAATTGACCGCAAATAGAACGAAAGTATTTTCACTGTCAGTGACGGGAGAAGAAAAAAGAAAAGATAATAACGTATTGATTAAACTTTTTCTTCCATTTTTCCCCGCACATATGTAGTATATATGTATATGCAGGACAGTCATCTGCCTTCAACTACCTTGCACGTATTATTTCAACATACCGTTTTGCCCCGAGTATAGAGCAGACAAACCTGTCGTGTCCGTCGTGTTTACGAGGGCATTTACTGCCCATAAAGTAGCACCTAACTGGGCACACTCGTATACAATGCTCACCAACCCTCACACCTCTAGTGTTCCAAGTCTCTATCTATCTCTCCTAGCTCATTTACGCCGACATATATTCTCACGTCTGGATAGACGGTACTAGAACGATCTTCACGAATCGATTACACCGTTCTTGATTTATTTTTTAATTTTTTAATTATTTTTTCTTCTCTCTCTCTCTCTCTCTCTATCTCTCTCCCTCTCTCTTTGTTGAAAGCGAGTAATCCTCGAACTAACATCGATTGTATTTCTATAAATTTCTATACACGTATGTTTGAAAGTAAACCGCCTAGTAGAACGGAGGGTAGAGTCGGTAACAATTTGTTGGTAGAGTGCCAAGTAGTTTGGAAACGTGGTGCGGTTGTGGGGTGCCAGAAACCGTCAGTCTCTCTGTCTGTCTTTCTGTCTGCGCTAGTCGCCTAGAATATAGTTCTACATAGCCAGTGAGAAATTATAATATTAAACAACGCCGTAGTAGGGTATGTATATGCAGATACCTACATACGTCGAGGATCGTAACAGTGCCAAAGATACATAGAGATATACACTATATAACTAGTAATGTGTAGAACGAATAGCAACGTCTCTTCGACCGCGTTGCAGAGCAATAAACCGCATGATACCAGGCACAGTGCACTCGTAACTCGCTATGAAGTCCTCGGGGTTCGACTTTCATCCCGTAAAGGACCATCCCCTTCAGATATGAATATTTTAGTGTCTAATTCCTCGGGGCCGATTATTTCTTTCTATTTTCAATTAGTTATTTTACTATATAATAAAAATTGCAATAAAGTGGTATGATGTGAAAGATGAAGATAAAGGTGAAGGTAGTAAATAGGAGGAGAAAAATAAAAATATAAACAAAAACCTTGCGAGTGTTGAGACGTTGAGAGAAGAGATTTCCGCGCTGCAAAAGCTTCTCGGCCCCGGGGTTTCTGATATTCCGAAAGCGTGAGAATAATAAATCGAGACGATGCCTTTACAACGGGTATACTTTCCTCTCTCTTTACCCCCGTCCCCCCCTTCCTTCCTTATACCTCGACATTTTGCTTTCTCAGGACGTACCCTGTAGCTGTCCCCTAGCATCGCCAGATGAGTCCGGGGACATCAGAGTCTCGCGCGTCTTGTAACACCTTACGCGAAGCGACAAGGCGTACGGTAACGGGTGCCGGTACGTAACCCACCCTCTTATAACCCCTTGTAGGGTGTATTTCTTCCCTGATCTTAGAGCACGTATATACTTCTACATCTACGGTTCGTGGATAGGTAGGTACCTAACACTCAACCCAACTCACCGTCGCGTCGTCACAAGAGAGTTTTGGATTATGCAACGCACGACCCAAGTACTACGGGCTTAGTACCTTAGACACTCATTCCTTCTTTTATACTTATATAGTATAGGTAGGTAGGAAGGAAGGAAGGTGGCTTAGCCGAAGAACAACGGCGACTACTGTGTCTCCTTTACAGCTGTAATATACCCAAGTCGCGAGAACTACTCCTTAGATATTTATTTTCTCTTAATTTTTCATATAAGAAAAAAAAAAGAAAACTTTATTTTCTATTTAATTATCTACATTTTTTTCACTGCCTGGCTAATTCCACGATATTTTATTATACACCGCGATCATACGCAAGTAGAAAAGGTCGTAGCTATGTCTGGCCGCTCCCTGTCCATGTGAATAAGTAGTAACAGTCATCAGGAGCCGGGCGCTAAAGCCAGGTCGCGTAGGCAGTAGTAGCGGGCGACTTTGGCCGGCCCGGACTACCTAGGCGATATTTACGCAAGTAGAAAGAATCGCGGTTAGGTCTGGCGGCCTCGGTCCTAACGAACAAGTAGTAGCAGTCATTGGGCGGTCTGCCCGTTGAGGCTACGTCGCGTAGGCAGTAGTAGCGGAGGATATCGGTCGGGCGGGACTACCTAAGCGTAATTTAGGCAAGTAGAAAGGATCGCGGTTGTGTCAGACGGCTCCCGGTCCCCGAGAAGATAAGTAGTAGCGTAATTATACGGTCAGACATTGGAGCTGTGTCGCTTAGGCAGTAGTAGCGGACAAGGTTTCGCGGCCCGGACAACCTATGCGATTTCTTTTCATCGACGAACCTTGTCGAAGGTATATAAATGTATAAATGATAAAAGAAAAGTAAGGCGCTTATTTTGTTATTGAATTTTCGTTTTATATCAAATGAATTAATATCACGAGAGAGGAAATCGGTGGTTCTGCAGAAGCAGAGCGAATCCGTAATGATAAATTGGGGAGTTGAAGTAAAAAAATAAAATAAAATAATAAAAAAAAAAAAGGTATGGGTACTATGGAGAAGCGATTGAAACAGCGTCATTAAATCCGACCACCGCCTTTCGGTGGTGATTAACGCCGTAACAAGTGACTCTCGAATGTCTGAAACGAGGTCGTGCGTTATCCCATCGACGGACAAGAGGTTACAGGCTAAAAGCCCTGCGGTGGATGAAATTGTTCAAGTATATTCGCGGACGTAGAGAGATAAAGAGAGAGAGAGAGAGACGATAAATAATAACTGAGTAAAATTATAACTCTACTTCTCGTTCTCGACCTTCTGAAGTTTATTATAAAGTATGGAACTTGGGGGATGTATAATTTCAGTATAAAAAAAAAAAAAAGGGAGAAAAAGAGACGAAAATTTTAGAGAATTAATGTTAGATAACTGCCGTTATAATGGATAATTAAATTTTACTTTTCCCCTATATCTTTACTCTATAGCCTTTGGGCTTTGGCTTTGGGTATTTCTGTAACTTGATCTAGCACGTATATTCTATTCCATTCTATCCTATCCTATCCCATCCTGTCCTCCGCCTCATTCTCTTCCTTCTCGAAGTAGTATAAGGTAAGACGTGAGCCCTGGGGGGTGGAAACAGGGAAGTTCAGAGTCCCGATCATATCATTGCGCACGTTCATGGTAAATGTCATTCCGAGGTTAGGCGGCTCCCCCGCTGAGCGTGCAGCGAATAATTACGCAGATTAGGATTAGGTACATGTGGGACCGCGCAACTATACGACCCGATCAAAAGGTATAGATATAGTATACGTCTATATTTCAGACATTGATGAGTGATACTAAACCGCAAACTACTAGAGATAAGCTTCTCCGTGTTACACAGAACAATTTTCAATTGACCTTAATTTCTTTCCAAATTTTATCATTTCATTTTTTGTTTTTTTTTTTTTTCTTCAAGAACAAGAACCCTTTAGAAATATTCCTTCTTCTCGGGTCCGACCTGCGATCCCTAGCTTTTGATAGAAGTTTGTTGCTCGATGTTTGGTCTGTTTTGTTTCAAAGGAGCAGTAGCAGCAGGGTTTGGGTTCGACGTAACTATATCTTGAAGTTCCCTTAAGGGATTAATAGCGGACTGTAATAAATCGTCCCCGTCTATCCCCTCTTTTACTTCCTCACCCTTTCCTCTTCCGACTCACTTACCGGGCGTTACCTACGCGAACGAGCGGTTGTAGATCCGCGAGAGCATTCGAGGTAGATTTAAAGGTTCACGGTAGATTACGCAAATGGCACGATAATGCGGAGAATCGTTTCCATCCCGAAACATCCCGAATAACTCGATCCATATCCCGTATGCCGGTTATTCCACGTTTAAAGAGAGTTTCAATATCATCAAGATAATTACAAATTGGACGTAACACATCTCCCACCTGAATTAATACACCCAAAAATTATTCCCATAATATAAAAAAAAAATAAAATAAAAAGAAAAAAAAAAAAAAGGTAAACCACGCGAGACGTACTCAGCCTCAATATCTCAGCACCCCTAATGAATTTCGTAACGAAAATTGAGTTTAATGAGTCGCGAACAAACTTTCCTACATCCGGAGCCTCTTGTCAAAGTTTCTAAAAGCCAAGAACATGATCGTATGAAATTAATAACTAAAAGCAGCCGTACGGGGATAGAGCGGAATTACATTAGTTTTTGTTTTTTTCTTCACTTCAAGGGGGTAATTAACCTGGATAATTTGAAAGGAAAAGAAAAAAAAAAAAACAAAACAACGATTTTTGTGTGAAAAGCTTCGATCGAAATTGATAAAAATTTTCCTTATCATTTTCTTTGGCATATCAAAGACTAGAGATTAATGTAGCTGGTTGAGCACCGGTGCGGGTACGCGTGATAGCAATGTAAAGAGCGTCCCGACGCCGTGGCTGGGCGGTCCGGGGTCGGCTCGGGTCGGTTCGGGTCGTGCAGGTTTCCCAGGGATCCCCGTCGACCTCGTACCCTGGTTGATAGTAGCGTCGCGTCTCGCTCGTTATAACCACAGACTGGCGAATAAGGGACGAGGCGGCGGAGAGACACGAGGGAGGTCAAAGAAGAGGCGAGAATAAGAGGTACAAAAAGGGAGGAACTCAGACGCCCGGTTTTCCACCCTCAAAGATGAAAAGCTATTTCGATCCTTCACCTCCTACGCTCTATATATACCTATTATCCTTCGACTAAGTATATATTGATTGACGATCAATTTTTTTTCATCGCTCGGTTAACTTAGTTAGCGATAAAATAAAAATACTATATTAAAAAAGGGGCACAAAGCGCTCCTCTTTTTTTTTTTTTTTTGTTTCTTTTCCTTTTTTTTTTTTCTAAGACAAAACTTTGACCATATTATGGATTTCTAATTACACTCGCTTCGTTCCTTCTTCCTCTTTTTTTTTTTTTTTTTTTTTTTTTCGATTTTCTAATTTTGTGAGCTTGCATATACTTCACGACCCAGACTAGAACGATATTCAAAAGCGGGGAGGTGTTGGTGTTTCTGGATCGTTGAATAGCGATAGAACCGTGGTTTACGATGCGTAAAGTGCAACAAATCAAAGTATAAGTTACACGAATGCACTTTCGCCTGCTTCAGCAACTGGAAACTTTAGGTATTCCATGAATAGTATATATATATATATATATAGATTGAATCACTTCTAGGCATTTGATCAATTTTTCTTTCTACACCAAAAGACATTTTTTTCTTTCCCCCAATCCAAACTTCACTTTTTCTCTTCCCACTCAAACACGATTTCAAAACATGATAATAACAATTTCTTTTCTTCATATAGGTGCTAGCCTCAATTCTGTATTCAATATTCTTATATTTTATTTTATTTCATTTTATTTTATTTTATTTTATTTCATTTTATTCCCTACCCTGCAGCTTGACTGTCCCATGAAAGTTGGGCAGCAACAAATTGGAGTAGGTACGGATTATGCAAATTGAGGACACTTTTCAGTTCCTGGTCGGCAGATACGTGCCCCGCCTAGCAAAGTATTCGATTCGAAAGAAGCGCGGCGTTGTCGAATATAAATCAAGCCTCTATATCCCCGCCCGTATATCTCATTCATTCATTCATTCATTCATTCATTTATTTATTTATTTATTTATTTTGTTATATTTACAATTTATTATTATAATATCGTGTAGAGATGTAGAGAAGAAAAAAAGAGAGAGAGACAGAGAGAGTAAAAATATTCGAACTTAACGTTCGGTCTTGTCGCGTCAGGTACATACATACATATACCTTTTGTAATTTGCAGTACAAAGCGCGTAAGTATCACCCCTACGGCATATCTGCAGCCCGCTGTTGCGCCCTCTTCAAAAGCTTGAAGGAAGAAAGTTAGAATATGAGAGAGAGAGAGAAAACGTGCTGTCAGCGGGTATTCCTCACCGCGTGGGGTGCAACGTCAGATTCGTTTTTTTTTTCTGGTTCCCTCGTATTCTTTTCTTAATCTTTTTTTTTTTTTTTGTCTTTTTTCATTTATGTATGATAAGAATGAGAGTAGAGAACGGAATGAAGACGAGTTAAAAAGAAAAGAGAAGCACACGCTCAAAAAATTTGCAGACTCCTTTAACATGATACCCTATTCCCCTTAATAAGGGTAGAGGAAAATTTTCTACATTTGTCAAGCAAGGATAAAGAAAAGAAGAAAAAAGTAGAAAAAAAAAAAAATGTGAAAAATTAGAAAAAAGAGAAATAAAGTAAGTAATCGTATAATAGATCGTGGTCTCGAAATTAGGTTTCGCGACGTTAAATTCTAAAGGTCCTTAGTCCTGCGAGAACGATATCTAGTCGAGGGCTTAAAGCTCGTGTTTTTTTAGGGTTGGGGTAAAAATATTTCCCGATGAGTTATAAGATGGGAATTTTTTATATTTCGCGGGAGCGTGGCACCTTTACGATCCGTCCGTAGGCGAAGATTTGCATTAACAGGGTCTGCCACGCACAATTGCCCGGTTATAGTCCTTGGTAACGCGTATTTTATTATAATTTCTCGGTCCCACCTCACCTTGCCTCTTCCCCCTTGCCTCTCATCTCTCCTATCGCCTATCTCCTCGGTTCCTCTCTCCTCTCTCTCTCTTTCCTCCTCTCTTTCCCTCTCTCGTGGCATCTCTTTAAAATATGTTTACCAAACTAAACCCACTTTCCCGCCTCGACGATCACCCGAGATTGTTACTCTAGCCGAATTAATCCCCCAAATTGTTACGGGGGTTAAATTTTTTAGCCACAATTTTTGCAACCGCATATATACATACATATACGCGTATACATACACCTAGTGCGTAATACGGGGTTTGTGTTAAATACGTGGAGGATGAGAGGCCCGTAGGCTTTAATTATGTTTCAATTTTTCCGAGAGATTTTTGAAAAATAAAATCAAAAAATAGAGATAAAAGAGAAAGAAAAATGTACAAATATTATGACGATATTTTCATTTAATACTTCGTACGATTTTCCGTACACATAACTATGAAATTTTTATGTAAAAAAGATGAACAGACGATAAATAAAGACAAGTAGAAAAAGGGAATCTCTTTAGTTATTTGCCAAACGAAATATGCGATACTAGAAGGAAATTACATCCGTTGATCGTAAACGTGATAGCAACCCTACGGGCTCTTGCCTTGCGGAAAAAACAAGACAATCTTTCCCCTTTATGGTCAGGAGCAGGGATTCAGTGACGTCATGGTCAGCACCAGGGATGTCCTCGAGGCCAGTGAACATTTGGATCACTTGTCACATCATGAATAAAACAATCGGCAAGCGAACAGACAATACAGGGATATACGAGCCGCTCTAGGCTATACATATACCCATGTATGTATGTGTGTATATATCTATATTATACATATATATATCCATGTACAGATATATAAATTGACGAGGATATACACGTGGATGAGTTTTCATATTTACGAGGGAGTGAAAGAGGGAGTAAGGGAGGGCGGTCATAAAAATTGATAAGCTTTCGTCCTGCGGGATGCTGGGAGTAAATTGCGGAGATTATTGGCATCACGTGTTTCGCTTTTGCGAGTTAACTGCTGTAATTGCCTCGGGGCTAGCCGTAAACCGTTAGCCCCGATGTTTTCCTCTCTCTTTCTCTCTCTCCCTCATTCCCTCTTTCCAGCTCACACGCACCCTCTCTCAACCCACTTTAACGAAAAATAAATCAAAGACCTCAGACACACGAGTACCAAGCCACGATATTACAATAGCCGGTGATTTTGAGAGTCGTTAATTACCCCTAAGCCAATATACACAGGGTGGTATAAGGCATGCATTTTAAACTTTCGGCGGGGTAAAAACTTTCACGAATCATCCATACATCGCTCTCAGTCACTAGTCGTTCGAAGTATCATTTAGGAATTTGAAAACGAGATGGAAAGAGCCGTGAATAAATTAAAAAAAATTTTAATAGTAAAAATTTGTAATTTGAAAAAAAAAAAACTCCGAAAGTCTAGACCCATTTTATCTACTTAAATCGACAACTTCGTAACGTCATAAATAATTGATACAATTTCGCGACATTTATTTTCCCCAAAAATTAAGTCTCAACATAAATGCATAATTTTCAAACTCGCTTTTCGGGATTTTGAATCTCCGTTGCTCTTGATTCGAAAGTAGGAACTGTTTTCAAATTTGATGAAAAATTTCAATGTAAAATGCGAGAATACTGTTTTCGTGTTTCGGTTTATCGTTCATCCCCTCAGTTCTTTTCTCCCTGTTTGTGTTTTATCTAATTTCGTTCGCACAGCTGAAAGTTACCGTATAAGTGTTTCGGTTTGTGGGGCAGGTGGGTATACCAATTAGCGCGTCAGCTCGTCAGCCAGGAACCACCTGGAGTCACGAAGGTCGTAGTCTAGGTGGCAGGGGTATACCGCCGTCGTGCTATAACGGAGTTAATAGTTATTGGAATTGGTAGAAACGGGGAAAGAGCAAGAGAGTAAAACGGCGAGAAATAGAAGCGGGAGAAAGCCGCGTGTGAGCGGGTGCTCGCGGTACACTGCTCGCCCCGAAACACCACCTTTCCGCGGTGTTATGGTTATAATGAAATTTTACGTCCTGCGGTTTATGCGCGACGGCGTAACAAATGCTATATGCACTCTACCAAATTACTAATATATTATCTAGGGATCCCGCGGCTAGAGCTAGATATAGGTATCACTTCTGGTTTAGGTCCAACCGCGAGCCAAATTATACGTGTATCTATAAAACTGTAGAAAAGTGATGAGGGAGAAAAAAAAAAAAAAAGGACGATTTTTATTCCATCCCAGACTAATAACGGAACTATAAATCCGAGGATATATTTATATCCGGTATGTAATGGCAAATTGCCCGAGGAATAGTACCTAAGAGGTTGTAATCGTTGGGATTCGAACTAGTCTAGGAGTTTGAAATCTGCGTCTGAGTGGCTGAAAGTGGATATTAAGGCTGAACTGCAGAACCCTTGAAAAGTTGTGTCCCAAGGGTGGTGTGACAGCAGCAGCAGCAGCAGCAGTAACACCAGGTTGGTATATGTATTACAGAGTATGGGGTAGTTGGGCGCGAATGGAAACGATGTGAAAAGTGGCTGAAGATAAATCTGAAGGGTTGAATATACAGATAGAAAATAAGTTTGTGAATAAAGTATGGGTAGATGTACGACGGGGTATATTAAGATGTAGCTAATATAACGAGGAAAGAAATAATAAAGCGAGAGATGAAATGAAACGAAACGAAACGAAACGAAACGAAATGAAATGAAATGAAATGAAATGAAACCAAATGAAATGAAATGAAATGAAATGAAATGAAATAAGGGTTTCATTACTTCTTCTCTCTCGGAGTGATACATTTCTGAGGACTCCCGAGCTCCCGCACGTCAACCTAGGTATAAGGTATAAGGTGACAAACGACCCCCAACATTCCTTGGGAATTAAACACCGCCCTTCCGACTACCCAGGGAATGGAATAAAAGTGAGAACGCGAACGTCAGAGTTTATGAGAGTACGATAATCCTAGACGAAGCTCCGTTATTATTGCAAAATGCGACAGTTTGAGTGATCCGTTAACCCTGAGCAACCAAGGGTTGAAAAAAAAAAAAAAAAAAAATCGATGTATACCTAAATATATATATATATATATATATATATATTTTTCTTAATGAATGAGAAACCTGCACCCTGAAACCCTTTTTTCCTTCTTGTTTCGTACTTTTTGAAAACTTGTTCTATATGGAAATAATTTGTAAAATCTTCCGAGCCCACAGCATAAATCATATTCAATATCCTGGCGTAATAATTCTTTGTAATATTGACACCGTTGTGTCAAATCCAGTGATAGAACCGGAAGGATCTGGATGATGGAACGTCGACGGTAAAGGAAGTCGCGGCGTCAGTCGTCTACCGGACGTCCCAGTCCCTCGGTTTATTGCCAGACTCTAAGAAGCCCGAGGGATCTCGGTCCGTCTCTTCGAATACTCCACACCTCGTCACACACACGAATACATAGATATTTATATACACGAGTTTTGTACATACATTTACACCCTCGAGGTAGACACGTTGAATAAAAAAAAAAAAAAAAGGGGGGGGAAGAAGTCAAATGGAAGATAATTTCTGGTTTTTATTTTTATTTTCAAAAAAAATATACAGAAGTATTTTGGGGAAAAATATCTTCCGCGTTTTGAGAAATAATATTGTGCGTGTGATAAATTCATAGCTCGAAAAAGAAGAGGGGGAGAAAAAGGAAAAGGAAGAGGAAAAGGAGGATGACTGGGGGCTGCGGTCTCTCATTGCCGGTTATTCTTTATCTGAGAATCTCGATTCAGATCACGAAAGAGAAATACAAGAGTACAAGAAACGCGAAGAAATTGAGAGGGGAAGAAATAAAGCCTGAATATTTTTCAGGGGTGGCAATGGCTGATACATAACATACCTATACATACAACGGTGAGCAAACATCGCGCAAAAAACCTGCGTCTATAAGATGATGAAAAATAAGAAAAGAGGTAAAGAATATAAAATAGAAGAAGATAAAAGAGGAGAATATAGGAGAAGAGAGGCTTGTATTCTTATAAAAAGGAGCATAAATTCATCAGAGATAAACACACACACTCTTCGCGTTTCTTTCCCTCTTGAAAAAGACTTCATCTTAGTGGTAGTAGTCGTAGTAGTAGCCTGTGCAGTATAAAAGTTATATATTTCCTAGTCATCCAACGAACGAACGAAAGAACGAATGTATTTCTACTTCGAATCTAGGAAGGGATGCCTTGCTTTCTTGCGTCGACCCTTCTTCCTTCTTCCTTCTTCCCTTCCCTTTCCCTTTTATTTATACTTTATCTTATTTTTCTCCGCCAAAAACTCGGCGACAAAACTCTCGCTCCTCTCTCTATCCCTCTTTGTTTTTAATCTTATCTCTGCAGCAGCACCCCATCGGAACAATAAATTTCCAGCAATCCCTCACCTTGCGTCTACTACTTTTATTTTTTAGTTTTTTGTATAATCTCCACCGCACGCATATATGTATACGCATAGATTCTTCCGTCCTTTCTCGCATTTCAATTTTACTATACTTTTAGTATTTCATTATTCATTCATAATTCTCAGGTTTTCTGTTATTTTCACTCTCCCCTATGCCTCTATATGATACACTTCGATAGAATTATCATAGCCTGAAAGGAAGAGGAGAAAAATTTGCTATCAACTTACACAAGGCTTTTTTTTTTATCTACCGATCTGCCAGGTCTGTTCGGAGATCAAATCTCGTATCGTTCGCGAGAGAACGAGGGAAGAAGTGGTTTTTTTTTTTTTTTTTTTTACGGTCTTTTTCCTGCCCCGCGCAGGTCTTTACTCGCGTAAAAATAGGGTAAAAAAAAAAAAAAAAGGAAAAAAGAATAAAGAAAAAGTAGGAGGAGAAGAAAAACAGACGAAAGAAACTGCGTCGCAACATCATCCCCGACGGTCATTGACGATACACGCGACATATCTGGAGAGAGAACATACAGTGGTATGGGATATCTAGGAGGTGTTTACCACGCGAGAAAAACCGAGAGAACCATGAAAGAAAATAGATCTCGAGAACAGTTTTCCGTGATCTAAATTTATAGGGTTGCGATAAGTTTAAGGGTCTTTCGATATTTTTTTTTTTTTTCTTTTTTAATTTGAATTATAGGAGAGAGAAATCAAGAGTAACACGTATAGGAAAACGGAGGAGAAAAAAATGAAAATAAAAAGAAAAAGGGTGAAAAGGTAGAAAAATTGAATAAATAATAATATAAGAGGAAAGAGAGAAATAGGAGGGAAATAAGCCCTCGTATAAAAGAGACGACAGTATAAAAACGCGAAGTAAATACTTTCGCGTTTATTATCCCACGACAGAAGTACTTCGTAAGCTAAACCCGGTGGTAGAAGTAGAGGTATACACGCGTGTATACACGTCTTCTTACTCCCTTAGTATAATGTATCTGTATAGGGGTAGTAGCTAGGTGTATGTTTCATATATATATATACACATATATATGATTTTTATAATATTATGCCATAGTAGAAACGCGAATATGGTTATATATAGGTGTATGTATACGCATATACATTCGTATACAGCGTATAGTATAGAGTAAGCGAAGCGTGTGTTATTCCTTCTTTATTATATGCATATATATATATCCAGGGCGAAGAAGAAGTATTTTATATTATATTGTCCAGGTTATAAAAAGAAATGTTTACGGTAAAATAGGTTATTTCCTCCCGAGGGAATAGTTCGTATTAAAATTTTTCAAGTATAGGTGGGTAACAGCAAACCATCGTATCCATGTATGCACACTTACATACATAGATATACATGTTACCTACGTTATAACTATATACGCAGTACAAAAATATTCGTTGCAACGGTTTTATACCCGTTGAACTGCAACTAGGGGTATTATAATATGTAAATTTGCAATGCAGTCAAAAATTAGGTATATGTACTCGGAGAGACGAGGGAATACCCGAGTTTTATGCAAGAATTATTTGTTTTTATAAACAAATAAATAAATAAATAAATAAATGTATACATGTAAATATAAATGATAGCAAAAAAATAAATATAAATAAATGAATGAATGAATGGATGAATGAATAAATAAATAAAAACGTACAAAATTACACTATATTACCCAACAGAGACCTGCAGGGTGCGTTGTAGATACAGGTAAAAATATAAAGCGTATAAATATGCAAATGACATTTACGCTAACAAATGGATATATGTGTATGCTTGCTGTCTAGGACACGGCGTTGGTTATATGCCATTTTCAAAAACTCGCTAAATCGTGATTAATGTTGGACCATAAATTTTTGAATTTTAATTCATTATGCTTTGTTTTACATTTTTCTTCACTATGCGAACTATTCGTCAGAAAATTATTTCTCCTCACCTCGCAATGATAGGATTAAAGGTGCTGGAATATAAGGGGGTTGAATGATAGTAAAAAAAAATAAAAAATTCTCTACTGTACTAGTAGGACTTTTCCAATGAGCTAAAAAAAGAATCACAAAAAAAATTGCAGGAATCAATTTTTTGTTTTTTCAACCACAAAACGAAAAAAAAAAAATAATAATTCCAATAAATTGACTCAGGCATGAGATTTTTTGGGGTTTGGGGTGAAAAAAAATTTCAGCCAACCGCAGCAGCTTTATTTCTGCAGGTATACGCGTTAGGTAGGTAATTTAAAGAAAAATGTACAAACGAGTAAAAAAAAGAGGGAAAAAACAAAAAAAAAAAACAAAATTTGTTTTTAATCAGTGCAGCAAAAAAGAAAAAAATTTACCCCCCTTCAAAATGGGTATCTAATAATCTTGGAATAAATTAAAAAGATATAATGTTGAGTTTCTTCATTTTTGAAAATAATTCCTCATTCATAGCTGGACGATTCCTTTTATATTGGAAAAAAAGAAAAAGAAAAAGGAAAAGGAAAATTGAAGTCAAAAGGAATAAAAAAAAGAAAAGAAAAAGCAGCCTCGAATGTATCAAGACGATAAATCTAAATGACTTTCGAGATCTTTGATAACGATTTGGGAAAATTTAGTGCTACTATTATTGCACACGGCTAAAAACCGTCCACATGTATTTGTGCCATGACTCCTATGGCTGGGCCCGCAAGCGACATAAGCGAAATCGCTATATATCCTTAGTAGAATAGTAGTAGGTATAAGTTCCTGCGAGGGTTTAGAGGAGAACCCCAGACGCGGAGGAGGCAAGGACGAACTAAGAGAGGGGCCACTAAGAGGGACATTAATCCAGGTTAAGTCAGGGGAGTTGAATAAGTGACGTCACCACCGAAGAGAGAGTGTCTCTCTTTCTCTCTTTCTCTCTTTCTCTCTCCGGCTCTCTATCTCTCTTCATCTCTTTATCTCTATCCGGTATATGGGGGATACCTCTTCCGACAGACAGAAGCTCCTAAAGGAAGGAGCTAGCCGACGCGACGTGGACGATACCAGTGTCCCGCATTAACGTGTGAAATATTAACGACTTTGGCTATATTAACTCCGTTTAAACGCGCGCCGTCACTTTGTCGCATCTGGTATACCCCGTCAGCACTCACTATCACAGAAATGTATAGGTACGCGGTAGGTACCTGAATTTATACCCGCGGGACAAGACGTCGAACCAAGAGGTAAAGGCGAAGAAGAAGGAGGAGGATAAGTGGTATTCATTAATTGACCGAACGACCCATATAAACATCCTGGAATGCACAGTACACCATAAAGGATCCCAAAAACTTGGACCCTTAAATAAACGAAAGATGAAAATTTCTATATACAAATTTAATCTCTGATTAAAAATAATAAGAATATACAAAACTATAATATAAATAGTACATGGGGGTAGCACACGAGAGAATAATTTGAGAAAAATGAGGAAAAAAAAAAAAACAATTCAAAATATGTAAACTTTTGTCGGATGTGGCAGAAGCTTGGTGATCCGGTTGAAGTGACGAGGAACCGGAAGAAGAGTGTCGAATATACATAAATGCAATTCATATATATATATATATGTGTGTGTGTGTGTGGAATTGGGGGTTGGAAGTTGGGGGATGGTTTCGGGCTGGATCCGCGACTCCCGGGGCGTAAGTTTTTGCCGAGTCAGGCTGGCGGGCGTGGATACATCGTGTAGACAAATGGTCCAGCATCTATCTTTCTTGTCGCTGTGGCAAGACTTACCTTACGGGACTCGACTCGACTCGACGCTACGTTTACGTTTACGTAATATAATGTAATATAATGTAATGTAACGTAACGTAACGGTGTCGCTTATAGCAAGTTACATCGTATAACCGTAGGGGCTGAGAAGGCGGACAAGTACGAATGTAATTAGAGGGTGTGAAAAAAAAAAAAAAAAAAAAATGGTTAAAAAAAAAACTACTATAACACCGTATAGTATCCCGGATACAAACTACATACATCTACATAGGGTTGGTTTATACACCGTATACGTATAACTGGTGTACACAAATCGGCCTAAACTTGTCACACTAATTACTACCATCTATTTTAGGTCTCGGAATTAATAGCAGCTATTAATTAAACCGTGATAAATTTACCAAAATTAATATCAACTTCAGTTTAACAATGCGGAAAAAAAGAAAGAAAGAAAGAAAGAAAAAAAAAAAAAATTAAACCTATCAACAAACGATGGTCCGACAAATTTATATAGAGAATAATTTTTCCCTATCTTCTTATAAGGTATGACGGAGATGAAAAGTAGAAGCGGGAAAAAAAAAAAAAAAAAAAAAGAACAAAAAGTAGTAAAGTTCTTCGAATAATCTATAAGTATCAGGTAAATGAAATTTTTTTTTTTTTTTTTTTTATTATTATTTTCATCATCATCCCCTTCTCCTTTTCTCAGTTTTCTATTAGTCGTAGCGCGGTTTTAGACTTCGGAATAAATTTCGTGACTCCTGTCTGGCGAGTAGTAGTAGTAGTACGCGAGTAGTATAGGTATAGAACGGTCGGGCCGTTTCGAGGGTCGAGCACAAGCCATGTTAAAGAGGAGCCTGGTTTAATGAGAAACTTTATAGCTCGTAGTTAATATTCTGTCGAGTGGAATATTCAGGGTACAAGTTTATAAGCGTTGGTGGGAAAATGCGGTCGGTGGTACGGGGGGTAGAAGGTAGGGTAGGTACCCCGTACACCCAGGTAATAAACAGGTGAGTAAGTTCAGACTTTTTAGTTATCAAAGTTATACCAAAGTTATACGATCACTCGGCAACGATTACTGCATGCAGTCAAGGTATCACGGTACATTTACGATTAAATTTATACCCTTTATATATATATATATATATTTTTTTTTTTTTTCCTCCTTTTATTTTCATCCCTTATCCAAGCGCGGTAATTAGTATAATTAATTTTTCCTACAGGTTTTTATCAATAACTGATCACACACGTACACATACATGCATATAAACAGTCAGCTGTATATCTAGCGGAAAAAAAAAAAAAATTGTCTGATTGAAGAAAAAAAGAGAGAAAAAAATAATAATAATACGCTACTGATTGAGTACTCAAACTTTTGTTCGATGTAATTTATCTGTAAGTGAAACCGTGGTTATACCGAGATAAGAAGAAAAAATTCAATACATTGCCTGCGTCGTATGAAATAAGAGAAAAAAAATAAAATTCGTATACCTAGTTTTCAATTATAACGAAGAATACTGTGTGTTCAACGGGCGAAAATAATTCGCATCTGTTACCCGCGACATAAAAAAAAAAAAAAACAGTGTTCCTTTTTTTTTTCCTTTCTTTTTTTTTCTTTTTTCCGAATTCCCAGTTAAAAAAATCGCTGCCTAAATTAATAAAACGATATTATAAAAAGGGGAGGGGGAAGATACGATGATTTAAATTTAACCTAGATCTCGGTAAATACGGTACGTGGTTGTAGTATAATAATTTTGAAGTAAACTTGTAGTACACGTGTCACACGATAACCTTAGGGAAAGAGTGGGTACAGAGATGCGAGATGAGCTCGAAATTTGTCAGGATGAGGTAAAAGTTTCGATCGTGACGTTGGTGTGTCTTTCTAGATCATCGTACCTAGTTATATGCACTCACTATCGTAGCGGGGTAAAAGTTAAGGTATAAGAAACTTGGTGCACCCGGATAGGACATGATGTATCAAGGGGTAGCTTTTGCGAACTGAAAAGTCCCGAGGCTGACGGATACCGAAGTTTAAGCAATAACTATAAAACACTCGAATAAACCGCACGTAAAGAGCACAACTGCAACGATACGAGGAGGAAGTGCGATAGAAACTTGTCTTTCATCTATATGATTCCATACTTTGACTATAGGTACGGGTTACCTCTGACTCGATCGAAAATTTTAGAACGAAAAAAATAAGAAGAAGAAAAATTTGAAGGCATTCATAAGAGGATAATACATTATACTTCTAGTTTCTCGATCGCGGAGGATACGTAATAAATATATGCTCGGCATAAATTGCGTTAAAGCGCTTTCTCGATAAAGATTGATGAGCCTTTGGGCTCTGTATATTTTCGCGGTAACTTCCGACGCCTAAATCGTTACGTAGCTGATACGTGGGTGTAGCTTATTGGCGAAATATCGCAGACGATGAGAGGCCCGATAACCATATTATTAGATTTTTCGTATAAATGGTAAAGAGAAGCTAAGAAAATATTCTAATATAAAATATATGATTACGGTCTCGTCTTTCTAATATGATAAAATAATCGATAAATTTTTTTTCCTCAACGCAGAGTATGATTTCACTTCTACTTTACTAATTTATATGAAATTTTTTTTTTTTTTTTTCTTTTCTCTCTTCTTTTCTTTTCTTTTCTTAAATTATTTTTACTTTGACGAAGTTTTCTCTATTCTTCGCCCGGTGTACCTAGATACTATGGCTAACTATAACCAGGGGTAGAAAGAGTACAATTTCATCTTTTACCAGCCCAGAGGCAATGCCGCAGCATAACGAAGCATTAAGGGTAACTTTTAAAATTACCCTGCTTGCGCGCCCAGGCTCCTACAGGACGAGGAATAATTATATGGCTTATTACCGGGGAGCCTCGAAGAGGAGCGCATTTAGTTTTTTTCACTATAATAGAATCTTGTCGAAAAAATCTTTTAACTAAGGATCAGAGCTGAGAGAGAATTTTATTTTTTTTATTTTTTTCTCTTTCTCACTCAAATTAGAATGAAAACTTCATACCTAGTATAACTATGGTAGAATTTTCTAAAATACAATAAGAGAGAAGAAAATTAAGTTTTCTACTAAACGAAAATTAAAAAAACTATCATTTTGTATTTTTTATTTTTTATTTTTTCAACATTTCTGACAATTTTTTATCATAGTGGAAACTGGCGTTATTATTCCTCAAAGTTAATTAGACCTGTATTCCTGGATAGAGATATATAGTCGCTGCATTAGGCTCTTGATATCTCTTCAGATTATCCAGGTATTTCATTAAATTTTTTCCGGAGAAAAATGAAAAAAAAAGAAAAAACTATGCGAAGAATTTTCACCACTTCTTTAATATTCTTGGCAACAAACTCTGGTCTCTTCTATTCGACTGTTGCCATTTGACAAGCAGTCTAGCTGACGATGAGAATATAAAACGAGAATGGTGAAAAAAAAAAATAAATAAATAAAAATAAGATAAAAAGAAAAAGAAGATAGGCTGCGAAGTGGAGAGGCGGAGATTTTTTTTTTTTTTTCTTTCTTACCATATAAAGTAACAGAATAAAACCAAATGGCGAGAGAGAAAGGAGAATTTTGCTGTGTGGTGAAGAAACGCGTTGATCTTGATCCGAGTGAAGCAGGGTGAAAGAGTAAAAAGATAAAAAAATTTTAATAAAAAAAATGTTATTAATTTTTTTCGAACCCTTCTCGAGGGCTAGGATTTATTAAAAATGAAAAAACAAATAAAAAAGTCAACGAATTTTCTAATCAATATATTAATATGAATGGATAAATTCAGGATCTCGTATAACTGAATATGTGATCGATTTCAACAAGGCAAAAACGTTTCGAGGCGTAAAATGAGAAAATGATATAATAAAAGAGAAGAACGTATATATATATGTATAGGAATATCCTCCTGATCGACGACAAACAGTTTTACGGCTAGTATAAGTCTATCGGATAAAAGGCAGGCATACCTCTACCCCTAGGTTTCGGGGTTGAAAAATATCTGTTTTATCATATAACGCGGTATAAATTCTACCGGGTGTATTTGACACGAGTACTATTTTATTCTATTTTTTTCTGTCTTTATTCCTCTCCCCTCTTACTTCCTCTTCTTCTTCTTCTTCATTTTTATTTCAACTGTGGATATACGTAGACGTCGGGAGGTCTAGGGTCAAATAAAAGCACAGTAAAACCCGTGATGATCGATTTAACGACGATTGAATAACCGCGAGTCGCGAGTGGCGTTTCGGTTACCGCCCTCTTTCACCCCCTCGCGAGTCTCAAGAATCTGATAAAACCCCTTCAACGACACCCCTATACACCAAAAAAAAAAAAACGTAGGAAATAACAGCGGTTAAACGATAAATCGAAATTTCAGCTGCATCTAACGGTCGCGTTTCAAAGTAAAAAAATAAAAATAAAAATAAAATCTAGAAAAAAAAAAAAGAAAATAGAGGAGAAGGAGCCTGAAGAAAGGAGAAGAAAAAAAAACAACCCAACATTTTCACAAGAACTACAGAAGGGATGATACGGTCCTTCGGCTTACGTCATTTTGTTCATCACAAAAATAATTACGATAACTTATTCCATGCGTCTTTAAACGAAGATTTTCATGGTTCAATGAGTGTTAAATAAAAATGATTTCAAAAGCTATATAAGTATTTAATTAGTTCTTCTTTGAAACTTAATTCTCTACGAAAGGATCTTCTCGTTGGGCTATTACACTGGCACGTCATTATCTCGTTACTCGTTACTCGCTGCCCGTTACTTGAAATAAATTCCAGAAGTTACTCCATACAATTATTACGGCCTTTGTGATTTATACGAGGTGCTAGATGGAGTAGCTATAAGCCCCCATAAGGTATAAAAATAAACTGATAAAGGAGCGAGGTGTAAAACCCTAAGTACATACCGCGTCAATTAACGTTTTAGAATATAAAATATTGAAATGAGAAATTTTTTTTATGAGATGTAGAATTTTTTATTTTTATTTTCTTCTCGATACCGTTTTTCGTCCGAAATATAATTATACCGGATTCATTGATTATCGGAAATAATGATAATAATTATTATAATACCTGTACCCCCTGAATTATGTCCGAAACTATATGGCACTGTGGTACCTAGCAGAAATAATTGTCGAACCATATAATATCCTAGTCACGACCGAAACACCAAAATATATTCGTATATGGTACCGACAAATCATTGGTAAAGGAGAAATCGGGTATTTGAACCGAACGTGTCCATGGCAGAGCGCCCATAGCACATTTGGTAGCTATATATATAGATAGATAGATAGATTCCGACTGTCCCATGGTCAATGGACCCGTTACGTCACGGGCAGCCCCTAATTAATTACATCGGTTTTGTTCGGCGGCTTCAGACTAAGGACCGAGTAAAATGGGTACAGGCTTAGGTATAGGTATTAGTTTTAGCGGTTTGGCTACGAAGTAACGGTGAAATCCTCTCTGAGTCCTTTCTATAGGGTATACGGTATACCTACTGCAGCTAGGATTCGAAGGAGTCGAGGCATTCGATATATAGGAGCCGATAGAAACGGTCGGATAGAAATAAAGTAAGAAAGTAAGGAAGTAAGGAAGTAAAGGAAGAAGGAAGGAAGGTAGGTAATACTTTGCCGTCTGATACCATTGTTATTTCAGCCAACCCTCTCAATCCCATTGAAGAAGTTGCCTACCTACCACCCGCCACTGCAGAGATTTTCTCATGTTTTATCGCGCGTTTTCCAATCGATCTCAAAAATACTAAAACCTAGTATATCCTTCTCCCAGCTATAGAAAATCGGGATCAAACTATAAAACACCTCGACGAATTTAAAACTGAGGAAATAAATTTGACAAAAATCTAAGGGGTAGATAAATTTATGGAAAATATTTGGGAAGATATATTTCCGACTTTAGTGATAATAAACCACGGCCTTCGCGATTTGAAACGCAAATTTTTTAATAATGAAAAATTCCTTACCAAAAAATTTGACCTAAATATTCGAAAAATAACTAAAATCGATAATTATTGAAAATTTTGACTATATATGAAGATGTTGAATAGAAAGGAGGTCTATCTAGCTGTTTCTGTCGAGAAGCATCAGCTCAGCTGAAGAATTTCGAATTCTAGGTACCTTAGCTGAAGATTGAGGCCAGCTTATTGTTTCCTAGGCAACACTGCAGGATGATGACTAAGATAGGTACAGGGGTAAAATTTCAACCCCTATACCTATACCTATATATTACGTGGGTAAAGAGGCGAAACCTATACGTATAGTTCGATCGTAGATGTTGGAGATTCTAAAGAAAGAAAGAAAGAAAGAAAGAAAGCAGAAAAAAATATATATAGAAGAAAAAAAGAGAAACTAGACGTTTTAGGTACATGTGCAAGTCTACAGAATCCTGCAAATAACCCCATAGACTAAAAGAAGAGTGTGGGTGAAAGATATACATCAAAGATGGAAATAGTTTCCGCGGATATCTACGAGGCACGTAATTCCGCAATTGCTTAATCCCCGAAGAACTTTAGCCAAAGTAAACATAGTTAAGTTTAACGCTATCCTAGTTACACCCCGACGCTACTCCCTCTGACTCTTTATTCGAGGTTGGATGTAAGCCCTTATTCTTCTTATTCTGAAAACAGCACATTGCCGAACTGTACCTACCCCGTAGCTATCTAGCAGAGCTACAACACGGCATACCCAAGAGAACTTTTACCCAACTCCCTAACTCTCACATTCTCTTGGTATCTCTCTATTTATACTTCCTACGTAGTCCTCGCCTGTATACTATATCCTACGTGTATACACAGTTACCCCGGGTTTCTTGGCTGAAGGATTTCCCTGACATACAGGATGAAAACTAGTTATAATTGCGATGGTGAGATGGGTCTATCATACTCAATAACGCATTCCTTGTTCGAGATGAAATTCATTCCAATATATTTCGTATTTCTCTAACTATATATTAGAACAATATGGGATAATCCGATGAACTATTCCCCCTGCATATTCCAATTAAGAAATGATTAGGTTATATCGAATGGGGAAATGAGAACAGAGCAAAGGTATAACGCGTTAAATTCACATGTTCTAAGAGTTCAAAGGACGAGAGGAGGCTGTGTTCAATCTGTGTTTTAGATACTTACTAATGTACATCCATCCGTGTACCTGTACCGTATATAGCAGTATAAAGTATACATAGGTATACAAGTAGTCATAAACTATGCATAAAATCGCGTAGCATATTCTCTCTGAAGTTACACGAACTCCTCAATACATATACCAAGGAAAACCCGTCTTTAGACATCGATGCTGCTGCAAAGACCCGATGAAATTCTTCCGAGGTTTAGGAAAACCACCGTTCGATGAAATACCTAATCCCAAAGCATGTTCATTCCTATACCCATATCAAATCCCAACAAAATTCATTATATACCACAGTTTCCGAACTTTCAAATCTTTTGATATAGTTTAGATTAATTTGGTCTATCTTTTTCCTATAATTTCTAATCAACGAATATGATCCTATGTGGTTTTTTTTTTCTTTTTATTTTTATCATAGAGCTGATATACACCGAAATTTTTCGCGATATACGATATATTCACGAGTTCGAAACGATGAAGAAACTGCTTGTGCCTAGTCTGCGAGTAACTGAAATTGGGGAGGAAACTCTCGTCTCTACTTGTCAGCAAATATATTCGGTATTACGGGCGTCGCGACGCTGTGCCATACCGCATGGTGTAGGAGTAGGTACTTCAGTATAAGTAGGTACACGTGAAATTTCGCGATTTCATAAGCAGATCGTAACCTTTCTTTGATAATCGATCAATTTGCTATCCCTCTTTTTTTTTCTTGCTTTCTTGTTTTCATTTCTTTCTGTTCATTTCCGTTATCTGAGCGATATACGCACGACGTCTGTTACACCTAAGCCAACGGAGATGAGAAGTCGTCGTTGGCAGGGCTAGGCAATAAATCGACCCCAAGGTTCAACGGCAGTGATAATTTTTGTCGAAGTGCGTCAGTCGCAGGCCTTCGCCTCAGCTCTCCTACCTATCATTGCTTTTCCGTCAAATTTGTCACCGCCAGAACCTAGATAGCTAGGTATAGCTACCTATCGAGGACCACTAAACACCCATCAAACCAATGAGAAGAAAATCGGCCGCAAGAAGAAGAAGAGAAAAAAAAAAAAAGTAAGAAAGACGATGAAGCTATGGGTATTTTTTTTCTTTTTTATTTGTTTTCTATTTTTACCATTTTTGGGGTAATTTTATCGCCAGTATTAACATCGGGTTATTATCCATATAAATGAATTGAAGAAAGCGAAAATTTTCATGGTTTTAATTTAAGTTAATGGAATAAATTCGTTTCTATACAAAAAATTATAGAATAGGTAGGTGGGTATAGGTGTTCAGGGTATGGGTTTATATACATGTAAAATCCCCGGGTAGTATAGCCTCGGTGAGGTCAGGTAAGGTATAAGTAATTAAGAAAGTTAGCCGTACACCTTTCGCTCATTTTCATAATCACCGTGATAATGGTATAAATTAACAGTTAGCGTAAATCAAGGATGTTTTTAAGTGGCTCGTTCGGTAGCACCTATACCTCTACCACCCAGCTAGCTAACTCGTTCACTCACTCACTCGACACTCCCTCATACAATTCTACTGCAAACCCCAAACGTCCGTTATCACCCCTTTATATACTTCTTGTTTTCCATCTGTATGCTCGAAAAATAATCGTCCTCAAACCAACCCCCTCCCCCTCCCCCTGACCCCAAAAAAAAAAATTTCTAAATGAATCTACGAGGAGAGTGCGAAAGAAAAAAATTGATTTGCAATTATTCTAATAGATAAAAGTCCTTTTTTCTTTACGGAATCTTTTTCTTTTTTTTTTTTTGATTTACATTTCTGCAAAATACGTTACAGAAATTGAACGAGGGTCTTTACCAGAATCGTGTCGTGTAACACGAGGATGATTTCAATGGTTAATTTCCATTAGAAATAGGTTGCTAAGTACCGAGGTAGGTATAGGTTGCAGAAATTAGATGTATGGGTATACGAATGGGGTATAGATAGGGGATACGAGTTACGAATTTCTCTCTACTCTACTCTACATTACTCTACTCTTCTCTCCTCAAACGAAATTCCAGAGGAGAGTCGTAGAGGCGGTTTACGAATTCGAACCCACCTAACGAATAACTAGATTAATTAGGCCCCTTCGCAAATGAGGCCGAGGTCCTCCCTCGACAAACAGAAACGTAGGTAACAAGGTACGTACGTAGTATCTCTATCTATATACATACGTATGTATATACTATATATAAGTGCCTCTGTACACACTCGGGTGTTCATATATTACGCGAATGCAGATTCGGAGCTTTAGCGTATATGCGAATGATTGTATATTATAGACAGAGTTATCATCATATGCATAGGTGTGCGTATGATATATTTCCTACAAATTTAATGGACGTTAATAAAAAGGAAACGGAAGAAAAAAAAGAAATTCTTCTTCATCTTTCTTGAAATATTTCTAAGCTATATAAGAACCATATGTTCGTATGTACCTATATGGTATATCCTGATTGAAATCTTCGCACTGATTCGCATGTTACATATAGAACGAGATGAGATCTGGCGTTTTTTTTTTTTTTTTTTTTTTTTTTTGAAACGAGGCAATAGACGTATGTAGGTTACACATACATACTCGTACGTATAGGTACGTATAGGTATATGTAATACGACCGTTTACCTCTTTTTCTCCTGCTTTTTCCCTACCCTACCAGTTACCATTTACCAGTTACCCGTTACCCAGAGCTACAGTAGTACCTCGCCCGAAAAGCGAGAGCCTGTAATATATACCAGAGTATTCGCAATCCGAGATAACCCGCGAGGCTATAACCTATCCCATTTCCAGGCGAACTGCTCGGCGATAATTCTACCATAATACTTGATCGTACCTCGGTCGCGTATACACGTACATACGTGGAAAATTCAAAAAAGAATTCAATTTTTACTTGAAAATTCTTTAATTTAGAGAAAACAGAAACCATATAATAGATGAACGAATCGGATTCAGTTTTTCTCTCTTTATTCCTTTCTTGATTCGATATACGAAGAAGATGAAGCCATTTTTGAGCCGATGATAAGAAGAGGAAAAATAGCTACTTTCGGGTATTTAATATTCCGAAATCGAAGAAGACAAAGAAAAGGGGCATTTTTTTATTTTATTTTTTTCTATTTTATTCTTTTCTTTTTGGATTCTGAGACGAGAACGAGAATCCAAAACAGAAATAATACAGCTACACACATATAGTATATGTGTATATATATATATATGGGGTAGGGTTTAAAGCAGCGTAAAAAATGGCTGCTCTGGATTAAGAGGATTTGGTAGAGCCGTTATCAGCCAGAACGACGACCGGCCCTTCCAGTCGACGTAAACCTCCAACCTCCAACCTACAGTCTGAAACTCTAACTCTAACTCCAACTGCTATTCGTATACCTCTATACAGCTAGTTGTTCAACGTCGTTCGTTTTACTCACGGCTCTAACCCAAGAGCCATGATATACCCTCCTGCAAACCTCCGATCACAGGATTACAAATCATTCAACTCAGATTAATGACGCGGCAAAAAAGAAAAAAAAAAAAAAAAAACAGAAGAATTGAATTCGATCAAAAAGATAAAAAAAAAAAAGAAGAAAATGACGTTTTCATTTCACCAAATGAAATTCATATCAATTTTATCTTTTTCTTCTTCTTTTGTTTTTTTTGTACAAAAAGAAAATATTGAAAAAAAAAAAAATGTGAAAGAAAAAAAAAAAAATTCAAAGAAACTATTTTCAAACTTTGATTATTTTACTCAACGAGTTTAATAGAAATTACCGCGAATTTAATAATTTTTTTTTTCTGTTTTTTTCTCTCTTTCAACTTTGAACTTTTATAATGGCTTATGTCAACTTCTAATCGCGATTAGGAACCCCTCGGTGTTATTTAATGGTTTTTGGTGTATACCTAGAATAGAAGATGTACGAGATTCATGAGTCGAGTAGTAGGACGGTTCAGAAGATAGACGAGGGGTGGAGTGGGGTTGGGGTTTTTTTTTTTAGGGGGGGGGGGGGGGGGGGGTAGAGCGGGGGTTGTTGATGAGAGGAAAAAATAAAGCCTAATCTCGCGCCGAGGGCGCGAGTGGGAAAACTTTTTAATTAACCGAACTAAGCACCTAGCTTTACGAATCCTGTGCTCCTGTACCCACACCGTTGAGTGTTGCCTCTTTTTTGTGACCGTTGCCAAAACCCCCTTTTCAACCTTAACGGTCTCGGCTAAGTGCAAATTTTCATTTTACGAATAACAAACCTACCTACCTACCTACGGGCGTAGGAAAAATGAAAGAATTTAAAAAAAAAAAGTCTTACACCCACAATGACGAGATGACGTACCCTTATACTGCCGGGGGTTGTAAGAAAACAACCACAAAGAGAATTGTAATGATAAGAATATCTGCGAAATTCAAATTCGCGGTTTTTTCCCAAAAATAAAAATAAAAATAAATTTAAAAAACGCTATAATATACGACTGTAAAATAAAATACGCGAAAAATCAGTTTCGATATATTTTTGAATCGCGAATCCGACAATGTATACCTATAGTGGCGAATATTTCACAGGGTCAATCCCTGTCAAAATTGGAATCAAGACTCAATTTGGACAATTTTTTTTTTTTTTTTCTAAACTGATTTTTTCATTTTTTTAAGTCGGTATAAAAAAGAATTTTTTTTTTTTTTTTTTTTTTTTTTAAGAAATTTTGATTCCAATCTTTTTTTTTTTTGTATTACGTCGCGACTCAAAAACGAAAAAAAAAATCGTCACGAATTTTGAATGACTTGGTGATCAAAAATCGCGAAGGAAATCGGGTTGTAGCGATCGGGCGTAACCACAAGCCATCTCCGTCTCTCTATCTATTAGCGTTTCGTATCTCTTTTGCCATTTAATTTCCATTTCAAAGACGGCTATGTATAAATATTTACCCATCCACTAACTCAACGATTGCCAAATGGGCAATCAACTTCTGCAGCCTCATTCCCCCGCAGAGCTACCCTCAGGTAGCTACTTAGCCATGACTGAGGGACTCTTAGAACTAGGAATAATACATAGGATCCCTTTTCTTTCATTTTTCTTTTTTTTTCTTTTCATTTATGTGGTAAAAAATTATTTAGAGACCTGAAAAGTACCTAAATAAAATAACATACACCCGAAAATCTCCTTCGTTTAATAATACATGATTTCCAGTAGTAAAGGAGTGGAGGAAATCGATCCTGAATTCGAAAATAGCGATTCCACCATAAAACTCTTCATATACGTTTAGCAAAGGAATACAGAAATGCAGCGATAAACGATTAAATTTTATTTCTGACTCACCTGAAGGCTCGGATGACAGCCTAGTTCCAGTAAAGTCCTCACAACACCAGCATGCCCTTTGTTAACTGCGATATGAAGAGCGGTTTGACGCCGTTTATTTCTGGCATTAAGATCTGCCCCTGCACCAGCAAGCAGAGCCATTACGCCAGGCTCGTCACCAAATGCTGCATGATGAACTGCTCTGTCTCCGTCTTTGTCCTAGAAAAAAAAAAAATTAGAAATGAATAATGAATACTCTGTACACATTTTTTCTTCCATTTCCAAGATAAATCAGTTATATCGTCAGAATAATGTAGAAACTTCGAAAAAATCTACCAGATTTTAATCAAATGATGAAAAATAGTCTCCATTATCAACTCCTCGCAATATTAGAATCTCAACTGAATTTAATTGTTCATGAATAAGATCTAATCTCAACGATAGTGACTCGCTAATCCAATCGAAAGCCATTAATACCTCAATTTCCACATCTGCCTTATAACGGAGAAGAATTTTGATGACTTCGAGGTGTCCGTTTTGGCTAGCAGCCTGAAGCGCAGTGTGTCCAGCAAATACTCCGTTCACATCCGCTTCGGGTCGTTTTAAGCTATCTTCGCATTTAGCGGCGTCACCATTAGCTGCAGTTTTCACCAATTCTTCGTTAACATCTCCAGACACGTGAGACTCGAATAGCTTCTTTAGAAGAGCTGACAAACGCTCTGAAAACAACAAAAAATGAATGATGAGAGATATAAGTATTCTTTATCCTCGATGGTCATTAATTTTTTTAATTAACTCAAAGTTTAACTCTTACGAGTCTATTTTATCGCCTAAATTTACCTCCGCTAGTATTTCCCGGTACACAACCGTCGCTGCTCGCCACTTTTGTAACTGCTTGTGGATTGTAAGTCCAAGAAGTACTACAAACGTCGACTTTCAAGTCACCGTCATGATATATTTGTTGAACTCGCCCGACTTTTCCCAATGTCTGTAAATCGGAGTAGAGAAAGAAGAATTATAGTCTTATAAGGTCTTAAAAATTGAACACTTCGTGAAATACAGCCAAATTCTACTCATGGCTTAAGTAAAAGTCATGAAATCTTTCTGTGATTAATTTCCTGACTTCTTATAGCGATTTTTGACCTATGACTAGTCTGATCCGGTTAAATCTCTAGGCTGAGATCAGGCATTAAAGTCCGATATAATCGACGAAATACAGTCAAATATTATTCATATGTGTAAAAGGACTGAAACATTATTGCAATCATTCTATGTACGGTCTTCCGATCTCCAACAAATGATAAACTGTTAAAAAATCATTTATCAATTATTACCGGAACCATTGCTTCGGCCCATTCCCCATGCCCGCTTTGTAGAAGCTTAATCTTTTCCAAGTCATTGGAAATCTGGACTAAATCCCCGACTGCAAATGTCTGGTTATCGGTGCTAGAGCTTGATACAGCAACAGGTATTTGTGCTTTAGTTAAAACCGCGGGATTAAACGTCCAACGATTTCCGCTTGGATAAGACACGACTATATCATGGTCTTCGTCTATTCCAACAACTGTTCCGGTCGTACCAAGGCACTCAAACATCCCATCCGTCCAACCGCCGTGACCGTGCTGAAGAGATTGGACTATTTCTAGTTCCAGATCGACGTTTACCTGGAGAAATTCATCACCTTAGAATATTTATTCCGCAAAAAAATTCGAGTTCTACAACAGTTTGACTATTTGGATTCTTATTCTGATTCAATATAAAAAGAAATTTCGAGTTCAGTTTATAAAAAACCATCAAACTCTCACTTGATCTCCGATCTGAAGACCATGTGGACCTGTGCGACCGGGAGCCTGTTCCCCCAACAGTGGAAGGTGGTCCCTGTATACAGTTTGACCTTTTGCATCGTTCACTACTTTCAGATCGGCCTGAATGTGGAAGAAATAGATTAATTTAACAGATTCCAAAGCAGCTTTAAGGCAATATTTTGAATTGAAGAAGCTCTGAAATTGGAGGAATCAAGTAACAATGAAGAAACGGAACTCACCATTCCCTCAAATCCAACACGATAAAGATTTTTAGCTCCGTTATCCCAAACAACGTAAGCAGCAGATCTAGGACTGGCAGCAGACCAATCCTGCATTTCTGCAACCTTGCCTCTCCGCCCATTACCCCCGTCTTGATCTTCCCACTGCCAATCAACGCCTCTGACGACTCTTGCGCCAGGAAAGATTCCACGAATAGCAATCTGTGATGTAAAAAAACGTGTTCAAGGACAAATATCGATAGCTATTTGGTAGTTTCGAATCTTTGAAGGGAAACCAAGGTTTGAAATTGTGAAAATTCCACTTCGAATTATCCCAGCGTCTCAAATTTACCTTTTTACTCTTCCGTCTCGGCTCTAATAGCACTCTTTCACTGCCCGGAGTAGCAATTCTGTAAAATCTATGCCTGAGGTGATGTTTATCTCCGTGATAACATATAGAGCATAAATCATAGTTCCCACACTCAGCGCATTTCCATCTGATACCAAATATCGGCTGTTGTCTACAGGTGTCGCACATTGTGCCGTCATGCTTTACCCCAGTCGGAGCAGAGTCTAATATGCGTAGATCAAAGGCACCTGAACATCGGTAATTTGCTGCCGTTCCGTTGTCCCAAACGACAACGACTTCCTCGGGTGATTCAAAGTTACGGACGGTACCTACGTGGCCTTCGCCACCGTCCTGGTAATCAAGGGACAATTATATACGTTAGTTTTCATTCAACTAAGTTTTGTTTTTTTTTATTTATTTTTTTTTTTTTATCCTACGCATTTAACGCGTTTGAGGATATAAAAAGGAAGAAAACGGGATAAGAGGGGGATAAATTATAATGGCTCAATGTTATAACGAATAGATGTGGGTTAGACATAACCTAGCATAATTTTAAGCTAAGCTAAGCTAAGTTAAGTTAACCTAACCTAACCTGTTTTCCCCATTTCCATTCCGGTCCGCGAATAACTCTGGCACCGACACCTTCCATCATAAATCGCGTTGTGCGAGTTCCGGCACTCGCACCAGCCTCCATCATTTAATGACAATTAGAATAAACTCGATTTATCCTTTATCGGAGATAGTTTATTAGTTCAATAATTTTCAATGAATATTAACGCCATCTTGGACTTATGTCAAAACAACCGAGAGCCACGACCACCAACACCAACGGCGACGGACTCTCAACAGAGGTTAAACTTTGCGGAGCTAAATGTAACTGCGGATTAGAAGCGTAGAGGGAGATAAACAATCGTCACGATTTTGAATTCGAATATATTATTGTGTATACAAAATTTGAGTTAACATTCTATTGTGATAGTGAATGAATGAATATGAATGTAAATATTTATCGATCTATGTACGCTACATAAATGCGTTTGAAATTTATTTCACGCGATATCATATTTTCAAATATGAATTTGAACATTTCTTGTCGTATGCCATATATACCTATATATTTTTTCTGTGTCAGCAGCACTGCGCAGTCGAGAAATGATGTAACTAGATATAATTCTCCTTCCGATTTCCCAGTTCCCTCCCACTCCCACATTCAGAGTTCTAATTCCGTTGAGTATAGATCGAAATGAATGGTAGTTACACGTAGGTTAAGTATAAAAGTGAAATAAGTTTAATCAAATGAAAATGGGAGGTTTTACGTACTTAATTAACGAAAAGAGTGGTGCTATTACTTCAATAAATATTAGGACTAAATGTGCAATTAAATATTACAAATTTTGATCCTAGTTTAAAAACCCGAATAAATCTCCGACCTCACACTTGCACTTCACACTTTATTACTCAAAAGACTACATATTCGCAACTAAATTTATACACATACGTATTATATCCTTGTAGTTGATTATAGAGCCAAGGATATAACTCGAGTATAATAATAATAACAATATAATAAATTAACCCCAAAAATTCGAAAAAAAAAAAAAAAAGAAACCGAGAAATAAAATATTAATTTTTAGTTTATGTGGGATGGCAACAGCCTTAAAAAAGAATCACTCCCGTCGAAGGCTCGCCGCTTTGACATTTCTCTCTAATATATCCCTAGACGGAAGTCACAGGGATACAAAACTAGCAATATTAACTCGAAACGCGGTATTCCACCGCAGAACATTCAGCGATACTCGTCAATCGCATGGAGAAGGAATCAAGCGTAAAGATGAGGTCAATAAGACTCCACCGCCAGCTGACGACGGAGGAATTGACGGTTTATCCGTAGAGCCGTTGGTCGTCGCTCGTAAGATTAAACCACTCTCTGCGTCTCCGCCGGCCAGAAGAATAACCGAACAAAATTCATTCAGCTCTGACTCCGAGGCGCCTTTGACTCCCGCCAAAGTCGTTGAGTCAACTGTTTTTATAGATCAAGAAAAATCAAATTTTTCTCATATGCTGCCCGGCGCTCATGCTCCTTTCAGGAATCGGTAAGAAAAAGGTTCTCTCAAAGTCTAAGAAGGCCGGAAAATGAGGGAAAATAGAATTCAGAATTTTATCATCTACATTTATAACATTTTCCAGTTTATTTTATCAATCGGAATCAAGTTCGGAATAAAAATTACTGAAAAAACTATACCAGAAATGATTACATCTTCATAAATAATCAGAAATCGTTAAATAGCAATACATATGTTTGCTGCTTTGTTAATAAATCATCCGTGTTTACATAACATCAACTTATTACTGTGTGTACTATAAAACTGTATTATATCTTTTCAGACAAGTCTGGGTTTCTCCCTCTCTCTCTCTCTCTCTCTCTCCTCTCTATCTCTTCTTTTCTTTCTCTCTGATAGTCTATTATCAAACATTGAAGCGAACATTGATTAATCAATCTATTTATCTCCCAAGATCCAATCCCTGTTAGCTTTGATTATGTTGAATGATATTTTCCAATGTCAGAGAGAGAGGAAGAATGAGAGAGATAGATAGATAGCCAGCTAGCTTCTAGCCACTTAAGATAGCTTGAGTAGTATAAGCTTGGAGTATTATATACGAAGATATGAATAACTTTTTTTTTTATGCATGTATCTGCAATCTACTAACGTCAGTCTTTAAAGCCTAATTGCGAAAGAGAAGAAGAAGATTTTGTATATACTAGATGAGAAAATGGCCCGAAGCCAAATTGCAATTCCATGCAGTAAAGAACGGAGTATTATTAGATGACCTTTCTTTGTTTTTACACCCAATGACCTATTTATAAATTATCTATTATATCGGACAATTATTTGTTCAATTATACTTGAGATATTAGTATAAACACAGCTGGAATAACAGAGATATGAAAACTTGTTTGTCTCTTCAAAACTGATTGATATCTTCTATACTGTTAATATTATTCCGAGGTCAAATTTCATTTATGAGATAAGTAAATAACTAAGCTCTCTGATATTCTATTGGGGCTAATAATTTATCGATTAATTTTCAGGACTGGAACAGCTAGTAGCGAATATTCTCTGCCTGAGAGACGCGTCGGATCTCTACAGCACAAGAAAAGAATAATTCATCAAACTTCAACGCTCTCTGAGGATATTAAACACCACCATAACAGCAGCAGCGAAAGCATCGGCTCTCTTCGTTCAAAATCAATATCCCAGTCTTCTAGGCCTAAGTCTAAAGCAATAAATAATGTTCTGTCCAATTGCTCTAACAACAACATGATACCTGAGGTCACTAAAGAACTACGCCTGATGCAGCGGCCATTTATTGGACACAAATTCGGAGATGATAGACTAGTCTTGGTGTCTAATAAGAGGGTTCCATTCCTTGTTTTCTCTGCTCTTCCATACAACAAAGGACCTCGTACTGGATGGTGAGGATAAGAGCCTGATTACCCATTTCAGGTTTTAAAAATATCGAGGAGTATCATTGTCTATCAGGAAGTAACTGGAATTTTCAATATAATCCAGGTCTGAACTTCGCAAAGATCCTGGACGCAGAAGAAACACTTCGGGTCCTAGACCGCTATCTGCTATCAATGATACTCTGGATCCTTTCGGTTTGCTGGGTATCGAGCGAGGCAAAGACGGCCAGGTGATTATTAGTATTTTAGACCTTCTTGGACCTTATTTGAAACCTTTTCCAGCAATGAAAATAATCTGTAAACAAAATTTGGAAGTAAAAACATCCTGTTTGAACATCTGATCATTTTTTCAGGAGATATCATACGGACAACTTCTGGTACCATCAAGACAGTTTTCTAAAGATCGCAAAGGATATGGCAATGAAAACGAAGCTATGGAACTGATGCACGTAATTCCAGCTAAGCATAACGTTGCGGCAAGGTATAATGCATATCCCAAGTATCGATATGATTTGAAGTAATTTTTTTATTGATGTTTTAAGTTTGAGCCTGTTGTACTGCTTTATTTGGATATAATTTTAAAGAATTAATCAAGCTTCGTGTGTTTAACGAAAAATAGAAACTTATATTTTATTATATCACATTTCTAGCTGATACGCAGTAATCATATTCATTATTTACAAAGTAGCTTCGATCACCTTCAATAAAACGTTATATGTTTTATCATACACTCATGATCATTTATCATACGATCATTAATTCATTCCAATCGCTAATCTGATTGTAAATAAAAGAAAAGGTGAAAGAAGAGTTCAATTGAGTTCCGGGAGGTTTTATAGACTGATTTTTAAATTCCAGTTAAAGAATTGAACTAATTCAATTTCTTAACGATACAATCTTCGATAGAATTATCAAAGTTTTTACAAGATTGTATATATTTGGTTGTAAATCTTGTTACAGGACAAAAACTATAACTTGGAACATGGACTATAAGAAATGGTAAAACTCCAAAATATTAAGCATCACGAGTAGTTGGACTTAGTAGAACTATGATTCTTATATTTTAACTACTAACAAACGTAATTGTTTAACAACGTTCACACATCTATTCTTCAAAACTAAATGAATTTTATACAAATCTCGTATAATACTGTTGAGAAGTATGAAAGAGATTCGCAATTCTCATTTTCAATCCATTCCATCCATTTCATCACATAACATGAATTCATTATTACTTTATTAGCACCGAAATTGATGATTTCTATGGTTCCATATTCCTTTTTCATAATTCTCCAGTTGTTCAAATTGCATGATAAATTCCTGGTGATTTTTGTTGAATATCGGATTCAATCTATCTTCTCTCTCCTTATGATTTCAATTCTTTATAGTATTTAAGAATTATTTATCTCTTTCTGTCTTCGTAAATTATAAATTGAAACCATATTAGATAATCGTTTCCTCCTATACAGATAGAGAAGATATTGTTTACGACTTATCTGTGGCTATCAACTTCCCAATGCCTACTTCCTGGTATATTTCCTGTATCCAATACTCTCCGCCTTATAGTATATTGAATTAATTCTGGTAAGTAGTTTGTAAATCGACGATAAAAGAAGCAAATTTGAACCACAATTGCAGTTACTGAAAAAATATTTCAATTTATATTTTAATTTTTTAATTTCTTGAAAACTTCATTACCAACTTTGCCAATATAATTTAAAAGTATCTCTTTTTTTCAGGTGTTTATCATATGACGCTGCTACTCATAGAGCTATTCCCGGATCACCACCTCTCTCCTATAATGCGGATACAAAAGGTGAAGGATAAAATACAAGCTTAGAAAAAGACAAAAACTATTATTTATCATTACCTATGTATAGTTTAATCTTATTTGTAATTTTAATTGACTAGCTTACGAATGGGAAGATCATACACCTATGCAGTATAATCCAAATTTATTAGACGACCCGGAATTAATTGCTGGAAAACATCGCACTCTACTTACATTCACGTCATACATGGTAAATATTTATTTAACTATAACGTAGTTATTGTATAATAAATTACAAACCAAGAGAAGAGAAGAGAAGATCATATCATAAGATAATTTAATATACCTAAGATAGTAACAAATTCAAACTGAAAATGAAACTTTAGAATAAGATTTATAACACCATTTGCGTATGAAATATTTGCAGACGTCCGTGATTGATTACGTCAGGCCATCAGATCTGAAAAAGGAATTGAACGATAAATTTAAAGACAAGTTTCCTCACATACAACTGACGCTGAGTAAACTTAGGAGGTAAGGAGATACGCGGTTTGAAAGACGCAATGGGATCCTGTGAGGTCACCAAACATTTATTTCATTCATTATTTTGTCATTTTTAGTTTGAAACGTGAGATGAGGAAGATATGCAAGCTTGAATACGGACTTGATCTGCTAACAGTTGCCACAGCTTATGTTTACTTCGAAAAACTGATTCTTCGAAACGTTGTTACTAAGGAAACTAGAAAATTATGCGCCGGTGGGTGTCTACTCCTCGCTGCTAAACTAAACGATGTTAAAGGAGACGTGCTCAAGTCGTTAATCGAGGTATTTAGTCGGTTTTAGCCATGTTAAAAGAAAATAAGACACAGAAATTGGTTCCAGGATTAAATTATGATCAATAATCGAACAATACCTAGACGTCGAACTTCACTTTAATGATTTTTTTTCTCTTTTTCAGAGGACCGAAAGTGTGTTTCGTTTAAATCGCAAGGATCTTATAACGTCTGAATTTGCTGTCCTAGTGGCATTGGAATTTGGATTACATTTGCAGACTTGGGAAGTCTATCCACATTATCAACGCCTCATGTATGAGTCTTGACCTTCTCCTATACCGTTGCTGCAAGTAAACCGGCCACGAACATTTTCTTCATGATATTTAATTGAAGGAAAGCTTTAAGTAAAATGCATTTTTCGATACTTTCGAACAAATTTATAAAAGAAAAAAAAAGGAAAAAGAAAAACAAGGGAAAAATGTGAAATTAAATTTTCTAATGAGTATGTAAAGAAAAGAAAAGAAAAGAAGGTAATAATAATATCGGATGAATGCTAATCGTATCAGGTGCTAAATAGGTTCTTGCTCTATACTTATAATAATACAAATTTTTTCAATTCATAATCAGTCTGCGTTTCAGCTAATTTTTATCAGTTTCGGACGTAGTTACTTATTGCATACATGTGTTTGACAGAAACAATTTGAATTTACTTTTGAATTTTGATCGAAGTCGTATATTACCAAAAAAAAAAAAAAAAGGAAGATTGAAAAAGAATGGAAGAGAAAATTGAAAGTACTTATTTCTGAGTCGAGACATATGCTCTTTAGTCAATAACTTTATACTCGATATATAATATAATATAATGAAAAATGATTATATGTAGATTAATAGCGATAGATATTTCGAAATTTAATAGTTTTGTATAAACAAAAAGTCTACTGTTCTATTAGTTGATATCTTTGTAAGAAATTTTAACGTCTAATATGTTGGTGAAAAATTGTTATCAAATTTCGAACGAGGACGTTGTGACAAAAGGGAAAAAAGGAAAGCATTAGGTATTTCATTTTTAAACAATATTTCCAAAGCTTTTATTTTATTCTATTTCGTTTATAAGGGTAAAACAATTTCCTGGCTAAGTCAAAAAAAAAAAAAAAAAAGAACTACGTACTTATTTTATTGAAAGAAACATCTCTTCGAACAGAGCTTATAATTAATGTTATCTATTATTATTTAATATTTTTATTTAAAATTATGTCCTGGATATTAAAAATTAGAGACACATACCTCTAGGTATTATTACTACCAGTGCCATTATTTTATTTTATTTTTTCTAAATTTTATGCCATTCTTTCGTTATTTATATACACGCATATACATAATTGATTGATTATTTATTTTGATTATTGAGAAGTGAGAAAAAAAGTAATACAAAGAGAAGAAAAAAGAAAATGTGTGAAATTTACAAATTACTACTAAACTATAACATCTACTACGATGATAACGATAAATCGACGAGTAATTACGTTATTCGCGCGTAATTCGACCTAGAGCATGTATGTAATGTATACTTAATTTTAAATTTGTGTGATAATAAGAAGAAGAGTAAATCGAAATCGAAATCGGTTTTTGTTGTTATATTTTTTTTTCTTTTTTCTTTTTTTTTTTTCTTTTTCTTCGCATTTTTAGGCATGTGTTCTAGTCTGTTGTTAATGTTTTTCTTAGTTTTGCTCTATTTAATCACTACGGTACTTACTACATGTTTTACATCATCGTTTAATCAAATTATTCTGTATAATGTATATTATCTATCATTGAACTTATGAAAAAAAAAAATCTTTGTGCGAGTAACTATACCATATAATATATAATATATAGTATATACATACATACATATATATTATTGTACTTATGTGAATAAATTTTAATCAAAAAAAAAAAAAGTGACAAAAACCATAACATCAATAATTCAGAAAAAAAAAAGAAAAAACTCTATTTTCTAATTCTAATCAAAACTCTTAGATCTCGTTATCGATTTAATTATTCAACCGCGATTCTAGAAGCTTCACTCAATTTCTTCATCTCTATAAAGACCCTCGTAGCTTCTATCAATATTTCATAAAATTCTAGAAAAGTGAGCTGTTGATTAAAACGAACAAATTAATGGTGATAAAAATCATAATACTTTATAAAAACTATAATTCTCTCGCCTACCTCGTAGTCCATATTAATAATCATATCGGTGTCTTCGTCCTTTACACAAGGACATATCGAGGAAATTATAGATAAAAATTTCTCAGCTCCTATGTGCCTGAAGGCGGATAATTCTCTGCCTAAAAATTGAATTTAAATGTTTTATCACTCGGAAAAGTAAATTGTTATCATAATTAATACCCAAATCGTCTTCACAATTTCCCTTTTCTTTGGAAAAATCGGATTTCATTGATTCCTTATCTAATTGAATAAAGCTCAGTCTCTCCCCAATGGTAATTGCGTTTATTCCGTTAATTAAGCTCGCGAAAATTGGTGCCTTATCTGGTATCGGAAAAGGTGAAGCTTTCGGATCGGTGGTACCTGCGGTAATTAATCTCGTTGATTATGTAACTGGTTTCATCAATTATTAAAAAAATAAAAAATAAAAAAAGTTCATTCAATTACCTTTCGATACGCAACTTGCTCTTAGTAGCATTTTCGCAGTATGCGGTTCTCCGATTTCGCAGTATAATTTATAGACTGAATAAATCGGCAACAGATCTCTGTATAATGTTTTCGAAAATCTTCCTGCAATTAAAAAAATTACGCGTCGATATATCATGGTCCGGATTTTTTTGCTCCTGGGAATCAATGAAATTTGAAATTTGAAAAATAATTAGTGCGGGAAAACGAACCGATAAATTTTCCAGCGTTTGGGAATATGTCCTTTATCAAAAGCCTGTGTAATCCTCCGGCCAAACGACCCCGAATAAAATCGGTTTCTATGTCATCTAATTTTGTGTAAATATGCCAAGAAACTTCCAACAACGAGTGGATAAATTGGAAAAATTCTATCCTTTCGAAAGGATTAAATTCCGCGGTTATAAAAACCGATTTATTAAACGCTGTAAAAATTACATGATTTTTTTTTTTTTCTTCAATTTTTTCTTCATCAGTAATAATGATATATAATATATCATCACTATCACTTACTACGTACAAATGTATCGTTGGAATTGTACCAAGCTTATCCCTCTTCTGTGAAGTCCGCAGTCTCTCATTAATTGCCAAAGCCCGATTTTACCCATTGATAAATTTTTGGAAATTTCTTTTTCATCGCAATATAATTCCGCGTACAGTTTATAGACTTTACGCAAATTGAGCATGTGGGTTTGCAGGCAATTGTATACCCAGTGTTTTTCGTACTCTTTCTCACTAAATTCCATTCTATTTCTCAATTCTGTCTCGGATTTTTCTCGATTTTCACAAAACAGATCATCGGATAAATCACTCGCTGATTTCTTATCAGACGATGATGATATCTCCGTTGATTTGCTCGCCGGATTTTCTGGCGATTAATTAATTACTCATAAAAATGTTACACACATTCTCTACAACTATTTAAAAATTCAAAATTTCATTAATCAAATACAAACTCCCTGGGCATTATTTCATGCATCATTTTCTCACCTGAGGGATCGAGAAGACATGTGCATGAAGATTTATCTTCACACATACGGCATTTTCCAGATCTTATAGACACTGCGGAAAATTTTTGAGGGGATTTTTTTTTATTTAGTAATCTCTGAACGTAAAATGACAAGGATGGTAAATGAAGGGGTTCAAAGAGCTTTGTTCTTCGCGGTTGTTTGTGTTCTATCGGTTTCTTCGTAGCTGCAAAACTGTATAAAATAATAAAATAATTTTTTCACAAGCTAATTGCTAATCGATTGCATTCTGGGATTAATGTATTTTCCAAATATATTTCAATCGAGCTACTTGGCGGTTTTTTTTACATTTTAAATTGAACCTACTCTTCAAGCTCTTCCTTGCTGTTTGTTGTAATTAATTCGGAATCTTTGCCCAGTGGGATTAAAATATTTTCAATAAATAAAGGGTCCGCTTCTGTTACAGCGCCGTTATTGCCTTAATAGAATACAGCAATTATTTATCTGGAGATAATTTTGGAAAAGTAGATATAAATTGAATGAAAATTCGTGTCACGACTAACCGATGATCATACCGTATCCATGCTTTTTATCCAAACACCAATTGCCGGAATATTTACCACCGCCTGTAGAATTCAGTTTCAAAATACCTGCGTAGTGGTGCATAATTGGAGTAATTCAAAATATTGTCGATAAGAGTTATCCTGGATTTTGGAATTCGTAATTCAACTATACCTCTTCCGTGTCTCATTCCATTCAGCCATTCTCCCATGTAGCTATTCTCTTGAGGCCATGAAAGCGATCGATTAGAATAACCGTTCCATACGTAATCTCCGTAACTAGGAACAAATTTTCATTTTTTATATTTGTCTGGTTAGAGGAATTCGGAAATCTATCACAGTCGGAATTCTCACCCGTTCATTTCACCGTCCTTCCATTCACCACGATACACATCTCCATTCGGCCAAACCATGCTCCCAATTCCATTTCGTTGATCGTCTTTCCATTGACCGATGTATCGAGTACCATTTTCGTAAACGCGATAACCATTTCCATATTTTTTACCCATTTTCCATTCACCCTCGTAGAAATCATCGTTTTTACCGTAACGGCAATAGCTATGTTACCGTTGATGAGGAAATAATGTAAATCGTATCTCAGATTTTGAATTTGCATACGAAAACTTTCTAATTCACCCATTTCCATGTTTTCGGCCCATGGCCCATTGCCCTGTGTAAAAACGTCCGTATCCATGAGACACGAGACATCCAGATCCGTGGCGATTACCTTTATCGAATTCTCCCTCGTACCAGCTCTGGTCTTTCCATTCTAAGTGACCTTTTCCTTTGATTGAATTCTGCTCGAATTCACCCTGTACACAAATATTTATATACGGATGAATAGCGTGATTGATTCTATCCTTTTTCCACATAATATTTTTTCTTTATTATTGAATTCCAAAACCCAATTGTATGGAAAAAAAAATACGTGACCTGATGGTGGTACCTACTTTGTACATTTCTCCAGATCCCCATCGATATACACCATACCCTTCCATCTGTTTACGGCTTAAGCTTCCCACGTAAATATTTTTGTTTGGAAATTCTATTTCGACGTATTCATCAGGTAAAAATGATTTCCAATTAGATGAAGCGAGCCTAAGACCCTTGCCTTTCTATGTTTACAGAAAATCTTCAATCTGTTATTGTTTACCGATTTCAAATAATTTTTTTTTTTTTTTTTTTCAAACTTTGAACTCTTCTACCTTCTCGATACCGTTCTCATTTTCAGTTTCTCCGTCTTTCATAATCAATCCATCATTCGTGCCAGACAGATCCTCGCGAAATTCTGTTACCGAAGTAGATTTTTGCGATTCAGACGTTCTACTCCACCTAAAGAAGGTCTGTTAATTTACTTCCAACCTTCACATGATAGTAAACGATGAGATACATGACCAGCCCACATGGCCTACAGGGCAGTCTCTCACATTTTGTTCGAAAAAGGAATATCAAAATTTTAAAAAGGCATGATGACTACCACTCGAAATTGTTACTCGGATATATTTACATCTCGCTATTATTCACTAATGAATTTCAATTTTATTATAGATTCTAAACTGAAGCTGATATCGTTGGTACCCTGATTAAAATAAATAGCTTATAAATTACTTGTTCAGAAAATTTGTTGCGATGTCGTTGTACAGAAGGCAGACAAATTCATCCTGGGAATTGTAACGCCTTTGAATATTTTCAGGAATATTAGATTCCCCCAATTTTTCTTCACCTTCTAAGCTTTTGGCTTCTGGGCGTTGCAAGAACTCGAAACCACTACCTGGTACTGAGCTTTTTCTTTGCTCTGCACTCATATCCCATGAAAGGATATACTCTAAATTGATATTATGTTGGTATTCTTTGACGTTTTGAAACAAATAACTGATGTTAAAAAATATGATATCATAAATAATGTGTCGTAAAAGTGGTGAGATAAATGCGAGTTTCGATTCCGATGACTTTTTTAATTTATACGAATTAAATTACTATAACGATTAGAAACATGTTTAAAAAGGATAACGTAAATGTGAGATATGGGTGGATTAAAATAACTCATTAAATTTTATTCCTATAGTATCTGAATACGAATGAATATTTAAATCTGATTTTATATTGCAGTCAGTATTTCCTCTCGACGAATTGAAGCAAGAATCTGATTTTATCGAGCCAATTAAGCTTCGCAGATCGATAGCACATAATCCGAAGATTTTGCGTCACGATTGGTAAGTTATAATCGCATACCCATAAATTATAAAGTATTATACTGCGAATCTGTAACCTGTAGGCAATTGCTGGCTCTGGCAGAACCGCGAGATAATAAAAATTTCGTACCACCTAATGGAAATCTGCATTTATCATCGTATCTCAGACTGGGTCCAGATAAGGCAGAGAATTGGATATCAGAAACACATGAAAGACTCGAAGAAATAGATACAAAGGATGATCACGTCGCGGTCTTTCCACGTCGCAGTGCTCTAAATGCGTTTTCCCATGTTCTGACCGAGTAAAAAATGACTTTAGATTCTGGTTCACTATCGACGATTAAAACGAACGATCAATCTCTTGGATTAGATAAATCTGTCATTACTTTCTTCAGAGACGAGGGACGGAAGGAAATTCTGAAATCATCAGGCTTTGAACTAAATCCGGATGATTATGGGTGCACCGATTATCGGACGACCTCAAAAATCGAATACCCTTTGCATTTTCCCATCAAGCCATGGCCGTCCACGGTTCAAAATAAACCATGGCTATTTTATAGACGTACAACGTCGTATAAAGACGAAGAACTTTCTTCCAGAGACTGTAACAGTAAATTCTATGACGAGGAAATGAATACCCACGACAAAATTGCAGCCATTAAATTAGAACGATATCAATCCTACGATCCGTTTTCGAAAAAATTTACAAACACTTCCGAACTAGCGAAGTATAAATACAAAAGCTAAGCTGAAGCCGCGAATGTCATCCATGCAAACTACGTGAGAATTTAATAAAGGCATTTTTTGAAAAATGAGCCTCTGACCAATCAGTAGATTAAGGTCAACCTTATCCATATTTAAAAATACAACGCAATAGGCAGTAATAGACTAATTACCAGGTTCGATCAACAAATCAATAAACAGCTGGTATTCTTTTTTCGTTAACATTTTTATTGAACATCATAAAATAATACAGATTTTTATCGGAAAACCCTATCTCGTTATTCATAAAGTACACGTCAACGACGATAGTTTAACTGTTAGCAGCTATCTGTTGGTTGATCCAATCGACGTAGGCAGATGTACGTACATAAACGGACGGAGCACTGACCATACCACAGGGAAATACTGCCCAGGATATGACACCAACTAGTTCCCAGTTTCCTCCAACTATTTGAGCAAGCGGACCTCCAGAATCACCCTACGAAATTAGAGGGATGAAAAGCGTGTAAAAAAATTGGTCAAACTCATGGATTTGATCAGTTCGTCGTGACGAAAGAGATACTGTAGGTTTATTTTATATACTCACTGAGCAGACAGAGAGCCTTGAATTGTCCGGTGATCCTGTGCAGACATTGTCCAATTCATAATTTAATGTTGATCGAGCTGTCAACGAGTGATTAATACCTTGCAAGATCGTGGCGATATAGCGTAATCAGAATCGGGATTTCCATTTCGTAATCTAATCGAAGGGATCTATAAATTTCGAATATTGTTCTGATTTCGGCAATAAATTGATTACCAATCCGAGTGTCATGATTCAATTTTTACAACTTGAGTGAAGAAACGAATCTGACAAATGGAAGTAATATTCTATATGAAAGGAGCTTGTTTCACGTTCATGTTGAAACGAAATGTAGCTGCTTTCGCTGGACATCATCTCCCTTGCCTTGTCCTACCCTGAAGATTAAATCCTGATGGGATAGCATTACAGAGGAATGGCAAACGAGTTGCGAAAAATTACTACAAAGAAAAAAAAATCACTCCATGGAATTTGGTAAGACGACAAAATTTTCAACTCTTTTTTCTGTGCTGATTTATGATTCCAATATTTATTCACCGGGTTTATAATAGTTATCCATGAAAACCATGGCTTATATTTCTCTGGTCTAGGGGATACAAGGGTTTATGAATAATCGAAAGCCTAAGAACTGTCTTAATTGATTTTGCGTATATTTTTATACGGGTAACAGATTTTCAGATGTATAGTTGATCTCGCCTCGATAAGAATTACACAGATATTCGTCAGGGAAATCCACTCCGTACGTTGGCTTATCAAAACGACGATTTAAGCAATTTGTTGGTTTATCCAATTAGTGTAGGCAGATGTGCGTACAAATACGGACGGAGCACCGACAGCTCCACATGGCGTGATTCCCCAGGAAACAATACCAACGAGTTCCCAGACTCCTCCGACACGCTGAGCAAGTGGGCCACCAGAGTCACCCTATAAATTGATTATATCATGTAAATACCGGAAACGAGTAACTCAAACTCAATTACAATCTAAACCACTAGGATCATAAATACGCACTGAGCAAGCAGAGATCCTTGAGTTGTCGAGGGGTCCTGTGCAGACGTTGTCCAAGGTGTTAGGATACAGAGGTGCATTAGCAACAATGCTGTTCAAAGCGTTATAGCAGACTTGCGTGTCAAGGAGGGGTATGGTTACTGTCTGAAGAATGGTGGGTCTGATGACAGCCGATGTCAGAGAGGTTGATCCCCATCCAGAAAGGACTGCATTTCCCGAGTGTACGGTGTTGAGTGCGGGTACCCTGATCGGAGCAATGTTGGCGGTCCAAGTAAAGGCACTTGCGACCTTGAACAAGGCGATGTCATGGGGGTTTACGCCGCTGAAATAAGAAGAAAATCGTCAGAGAATTAGCTGGAAAATATATGGCCGAGAATAAGATGTTTTCAAATTATAAGCTCAGCTTCCTCACCCTTGGTAAGAAGGATGAACGATGTTTCGGCTGACGCTGCGCGACTGTTGACCAGCCTCGTTGACATTGATGTTATTCTTGCCTGCTACAACGCTGTAGGTACCGAGGCTTGGAAGTTCAGTGATGCAATGAGCAGCGGTTACAACCCAAAGTTCGTTGATGATGGATCCTCCGCATACGTGTTGGAAAGAACTATATGACGACAATCTCCATTGAAGAGATACTTGATAGGGGTAAGCACCGACGGGAGCATTTTGGCCATTGGTGATACGCTCGTTGGCAAAGAGCGGGTGGACTCCAGCGCGGACAGCTAGGTGCTCCGCTGAAACTGAAATTATGTACAACGATAAAAGAAATTCGTGTTAAAATTAAGAATCACCGAAGTCTATTGAAGCTCGAGGTGTTTTCGTGCTTGAGAGATACTCACCGGTGGCGAAAGTCGCTAGGACAGCTAAACAGGCAATTACGAGGAACTTCATCTTCGGTTTGGACAAAGTTATACGCATCCAGTCGCCTTTTATACGCGAACAGGATAATCAAAGTTCAATTGACATTGACAAGTATCTTGCGATTGCACCGATTGATTACCTCGCTAGCAGATACGATATCGCAAGTCAGACGCGATCATTTCCGTCATATACATCTTATACACATTGTTCTACGTAAAATGTTATACAATGAGATTATGATCAACAGCGGTTCAGAACAATTTGCAAAATTATCGAAAGCCTAATGTTCGTATAACGCAGCAAAATCAAAGAGATTTTAGGCATAAATGTTTCCTTTTTTTTTTTTATATACATATAAAAAAATTTACAATAGTTACAAGGCTTTTGTGTTTTATAGATCCTAAGATAAACCGATCAATAATCAATCAATGCTCCAAGCTTGTGAATGGCAAACCATCATGAATAGACATATCTAAATTAATTATCAGTTATTTGATTGTACTGGACAACAGTCAAACTACCAATCTTATCATTTCATTAAATGATTAAGTAGTTATCGGAATTCATTCGTTTATTTCGTACGACGCAGTTTATAATAATCAGATAAAATATAGATAAGCCTGCGATATACCTTGTAGAAGATATCCTGAAAATGTAGGAGCGATATACTAATAGGTAGTACAAGGTAAATAACATTTTGTTCAAACGATCTTACAGAGAACAATATTTTTTTTATTTTCATTGAACAAATTTTTTGAAGTATCGTCAGTTAACGCGACTGTTTGCCGCAATCTGGCTGATGATCCAGTTGCTGTAAGACGAAACGCGGACGTATACGGACGGAATACCGGGTTCGCCACATGGAAAAACACCCCAGGAGACAATACCGACGAGCTGCCAAACGCCGTTAATCAACTGGGCAAGCGGGCCTCCGGAGTCACCCTGAATAAGATATAATCAATCTGATTAAGGGCTAATTGAGAAGCAAGTGGAAGTTTCAATCCCTAATTTTTATATCATTCGATCAGCGAAATTCTAATGCCTCGTCTCTTACGCTGCAAAATGCAATCCTTGAAGTATCTAGAGATCCGGTGCAGATGTTTGTTGCATCTAAAGCAGTCGCACCAACCAGGTTATAGAGAGCATTATAGCAAGCGGTGTTATCGATTATGGGAACAGTCGCAGATTGCAAAACTTTTGGCAGGACGATAGTTGTGTTGAAAGAGACGGAGCCCCATCCTGTGACTACGGCACTTCCTGTGTGCATAAAATCTTGAGCAGGCAAAGCGATCGCGGCGATAACTGATGTGAAGATAAAGGGCTTGTCGAGTCTGACGAGGGCGATGTCGTGAGGAGTTGCGCCGCTGTAATAAGAATCAAACTCGAGTTAGCATGCATTTCGAGACCCATATACCGATATTCAGGGCTAAAACTAAAAGCCTACCCCACGTAAAGAGGATGGATTATCCTTTGTCGGATAGTGGATGATTGCTGACCGGTTTCAACACCGCCGATATTATGTTTGCCAGCGTAAACCGTCATGGTACCAAAAGTTGGTAAATCGGTAAAGCAATGACCAGCAGTTAGCACCCATTCAGTGCTGATTATTACTCCACCGCAAGTGTGGCTTGCGATGACTTCTGGTGGAAATCCCCACCATAAAGATACTTGATAAGGATAAGCGCCCTGTACAGCATCCTTGCCATTAGTGATCCGTTCGTTGTTTAAGAGAGGGTGGGTCCTGACGTAAGATACGTGATCTTTGGCCGAGGAAACTGTGGTAAAGATTGACGAGGCTGATTGATTATCGCAAGTAGAAATAACGAAAGAGGAAAGAAAATAAAAGAAAAGGCTGCTTTTCTCACTCTAATTAGAGGGTTCGATTTTCTTTTTTTTTTTTGTTCTTCTTTCTTTAACAGTGTAATGAATCAACTCACAGTTTGTGTACGCCGCCAGGAAAGTCAGACAAACAACCGCGTGGAACTTCATCTTTGATTTGCAGAGAACAACAGCTATTGCTCACCGTTTATATACTATATCTAGGTGCTCGGGTTTTTGTTCCCCGATCAATTATCAAGAATTTGGTGATATCTTACAGAACCATTTTTCACCTGCAGCTGTATCAGTGGATATCACGCAGTGATAATAAAATTTATTTTAGTTTATAACATAATAGAGAAATTTATTGTCTATCGATCATAGCTAGATCTTTCATTGGTTAAATGGATGCATTTTAATGTGATACATAGTACGTTCACACCGCGCTATAATAATTGATAAGAAAGAAAAGAGAAGATTAGTCATTCTGGAATAATTGTGAGATAAAATAGAAGAAGCATATATTTTATTATTTCAAATGAACAATATTGACAATAGGTACAGTCTTCTATCTAATTATTAATTTATATCAATTCTAATACAGATTGACGATCAATGCCTGAGAGTATTAGGCTTTCCAAGAATTACTGATAGCCTTTTAAGCGTCGTGATCTATACTGCAAGGATCATGATATCGAATGATTAGTACAAGCCTTTGAATGAGAATGGAGACCGTAATCACTGCCAATATTTGTATAAGTATTATTTATTATCAATTTCCTATCGTTTGGTTCGTAACAAAACGATCAATAATCAGATAAAATCAAATAAAATAGAAACCGATCTATCAGTCAGACTGGAGCAGCGACTTTAGAAATTCTGAATACTATAATTTGATTCAACTGTTTTTACAAAAACGTGCTAGGTGAATTGACGAGAATCGCTGGAAGAACAGAAATAGCTTGGAGATTGGATTTAATGCATTCTCGGGTGAACTGATAAGCGTAATTATGATATTTCTCATTTGATCGGCTCAAAGTAGGGAATTGAAACTCCTCAGCATGAATGATGTATTATAACTGCAGAAATTGATAAATGAGAAGTAAGACGATGAAGGGCTCACAGAATGGATGGGGAATCATAGTAAATTTATTTATGGCTAGTTAATTAACACAACGTAGATTTACATTGATTTAAAGAACTGTTAGCTATACGAGTTGTATTTGTATTAGGCACGAAATAATAAATATCCAATAATTTATCTCTATCTTTATACGAATATTCTTGTATACAATAAAGAGATTGAAACAACTTAGCAATCATTTATTATACTGTAATATGCATACATTATTATTGGTATACTATACGGCAGTATTCATGAAAACGCTTTATGGGACGCCTGCATACACACAACTCAAACATCGAGCGATTAGGTTTTGTTCCCACGTAGCCAATGGGCACGCAATATGCGAAATAAAACCTAATCGCTTGACTATTGAGTTGCTTGTATGAAGGCGTTTTCACTTCCCTATGAAGCGTTTCCACGAATACTCCCGGTAGTTCATGTACACTAGCGATTTTCAGAATTATAGAAATTTTAAGTCGAAAATTTCTCCTGGTATCAGGAGAACATCTGACCCAAGGAGGTGTTCTAAAATTTTTGGTCGGCTATCGACATCGGCATGCATACGCTGCTTCATACAGTCGCTGCTTCATGCAGTCGCTATATCGCTTATCTATACTATCATTTTTAAGAGTTAGAACAATTTTAGGTCAAAAATTGCTCCTGGTATCAGGAAAACATCTGAACCAAGGAGGTGTTCTAAAATTTTCAAGAGTTGAAGTAATTTTAAGTCAAAAATTGCTCCTGGTATCAGGAGAACATCTGACCCAAGGAGGTGTTCTAAAATTTTGGTCGCCTATCGACATCGGCATGCATACGCTCCTTCATGCAGTCGCTGCTCCATGCAGTCGCTGCTTCATGCAGTCGCTATATAGCTTATCTATACTATCATTTTTAAGAAAATGGAGTGATTTTTCTGGCAGTTGAGACTTTTTTCGAGGGTCATATGCCTGGCAGTTGACACCTCATTTTTAGGAGTTAATTTTGAGGTATCAACTGCCAGGCATATGACCCTCGAAAAAAGTCTCAACTGCCAGAAAATGGGGTGATTTTTCTGGCAGTTGAGACTTTTTTCGAGGGTCATATGCCTGGCAGTTGACACCTCATTTTTAGGAGTTAATTTTGAGGTATCAACTGCCAGGCATGTGACCCTCGAAAAAAGTCTCAACTGCCAGAAAAATCACCCCATTTTCTGGCAGTTGAGACTTTTTTCGAGGGTCATATGCCTGGCAGTTGACACCTTATTTTTAGGAGTTAATTTTGAGGTGTCAACTGCCAGACATATGACCCCGAAAAAAGTCTCAACTGCCAGAAATATGACTCCGAAAAAAGTCTCAACTGACAGAAAATTTACTCTGAAAATAAGGCATCATCTGTCCGGCATACGCTGCTCCATGCACGTCGCTATATATGTTAATCTATACTAGCATTTTTAAGAGTTAGAGTAATTTCAAAGTAGCTGAAAATGCATGAAATCTAAAATTCTCTACTGCTCTTATGTGAAATGAATAATTGTAGGGAGGGGAAAGTGGAAAATAACAAAGCAATCAATTATTCATATATCTAATAATCTATTGCTGTAGCATTGATACAATCTTATTCATTGAAGTTATGTATAATTCGTAAATTGTAATTGATTCTTAAAAATAAATATCGATTATAAATTGTTCGAGTATCTTCGTATTATTCGCTTTCTGGCATAGGAGTTATAATAAAATAAACTACGTCCGTATTACAATAAGATCCTACTTTATAGAATTGATTTTACAAAGAAGGACGAGTTTTATAATATTATTGCGTTCGGAATATTTATATCGAGTCTCGTTAACGCACCCCATGTGTACTCATCGACGCCACGAGGGCCACTGAGGTCACTGACCCCGTGACAGGTGCTATTAACCTAGGTCAGTGCTCCTTGTTGTCAAGTTGTACCAGCGGGGTGACAAATGGTATTGCCATCTCGCGGTCGCATTTTCGAACTATTTTCTGCCGATAACGTCGTGTGCCGATAACATTGACTGCCGATAACGTCGGTATCGCTACGCCTATACAACCCGCGTCCTCGAACTATTTTCTGCCGATAACGTCATGTGCCGATAACATTGTCTGCCGGTAACGTCGATATCGCTACGCCTATACAACCCGCGTCCTCGAACTATTTTCTGCCGATAACGTCATGTGCCGATAACATTGTCTGCCGGTAACGTCGATATCGCTACGCCTATACAACCCGCGTTTTCGAACTATTTTCTGCCGGTAACGTCGGTATCGCTACGCCTATGCAACTCGCGTGTCATTACTGCAAGCCATAACTTGAGATTGCATATTGTAAGGCGTACTTATGTTTGCGGAAAAATTGCGGCCGTTTATCCATGTATCGTTTTAACCTCAGCTATATCACGGAAGCATCGACGTGAATAAATACTCCATCACTAATAAATGTATTCCACCTGCGTATTCTAACAAAATACGAGGATGTCAACCTGTGCGATTCAAAAACAGACAAGGTATCACGATACATAAGCCATATTTGTATTATAATATACTATCTAACATAACTAATGCACTATCTAATACAAGACATTGCAATGTCGTACACTCGTTCGTTACAATTGGAAGAAAATTCAACCACTTCTGTGCGCCCTAAGTATTTCTATCGCGATGCTTGTCAGTTATATCTCGTTAGCGCTACTCCCATACGTACTCTTTGATGCCATAAGGGCGACTAACCCCACGGAAGAATCACAGCCAAGGTCGGTGCTCGGCCTTGCCTAGAAAAGGCCGTCAACGGGGTGCCAAATAGTATCGCCATCTCGCAGTCCAATGCTTGAACTACATCTGCAGCAAAGATCAATGCGCCTTGTCGTATGTAAACCGCATGCCAGTAACACACTACGGGTTAGATGCATCAGGCGTATCTGTGTATACAGCGAATGTAGTTCTTCACTTCTACCGCGAGATGGCGATACCATTTGGTGCCCCGTGCGGCATTAATGAATGACTTTGGCCGCGAAATGTGAGCGTCAATTAATTTAAAGTTGACGTATTGTTCAATTTATTAGTATTGTCTTAAGTTACTAATACTTATTCATTCACCAGGTTATTAAAGAATCCTTGACCATAGAGTCCTTTCACGTTCGATTTACAGCGTTGGAAAAAGAACGTACTCATCAACTAAAGAGGATTAGATATGTAAATGAAAATGAAAATCATGAAATTTTATATGAAATAAATTTTACACGAGACTTAGTTACATTGAAAAGACTTTGTAATTGCTTGTATGTACAAGGAGTTCAATAATATTACCCTAACTAAATATTTATACATAGTACTTATAATTTATATATTCGACTGACATATTATATACATGATAATTGATATACCTATATCGTATATAATATATAGGAACACGCTCGGTGCGACTTTACCCAGCGAAGAAAAGCAGCTATTCAGATAAAATGAAATTGAAAAAAAAAAATAAATAAATAAAGTAAAGAAAGAACGTACAACGTTTACAAATTCATTATTCAATTATTAGCAACGCAAACAATATCTATGCAAAAGTGTTTACCACGTAAAAACTTCACATTTCGTTCATTCACAAGTATACAAGACAAAAAGAAAAAAAAAAAAACCGAAAAGATAGCAGAGTTAAAAGAAAATTGTACAAGACTATATAATGCTTTTTATAAATATATCACTTAGTACAAAAAATATAGAGGCTTGTCCCATTATCAACTGACCAATAGTTTCAATTATACATTCGTTTTGTTGATTATGATAAGGAAAGTAAAAATTCTGAGTCTTACACTTTCAGAAAACTAGACATTATAATCATCTGATTAGAGACAACCTCTATGAAATTGAAAGAAAAAAATACTCAGCTATCAAATTTCGTAGGTCAATGATAATAGGGCGTGGATGGAGAATTTCTATCGAACTAAATGAACCATGGAAATTGAGAATAATCCGTGTGGCTTTACTTATATATCGCGTAAATGTATACTGTTCATTAATCGACGAGGTTTAGAAAGAACAAAGAAAAGAAGAAAAAAGAAAAATGCAATCTTTACAGGAAATCAGGCACAACATAGACAGGGCGCCGATACAATAGTATATATAAAATGAAATTACATGAAACGTAACTTAAGAAATGATAAATCCTCAGGTAAAAATCTGACAAGAAATGTAAGTATCAAACTTTTGGACTAATACGTTTTTCTTATCTCTCCAAAATTTATCGATCAATTATAGAAAAAAAAAAAGAAAAAAAATCGACATCGCCAAAAAAGGCGTGACAAGGATATTTACTACGATAAAAAGTCTCAGTGGATCTTTCTGTCCATCTTACGCTCGACGAAAGCTTATTGCAATCTTAATCGTATAAATTCTCACACATACATACACACACACACACATGATATATAAACCATCTTTTCTTTCTTTCTTTCTCTCTCTCTCTCTCTCTCCCTCTCGCACACCGCACCATCGAACAAATTTAAATAATAGAACAGAAGAGAACAATTCGAATATCTGAACGAAACAAAGTTTTCCGTTAAAACAAAAGGATAAATAATATACGTCCGAATATTTCGCATTGGAATTATTATTCATTGAGTAATAATCAGTCTTGAGATGAGGATGGGGATGAGAACGAGGATGAGGATGAAATGGGTGAATTTGACGACGATGATGAACTAGTTGTGGATTGCTGCTGAATTGGTACAATTTGATCTTGCGGTGACCGCGCTGCCGTTTGAGGAAAATTCAAAGGTTTCGATAGCCATGGATGTCTGATAACGTCTTGTCCTTCCGGACGTTCACCAGGTTCCTTCCTCAGTAGAGCTTTGACTAAACATCTTGCCCTAGGACTGAGTCCTTCAGGAACAGCAAATTGTCCCCGTGATATTTTAGCGAATAATGAAGCGTGCTCGGCATCATTGAACGGATATCGTCCGACTAGCATTGTGTATAGTAAAACACCGAGCGACCATATGTCGGCTGATTTTCCTGAGTAGGCGCGTCCCGAACGTAAAACTTCCGGTGCTACGTACGCCGGACATCCCCTCCGATCTGCTAGCTTGTCGTCATTCTCTTCGACGATTACAGCATCCTCTAAACTCTCCAAACGTAATTTCGTTCTGCAAAAGACAAAAGGAGGAAAATAATGAATAAAAATATTCATTTTCTAATAAGTTTGCAAAAAATTCACTCAAACTACAAATTCTATTCATTCATTCGGTTATTTTTTTTCAACGAACATAAATAAGTATATTTCAACATTTTGGCGAGCTTTTTTCTATCTTGTCTTTTTTTTTTCTAATGCTTTTATTATTTTTTCAAAATTATTTTGAATAATGGTATATCTATTTACGTAAGTGCTGTATAGCCAAAGTGATATTTCTTATCTATTTCTTTATTTCCGTCTTTCTTTCTTTTTTTCTTTCTTTCATTCTTTTTATACAACAAAAAGTGGCACGAACGGTATTCATAGCGGTCGTTTACACTCGAGTTGATGCACGATTTTCTGTACCGGTATAACAATTGAATAGAAAAATTGTTTGTACCATTTTTTTCTTCTGTCTTTTTTTTTTTCATTTCCTTCTACTGCCAGACAGAGAATCTTACAATTTACTGTTCAACATTGAAGAGAGGAAAGTTAAAATCGACGATCTTCAAAATGGGATAAACTTACGGAAGAAAAACATAGTCGTTACAAAAATGTTAAACGAAAAAAAAAGAAGATACTGTTAAGAATTTTTTCTCACGTATTTTGACTCGACCGATAGATTTTCTAATTATATGTATAAGGTATACGCATATAACTCATATTCGAAGCGTTATTTATTTCCGGTATAACATCGCTGCTTTCTAAATATATTTTCATCAATTTATTCATCGATTTTTCTTCTCCTATACGTATAGGGGTATAGAGGTATATTATTTTCATTTCTTTCTGTATTATACTACGTATTAAGTGAATGATATTACAAGTATTGATATATTATCCTCGTGCCAATCAATTGTTCTTAAATCCTACACCTGAATATAAATATATATTATTTATTTATTTATTTATTTATTTATTTATTTACGTGTGTATGTATGTATATGTATATAATTGAACTTGAGGCAATTCGACACAAATTGAGTTGAATAAACAGCTGTTAAATTTTCTTTTTATTTATATATATACTATATACGTATGTAAATGCATACATGGAGTATATATATGTATATATATATGTGTATATGCATTTACATGCTTATTATGTATCACATAGTTGCGCGGAACGACGACGAATCGCATCGGTTCGGTTTAAGAAACCCGTTACCAACTTGTGAGAGATACATGATTATTTAGCAAGAGCATCAATTGGGACATCGGCATAACATTCTGTTGGTAAATCATTGCCGCGCCGTCATGAGCCAGAATATATATACATATGTACACATATACACAAATTACACATACATATGAATGAGGCAACGTGCCGCGTGTAACCAAAAAGAGGAAAGGAAAGGAAAAAAAAAAGAAAGAAGAAGAAAAGTAAAAGAGTAAAAAAGAGAGAAAGAGATTTCAGAGGCGCCGATCAACGACACGCATAACACGGAAGTTAGAATCACTGCACATATCGCGAAGTAGATATCGCAAATATACAAACGCATGCGAATTATAGTATATAGTATATGTTATAATAAAAACGAACAAAATATTTCTTCATTCGTGTATTTAATTAATTTATTTATTTATTACTTCCTCATAAAAAAATCAATAAATAAATAAATTGCAAAAAAAAAAAAAAACGCTTTAATAAATTAGTCTTCTTATGCAAAACTGTTTCATTTCATTCGAATTCAATGATTATGAATAGATTACGTTGTACACGATTACGATAATAATGAAAAAAAAAAAGTTTAAATATGAACAAATAATTCGATTTCTAGGATAAAAAAATGGTAAAGGAAGAAAAAAAGAAATAAACTCACAATTTACCAATGATTTTAAAGAGAAATAAATCACTCTTTATAAATTGAGACCTATAGAATATAGTGAGACTTTCTTCGCGAAACTTTCACCCGATATGCTACGAAGCGGTGCGATACGACATGACACGGAGTAGTCGTCATTATAGTAGTCATCACCGACGTATGTTCAGTTCATAGAGAGTTCAAAGAACCTTTCTTGTTATAATTATTAACAGTTGTGTTAAAGTAAAAAATTTACAAAGAAATTTATTGTATAGATACCTATCCTTTATTAAATATATTTATACCATATAATGAAGTATAGAAATCGCGGATCGCGAGATTAAATAAAAAGTAAATAAATAAATGAAAAAACACGCGAAGAATAATGTGACAAAAAAAAAAAAGCAAGTAATTGATTATAAGTGTATATATATATGTACTGCAAGATGATTTCTCTATATTCGAATTGAATATCAAAAGGCTAGCAATGGGATGAATAGCAAACCATGCAGTACATAGGTACTACTATGTACAATAGAATAGAATAAAATGAAATATAAGAAATCAGTTCAGTGCAACGTGCGACGATATGAGAACCACAGTGTGGTGCACGGGCACGGGCACGGGCGCGTTCCGCGTACCATTAAATTACATTACATATACCTACGTACAGACAAGAGACTACATGTATACGCGTCCGGCTCGGAGGTTTTAAGAGTTTCCTAATTATACGAGAGTTTCAAAACCCCGTGGTCGTTGTCAGTCGACGAACTAACACAGAGATGAAGTAAAGTAAAAAAAAAAAAAAAATAAGAAGACAAAAAAATGAACAAAATGTACATACATACATACATACATACACGCATACAGACGAAAGTATAGGTATACGGTATATCACATACGCAGAGATTTTCATACCTGCACCTTTATAACAACTTGCGACACCCTCTTATAACTCGCGGTGTATTACAATATATACAGTGATCTTTAACAGTCTGTGTACACAGGTAATACGATAAAATAATAACAAAATAATAATGATAATGATAATGATAATACTGATTAAATTATTAAACAAATGATATTATAAAAATGAAAAGAAAATCAAATCAAATCAAAAAGTTAAAAAATAAAAAAATACCTTTGAAATTATTTCTACATCATTAGAATTAGTAATAAAAGTATCGGTAATTTATTGCTTCAAGTCTATAGGTAATACGTTAGTTTGTTACTCGAAGCGAACGCGCGGAATGTGAGTTGTTAGCTTTGATTTGGCAAGAGTCTAGATAGTAGGTATAAAGACTTGATATACACGCCTCTGGCGTTCAAGAATATGACGTCATCGAGGTCTAAGTACAAATTCTCGCGTTTGCCGTGTAGATATGAGATGTGTGTATAAAATAATCGTAATATAAATGAAATAAATTATTTTTCGTTTTATTTGATTTTGTATTTGTATTCTCTTACCTTCCTTCGTCGGCGAAAACAAATTTCCGTAATTTCAGGTCACGTAAAACAACGCCGTTTTCATGACAGGTTGAAACGGCCTTGGCAGCTTGTCTGAAGAGTCTGCGAGCCTCCGGTTCGCGTAGTCGTCTCCTTGCTCTAACATAGGCGTGAAGATCACCGTGATGACCCTCGAGTAAAAGGTACCTTCGTCTACCAGAGGCATCAACTACACCAGCTACACCACTCGCAGCGCCTGTACCGTCTAAACGTAAATGAGCTTCGAGAAGGGCCTGACCTCCCTTATCACCCATTGTCAATGCCTGCGGAGACGAAATGAAAAGAAATATGAATTTTGATATCATATTAAATATATGATATAGGTATTAACGTATTAATATATGTAATATTTATTCGTTCCTTGTTATAGATTGATATTTTAAATATATTATAATTATAGTTAATCGGTATTAAAGGCGGGGTTAAATCGAAGCTTCCACATCTTTTCTTGCTACAACTTGGGTCAATTCTTGCCCAATTGTTAACGACTGTGCAGCAACTTCATTGCCCGAAGGCGATGTAACGAAATAGATATAGGAGGGGGGTGAGGGAGAAGTAGAGAGATAATAGCTAGTTGTGTCCTATACGTATGTATGTATTCTATCTATATATATGGGATGTATTACTAAACTATAACTAGGTATAATATTTGACAATAATTCTTATGTATATATACATTATATATACACCTCAATGAATTATGCAGAAATATTTTATCTACGTGTGAAAAAAAAAAAAAGGATGATGAAATAAAAAATTGTCCGAAATAATTGAATAAAAATTTGATTACGTAGCTATGATGTGAATATATATATATATGTAGATATAAATCGAGTATAAACATATACGAGAGTTAGAAAAGTCGATCATTCATAAAAAGTTTTTTTTTTTTTTATTATTGCTGTATATATTAATAATGAAAAAAATAAGAAAAGACGATGATTTTATTAACTTATATGTATAGATAAAAGAAAAGGTTGATATAAAAATTATTATTATTTATATAGGTACATGTGAAATTGAATGATTCTCTCTGTACGGATATTCATATACCTTTATACCTGGCATTGCGATTGTATTGATTATATCAATCATTATATTATTCAATTGGTAGGGAAAAAAAAAAAAAGAAAAAAACAATCCGATCTATATTTGTACTATGTAAATAAAATTGTTCGTTATCGAGCTGATTATGATAAAGATATAATCTTTGACGATTAGTTTATTTATTTATTTATTTATTTATTTATTTATTTATTTATTTATGTATATATAGCGAATCTCAAATTAGAATAGTAATATAATATAATAGTTAGTCAAAGTCCGTCCTCGCAGAGTCGTCAAGTATCGTAATTAAGGTCACTAATTATTATCATTATCATTATTATTATTATGAATAATATAGTATAAAAATATAGAATATTTAATATATGTATTTGTGTATAATAAATTTATATCAAAATTTTCAAAGAAATATAATTATGAAATGTATGTAGCAGTGATAGGTTTTTTTTTTTTTTTTTTTTTTTTTTCAATGAATAATAATGACGTTCAATCGGGGGATTCGAGGAAGCATTGGTACAGCCCTGTGTGTGATCATTAGGCCATCCATAATACTCTTGGCAAAGAGATATATAGAATATGATAGATATATATCTGGAGATATATAGATAAATTGAATTCCTGTCGTTATTTCAGTTAATTTTTATTTTTTATTTCTAACATAATATAATCGTTAGGATATAATAGTTATATAATAAATAAAATAAACGTATATGTATATCGTATACGTACCAATACATATAAATATATCTGTATAAAGTATATTCTCTCTTTTTTTTTTTCTTCTTCTTCTTTTTCCTCATATATATAGTAAAATAGTATTCATTATACGCTTTTTATTTTACCCTACACAACAAGGAAAATTCTATCCATACTATAGAACATACAGATAGATAGATTCGAATATTAACTATAATATTGTCTAAATACGAAAGAAGAATAATAAACAAAGGGGGGAGAAGGGGGCAAAAAAAAAAAAAGACAAAGATGGAAAAAATGAACTTATTGCACAAGTATATCGCGTAATTGTTAAATCCACGAAGATGTTAGTAGTTAATCGTGAGAATATAAGATCGATGTTGAATAATCCGCGTGTGTGGTATTCATCTTATACAAAATAGATATATATACATATTTATATATACTATATATATATACACCTATATACGTATAATCTAAAGTGACGTGTATAATAAGTTGCGGTTATATGAATAATCTAAGCCGGCAAACTTTTAGCCTTGTATTTGTTCGCGAGATGTTGCAAAACTTAGATAATGGTTTTTTTCTTCTTTTTTCTTATTTCTCCGTATATATATATATATATATATACATAGTTATGTACCTATGGTACATAAGTATACGTCTACCTAATTATTGTATAATAAAAAAAATAGTATATAATATTATATTATATTATATGTACCCGATGGAAAATATTTTCAAACTGATAATGATGGTAATAATAATAATAATAATAATAATAAATGCTATAGTATGATATGTGAGATTTTAGTTATCTGATATTCCGCTTAAAATATTGTCATCGTCTAATCTCGTTATTGAGACCGGAAATGATTATCAGTAATTTAAATGTGCGCACGTTTTCTTAGTCATACATAACGAATTGAAATATCTATGAAATATAGTGCAATAAGTAGTTGTGTACCTCTAATCGTAAGTATGAATCGTATATTTCCCCTCAAACGTATCACCAGTACGTAATTATTCGAAACAACGATAATGAGTCAATTGTAAAACCCATTACTATAATACCATGTACCGTACGAAATTACGGTATAGGTAAATAATTGTAGTAAGTTTACTAGATATGCATCTTAGTGTTATAATATTTACGGTCATTTCGTAAATCGATTTATAGTATCGGTATATATTGTATGTAACAAATATCAGTCACTTGAACTGTACTTCGAATGCAGAAAATTCACACATATATATATATATAATAATTTTATCGCCTGACCGTGACTTTCTATTTTTCTTGTTTTTTGATATTCTTTATCGCCTGATCAACATCGCGAAAATATAAGTATACGCAATCGTAGAAGTAAAAAAAAAAAAAAGAAAGAAATGAAAAAAAAAAAGGAATTTGCAAATAAAATAAATCAATTCTTACGTATTTCATTGAGTAAAAATGTTGCTGTTCTATTATTTTTTTTCGCCAAAAATTCTATGGCAAATAAAATAAAATAAAATCAAATAAAATGAAATAAAATTAAAAGTAACTAACCTTGGCAACGAGTTGCTGTCCGGTTTTAACATCGACGCATCGATAAAGCGCGCTACCTTCCGCGGGTCCAACAAGCAAAAATCTTTCGCCTAATAAAGTAGGTCCTTGATAAGTCGCGGGTATAGATTCACTGCATGTTGCAAACGGCGGTGTCGAAACAACCGTAGCCTCTTCGTTATTAGGAGTTTTTTGTGCCTGTTGAACTTGCAATTGATTTTGTTGATTCTCATGTTGACCTCTACCTCGTCCCCCGCCTCCTCCTCCACCTCCTTCTTCTTCTCCATTGCCTCCTCTTTGTTGTTGTACACTAACAACGATATCCTGTTGTTGATGATTATTACCGTTTTGATTAACAAGAAATTTCCCATTATTTGTTCGCGTCACTTGTAGATGCAACGGATGCTGCCTAGCAACTCTCATATTCGTACGCGTTTAACACGTAATTCACACACACTCCCTTTATTTCCCTGCTTTATTATTCTTTCGTATGAATAATTTTCTCCAAATTTATACACTTTTTTTTTTTTCTTTTTTTTTTTTCTTTTCAATTTATTTTTCAACGCTGATCACTTCATTTTAAAAAAAAAAAAAAAATTTTTTTTTTCATTTATTTTATTTTACTAGATCACTTCATCAAATTTTCTTACTAAACAGTGTATTTTATGTATCAGGTAACTCAGGTCGTATCAACAATAATATCACTTCATTTATTTATCTATTTAATTAATTATTTTATTATATTTAAATTAAATATCTCTTGTCTCTTTCTCTCTCTCTCTCTCTCTATATATATATATATATATATATATATATATCTCACTTTTAAATTTTCTTTTTATTCTATATATAGATAATCATATATATATATATAGATGCACTTGTTAGAAAAAATTTTATAATAAGCGAAGTACTTCTCTCAAGTAGGTATTCGTAAATATCTGTAAAAAAAAAGAATAAAAAATAATGAAAAATTGTTATAATATTGAATAATATATCGGGTCAAGATAGATGATATAAATGAGAAAAAAATAATACTAAAAATAATGATAATGATGATAACCAAATAATAAATAAATTTTTTTTGTTTTTTTTTTTTTTTTCTGTTTTAATCATCCACCTACAACGCACTTGCGCAAATCGTAGACAACTTCGTGGCGCGTTGTCGCTGCGGATTAATGTATAGATAAATCAGGGGCGTGGTTGTTACATATAGGGGCCCTGGGTGTAACAGTGAATGATAGAATTATCGAACATATTGCTTTTATGGAAGTAAAGAAATCTGACGCAAGGGCTAGAAAATAAATTTGCGGGGTGGGAGAAGGGGAAAAAGTTTACCGATTATAATCTGTAGAAATAATACATATACGTATTGAAATATGGGCATAAGAAAATAATGAAAATATATGAGAAAACGCTAGATACGGGGTTTAATATATTCTTAAGCAATGACGAAGAAAACATGAACAGACGTCGTGGCGGTACCAGATATCCTTCGTTAAGGTCAAAATGGCGGAGATCCGCAACTAAAACTTTGAACATACGTATTTCCCGTTTAATATAAAGCTATATCTACTACCAAATGGGAATAAACTATACGATACTAATTGTTGCATGGTATTTAACCACGTTGCGTAGTTTTATTAAAGTTCCATCTTATTGCATCGAAATTTCATTTGTAATATTATCGCAATTTGCCTCGCCATGACGACCGGTATTTAAACTAAAACACATCTGCACACTGACGCAACGTAGCGAAATAAATAGTAATAAATATCCGAGGTCACGGAACGTTATAATCATTTTTCTTTATCGAAACGTTTTTTTTTTTTTTATTTTTCCTTTTGTCAAATTCGATCAAATATATTCACGTTCTTATTCAGTCTTTCCCTAACTCCTATATTTATATTATTCTTCTTCTTCTTCTTCTTTATCATTCCTCAGTCTTTACGTAAAAGGCATATATCGATCGACTAACGCACATAGGTACGTGGTACGCTTACGTGTCAAACTACACACATCCAACCGAACGTCCAATCAGTCAGTCAATCACAATTCATTCATTCATTCATTCATTCATTCATTCATTCATTTATTTATTTATTTATTTATTGCTTACGTCACGATGCTTGTAACGATTTCAAATCCTAATGATAATAATGATAATCAAACCTAATTCGTACCTTTATATTATTTTTCTATATTTCTTTATACAGTATAATCAATCGCCAGTTGTTCCTGAACGGGGGTAAATCGTTCCAAAGTGGTATCACCGTCACAAAAAATTTATGAAAAATAAAAAAAAAATAAATAAAAAATAAAAAATTAGAATAATATTTTATACGAAAACAATATAAAAAATTTTTCATATACTATGATAAGAACTTGTTTTTATTACGGTTGCACGGGGTGATGGTAGTGGTGGTGGTGTTGTTGGTGGTCTTGGTATTGGTATTGGTATTTATTTATTTTCTTTATTTCTTTTCTAGAGATAAAAGAAAAGTAAATGATAATAGGATGGAATTATTTAACAATCCCGTGCTAATATGGACGGACCAACTTATGGACCGGCCTCCGCTCAGAAACTACAGCAGCAGAGAATCGGAAAATTATTTTGGCACTCCATTGTGCTCGATACTTGTACTACGACGTTCGAACGTAGACTGAAACGAAAAATGTTAACCCATACGACCGGTCGAGGGAACGAACGACTTCGTCATTACATTTTGTTTTGCGCAACTTTTAGAGCGCAGGTATATTATATGCGCATGCGCGCCACGACGAGAGAAATAACATAAACGATTTGGTATGAGTACACGTATACCTAGTGTAACGTATGCATGTACATACACGATGGGATTACTGCCGGAACAAACGCGACGTTTCGACCCGCGTCGATTTTACAAAGGCGGGAAGTTGAAATACGACGAAATACGTTGTATTTAAGCTGTTCATGGCCAATATGTACTATTTTCGTAACTGTAGGATTTGGTAAATTGAATAGAAAAAAATGACGAAGAAACGAACGAAGAATAATGAAACTGTGAGAAGATTAAGCTATAGCTAGATAAACCATTCTTTCTGACTCACTCTCATACAGATTCGATTTGAAGTAAATCGAAAATAAAGACATTCGCGAAAGACAAATAATTACCTAGCTACTTCTTGCTTTCCCCAAATGATTTCAGAGGTGGCAATGAGATTTTATGTACCGAGGGTCGTAGGCAGGTGCCTTTACGCCACCTACGCGTAATATGTATTAAATTTTGCACCGTTAACGCCGACGCAACGTAACGTAACGCAACACAACACAACCAAACGCTAGGCGACGCTGTGACTAATCTTACCTTCGGTTGCACGCAATAATTAACGAATGGTGCAAGATCTTTGTGCAATTCTAATTAGCACCTTGATCTTAAGGAAATGAGGCCGTTGTTAGAACTTGCTTATACTGCATAGATATATGTGTACGTGTATTACGTATATATTTATTTCAATATTTCAATTTATCAGCGTAAAATTATCTGGACATTGGTATATGTAAAAAAATTTACCTTAATAAACGAGAATGTATTGAATACTGAAAATAGAATAAATATACGAGAGAAAATAAGGAGATGAAAAGATGTTGATTAATTTTTCCTTTCTTATCTCATCTATAGGTTTATTTGTAAAAATGTTAGCACACGTATATTTTATACCCTACTCGTATAAATACGACTCATCGTGTACACAGTATATTACCTGAAATACAGCGTGTTATCTGTTGATAGTGAAAACAGAAAATATATATTTTTAATATTGAAAAGGAAAAAGGAAAAAGGAAAAAGCAAGGGAAACCGGAAGTCGAGACGAATATAAAAAAGGCAATAGATGCATTATGCATTTATCTATATCTAAGGACGTGTAGATATGTATAGGTATATCGTGTGTATTTTATTGATGAGATATCGAGGTCTGTACTAATTGTAAAAATATGAAATAAACGTGTGTGAAGACTGTACGCAATTGACAAATATCTATACCTATACGTGTACGTGGTTGTGTATGTATGTGCATGTACAAACCTACAGCTATACCTATATACGTGACAAAACGTGAAAACTGGCGTAGGATAACGTCACACGCGGCGCAGGGGATCTCGAAATAGAAAATTGCGACATACTGCCTCGTCGACGGGAGAATCGTCTGGCGACTATAATACGCGAATATAGTGAATATGCGTATACTAGTTATAAGATATAGAGGTAAATACTGTACGCTGTATATTCATATATTATAGTTTTAGTTCAAGACCCCGATGATCAAACTGAGAGATGTATTTTAAGATTTCATCTCTGATTTCGCAATATTTAAATATATACATATAGGTATATATACTTGGATTTATTAATTTTTCTTCTTTTTTTGCTTCAAATTTTGCGGAAATGATGCGAAACGAAATAATGAAATAAATAAATGAAAATAATAAAATATACGCAAATATATATTTGTGTGATAAGTGAATTTCATATATACCTATGTGTATGCATACGTATATGTACATTAGGGTGTTTCAAAAAAACTCGATATTTTTTTTTTCTTGCTCTCCGCCCAAAATATCGTAGAATATGTCCTAACAAATATCCTGTTAAAAGAGGAGCTCATAATTTCAATTTTAAGAGGTCCTTCGTCGAATCTGAAGTTTTGCCGTTTAAATAACACAGAAAAATGACTTTTTTACTTTATTTATTCTTGCAACCTAGGAAGAAATTTTTTTTTCATAAAGTCCATGACTATATCTTACAAAGCATTAAATTTGGACAAAAAAATCTCATTGAGCCGAATTTCAATTTTCATTATTAAAATTTTGAGTTTAAAGCTCTGAAAAAAATCAAATAATGAAAATTGAAATTCGGCTCAATGAGATTTTTTTGTCCAAATTTAATGCTTTGTAAGATATAGTCATGGACTTTATGAAAAAAAAATTTCTTCCTAGGTTGCAAGAATAAATAAAGTAAAAAAGTCATTTTTCTGTGTTATTTAAACGGCAAAACTTCAGATTCGACGAAGGACCTCTTAAAATTGAAATTATGAGCTCCTCTTTTAACAGGATATTTGTTAGGACATATTCTACGATATTTTGGGCGGAGAGCAAGAAAAAAAAAATATCGAGTTTTTTTGAAACACCCTAATGTACATATATATACGCGGTTTAACGTTTGTCGAGTTTAAATGACCTCGAACGAGGTTAACGTGGTTACCCACTGCTACCCTATACACATACCTATACATATGTATATACAGAATAAAATATTGTTGCGAAATAAGCTTCAGGCCCATGATAGTATAGGTACGCGGCAGGGCAGGTATTTATTTTATATATATATATATATATATATATACCTGTACGTATATCCCAAATTTGAAAACCTCTTGACCGCATAAATCCTGGAGTAGTAAATAATTCTATTTTCTATACATACATACATACATATATATATATATATATATATATATAAAAAAAAAAAAAAAAACAGGTATAAGTATGTATAACAATGAGCAAGTTACGGTTGAAAATTGTCCGTGACCGGTGGACACACCGCTCCGATATATATAGGTAGTACATTATAATCCGACTGTCCGGTGCAGATACGATGCAGTGCAACTCCTCGTCGTTAAGCACCTGGCTAACACCTGGCCCAAGATTAATCCCGCTGAGCTATTACCTCGAGGCAAATTATAAGGACGGAAAAAAAAAAAAAAAAAAAATTAGAAAATAAAAAAATAATAATAATTTTATACGATATGATAACGTGCATTAATGATTATTTTTTTTTTTTTTCATTCCCTTCTTATCCTTCTCCGGGAATAAATTATAACGATATGAAACCAATGTTAATTTTTTGAAAATTTTTTATCTAGATCATTTCTAAATTATCGCTAAATATAGACGCGTATAATTATTACTGTGCCTATAATATATACCTATATATATCGTTTATTTTCACCCCGGAATATATACTATATCCTGCAGCATTTCCGCCGTTCTTTCTTTCTATTTATTTATTTATTTTTTGTTTTTTTTTTTTTCCTTTTTCGTTTTCCTTATTCTTTCTCTCAGACTCCTGCGTCAGCCGGTTAGCATCCTCTTTCTTATTCGATTTTTCCCTACTGCAGACCCTTGCCCTTTGATCCTGGGATGAGCTATCCTGCATGCGGCAGCTGCCGAAGGGACAAGCTACCCGCGTATAGATAGAAATTAGGTATAGGTACAGGTATTCAAGGAGTATTCTATATATTAAAAAAGAAGGACACGTTTCGTTCATTTATTTTTTATAATTATATGAAATAAAAAATCGATTTGATTTTGATTTTTTTTTTTTTTTTTTCCGGTGGTCGAGAAGGGGGGGATTTCTATTCGTTATTTCTCACCTAATCAGACTATATCTGTTAATTTTTTTTAGCTGAAGAAATATAAATATATACACACGTATATGTATGTAAATGGTGTGAGGAAGGTTGAACGTGGCTTTTTGTAAAAGCGGTATATCATAACATCGAAGTTAACATATTATATTATAATATAGTAAAAGCATCGTTGAATTAACGTATATAGATTTAAAGGAGAAGTGAATGCATATACCTATATATCTCGTGTCGTGAAAGAGTGAGAGAGTGAAAGAGTGAGAGAAAGAGAGAGAAACGAAAAACAAATGACATATTATTTCCTAAGACTAAAGATTGCGTCATTCTTTAGTTAGTCTTTGGTCGAGGCAAAGTCGCGGAGCTTGGTACAGATGGCCTTCCTTAAGGCCGTCAATCGTCATTTCGCTAAACTCAATGGCCCCCCCTAGAAACCTTCTTATCGATTCGCGGACCCGTATTTCGCGCCAAAAAAAAAAAAAGAAAAAATTATGTATATACTTGAAATTTGTGAACTGGAATCATGAGTTATATATATATATATATATATCAACATATTTAAAAACTGTCTATATATTGTGAAAATGTTTTATTATAATATGACGTTGGCAATACTTTGGTATATATTATATATATATATATATATATATATACTATATAGTGTAGATCGCGGTACACGCAATCTGTGACAGATTAAAGTCAGACAGTTCTCTGTCTGTATATCGATTATATATAGACGATATGTACATATATTATATGTATATTATATATGTATATAGGCGAACGCGTAAGAAAATAATTGCGTAATACTCGTCCCACAGTGTGGTATATAAAACTTATTCAGGGGGATCTGGTATAAATAAATAAACATTAAATTTCATTTTATGTATATCTATAGATTTTGCAAAGTTAAAGAAACTAGGAGCCGCGCGTTTCTATGTACATACCTAACGTATTTATATATATATCGGTTAGGAACCATTTATTTCGGAAGGTCAAGGCATTATATACTAGTTTCTTTTTTTTTTTTTTCGTTGTTCTCAATTCGTTTACATATTCAAAAAAGACTCATGCATATATAATAAAAATTCAACGATTTTAAAGATAGAATTTCATTAATATTGCTTCTTCTTCTTCTTCTTCTTCTTCTTCTTTATAAGGTAAAATGATGTATGAATCTAAGTATACGAGGCTCGCGTATAAATTTACAACATAATCAATAATCTGATAAATTTAGTTTAAGAAAGAAAGAAAAAAAAAAAGAAAAATTTTCAAACGTCAAACGTCGGTCTTTTTTTTAATTTAAAAATTTTTTTTTCTTTATTAACCATGACGATCATTATATTTGTCCTCGGTTATCGCAAGCTGTTTCGCAGTAATATACGTGTGTATATCTCGTGCGACACCGCAAACCTTATTCGGCTAACGAAACGGAACCAAGATGGCTGAAGATATTATACACAACCGATTAATAGTCTAATAATTTTATAGAGTATACGTTATATATATATTCATAATATGTGTATATATTAACGAACTATATACATATAGACAGAAAAAAAAAAAAAAAAAATAAGAAAAATATTTGAAAAATGTAAGAAAATAAATAAAACTCTATATAATATAATTATTAATTATTTTCATTCTCAAATTCAATTGAATAAATTCCTATCCTAATATATTATAACTCCTAATGTGCCTACCTGTGATGAAGTTGGGAAAAAATAAAAATAAAATAAAAAAAAAAAAAAATCGAAAATATTTGTTCCGCGATAAGAAATTATAAATAATGATATTATACGTATATTAAAGATGAGAGGATTTTTTTTTTCTTTTCTTTTCTATATCGTGATTATAATACGTTGCCTTGAAATAACTTACGATAATAATTAATAAACCCTTTTTTTTTTTTTTTCCTTTTATAATTCGCGATTGAAATAACGCGATATAAGGTTGCTGCGTTGAATAATATTTGTCAGCATGACATGTGTTTTTATTATACGACGATATCTAGATTATTATTACACATAATCTGAATCAAATTATTTTGATTCACCTATACCTAATAAGAGTTTGGAAAAAATAACAAAAAAATTAATAAACAAGTGGAAAAAAATTCAATGATTTAAGTTAGAAAAATTATAACTGCAATGCGCAGGGTTACCGTACGAATAACCTTGCGAAGCCTGACCTAGCTCCACTTATTAACAACACCGTTTAGTACTCGATCTTTAAAAAGATATAAGAAAATGAAAAAAAAAAAAGAAAATTGATTAAAATCGGTATGTATACATACATAGATATATAGCATAATATATCTATATGTATTATTTATTAATCAAAATGGTGAGGGAATTTTCGGGAATTTTCTATCATACCTATATAGGTACACGTATTGATCGTTATGCGATTTTAAAACAAGATAATTATTTTACTTTATATCATACCTATAGATTGACGTCACGGAATTCCCCCTGTATCATTGATATTGGTTAAGTAAATGAAACGCGATTTGTTAATCGCGATAAAACCTTGCAGCGTAAAACGGTGAATAAAATAATAATATGTATATAAAGTTACATAAATAAAATCTGTATAAGTATAATATTTACGTTCATTATTTATTTACCTAAACAAGGAAGATGAATGAATCATCCGCGAATTAGGATCGAAGTTCTTACCTATATCGTCTTTACTTAATTTCACAATTTTTTATTCTATTTTATTTTATTTTATCTTTATCTTTATCTTTATCTTTTTTTCATATTCAAACAAATTAGGTATAATATGGGAATCGAAGAGAGGCGAATCCTACGCGTGTGCCTTGCTCGGTGATACGATAAACAGGTATACCTATACGTATAATACGAACAACAACAGCTGCGTAAAATGAGCTTGAAAATAAAAAATAGAATAAAAAATAAAATAAAATAAAATAAAAACAAAAATGAAAATGAGAAAAAAAAAAAAGGTGTGTGTACGCGTTGGCGTTTGTCGTGCGCCATTATCGCTCTATACATACAACTGATACCTATATACTATATACATAATATATAAATATATATACTATAATACATGTTATAAATGATTACAGGCATGAATCTATATGCAGTGTGTGAAATTACGTCATATAGGTATAGTATAATATAAAGACGCACGAAGATGAACGAATATGCCGGCATGGGTACCCTAGCTAGCTGACCGTATCACGTGACCCCCCAAACAGTCAAGGCTTAGAATTGCCCAATTTATCTGCAAATTTTGTATATCTATAGATATACACGCATGGGATAGATCCGCGAGGCCGATTGATTAAGATAGTCCGCTATTATATGTGTATACACCTATACAAGAGTTCCAGATCTTCTTCAATCACTATTTATATTCCCTAACATATCTATATATTATCGCGTATACTCTTGTTTTTTTTTTTTTTTTTTCTTTCTCTTCAATTTTTTTCCAACGTTTTCCATAATATTTTGAAAAAGCAAAAAAAAAGTTTTTATTTATTTATAATATTAATACGAAAAATTGTAAATTATAAAGATAATTGTAAAATTTGAAATCATAGATTGATCGTAGAAGAAAAAAAGAATCGTTTCGATATATACGCATATATAGTATTATTATATTAAACATTGATATGTAACTTACGACTGTATAGCTAGCGATGAATAAAATCCAGTCTAGTTAGTGCGTGATGGCGATGTCGAAATTGTAACATCTCGATGCACGCAGCAGACTTCAACTTGTCACGTGCGAACTGACCAATAATACATGTGTATACATAAAATACAATACATATAGATATAATATAATATATCGTTACGTATCATTGCGGTTCCCCACGTTTTATCTCACTGACTACCATATGATAATTATTTACGGATAATTGTTCGAGAAATCCAGTAGGGGATATTTGTACATAAATTTTTTTTTTTTTTTCTGCTTTTCTATCTTCTATCTAATTTTTTTTATTCTATTTTTTATTTTTTTTTTTTTTATTATTATTCTTACATCATTTTTACTCTAACTTAATAATCGGATAATGAAAGAGACGCGCACTTGTATAAATATATGTATAAAAATATAGTATATATAAAAGCAACGCTTTAATCTCTATGTGGATAATAAAAAATGAAATACATAATATATATTCGTATATGAATAAATATCATGACCGTTTGGAACGATATATATATATATATATATAAATATATCTATATATACTTATGTATATAATATACATATGTACGTATAAGGTCACATCCCGGAAATCGCGTCATTGCAGGAGGAGTAGCTAGCTTCCGTCTTTAGATATGCAACTACTCTCGCACCATTATAACGTATATACCTATACGTATGTACAGTCATTTATGAAAATACTAATACTTATATACATAGGTATGTATGAAGTTTTGAATATAATATACCATATAGAATGTGGAATTATTCAAGTATGACGTATCATAGTGAAATAACGTTGACTACCATACCTCTACGTCATCACGACTCGTAGCCTGCCTTTAACTGCGAATTTGTTTCGTCACTAACTTTCTTGTTACTAATTATTCATTATCAGAAACAACGCGAAATATCGATCCTAAAAGTCATTCAATGAATTCTACGATTTTAAAAGCCCGTTTATATATCTATTCATTCATTCATTCATTCATTTATTCATTAATCCGGAATAATCAAGTAAAAGAATAGAGAATAAAAAACGCTTCCTTGTGAAATACAATTTCTAAGATCGACTGTACAAGGTTTACACCCCATGTCTGGCAGCCGTCTCTCGGTTCAATATCTCCTTGTGTATAGATAATATATAGTATATATGGTATACGCATAAGAGGTACATAACATGTGCCCAAATCTAGTATATGAAAATGTTTAGAAGAAGGAAATGGGAATCTGCCTTTCCGGCTTTCGAGTTTTAGAGTTTTTCTAAATTCTTTGACATATCCGGTTGCCGATTTAGGACTTTGGGTTTTAGGTTTAAGGTTTTAAGACCTAGATCTGGTACGCCTATTGTCCGGGGCGTAGTGTCATTATTTGAACCGCATGACTTAGCTAGAAATTTGAAATTCTACGCCCTAATCGCCACAAGTTCTCTATGGAATTTTGACAAAAGAAACAGTATGGTGTACATACCTATACTAAAAGAAGGAAACTGCAGCTGCACTGCGGAATATACTATATCCATATTCCGGGGTCTAAGACTGACTGGATGGGAATATACCAAGACAGGAAGTGACCGATGTAGGTATAAGAAGGAAGTAGACGGAAAAATATTTACCCTTCTAAATTATGTACGGAAAATCCGGAAACGCTAACCATATAGTCATTTTTCTATAAACATGTGCAGTTACCGTAGTTTTATCTCTTTCAAATATATACCCAAACCCCAAGCGAAATAGCCTTTAGGTAAACTAAGAGAAAAACCTATACGCATACAGATTACACGGGATTCAACCTAAAGCAAAAAGCAAAAAAGGAAAAGAAAAGAAAAAAAAAAAAAAAAAAGAACACGGACCTTGAGGTTCGTAAACACGAAATTTTATTGACAATATATCTTTACGTGTCAGACTTGATCGGCACGTATACCCTTACTGAACCTTGAATTACATGACGTGTATCATGAATTTTTTTTTTTTTTTTTTTTTTCTCTTCCTTTTTTTACTCACGATTTAAATGGCTATAGATATACACGAATTGAATACACATCATATCGATGAGATAAAGATGAATAATTATCAACTTTATCACTGATTGAAGAAATAATTGGCAACAACACATACACATAGAACTAGTATAAATGAATGAATGAAATATTTCCCGAAATAACTGGGTATGTAAAAATTCTTTCGTAAAAATGACATTTTAATGTAGGTATATATAATAATAATAATAATATGCTATATACTCTACTTGAGGTTGCGATAAGCTTCGGGGACAGGATGTCGAGTACGAATAGTTATACATATACGCTAACTCAGCGTATAATATATGTATATAGTTATGTATGTATGTATGTATGTATGTATATATATATATGACTATAGAGTAGGTATTTCGGCATATTTGATGACATGACCGTGATGATAGATAATTGCACGAAACTGCGTAACACAGTGCGATGATTATACGCGAATGTGTATATATATAGTATAGATAAGCATATATATGTACAATTTTTAGTACATATGTGTGTGTAGATAGAAAATATAACGAAGGGTGTCATCATATTACGATTGCCAGCGATTTCCCAACACCCCAAGTAAACGCGATGCATATACACACATACATATTCTTATATACACCAAAAGGTCGTGAATAATTAGAGTTTTAGCATTTCCTGTGATCAAAGTCAGCTAGCACATTGTTGCCCACACGACAATACTATCAGAGATAACATTTCTCTGTATATACATATAAGTAGACGTATGCATCTCTATATCATTATCATTATTATTATTATTATTATTATTATTATTGTCACGATTCGCGTAAACCGCGTGTTACGGAGCACGTATAATGTATATACATAATAAATATATACTATATCTTGTAATTTTAATTAATGCATCGCCCAGGAGAGTTCCCCACTTGCAATGTGCAATCACTATATATACAGATCCTGCATTTAAGAATGAATTTATTTTATTAACATTAACTGGATTTACGATGTAGTTGGTTTTTTTCCTTTTTCTCTGTCACCATTTCCTCCTCTTCATTTGAATATACATACGCGATAATATCGCGAACTATAGTCGTTCGTTTTTTTATTATTATTATTCTTTTCTCAAGTCATTATCAATATTATAAGAATACATACATATATGATTCTAATTTTATTTTTACTATAATATATCAGACGGAATTGAACCAATTTTATGGTGGGATGATAGGAAAAAAAAAAGAAAAGTAAAGGTGATGCAGCCAAGATCGTTACTGCAGCTGACGACAGCCTCAACCGCACGTAGCCTATGTATGACTGTATATATCTGTAGTCAAACATCTGTCGGTCAACAACTAAGCGAGAAAGATACGGAAGATGGAGATAGAGATAGAAATGAAAAGAGAGAGAGAGAGAGAGAAGGGAACGGTTTATTACGTTCTTCCCTTATGTAGTTTCCAACCTGAGGAAAGTCGAAAATCTTTGGTCTGTCACGCGCACCCTGAAGGTATACCTAGGTAGCTGGGTATACCTACCCACCACCTGCTGATAGAGACGGTTAATTTTGAATTTTCGGTATTTATTACCTGGCGCAGATTCGTGTCTACCCCTAGAATAACCCATAAGACAGTATAAATTTTCCAAAAATGCGATGAAGAAGAGAAAAAAAAAAAAAGATTGGCTATATAAAAGCGTATTTTATAAACAAAAACCGATGAATTCTGATGAATTATATTTTTTTTCTTTTCCTAATCCTATTTTTCATTAGAATTTTTTCTATATCCGTCCAGGATATGGGCTGGTACATACATAAATGTATACCTATATATTACCATGGATGACAAATGTCTTTGGTACCCTCCCACCCTCCCGTCCCTCGACTTATGGCACACGCACCTTTTCCTCACTTTTATTTTTTCTTTTTTAAGGAAAAAGGTCGAATTTCATGGGACTACATACCCATGACTGATACATAATACGGGGCACGTGCAGACTTTTGCAGGATCTTTATTCGGTTATGTATACATATTGAATCTGGGCTATGTGTAATATATGTAACGTACTACCTTCAAGTATAATACGTATACATACCTACCTACCTCTAATAACATATACCTATAGCTATATACCTTACACAATATTGCAGAGATCGTCGCAATCAGATGCGTGGATGATTACGTAGATAACGTAAATGAAAAAGAACCATATATTTTTCTAGCCTATATATACGTACACGTATATATGTATAGAGAAGAGATGACTTTGTGAATGAAATTCTTTGCTTTCTTTCTTTCTATTTTTTTTTTATTTATTTTTATTTTCTACGTTATTTCGTCAATCTTTACTCCATTCCATTCGATTATATCCATTATATACTGTACTCCATTTTTCAATGCATGTATAAATTTGGCCAGTTGCAGAAAAAATAAATAAATGATAATAAAATATATCGAAAATCTTAATCTGTGAAATTTTCTCTTTTCTTCATTCAACATTTTTATTACATTATTAACCCTCGTATAAGTACTGTATAAAACGATCTACACGAAACTAAATTATTAAGAATAATGATTTTCTTCTCTGATATACACTACATGCACATTAACCTTCGCTGAGACTGCAGCAAGACTCATGAATCATTGTTGGAAAAAGAAGAAAAAAAAAAAAATAATTAAAAAAACCGATAACCAAATAAAGAAAATCATATTATAAATCTACAAGGTGTATATCATTTCATTTTCTTCAACACCTTACCTTCTATTGTTTAATATATTATAAAAAAATTTTAAAAGAAGAAAATAGTGAGTCATTCGCTCCGATAATGATTGGGAGTCATCAAACGTATATATAGGCTACGTATACACATATATATGTCAATGTAAATTTTCTTTTTCCCCGTTTTTATTTTCTCATATAATTTGTTCCGCGAAATTAAGCATTAGTTATAATCTGCGGTATCGCAGTGAGCCTTGATCATTTCCTGTTCAAGGTATACATATATACCCATAGAGATATTGCAATAATTTTCATAAAAATAAAATATTTCAAAATTAGCTCTTATCGATATCTCAATTCATATTATTATTATTATTATTATTATTATTATTATTATTATTATTATTTTATTCTATTTCCTGGCATTGAATATAACGTGAATGAGTCCACCCTGTCTATACTTATATACGTAAATACAAGTATAGAAATTGATTTTTGCGATTGGTTTAAACCTATTTCATACAATTTTTTTTCATTTGTTTCTAATTTTTTTTATTTTATTTTATTTTCTTTATTATTTAAGCCCCAGTTGTGTCCCCGAAGTTAGTAAATCGAAGGCTGCGACTATCTGGGTCGCGGACACCGCGAATTATCTCAATCCTTCCGTTCAACGGGCTCTCCGGCTATACGTGCTGTTGGCAAATCTCCTTTTTTTTTTTTTTTTTTTTTTTTTTACTCTTTTTATTTGCTTCTTTTTCTTTCTTTTCTTTGTTTTTACGGTACATCGATATACCGCCGCAACCAACAGTCAGACCCTGAATATGACTACAATTCTAATCCCTAGGTGGCACCACGAGTCTCTCAGAACGATGTGAAACATCGCATCGCATATAATAAGAATAACAATAAAAAATAAATTATTGCTCTTCTTTTCATGGCGTTTTTTTTTTTTCTCTTCTTTTTTTTGTTCAAATATCTCTTTAAATTATATCCCTGTAATTAAAGATAAGAATTCGCGTTAACAATTGTTGCTAAAAAATATAACGGAAACTGAATTCTCTCTCTCTCTCTCTCTCTTAGTCTCATATCGCATCGCGCAATACGGTCAAGAGGAACCCAACCCGTGTCCCGTCCCGTGTGGCAAAATGTCATTGAGCGAGTCGTCGGTTGTATCAATTAGTGAAGCGGAAACAGTCTTATGTTGCCGGGTGAAAGATAAAACGGATCCGGGCGCGTGTAGGCACGGAAATTTTATAAATTATTACCAATTTCACCCCGCAGAAGAACGCCTACACCAACTTCCGCGAGGCTTATGGCACGCGGACGAATTATCAGACCGGAAATACGTCGGTATAGATGTCGGCTGTAACGCAGGGGTAACTATTATAAATTCTATACCATATACTATACATTCATCTGAACAGCTGCCTCGTTTTATTTTATTTTTTTCCTCCCCCTTTTTTTTTCTTCTTCCCTTTAATTATTACGCTCTGTCGGACGCAGCGCCACCTGTCGGTACATACGACTGTACGACACACGAAACTGTTTTACCGACTGTAGAAAAATACGAAACTGTTTTACCAACTGTAGGACGTACGAAACTGTTCTACCGACTGTAGGACATTTAGAACTGTTCTACCGACTGTAGGACATACGAAACTATTTACCGACTGTAAATAATTTTCTAATATGAGTATATATTTATTATTTTTTCAGGACCTGACACTAGCGTTGTACGATTTTTTATCCGAAAATCTCAAGTACGTGGATGTCTCGTTGCTAGGTGTTGACCTGGACCCAATATTAATAAAAAGAGCAAAAGAGGGGCTGGATAATATGAATGAAATTTTAAAACGAGACGTTGTTTATAACTGCTTTGATTTTATGTCGGATGAAAAGCGGCGAGATATTATAGATGAATATTTGATCGTTAAAGGGCGGGATTTGTTCGACGTAGCATTCTGCTTTTCTATAACAATGTGGATACACTTAAACCACGGTGATTTAGGATTGATTAAATTCCTTAAATCAATATGCGAAAAGACTCGTATTATAGTCGTAGAACCACAACCTTGGAAGTGTTATAGAAATGCTTGCAGACGTATGAGACGCGCGAATTTTGATAACGTTCCTAATTTAGATAACCTCAAGTACAAAGGAGAGATGGAAAAACACCTTGAAGATATTTTAAATAGTCCAGATTGCGGTTTCGAAAAATTAACCGAAACCGAGAGCAACGGGTGGGGAAGAAAATTGTTAATTTATAAGAGAAGACTGTAATAGTAATAATAATAATAATAATAATAATTTATGATAATAAATAAAAACTTTTTTATAACGATAAAATAAATTTTGTCTGTATTTTTTTTTTTCGGATTTGTCATCCGAAAATTATTGTTTGAATATACCCTAAATGTCTTATAGATGGTTTAAAATGAATGCTTAAGTTAATATCGTGATACTATCGTAAAAGCCAATGGCGTAAACGCGTATTATTAAAGTTGAAAATATATAACATGAATTCGGCAAGCAAGGTAGGCTCGATTCTAACTATTTATCAAGTTTTACTATATTTCCCGCCAACTAACTCGCACACCATAGTTTACGGGCGATTTACCAACCCCCATTTTCAACCCCGAGTCACGTGTTCCTAGTACTTCCCCCTTGATATAACAGAATCTAACCATAAAGCCATGGAACTCGAGAGCGGACAGAAGGTTAGGGTATAAACTTGATTTCTGTTATTTTAGGTTATGTTACGTCGTTTATGCGGCGTCTATAATAATTCTATACGATGCAATACGAAGGAAATAAAATCCACAAAAAAAAAAAAAAACAACAACAACAACAAAAATAACAAAAATAAAAAAGAACAGTAAAATTTTTATCTTTTTTAATAACATTCCGCGATAATGATTATAAACTCACTAACTCTCTCTTCTCTTCTCTCTCTCTCTGTATCTTCATCGCGACGATAGTTTCAAACGGAAATATCATTACAATATCAGTAACGATGAATTAACAAATAACATGTGATAAATTATTATTATTATTATCATTATTATTATTATTATTATTATTTTCTTTTATCTTCAGGTCGGTGAAATATTCACTGCGGCCGGTGCGGCTTTCAACAAATTGGGTGAACTTACGATGCAATTACATCCAACGACCGATTCTCCGGCTGGGTGAATTGATTATTTTTATATAACGTTTATTATGTTATTGATTATGATAAAAAAAGAAAAGAAAAAAAAGAATTTTTTTTGCATTTTCGAGATAATTTTTTTTTTTGTCATATTCCGTAATATTCGATAGTTATTCTAGTATATGAAAAAAAAAGAAAGAAAAAAAAAAATTACGAATTCAATTAACATAGTCGTCATATATTTTGTACACCTTAGTAAATGGACTGACGAAGAAATTGAGATGCTTCGTCATTCTGTAAAAACATTCAGCGAAGATTTGAACAAAATAAGTGAACACATCAAAGGAAGGACGGTGTAAGTGTCTTTTAAGATGTATAAGATAAGAATAATAGAGATAAAAAGTATAAAACTAAAAGTATGTTAAGACTTTTTTTTTTTTTTTTTTTTTTAGCGACTAGCTTGATTTCTGCGTCAGTCCTTTTCTCAGTTATAATTAAATGATTTCCTTTCTTTTTCTTTTTTTTTTTTTTTTTTCGAACTGTATTTTTCAGATCTCAGATAAGGACTACTTTGAAGAAAAAAGCATTCGAAGAAGCTGGTGTACCGATAAGACAACAAGTTATTTCTCAACAACAGCAGCAACAACAACAGCAAACTACTGTTCAACAAACTGCTGTATCAACACAACAACAGACTCAATCTCAAAAACAACAACAACCGACGGGTAATCAAGGGATGATGGGTAAATCAGCTGAAGTTACGTTGAATATGTTAAACGCTCCGGAGTCTGAAGTTGACGTCGAAGGTTTACCCGAGGAATGTCAAGTTAAATTGGAATTTGAAGGAGCGACCGAAGAAGTCGCATCTTAGACTAGGACTGATAAAGAGTTTATTTTAACATTATTTTTTTTTTTTTCTCTTCTTTTTAAACTGAATTGATAAATTATAAAATATTTTATACGTTATAAAAATAAAGAAATAAAATTCTTATAATTCTTGGGTAGTTTGAATAAAAAAATAAAAAAGCAACATTACTCTTATTCTTTATGAAAATTATTGAATTTTTTAAACTATATACCTACTACATTGAATTCTGACTCTTTTTATTATCAATCTATAAGTATTAATATAATATTAGTCTCTATATAAATAAATATCATTTCTTTCTACGATTATTATGATAAAAAGAAAAAAAAAAAAAGGAAAAAAAAAATTCATTCATATTTCTTCAGCTGTTCTTTTCTTTTTCGAAATAATATATAATTGAATATAAGTTTTAGCAAGAAATTTATGAAATGCAATTTATTAATAAATATTTTGTAAGTAAAAAAATACTACGGAAATGATAATAAATAATTATTATAAAAGATTAAACGTTTTTTTATTTTTATTGTCCATCTATTATTTGATAATTAATTATAATGTGAAACAGATTCTGTTCGTGTTTGATCATTTGATATGAAGGCTAGCGAACGTAATTGGATGAAAAAAAAATTTTTAATTAAAAAAAAAATTAAAAAAGATTAGGATAGTTCAAAGTTTAATAACAATACATAGGAATAATAGATAAGAACATTAGAATTTGAACGAAATATGACTAATTCATAGATATTTAGGTGATAGTTGGCAAGCTTGATTAGCTCTTAGAGCTGATTGTGAAAATTCCAATAATAATGTTTAAGATTGATTATAATGATTGAGAGCGAAGTGAGAAATAAGGAATAATAAAATAATCAAAAATCAAAAATAAATCATTGGTATCAACGAAGCGTGTGAAAATTTAGCGAAGAGGAAAAAAAAAAGACAAGCGTGTGTCTAGGGTATTTTTAGTCGGAAGATTTCCAGACATGGGAAATCTAATCGGGGTAAAACAAGAAATTACTATAACCGAAGCCAGATCAGCTGTTAGGTGGATAAAGGCGTCTGCAGTATAATGACAGCTTGTCAGACACTTCTCCGCCCCCATTGAATTAAAAGTGACAGTTAAATCTCGGAATAATAATAAATAAAGTGTGTAATTAGAATTTATTTCAAATAAATGATAAATGACGAAAATTTTTTTTTGCCGTATCAACGGTAAATACGATAAATAATAAAATATACAAAAATATATAAAAGTAAAGAAAAATAATAATAAAAATGTCGTATGGAAACGGAATACATCACGTCGTAGCGTACACAATCATCTGTTGAATCATATCATATCGCGTACATACATACACACTGATAAAAGCATAATAAAGTTGCGGGCATTTTACCTACCGTAAATTATAAGGAAACAATAAAGAGGATAAAAGAACAAAAATAAGAAGAAAAATGGAAGGAGGTGTAATGGAGAGTCCACAAAGGACAATTGAAACAACAGAATCTGACGATCTTGTTCTACAAGGATGTTGTAGTCCGAAGAGACCGTTCTATAGATTTATGGGACTGGCATTGATGTGCCTGCTCGGATTTGGTAAGATTCTATTTTTTATTTTGCTATTATCGTTATTCGCGTTGCCTCGTTTGTAAGAAAAAAAAAAAAAAAAAATCGAAAAAAACAAAAATCAAAAATCAAAATCCTATTCAGCTATTTAAATAATTCAATAATATTAGAATTTTTCTGAAAGCTAAACTAGGTAAAATTTTGGTTGTATTCTTTTTTTTTTTTTTTTTTCATTTTCAAAAATATTTTCAAATTGTGAAAATAAATTTTTATCTACACACGTAAGTGATACGGATGTTGGTGAAAAAAAAAAAAATTACACACGACTGAAGATAGAGAGAGAATATTGCAAGGTTTGCATAATGTAATACAGCTTGTTATTATTACTGTTTGTGATATTGATTGTTTGTTTATACATTTAAATGTTGTTAATTTTTTTTTACTTCGTAACGTGTTGCCTGATATCAATTATAACATTATTATACAATTTCAGGGTCATATTTCTGCTACGACAACCCTGGTGCACTACAAGATTATTTTCAAAGCGATTTGGATCTAAAAACAAGCAAATTTGTGCTTTTATATTCCATCTATTCATGGCCTAATGTGATATTATGTTTTATCGGAGGATTTTTATTGGACAGTGTTTTTGGCATCAGATTGGGAACCATTATATACATGGGTATCACCCTCATAGGACAACTCGTATTCGCTTTTGGAGCCATTATAGATAAATTCTGGGTCATGATGGTCGGGAGATTCATATTTGGGTTTGTAAAAATCAACTACAACATCTTTAGAAGAAAGTTAACACCATCAAAACGATTTACTATTCGATATACGAATTTTAGGATCATTTCAGATGATTAAAGAACTCCTTTTGCCTCTCAGATTTCTTAGAATAAACAAAACCCACATGTCCTGTTACAAAAATGAGCACCAATAATCATTGATGTTCATTAATTATTTAATCTAGTCTCTAAAATCGTGAAAAATTATTGCAGAATTGGAGCAGAGTCTCTAGCAGTGGCGCAGAACAGTTACGCAGTACTATGGTTCAAGGGAAAGGAGTTAAACATGGTATTCGGCCTGCAGTTAAGCTTTGCGAGAGTTGGATCTACCGTTAATTTTCTAGTAATGGAGCCGCTTTATAATTGGGTATCAAAATCCTACTCTGGCTATACCTGCACAGGAGTTGTTCTATTCATTGCATCGATAACTTGCGTCGGTTCAATGCTATGTGCGATAATATTAGGCCTGATGGATAAACGAGCTGAAAGAATACTGAGACGTGGGGAAGGCCAGGAGGCAGAAGTGGTCAGATTAACAGACGTAAAAGATTTCAAAGGAATATTTTGGATGGTAGCAGCCGTTTGCATCTCTTACTACGTCGCTATATTTCCATTCATTGCTCTGGGAAAGTAAGTTCTTTTAAAAAAGCAAATCTGAAGTTGGAATAATCTTTTCCCTGTTTCTCTATTTCCACAGAGTCTTCTTTATAAGAAAATACGAGTTTACACCGGCGGTTGCTAACACTGTAAATTCCTTAGTCTACTTTATATCTGCATTTGCATCTCCCCTACTCGGGTATCTCGTTGATCGGACTGGCAAAAACGTTTCCTGGGTATTCATAAGCGTTTTGTTTACAATCATTGCCCATGGGCTACTCACGTTCACTGTCGTCAACCCCTACATCTGTATGGTCATCATGGGCCTCTCCTACTCCATGTTGGCTAGCGCCCTTTGGCCTCTGATCGCCCTCGTCATTCCAGAGTATCAATTGGGGACTGCTTATGGAATGTGAGTTGATCTTCTTCTGAGAATTGAAGAAATGAACATTTCAAATCGGTCATTCACCCCTCGATATTAACTAGTCTCATTTATTACGCTAGAATTGTTATTGTGACTAGACTAGTTATCGCATAAAACCTTTATGTGTGTATTTATCGTAACATTGTAATCTCGCTTCTCAGATATTCACATGAACACATACGTTTAAACAAACGTTCTGATTGCCTCAAGTACATTGGAACTAAAGACAAAGGGAGTTTGATATTAGACCCGAATAATAACAAAGTTAAGAATGTCTTTAATTCACTCAGACAGAGAGCCAAAATATGTTCGAAAATTCGATTGAAAATCTGACATTTTTAACATATTACTATCATAGTTTGAAATAATCACTCGACCATCAAATTCATTCTATTTCTGGGAAATCGAGAGACAGATTTCAACCAAAAATTGAAAAACATTGAAGATTTTAGTTACCAGAGAAGCAAATCACAATCTAAATGTAAATTAAATGAAAGTTTTTCAAATAATTCGTTTTCATTCGTCGTAAATACTAAATTTCTATTCTCAATTCTTCCAGAGCTCAGTCTGTTCAGAATTTAGGACTCGCTGTGGTTTCGATACTGGCTGGTATGATAGTCGATTCTGGTGGCTATTTTATGCTCGAGCTATTTTTCATGGGCTGGTTATGTAGTGAGTATAAAAAACGAAACCTTTACCTTAGTTAAAATATTACAATATAAGTGAATACACGCTAAGAAAAAAATGACAATTGCATTTATTTATCATCTGTTTCAGTCGCCCTCCTTGCAACAGTTGCAATTTGGCTATTAGACGAGACTTCGTCGGGAGGTTATCTGAACATGACGCCTTTGCAACGAGAGATTTACGACTGTGGTAGAAAAGAGTCGGAAGCTTTGGAGAGAGAAAAGCTATTAAATTCGAATTCGACCTCAGATTTATCAGGAGACGATCTGCTTCTACCACAATCGGATATTCATATACGAAACAGATATCTATCTAGGATTGGAGCGAATGTAAGAACCTCATGAGAATGAGGAAAAGAATTTCTTTTCTGTATATGATTTTCATTGTCTGTATTATATAATTGTATTATTTTCTATTTCAGTTGCCTTCTCAGTCTACAACCTACAGAGCTTTACGATGATAAATAAATGATATAGTTAGATTTATATATTATATATTTTGGTGTAAAAAATAAAAAAAACAAACATTTAGTTAGGTAAATCTCAATGATAAAATATAACTTACGATTTTATTGATAATCATAATTGATTGAATAAGAAAAATTAATGAATCATCAGAAATAACCTACTGCTCATTAACGCGTCTTCCTGATTAAATTCATTATTTTCAATAGTCATTCTGTGATACATACGTTATATGGTACCAATATTAGATTATTATTATTTCAAGTACTGATTCATTATAACGATTCTTTTAAATTCGCATTAATGTTAAAATAAAAATAAAAAAGCATAAAAACGAAAAACAATAACAAAAAAATGGAAATATTCCCATGTGACTGATGATATAACAATTCTGACTAACATACTGTAGTTTGTTGCTACTTCTTTGTTTCTTTTCTCTTCTTTTCGTTTTTCAGATTCAAGACCGACTACAGAATAGTTAATTCTTTCTTTGCATCAAATCACGTAAAATAATCAAAGACAGATGAAAAATTGATGAAAATAAATAAATATACAATTTTTCCAACAAAAAGAAAATGTGTAACTGAGAAATGAATTTCATTTATGTATCAGGCACATTATATTATATAGTGATTATTTAAGTTTTTAGATAAATTGTAAACGAATTGGTGTGAAAACAAAGAAACAAAAACAAATATATGAATAATAAATATGTGTGTATATTGGATTGAGATTCATTATTCTCTCGCTCTCTCTCTCTCTCTGTTTTTACTCCCGACAAAATGATATTATAATTCGTTCTCGACTTTACGAGAGATTTTCTTTTACTCATTTCAATCTATAAGACCAATATGTGCAATCTGGGACAGTCTAAAGTGCACGTTGATATTCTCCGATGTTATTAAAAAAAGGAAAACGACCTTAGTTCGTAGAATCAGTAACACGTGAAGCTGAGACTGAGCGTATTTAAAAATACGATATATAGTATATTGAGGGCGATTTATAACGCTATTGTTTCATCATATACGTATAGAAAAAATAGCGAATAATAATGAGGAAAAAATATTCTACCTCCATCAGTGTACATTCATTTTTTAAACTCATTTAGTGTCTGAAAAAATCCTATTGGTCGATGCGTACAAAACGTGAATGGTAAATGGTTCGACGAGTGGAGGGGACTAGCGCTTAGTGACGTCGTGTCGAACAGCTGTAATTTACCACGTGCGTAGACGGGATAAAAATTTTCTCGTGAATTCTACAGATGCGTGAATAGTTTTCTAACGATATTAATAATAGAAATTTATAATATAATATTTAAAAATGGGTGTTCACGACAACATGGATTCTAAGTACAGTGTAATGGGAGCATCGAGTTTTTCTAAGATAACACCGAAACGTCCGATTCCCGTATTATTCGGCGATACTAATACCGCGAAAAAGTCTAAAAGCGAAGACAGCAGCCAAGGTAGCTCGTCCTCGGGCGTGAATGAGGCTGATAATAATAAAACCTCGGAACAAATTTCAACGTTGATAAATCCTTCGCATAACAACAGTTTACAACAACAAAGGAAATCCCTACCCGTATACAGGCTTAGAAAGCGGTCAGTATCTCACCTATGAAGAAGTTATAATTCTCGTCTTGTAGATATACGGAGGCATTGACAATTAGAAGAGAAAAACAAATGAAATTATATACCTGTGATTGAATGGAAAATTTAGTCGCATATCTCGCCTGAAATATTCATGATTAACTATATTAAAGCATTATATATTGTTTGTACCGTTTATGGTCCGTTATTTCCCCACGATTCTCGTGTGGATACATTTCTAGATTGCTTTTTATCTCCATCTTAGCGAAGCGACGCTTTTTCACTAGCCGTGATGTGCGCCATGACACTAAAGACTCACGTGACGCTGCTATACGCATGCGCAGTACACCGACTCACATCGATTATATTCAGGGGCCTTCGTCATGCGGTTTACAAGCCGCGGAAGGCCCCTGGATATTTGCGCCTGAGGATAGGCAACTTAGGTCACATCCATGTCGATACAAAAGTATTTCGCATTTGAATTTAAAATTTTCTATTCATTATTTCCAACTCCCTGAGCCTCGATTTCACGTATATAGGGAAAAAAAAGTAAAAAATGAAGTTATTTCAGTGTATAAAAAAGGCGAATAAAACTAGCCATTGAAATAAATTCAAATTTTGATAACGAGAAAAAAAAACAATGATCAAATTGTTGTTTAAGGCTGTTGGCAGAGATCAAGAGGAACAGCTCATTGATAATAATCGGTGAAACAGGCAGCGGTAAAACAACCCAAATACCGCAGCTACTTTTATCAGCTGGTTTTGCCGGAGCTTCTGGTTGCATAGGAATAACTCAGCCGCGTAGAGTAGCTGCAGTAAGTGTAGCCCGTCGTGTAGCCCAAGAGCAGGGAGTATCTGCGGGAAAGTTAGTCGGTTACAGCGTTAGATTTGAAGACGTAACTTCGTCCCAAACTAGGATAAAGTTTCTAACTGACGGTATGATGGTGCGGGAAGCAATGACTGACGAAACTCTGTCGGATTATTCGATAGTTATATTAGACGAAGCTCACGAACGTTCGGTGCAGACCGACGTACTACTCGGAGTATCTAGACGAGCACAAAAATTACGAGAGCTCAAAAATCTAACGCCATTAAAATTGATAATAATGTCAGCTACTATGGACGTTGATAAATTCACTAAATATTTTCAAGCCCCGGTGGTTTATCTCGAGGGACGACAACATCAGGTGAAAATTTATCAATCGATTAAACCGCAGGACGATTACGTGTTTTCTGCCCTAGTTACGATCTTTCAAATACATCGAGACTCGCCCGCTAAGTAAGAATCATTTTTTAGACATGAATTTTCGTATTTTTTCTTTTATTTTTCTTTTACGGGGAAATTAGCTTTCTATAGGTTTACTATACACACACACACACGTGTCTCTTGCAGCGAAGATATTTTGGCCTTTTTAACCGGCCAGGAAGAAATCGAAGCAGCAGCAACGGCCGCTCGACAAACTGCGAGACAATTGGAAGGCAAAGGCTATCCCTCGCTAAAAGTATTCCCTTTGTACTCGGCGCTACCGACTCATCAACAATTAGAAGCTTTCAAAGCTTCTCCACCTGGAATGCGGAAGTTGGTTTTATCGACTAACGTCGCCGAGACTTCCGTGACGATCGGAGGTCCGTTAAAAACAAAAAGAAAAAGAAAGAAAAAAAAAAAAAAAAAACACGAATCCTCGTGGTATATATATATTTTTTTTTTCGTAGGAATTCGACACGTTATCGATACCGGAGTAGTAAAAGCGCGAACCCATCATTCGGCGACAGGTCTAGACGTTTTGCGAGTAGAAAAAATAGCGAAAGCACAAGCCTGGCAGAGAACAGGACGAGCAGGTAGAGAGGCACCTGGTAAATGCTACCGGACATATACCAAAGACGATTTTGAGAAGATGACCGAGATGCCTGTACCAGAAATTCAACGTTGTTCTTTAGCCGGTATAGCGCTCCAACTTTTAAGGATCGGTATCGATATAACTACTTTTGATTTCATGGACAAACCGCCCAAGGAAGCTATTGACGCAGCTGTATCATGCCTGGAGAGATTAGAAGCCGTCAAAGGTGATTATCTTTAAAATTTGTATGTATACACAATTGGGATGAAAAATGTCGAAAAGTTCTTTTCAATCAATCAATCAATCAAACAATAAAAAAAAAATCGGTTTTTTTTTTTGGCTTCTTTTATATTATTCACAGGATCTCCACCCCAGCTTACTACCCTCGGTAGAACAATGTCCTTATTTCCTTTGGATCCAAGATTCACTAAAGTTATTCTGGCCTCAGTCGAATATCAGTGTATCGAGGAAGCGTTAACAGTCGTATCTCTGCTATCGGGAGAATCGGTATTTGTCGAACCGCCGAATAAACGTGAACAAGCTGCAGCAGCACGAGCTAGGTGAGCGTGATGATTCATTTTTTTCTTACATTTTTTTTAGACTCAGAAATTTGTACAATTTATTTATTTATTTTTTTTTTTTTTGAAATTTAGAAAAAATTTCAAACTTCGAAGTCTTTATTATTTAATTTTAGATTTGCGTCGCCCGAGGGAGATCACGTAGTGTTGTTAAACGTATTCAAAGGTTTCACTAACGCTGTTCAAAAGAAGGCATGGTGCCACGAAAATTTTCTGCATCATAGAAACTTGGAATATGGTTCAGAAGTTCGTAGACAATTAGCAGCGCTTGCCGCACGAGCAAATCTTGATAAATCTAGCTGCGGTACATCAACTGAATATCTGAGAAAGGCGCTTCTCGAAGGACTTTTTGATAATCTTGCCGAATTGCAGAGAGATCAGACTTACGTAACGGTAAGATGAACAATTTGAAAAAAAAAAAAAAAACAAATAATTATACCTATGATCGAAAAAATTCAAATTACGAATATGAAAAATTTCCTAATAATGTTAGAAGCTTGCTCTCGCCTATCTAGATTCTATAGATTTTTTATAGATTCTATAGATAGTCGATAGATTAATTCGTACAGGGGCCGTGGGGGGTGAAATTCGCAGCTTTCCCTCGTTTATAGAGATATCATTAAAATTCCAATCATAATACGTATAGATGCATATAGGCGAAGCTTGAAATCTGCTTCAAGCTTTCAGTCAATTTTGAGTAAACTCTAGTCTCTCCCTCTCCCAAGGGGCGAACTATTCACGGAATTTGTGTCACGGCGAAACCTATAATGGGAAAAGTTTTACATCCGTGTGAATAACATGTGTAGAAGAGTGAGTTTTAAGGCTAAAGGAAGAAGGTGAGAAGGTGAAAGACACGAAAAAATCCCGCCAGCAAAAAAAAAAAAAAGAAAACAAAAAAAAAGAGAGATACCCGCCTTCAGAGAGAAAAGAAAAATTCTTTCCTTCCTCCTTTACTATTATTTAATTATTTTTTTTTTTCTGAATTTAAATTATTCAAAAATTGACAATTCTCGAACGATTCTAATTCCGGTGAATTAAATTTTTTTCTAAAGTAAAATGCATCAGGTTTCTTTATATGGGGGTTATTTTTTTTTTTTTTTCTTTTTTTTTCAGGTTTCAACTAGACAACCAGTCGCCATTCATCCTTCCTCTGTACTTAATGGGTCGAAACCCGCGTTGGTTCTTTTTACGGAAGTTGTGGCGACCGGAAGGTGTTTTTTACGTAACGTGTCAACGATAGAGTCCGCTTGGTTAGAAGGGAAAGGAATAACAATCGGCAAATATAACTAAAAATTCTATTAATTGTATCATTAATTGTTATAACTGTAATAATAATAATAATAATAATAATAATATATGTCGATAATTTTATACGTTCGCATAGTATGTTGTATTAATAAATAATAAATGTAGTGAAAAATGAACATTTTTAAAGATGTAAAATTAAGTTTTGAAAATCACAAAAAAAAAAAAAAAAAAAAAGGAATAAATAAATGAATGAATGTATGAAGAATATCAAGCTTAACACTTCCTTTACACGTATATAGTAATTTATTTATTTATGTATGAATGCTCTAACTTATATACCCGCCAGCTCGAGAAGGCAGGAAGGCACACGAAGGTAGAGACGTTTATTTAATTTTAATAATTTGATAAACCGCGAATTACTTTACCGAATCGTTGAATATTGAAACACTCTGTCGAGAGCGAGAGCGATAGGGAGTTAGCGAGCGAGTGAGTTGGTTGGTAAATACACGCGCGTTGTTTAATCAGCATTAACAAACGTAATTGGCACGTATACAAGAGTGATCTCCACTTTCGTCAGGTATAAAGGTATAAATACAACAGGTTGTTGGGCTAATTGCAATACAGGTATGGGTACGGGTATGTTTCGTTATCTTTTGAATAAAATGAAAAACTAAATCTGTTTTTACCTCATTCACATTCATATCCCTTACCCATTCCCCTTTGGTATATCTTACATCGATTCTGTTTCACAATCCTGTTAATTTATCAACCCGACCATAATTACAATGGTTTTATCTTTCATCATTTCCTACGATCCGTCATCGTTTCTGTAAATTATTTACCAAGGTAAATAAAAATAAAATTAACGAAGAAGAGGAACCGCTATGTTTAAACTACAATTCACTTTGTGTAGCTACTGGGTCAAATTTTCAATTCGATATCTAAACTCATATGCAAAGACGTGTACTAACTGACTAACGGCTCTCTTAGCTTTAAACATTAGTCACTTTACCCGCTAATATACCATATAATATTACGTATATTAAAGATATGTACAGGGTGGCTAGTTTATCCACGTATTGAATAAAGGAAAAATGAAAAAACAGCAAGGGAAGAAAAGAAACAATTAAATAACGGAAGAAAGAATACGAAAATTTCAAATTCAGAATACGAATACGTGTATAGGTTTTCCTTTTTTTTTTTTTTATCCTGTTTTTGATTACATAAAATATTTTCAACACCATTATTGAACACTTTCTATTTTCTAAACGGTTTCAAGTTCGATATTTAGTTTCCCGAGTCAGAATAGATATTCATTTCATCCTTATTCTGCGGTAGCCGCTGATGGGGATGCGGTATACGGACGTACATAGGAGGTAGCTGTATAAAGTACGCGACGCCGCAGAATCGCATTCCGGGTGTCAGCAGGGATGATGACATTAGCCGAATCAGCGACTCCATCGTCGAGGCGGAAACGAGAAGGAACTATCCCTTATATAATATTGAATATATACCTATTTACCACGTACCTATCCATATATCACAACCCACAGGCACATAGTGTATTGCAGTATGTGCGAAAATACCTGCTCAAAAAAGATTATAAATTTTCGAATTTGAATGAATCGAGATGATTTTTCTCTCCTTTCCTATTCGTTCATTTATCTTCACTTCCAATATCGTTTCTGCATATAAATTTATCGAGAAAATAGGACCCGGGATATCGTTGAACAGAGGCGAGTCCTACGTCAAGAAGTCTCCTCTAAGATCGAAAATACGATCTGAAAATTCTAGGAGCTATCCTCATCACGAATTCCCCAAATATTTCTCCAGCCTCTAATGAGAGTGACGATATAGATTCGCTCCGTATCACTATATCATACCTATATCTATACCATCGCTGCAGCAGTCGTCGTCGTTTTCACTCCCTTAGCTCGTTTCCCGCAGATTCCTATTTTTCCTCTCACTATCTTTATATATATATATTCTTTTTTCTTCGGGACCGCTTAAACGTTCTCGTGGATTATAAAAGAATATTTTTGTCCCATTCCCACGTCGCCACCCTCTCGCTCTACAGATATGTACATAACTAGATATATATATTATATACCAGGTATATACCTATACTCGAACTTTTATTATCGCAATATTGTCCGTTATTACGTGAGGCGGCTTGCCTGCAGTGGCAGAAGCACCAGCCGCTGGATAACTGACAGTGAGAATATAGTAGGTAAAAATAAGAAAAGCTTGTTATTTAAGAGGCTAATATAAAATGATTTCCGTAAAAGATGACGGTCCGTATCCTCGGCCTTTTGCCAAGTATCGCAAATAATTTCAAGAGATAATTCTCGCCCGGGGGGGACGGAGACAATCTCTCATTTTCCCTTCCCCTTATTCTATTTCTTTTATACTTTTCATATCTGAACTAATTATTACGATAAAATTATAACGAAACAAAGGCGATTAATAAGTTAAAACAAGGAAACGTATAATTAAATTTAAGAGTAGTGTAGAGATTTCGATTTCGACTTCTGAAAGCTTTAAGAATTTCTATACTCGGCTACTCGGGTAGTTTATATGAAAGTTTGTCGAGTGTTTTACTTAGAGTACAGAAAAGGATGATGACGCTACCCCTGCATGCCCGCTATTCTACCTAAGGGTAAAGCAAAGATTAATCTTATACGTTCTGAAATGAAGGTGAAAAATATTCATAGGATACCGCGATACCCAGCTCTTATGTAAAGTCATATTTGGTTCTGTGCTAGGTACACATACGTAAATGGAGCCGGTGATTAAGAATTGAATATTAACACGGTCGTATAGAGCGGACGTTACGTGCCACTGCTGGTTCAAGGAGGAAGAAAATTGTCTCCTTTATTCTTAAAAAGACTCCAATTTCATCGGGGCAAACATTAACCCCTGTGTATAATACACCTGAATAACCACCTTTTGAATACGGAAGGAAAAAAATTTCAAAGGATCCTTAAAACGCCACTTTCAAAACATATGCTACTCATGCGCCTGCGAAGGAATGAAGAGAAGAAGAAAAAGAAAAAGAAAGAGAAGACGAAGAAGAGATGGAATGAACTGCAGCACAGAAAAAGGACGATAGAAATTTCAGGGAAAAATGATAATAAAATCGCCTCTTTATCTTTGGCTATTATATATTCTCTTGGTAAAAATAAAAGAATCATTGAATCATCATCAATCACTGTATACACATCTCACGAGTCTATCCAATAGAAAATTTTGCTGATTAAATAGTCCTTGCTGCAAGCCAATATGCTGACCCCTTGAATCGTGTCCATAGCCTTTCTTCCGATTCTCATAACCGTACCGATCACCTTCAACATGATATAGAATATCGGATTTGGTCCTTTCCCGCCTAGCATAAGAGGTCCGAGTCCTGGAGGTGTGTTGAAACCCAAAACGGAAATGAACACATCACTTAGGCCTCTCGGTCTCGATTTTCTGCCTACGGTATAGTCATCAGATATTTTAACAGACTTCAACATCGAACGGTTCAAAAGTGACCCGAGATTTTCGGGGCTGGACAAACCCCGGTCTACATCGTTGCTTTTTTTTCCAAAACTGTAAATACCGGGGTAAAAGTATCGCGGTGATTTTTCACCGTTGTCAAAACCCTCGGTGTACGGATCTCGCTGATGGACCGTAAATTGATCCCCGCCGTTGTTATTATCCGGTGATTTCCACTCGTACGAAGGATTATCCGTCCCTTCGCTGTAGATTGGATCGTCGTAATTATCCTCGGTGAAATTATCGCCGGTTTCATTATCAGTTTGAGATTTTTCTCCCTCGACATTGGCGGCAATAGATTTGATATCACTTTCGTCGTCAAACCAGGTTTTTAAAATTGCTATAAGCGGCGTTGGATCGTCAGGATTGGTTCCCAAAAGTCTTGGTCCAGCCAGTGTATCAACGAGCTTTCTAACGTCAACGAAATAATCAGCCCAACAATACCCCAATTTTATTTCATCGCGATAAGAACTGTACATAGAATACCAGTTCTTCAATGTCGATTTCACCATCACCATTGGACTACCGTTTACAGCTCCGTTGGTATCCGCTGACCTAGCAATTTCCGGTAAAAAAATTGCCGAGATAAGTATGAGAAGAAATATCGAAGACATATTCCGGAGATATACGCGAGATACTGTTGGTCCTTTTTTTTTTCTCCTTCTTCTTCTTCTTCTTATTCTTCTTCTTTGTTTCTCTCGCACTGGTCAGATTCGAAGCAATATCAGGATTGGAAAAAAGAAGAAACGAAAACGAAAATAACGACAAATCAATACCCGGATATGAATTTGAATTCAGACAAATTTTCACAAGACATTGCTATAGCGCTGCAAAGATATCCGAGGATGTCTAGTACCGGACTAAACCAACTCGATGGTCAGTTTCGAAATACCTTTTTCACAACGGGGCAGCGATTGGTTCGAGGTGAGGGTCAATGAGAGAAAGATAGGGAGGGAGGGAAGTAGATGGTCAGAAAGATATATTTGCGAGTGCAATTAGCAGTTAGTTAGTCGCTAAAATTTTTCGGTCGATTACATCTGCGATATACTATACATAGGATTAATATACCTATGTACAGGAAAGTCATAAAATTTCAGTAGATATCTCAGAGTGAACAGGTAGAAAATTTTGTTTTTTTCTTATGACAAATAAATAACGGTTTGTATTCACTGTCAGAAAAATGAGCGGAAAAAAAATTCGTTTTTCTTTTTATTTTTTGTTTTTTTTTTCTCTTTTATGAAGATTAGTTTCATCGTCCCAGGTCCCAGGTCCTTGGTTATATAGTTTTTAGTTTCCTAATTTAACGAAAACTCTAGTATACACACACGTGACTTTATACAAACACAGACGGTTTTAAAAAAGTTAGAGAAAGATTGTAGCCCTTCGAGTTAAAAGTTTCTTTTCTTTTTTTCTTTTTTTCTTTTCTCTCTTTTATGTCAAGAGTTATGTGTCACGTTTACCTAACTTGGGTCACATACTGTGGTATGGTATCAGGTATGAGACTCGAGGTTCAGTTTTAGCGATAACGTTACAGAGAATATGAGCGAAAATTTACTTCTGATAATATAATTCGTATACGAATGTTATTACCATTTAATTATCATAATTATTTCTATATATATTCCTTGACACTTGTGTTAGAGACAAACCCTATCATATAAATATATATACATGTATAATTATATAGATACGTGTATATATGTTCACTTCAGCTATGTACCTCGAGCAGAGACGTTCGTTATACTTTACGAGCTTTTCTCTAATTAATATTAATTATGTGAGCTTCCCCTTATAACATCTAGGAAATATTACCCCATTTCATATAACTGCAGTATATGTAGGTAGGTGTACATAATATCTTCTCGATTCGGTATAAAATTTTTTTTCAATTATTTCATTTTCTTTTTATTTTTTTTTTTTATTTTTATTTTTATTTTTTTTTTCTAATTCAGGTCAATTGAATATTTAAATATAAATTAATATGTTATAATTAAAATATACAAAAAATAGTACATGACCATCTCTATAATGATACGATGCAAAATCAATGAATTTCTCATATATTCAAACGATAGATTAAGAAAAAAAAAAATACATAAGATCACATTGAGAATTCACACTCGACTGGTTTACACGTACTTCTTCTACTACTTTTTTTTCCCCCTTTTCTTTCTTTTTTTTTTTTTTTTGGATCATAAGTATAAGACCGAGTATAAATCTATACGTATGTATAGATAGATACGCGGCTCGTTCGTATTTGGGAAGCTTTACCAGGCCATAACACACGCTCGCTTTGGCGCCCAGCTCTTAAGCCAGCCACGAAACGGCGCTTGCGATAAAACGGTATTCATAGGCTCGCCCAGAGTGTGACCTACATTGAGTAAATAACCAAATGATCAGAAGATTGGATACCGTTCGATTAGAGAGTGTTACCCCACAGAATAAATAGGGTCCGGCGCCTAACCGCACGCGGTTGTCTCTCTCCCAGACTCCCAAACCCTTGAAATTTTTCCGATATCAGATCGGAGATGAGCTTTTTCTTTTTCTCCTCTCTTTTTCTTTTTATTCATGCATCAATATACTATGTATTACGTATTCATCGTGTGTAAGGAATAAATTCGAATGATAATAACTGTGACAATATGTCATGGAGGATTAACCCACGAGGTTGGAAGTAAGAGCAGAGAAAAAAAAAAAAATATATATATATATAAGAAAATAAAGTAAGAAAGGAAGAAAAAGTAAAAGTAAAATACGAACAAGAGATAAAATTCTAGACACTCTATCTTCACGGATAAAAAGCAAAAAGAAGAAAAAGGATAAACGCTATGTATAAAAAAAAAAAAAAAACAGAAGAAATTAAAAATTTTTTCTTCTAGAACAAGATGGAAATGTTATATTTTGATATAACCAGGGTGCGAAGGAGGAAAAAAAATAAAACGAAACATGTTTATATGACGTTTTAAAGAATTGGAAAAATGCTGACATCCATGGTTGATGAAAAAATATTGAAAATATTGTTTAATGAGGAAATAAAATTTCTCTGAATTTCATCCCCTCAGCTAATACCCATACCTACCCATCCTGTATAATAAGAAAATCCTTCCCACTATGGAGCTACGTAGCTAATATCTAATTCTCTGTAAGTCATTCGAAAGCTCGGTAGGATGTATACATATATACGGTTATATAGAGTATGGATAAGTTTTAGCCATGTAAACTGGGTACGCGTACGTAGGGCGTCGAATCCCAGGCTGGTGAATCGCGTCGAAGAAGAGGAAAGGTAGGTAGAGGTAAAGGTAGTGGGTAGTAGGTATGGCAGCAGCAGGATGAGGCTGGCTGGCTGGCTGACTGGCTGGCTGGCTGGCTGGCTGGCTGGCTGGCTTCAAGGAAGAGTGTCCTTCAACGTTTTGGGTAAGAGATGAAGCGAGCAAGGGAGAGGCGAGATGAGTCAGGGTCTGCCGTGGAGTTATCGATCGTGTTTGTTACACCAGGGGATGGTTACCCGCGTCTGCGCCGTGGTCCGTAGGCGTCACGACGCTTTGCTCCCGGCGCCCTAGACCGACCAAGAGACCCGGTGGCTCGCGCCGGTTCGCGCCAGTAGACCCTGGGCGAATACGTCTCGAACAGGGTGTCGTCGACGGGGTAAACCGCACTTAACGCGGGTCCGACCAAAGCAAACGAAAGCAAAGCAAAGCCATCGCAAAAACTCTGCGAGATTAGAAAACGGCACTTTGGAAACCGTTTAGAAATACACGAGGAAAGAACAAATAACTTGAAAGAAAAAATACAAGAAGTAAAGAGGGTTCTTATACGGCCACGATAAGTCACTTCGCGAACCACTTTAGCAACGAGATCGTGGGCCAGTGTTGAGAGAAAATTTCAGAGTGCACAAGCCGATGCTGATTGATGAAGTTAGTTAGACGAATCGTAGATTTATCACTGCCGCCAGTTCCTTATCGTCTGGAGTATATCCATCTCTATAGAGTAACAAAGTTCGTTTGACATTTGCTGGATTGTTTGAGTGTCCGGCAAGCGACAGGCTGTTGCTCCTTCAACCCTATACGAGGAATTGCGGAGTTGTACAATTCCCACCTTGAAATTTATCGATAGATGTACAAAGGCTTGTTCGCCGAAGAGAAGAGAAGATAAGATGATATAGGAGAAGAGGAGAATATCGGCTTTGATAGATTCCACTGATCCTTTGGACTGCAGTAGATGAAGGGATGATACAAAACCCCCGATGATGACGGAGGGATAGAATATACGTGAAGTAGGTGAAGTTTGTGGATTTGATATGCCTGCGTGGAATTAACCGAGAGTAAACAGTGCGACGTTTGAGGTGGTCCGCGAGTATCCAAAGTAGGAACTTGATCATTAGAGACAAGGTGGTGGCGGTTGAGAAAGAGGAAACGCGAGGATAGTATGTTGCACGACCGGCGGCTCGACTCCTTACAGCGATTATAAATCAGGAATTGATAATCTTAGCTCATTATGAAAATGCCCAGATGACAGGTTAAGCGATTCTGAATTGAACCTGTAGATAAGGCAAATGGTATCAAGGAGGAAGCGGAGGATATTTACGATATTTAATAATAAACGGTGAATGTCCTCTCCGATAGATACCATCACCGATGAATTCCAGCGGCATATTACCCCGAATAAAGGAACCCTCAAACATATCAGCTATTAAATTATCGCGAAATGGACTGGGACCAGTTACCCTATCATTATTCCTCCTGTCTGTCGCGAGTAAAACCGTCTCGTATATCAAATATACGTAAAATTTGGTACGACGCGACTGGCCGGCGGGGGGGCATCCGGTCATCCCGAGGTTATCCTGTACGGGGGGCCTTCACCGAGTCCCAAAACCGATGCGGGTCCCAGGGAGGCCGACCCGCGGCGGCGTGACGCGATGCGGACGCCCCCCACCCACACTGTCTGCAAATGCAGGAGGAAGAAGAAGAAGACGACGCCGAGGTCGAGGTCCGATTTCGGAGTTATTCCCCGGAGTCGATTGGGATGGAAATTTGTCTTCCTCAGGGCTCTGGGCATGGCCGCTGTCCTCCAGGTCGTTTTCGGTAGTAGTGGAGCCGAGGGACTCGCTGATGGACAAAAATATGGTACCAGGCTCGTGCGTACGAGGTACGGAGCGCTCAGAGGAATCGTTGCAAGGGTCGCCGCGATCGAGGCATACCTCGGGGTTCCATACGCCACACCACCCGTTGGAGCCCTACGTTATATGCCACCGGTTACACCGACGCCCTGGCGAGGTACCAGGGTTGCTGATTCCATGCCACCAGCTTGCCCCCAGAAGATACCGAGCCCGGAAGATGCACAGTCTTCGCAACGGAGGATTTATCTTCAAAAAATAACACCGATATTGACCAATCATAGCGAGGACTGCCTCTACTTGAACCTCTATGTACCCAGGCCGCCCCACGGTGAGACTGATGTATACTTTTCGAGGAATCCTGCCAATTTTTCGACTTTTATTTTATCTCACTTTTTCACGGGTTCAGAGTGCCAGAAATTTACGGAATGGTTATTTCGCCAGCCCCGCAAATCCGAACACGAATAAAAACCCCCCCCAAATTTTGTGCCGTGCTTTCTGCACGATAACCCGGAATCGTTGCTTTGAATAATGGGATGTAATTCAGAGGGACGAACACAACGGTGTTCGAAATACAAATTGTCCTGTTTTTTTTTTTTTCCTTCTCAATTTTTGTATCAAATGTTTCAAACTATTTTTGCGGTTTTTAAATTTTCTGCGACGACGTACTGCGATTTTAAATTTTTAGGGATCATATTTACACCGTTCGCTGTCTTGCAGGGGATGTTGTTTTGTGTTTGAAAAAACAGGGAGAATGAGATTTAAAAGATATTACAGGTATACAGGTAGATATCGAGACGCACGGCTTTGTATATTATTATTCAAATATAATATCTCCGAAGCTTTTATACGGAGTCAAAAATGCGATATAAACAACAAGTTTATACTCTTTCGATCTGACGTTACCCTCAATTTACATCATTTTACCCTGTACTACATCGTCTCCTTAAACACGAAAAAAAAAGTCCTCAGAGCTGTGTTACTAAATTGTCCCGAGTTCGATCAGAGCTTTGATCTCTGAAGAAACACCGGATATCTCTCTCTCTCTCTCTCTCTCTCTCAAGTTCAAGAGAGTTGAAAAAGCCGAAACGTCGCCGTTAAAGACACCGTAAAAACGCGCCTCAAGGAGTACATTTGCCCCTCACAATCGGAGTACAAATCGTCAGGGGAGTAAAATCACACGATCACTATCCAACCGAGTCAATTAACGTTTTGAAAAGCTCGACAGATCGTTTGAAAACATATTTACATTAAAGCTATACGGTCCGAAGAATATCCCGATGGGTTAACTATGCTTGAGAAAAAAAAAAACAAAAAAAAAAAACTGACTAAAAATTGGTTCATTCTTTATCCGTTTTCCTTTTTTTTCTTCTCATTTTTGACATTCAACTTTTTGCTAGTAAATAAAAAAAAAAAGAATAGAATAGAAACAAAAAATAAAGGGGAAAAAAACTTAAACCCGTAGAAGATACGCTGCGTGGAATAAGGGTATAAAAACAAAAAAAAAATGTCTTTCACGTTCGAGGGCAGCCATGATTTGGGAGGATGCGCTTGCGCATTGAGCTTGTTAACCGTTCGTCGTTCTTTTAGAGAGGAAAAGAAAACCGAACTTCTCCAACCCCTCCGATGAGTATAAATCTTTCCGGCAATCCGTTTCTCGGACTTTTCGAATCTTGGACTTTCTCCTTTCTCAGAATCGACCGTTTGTCTCTTACTTCGTTCATTTGTTCTCCCTATCCACACCACTAGGCAGTAAAAGCAGCAAAACTGAATTATGCCATTCGACTGTGTCTCTGCACAAGGATTCAAGTAGAGAAAAAAAAAGAAATGAAAAAGGGAAAAAAATCGAAAAAAACATTAACCACCACTTTTTCCTACGGCAGCGTGCTGCACGCAACGGTCCACCCCCTAAATTGAGATAATTTCCTGCTGGACATCAATTCTGTCCAAGTCCACCCCGCGGGTGAATCGGAATAAACGAGGGCATGTAATTGTATGAATAACTGTTTGGAGAAATTGATGAAAAAAAAGTAAAAACTGTTTAAATAATGCGATATGAAATGAGAGATATGATAGATGCTGGATATAAATAATGAGAATAAGTAGGTATGAAGGAGGATAAATTACAGTACGGATATGTATATCTGAGTAAATGGGATAGAAGTGGATTAATAGAGTTAGAAATTAGCGAAGTAATCAACGGAATGAATAATTATAACGTACGACTTGAGCATCAATTGAGGTAAATCGTAAAGGGGTGATTTTATCAAGAGGTAACTTTCCACATTACTCTCCACATGTGTTTCGCCATTACCGTCATATAGGTATACCACTCTTGTGCGGTGTGTGCTTACTTAAACTCAATTTATATAATATACAGGCATGGGGAGAGTTTGTAATGCCGATTTACCCCGAACCCAAAACCTCAAGAGTTTCGGTATAACATACTCGTACGAAAATCTTCACACACACGTATGAAAAATATAAATAAAATGAGGTAAATTAGTGATTTGTTTTTTCTTTCAAATTGGACTATGGAAAGGGATGAAAGTACATGGCACCACCTCGAGCAGCTATTACTATAACAAACTCTTGATATTTGAACAAATTGGCATATAATACATAATCTATACATATGTATGTATAACTAATACCCATAAGGCTCGTAGTTAACAGCAATCAACTTATACGTAGTACATAGTTGTAGGCATATAAAGGGGTACAGGGGCTTTACACAATATATATATATATAGTATATGTATATACTGGTCATACCGTATAGCATGGCAATGTATAATGGAGTTGAAGTTATTAGGAGTAAATTTACGCCGAGGGACTCGTGTGCAGTACTAGATGTACAGTAGCTAATAATTAACTGACTAACTAACTAACCAACCAACTAACTAACTGACTAACTAACTAACTAACTAACTTTCGTCATGAGAGTAAACTCGAGGGTTGAGAAAATTATTTTGACAAATTTTTACCAGCTTAGCGAGGCATTTAGAAAAATTGCGTGGTTTGTAACCCATGTACTAGTCTACCTACACACATAGCTCCATAAAACGTGAAACGTTTAAACAATAAACCGTTTAAATTAACAGCTGAGTGCTTGAGCGGGGGTGGAATTCAAACTGAAAAATTCATCGTGTGGAAAAAATTGTGATGAACGAGTAAAAAAAAAATGAATAAAAAGAAAAAGAGTCTGTCAATTAAATTCACCGTTGCAGGTTCCTTGTCATATAACTTATAGTAGGGCAAAATCGTGTTTTCGTAAAAATCTGCAGTATCCTTAGGTACCGGAATCCCGATCGATCGTAGCCTATATACCTATATGTAGTATGTAACTTACTGCAGGCTTTCTTCGTATTGTATGTGACTACGTATCTGTGCGAAATCCAGCCATGTATGGTTGAGTAAGTTGCAGCTAGTCGAATATATGTATATGTGTAGTTTTTGGAATCTTGCCTAAACCGGGAACACAGATTTCTTGGCTAGCATTCGGCGACATGGTACTATATGTAGAGATTTAGGTATTAGTTATATGTGGGAAATTTTGTCGAGAAAAATATTGAAATTTTAAATCTATGACGGTGCGACTACGTTTATTGAGTGCCAGCCCACTTCGAAGGCTTTCTTAAACGTTTTATAAAGCCATAATTCCCAGGGTAAATACAGTGAGGAATATCTAGGTCGAATGTCGTAGTCAGAATATTCGATTTTATTTTTGATTCTTCCGATTTTCTCTTCGGGAATGGAGGTTCGTAATTTTGGTAGTGGCGTTGGTCTGAATATTCGACACTGTATTCTTGAGCCAGTTGAGTATCTGGTAGGTATATAAACTCTCGTGTAAGAGCATGAGTGCTTGAAGAGGTCAGGGCAGGCGGGGGATGAATGGCTAGAAGGAACTTGAAGAGGGCTTCAAACGGATGATATTATCGACCTGCAGGATTTGTAGTGTCGAGGTCTGAACTCTCAAACCTCTCATACATACGCAGAACTTGAATAACTGGAGAACCGCTATCAAGACTATTGCACCGATGCACCCATTCCGGTTTTAAACCTAAACCCAAACCCAAAGCTAAGCCTCTTCGCTCCAGGATGGTGATCGTGATGATAGAGATGGCGAAACTGCTACAGAGAAACGCGTTGCTCTCTCAATTCCGTAGTGCATTGCAGTCGATTAGATCCCTTGGGAGTCCTGCAAGCACCGCGGGAGTGAGGTAGCCTCGTGTCCTTTCAACCCAGATCATCTATATATTCTCAACGTCCTAGATCATCTCTGCTGCCAACAGTTCACCACACTTCACCACCGTCTTAGTCACGTTCGAGGAAATCTCCACTTGGCATGAATTTCCTCACCTAACTATCGTTGGGCCATAGCGAAATCCGGTTAAATATTACGAATATATAGCCCAAGGTCTGCGCAAGATATATCTCAGCAGAATTGAGAGAGGAAGAGCGAGACAGAACAGGGATCGAAATTACTGGACCAAAATCGAACGACAATGGATCTCCTTTTTCAGCTTTCGCCGTCTTCTTCTTCTTCTTCTCCTTCGTCTTTCGTTCTCTCTTTTGTGTTAAGCCCTGAGGCAGTTCCATTTGTTAATTTGTAGACAGAGGCCATTTCCCCATTTGAAAAGACTCACGGGCCAAACGATTCGCACCGAACTGGAAACGTTTAATTCGCGCTCCGTAGCCTCGCGTCCGGCTGTAAAGGACTTTCAAAGTAAAACTCGGAGGACGCGATCTTAGCTGTATAGGAATAAAAAATCCCTCCTTGTCCTGAACGATTTTGATGGAAGAAGTTTATCCTCCCTTTTACAATAAACCAAGTACCTCCACCTGCCTTTAGGTACGTACCTACCAACCGCCAACGCCTCGAGCTATTTCTTTGACGAATTTAAACCTGGTCCTTCCACGACTCGAGCTTCAATATATCTAAGACCTTTAACCTGGGCTGAATATACTTATTTCCACGAATGAAAATACGCCGAGGAGTAGAGTAAATGGAATTTGAAAATTGAACGAAACGGGGATTTGATAAAAATTTCACTAGCTTTAGGAGGAGTTCAGCCGTTTGGTAAACCGAGGATGGGGTGTACACCTATATGAGTTCAGGGAACGCCGTGATCCAAGAAATATAGTCTATATAAGAGTGAAAGTAGCCGACTGTTGAAGCAACAGGTTGAGGCTCAATCGAAACTTGTATTACTTTTTTAGTAAGACTTATTGTTAGAGCGATCTGGTGGTACTGGTGTGCGAAAAGTTGAGTTCACCCTGCAGTTCAAAGTTAATGGTACTTTGATCTCTCGGAAAAACATCTTCCGACCTCGCAAGGCCCCATCCCCCCCAGAAGACAACCCCGAACAGAAGTGAAGCCCGCAGTAACAACAAGTTCCATCATCATTTCGTTCCTTTGCGCGTTGGTAGCTAAGGGTATACACTTTTTTTCGGCTATGTATATCGCATCAAGAATTCAGAATTTATCATTGCAAGGGGGTGTTAATAAAGGAACAGAAGACGCGAAAGAAGAAGAAGAAGAAGAAGAAGAAGAGGGAGAAGAAGAGGGAGAAAATTAAAAAATAAAAAATAAAATAAATAAATAAAAAGAAATATGATAAACTGGGACGAGGCCCTTAAAATCTTGAAGATAAATGAAGAAGGAGGGCTCCTCACTGTTTGCCAACTCTCGAACTGGTCGTATGTTATTTTGACGGGAGATTTTTTACACGCCCACACCTACCCCTGCGGAACCGTATATGTTTTACAGCACCTAGTCACTGTCTGGAAAAAAAAAAAAAATATGGAAAAAATAAGAGAAAATAAAAAATAAAGAAATGAAGAAATTTTTGCAATCTTTATAAGAAAACACAGCCCCACTCTACGCGGCTGACAATCATCCCTATTGTGTGTGTATACAGATAATCAGTTATTTCTTCTCCATCTCATGGATATTTTCAGATGATATATCAACGTGCGGAAAAGAGATACCATATTGAGTTTATTCTGGTTTTAAAATGCGTTAGAAAGGTATCTTTCCCTTGTCGTTTAGTTCGTCGAAAATTCCAACCATTGACACGATCGTTATTTCAGGCAACCCAACGGACCTGCTTCCAGCCCTGCTCCTCGTTCATGGCGACTCATACTCATGGGGTGCAGGAAATTCCCTCGATGGTACAGCCCTCGCTGCCCATGGCCGCGTCATCGTTGTATCAATTAATTTCCGGCTCGGTGTTTTGGGTGAGTAAAATGTTAAAAGTGAAGGAAAATTCCTCCGAATATCTTCAACACTTTTTTATACTGTGAAATAATTTCCCGATTAATCTCGGGGGAAATCGAACCCGGGTATAATAAATACGCAGGTTTATCTGGCCTGAATATTTCACCATGATAAAAGGAGTATGAAATACGCGAAAACCTCGATGATATTCGTTGGCACAGAGAGGCGGGCGAAACTCTCGAGAAAAGCTTGTCGTACAAGCTATGATCCCTTAGGAGGTGATCTTTGGAGAGAATGGGTCAAGTGTAGGTACGAAGGGAGTCTAAATCTCGAAACCTTCTGCCTCCTCATTGTTATTCCTCCTCTTTTCATTGCCAGAATAGCCAGCTACTGGCTTTAAAAATATCTATTGTTACTCGAGCTCGGAACCCAGCATAGCTATGGACGGGGTGAGCTACTTCAAACTATTAGATAAGTTCGAAGGCAGTGTGAGGAAAACGAAAATTATTTGGAAAGACACGTATAAATTTAAAGAATATTTAGCGGAAAATAAAAATAAGACCTATATATGCATAGAACGAGGGTAAAATTAATGGCGGTTCAAAAGCGAAGGGCAAAGAAAATTTGAAACGTCTGTACAAAAGCGACGCGGTTTGAATAGGGCCCAAAGTTGTAGTATAATCGTTGAAACGTTTCCCTAAGCTCTTGCAGAGCGGTATTTGGGGCTGAAGATAGTACCGCGTCAAAGCCTGTGGAATTAATTCCTAGTTTCACGTTCACCCTGGTCTCATTTAGGGTTGGTGTAACGGTTTAGCTGAGAATATCGCCAGCACAGTGTGCCATACAGCTCCCTATGCGTTCGCTAATCGCACCTCGTTAATATTTCACATGTTAATCTACGTACCGAATGGGGTAGACTCATGGTCTCTGGACAAACATGTACAGTACGCGCGGACTATGGGTGCAGCGATTACCTGCTGCAGGGTGAAAAAATGTCGGGTCTTTTACGACCCGAGAGATATCTTCTCTTCTCTTTTCTTTCCTCGTCCCATCTCGTCTCTTTTGATGATATACTATACTGGGGACGTATACAGGGGAAGTTGATCGTCTTAGAAATGTATGTATAGCGTGTGGTATATCCGGTTCTGACGCCAACCCTGCATGACGTCACCAGTATACTAGGGCGTCGCGACGCCGGGGCAAAGTGGAAACCGTCAAGCGGTTACTTCGCGCTGAATAAAAGCGAGGCTTTGTATACCGAGTGATTTTTGTTTTTTTTTTTTCTTTTTTTGTTTTTTTTTTTTTATGAAAAGATCCCTCGCTCAAGACGAGCTCAGACTCGGTCTGTAGTCTGGGAATGACAGCCGTGACCATGTGGATTCGAACGTCGAACCGTTGCGGAATAACGTTTTTTTCAACGAAGTGTTATTTCAACGTTCAGGTCAACCTGCAACTTGAGGAAATAACAGCCCTGACCATTTTACGGTCCTTCGAAATTCAGGAATTCAAACTTTCGATCGTCGATCCGTTTTTCGGAGAGACCCAAACCTTCTCCCAGGGAGTATTTTTCCATCACGATTCTCTGACCGTTCGGCTAACATTATGCTAGGAAATAACAGTCTTAATGGTCACTCCTGACTGCGCTTCCGTTCGGATGGAAATTCGAAAATTCAAACATCAGACCTTTCGAACCTTTCGACTGACGATGAGTGTTTTTCGTTTTACGGTTCTTTGAACGTTGGGTCAACGTGCAGCTAGGGAATAAGGCTCCGACGATTTATATAGCCGTTAGAAATTCAAAAATTCAAATATTCGACCGTACGCTGACCTCTCGGGAAAGTAGCGCTTTTCGTTTTACGTCTATGAAAGTATTGTGTTTTTTTCTTTTCCGTTTTTTACTTTTTCTTTTTTTCTTTTTTTATCATCGCAATTTTTCAACCGTGAAAGCCTCGGAATGGAATAACATTTTCCGACGAGTATCCAGCCGTTGTAATATTCGAAATTTGAAATATACGAAATGTCGAACGGTTGTACCTATACCTAACCTTAGAAATATTGAGTGCTTTTCGCACGGAGTGCTTTCTACCGCGGAATTTGCTTTATCGCGAATTTACCCATGTCTAAGAATAACCCAGCCTCTCCTCTCTCTCTCTCTCTCTCTCACTACGGTATTTATGCTAGGATTAGGTACGTTGCCAATTCGAGAATTCTAAATTCAAATACCCACGACATTCGGGGATAATCTAAAAGCCTGTTAATAAACTCACCCTATACCCCTATACCTGTATAATTCCCGGAGTATATGAGATAGGATAACCCCGAATCAATCTGGCGATCGATTTGTCGTTAAGAAACGTTTAATCTTTTCAATAACCCTGCAGCGATATCCTATAGTCCGCGTATTCGTTCCGCGATGTTTTCCCACTGATAACCCAACCGTTTCTTCGTCTCTATTTCGAATCCCATTGCCATTATCTCTCCCCTTTCATCCCTTCATCCCTTCATCCCTTTTATCTCTCTCTTAACCCACACCGCGTGGCCTAAGGCTTTGCTTGTAACCTTGACCTGGCGTCGGCATCAGCGTCGGCGTCCATTCTCCGTCCTTAGGGTCCTGGACTAGATAGTTGAAAATAGGAAACTGGGACTATATAAACTCCGACAATCGACTACGCGGATAGCATTTTAAATTTTTGGCACATTCTGATTTTCATCCCTCGTCGAATTCCGGGTTCTATAGGTATATAAAACGCATTTATATACCCGCATTGCCTTTCCTTCTTCGAGTTTTACTCATTTTTTTTTTTGCCATCCATCCCCCACCCCCCACCCCCCCCATCGCAATTTGTCAATTTTTAAGCAGCTCAAATTCGGCTCGGACTTAATAATGATCACGTTTATTATAATTGGGGTTGATATATTATTTAATCAAATTTCTTATCGAGCTTTGGAACCGCTGAATAAAGGCCGCGAATTCGTCGCGGTTTAAATTCGCGAGGCAAGTGACAGGGCTTTTGAAACGTGATAAAAAAAATTCTTTACTCGTAATGAAAAAAATTCGCGTCCATATATAGTAAGAAAAAAAAAAGAAAGAAAGAAAAATAAAAACACAAAACTTCTCCCCCGCCGTTGTACAAAAGAATTGAAGAAGAGGGAGAAGAAGAAGAAGAAGAAGAAGAGGAAGAAGAGAAAAAAGAAAAATAGGGAGAAAAAATTAAAAAAAAAAAAAAAAAAGAATCTCTCGTCTCGCTGTAATAAGTTTATTGAAAAGTAGAAGTAAAAATTTGGCTTTAATTAATTAAGTTAATGTAGCTGGTGTAAGAATTTAATTTTTGACACTGTTTCTTTTTATGAAAAAGAAAAAGTACCACCCTGTAGATACGGAAATATTCTAGGATATACAGTCGCGATATAGCTTATAGCTATAGGGTCCATAAAGTAACGTTATTGGCATTTATTACCATGAAAAAGGCGTTATTCATCCCTTAAATTGGACCTACGCCTCCGCAAGTTCTCGCGCGTCAAAGTGACACACCAAACGATATTTATTGCCAGAACATAAAATGAAGAAAAAAAAAAACACAAAACACAAAACACAAAACAAAAAGTAAAGAGAAAAAAAGCAACAAAAAATATGAGAGGGAAAAAATAAATAAACTAGAGAGGGGGGAACGGAAAGGGACAGCAGGAAGGTGTCCATACGCATATAGGTACAGTGTGATGTGCGAAAAAAATAACATGGTATACTTTATATGAAAACACCTCGTGTAAAAGAGAAAAAAGAAGAGGACAAAAACCGAAGGAAAATAATTAGCAAAAAATGTCCATGTTACACGTAAAATTAAAAATAACAATGGGGCCCCGTGCCCGGAAAATATTAGAAAAATTTCTCTACCTCTTGTATCGAACAAATTTTCTATATGCACATTAGGGTGGTCCTTTATTCGATCGTATGCGAATTTCAACGCTCCCTACATGGGCCAGAACGACTCGAAATATATATTTTTTGAATGTAGTCAAAATCCCAGGTTCCTATCGCAATTCTAAGTACTGCCCCAAAGCCTTCACACTCTGGTAGGTATCCGTGAAAATTTTTTTTTTTTTTTTTTTTTTTTTTCGCACCCTGTAGCTCCGAAAATTATACCTTTTAAAACTTGTCGAATTTTCATGGAACACCTATTACTACAGGTAAGCAGTGTACCAAGTTTGAGATTTTTCGGAGCTCTACTGCAATAGGAAGGAATAAAAATTAACCGCGAAGTGTGATAAATCGTGTTTTATTAAAATGGAAAAATTCGAAGACTTTTGAGCGGTACTTAGAATTGAGATAAAACCCTGGGGTTCTGGTTGTATGTTTTTGTGTATATTTGGAGACGTCCTGACTCATGGGAGCATTGAGATTCGAAAATGATGAAATTAAGGAGCACCCTAAAACATAAATATCCACGTGTTTGCTTTTCGGGTAATTATACGGTGTATAAAATCGATATTCACTTAATTTCTACACAGGTATCGTAAAACACGCGGATATATGTACTACTACGATCTCGCGTGTATATAATAGATATGTGTGTATACTATATATACATGTATATAGTATACTACGCTATTAGACACCCCGTAGATTAATACGCGACATACGTTGAAGTCTCGCCCAGATAAAGTTCTATACCAACGACGTCGACGTCGACGTCGACGTCGACCAACCCACGCTTATGACACGTGTGTGTCCCACATTCTCGGTCCACATCCGCACTATTTACGAATACAGTGAATCTTCGTAAGCACGCACGTAGGTTTATATATACCTATATAAATATGGTACGTATGTATATACGTACGTAAGTACACCTACGTACATATACGCGTATATAGCGAGAGGGAACCCACCCGCGTTCGTTTGAACACTATGGGCTGAAGCCACCCCCGTATTGATTGCAGCCAGCCGTTTATACGAGCCTTGACTGGGCCCGGACTTTGGCGCGGCGGTGGTCGTCGAAAGCGTCGAGGGGGTTGGCCCAGAACCGAACCAACCCTAAAAAAAAAAAATAATAATAATAACAGTAATAGTCAAGAAAAAAATAAATAAATTAAAATTAAAATTACACACGTTTTTGTTATTGAATTTTTTTTTTTTTTTTTTTCCTTTTCTTTATCGACACGAATTTGGAAATCGAATCGTAATAATCGAGAGTATCCGTACAAGCGTAAAGAGCAGAGGATATAAAAAGAAAATTAAAAAATATTAACATCGATATATGTATATAAATATACGGTATAGACAGCACTCTCTTTCTATTTTTCTCTTACTCTCTTTGTTCGACACGAGAATCAGCACGGTTATCCAACCACCGGAAAATAACCATTCGTGTATCTCTATTTTTTTTTTTTTTTTTTTTTTAAAGAACGAGGGAAATGGCTGGCTGCTATTGTTGGCATTGTTTCCGGCTTTAACAGAAATAATAATAATAATAACGATGACGATAATGATAATAGTAATAATGCTGAAAAAAAAAACTAGGGTCATCCTTGGATAAACGTTGCGATTGCAGGTTGCTGCCATACTGCAGTTCATACGATGATTCTACTTTTTAAATCATATTTTACGAATTCATAGACTTTTTGATAGTTATATTTTTTTATTTTTTTCTTTTTTCTTGTTCTTTCCTTCTTTATTTCAACTTTGAACCTAATTATTCGTACAAATCTACGAAATGATGAGCAAACAGCGTCGGTTCATATGAAAAAATATTTCAATGAGAAACACGAATTCGGCGAGATTTGGTTTTTTTTTTTTCTTGAATATTCCGACTTTCAAATTCCCTGATTATTTTGTTTGATTCTTTCTTTATTTTTTATACCTCCGGGAGTTTTATTCTATTTTATTTATTTTTTTATCTCCCTTTATATATATATATCTATATCGTGAGCAACGGAGCTGCTGAAAAGACGTCTAAATTCGTGCGTTTAATTAATTGTCTACTTTATACCCCCTCGACCCTCGGCTCTCACCCCTGGCCCACCCTCTAGTCGGTAGTAATTCCTTCCTTTTTAAATCCCCTTTGTTCGCTTCGTATCACAATTCGCACAGGGTCTAACCTGCATCAGGCCTCTCAAGATTTTACGTGACGAGAATCCCCCAGTACCTGTAGGTAATGGCTGGGAATGACCAGTGGTTCCAGATTGAAAGAAAAAAGGAAAGAAAGAAGTAGAGGAGAAAAATCCATAAAAAGAAGGCCACCCATAGTCATATAGCGCCTTATTATCGGATACTGCTCTATCAGCCATTAAAAAAAAAAGGATAAAAAGAGAAAAAAAACGAAATTAAAAATCTACAATGATCGAACGAACCTGCATTATGTCGATTGGTATACAGTGAACGAAAATCGATCGCAGATCGTGCCCAGAATTTTCAAAATACAGAACGAACGAAAAAAAATATAGAGAGAGAAATTTTGTACACTTTACCCGAAAATTGTGAATTTTTGTTTCTTCTATTTTACAGGCTTTTTGAAAACCGGGTCTAAGGGTAGTGCACAGGGAAATTTTGGACTGATGGATCTCGTTGCTGGACTTCATTGGCTTAGGGAAAATCTTGCTGCTTTTGGCGGTGACCCAGAACGAATAACGTTATTTGGACATGGTACTGGAGCTGCCTTGGCTAATCTTTTGGCAGTTTCACCAATGGCCAGTGGTAATTATACCGATATTCCATATCTACTAGGTTTGCAAATTCTTTTCTTTCTGCTCTATGCGATATTCATTTATTTATTTATTTATTCATCCATATTTTGACAGAGATAATTAACATGGGCTAATTTCTCGAGGAAAACGAAAAACGAAAAACGAAAAATATACAAATGAATAAATGGATCGTTTATTTTTCGTGTATTCATTTTTTGATCAATTTAGTTTGACACGTGCTCTCTTTCCGGGCCGTGACCCTATTTACCTATATGTAAGACTTAAACGTGTCGGAGGGTCAAAGCGCGCCTCAGGTCAAAGACGGAATCCAAATCTTGTCAACGGGCAATCAAAGGGCCTCCACTTATTACCGGGAAACCAGGTGCGCGAGTTTACGCTTCGAAAGACACTATTTACTTAGGTTTAGGGTCAAAGAGAATCTCCTCGATAAAATCGACGCGGAATTGGTATCGAACGAATTTGGGATACACCCAAGGCCCAACAAACCACGCACAAATACATATACACCCACATATCCGTAGAGAAGTAGAAAGAAAAATAAAAAAAAAAGGAAAAACAGCAAAGAGGGAAAGAAATACCGCCGGAATAAACCGACCGAGATAAATAGGAAATCGCTTTAAAAAATAGCGATTCAAAACCGATTGACTTTTGTACGAAATAAAACAAAAATGAAAAACAGAAAAAATTAAAAAAATTAAAAATACGAAAGAGATTTGAGTCGAGGAAAAAAATTTTGTACTCTTAGCTTTTTTTTTTACTTTCTTCTTCCTTTTTTTTCAAAAAAAAAAGTTACATGAAGGGTCACCCTGGGGGAGAGAAGTACTCGAATAATATAACTCTTTGGTACATACATACATACATATATGTATATGGTACACGCGATCCTTGGTCACGAGATACTCGAGGCTTTAACAAGCTTTTTTGAGTACGGGCAAGAGGACACAGAGAAGTAAAGTACCCGGGGTAGAAAACTGCAACCACACTGCCCTCAGGATTATGTCGCTTTTTCGCTAACGAACCCGACCGCGTAGTAGAGCGCGGAGAGAGCCAGCCTAATATCCAGACACAATACTCAGCTGCTTTTACTTCGTACACTATACGACTCGGATTTGGCATACATATATACATCGGATCTACATTCACCCTAGGTACCCGACTCTACCCCATTTTCTCAAGAACTGGCTGGTTAAAAATATCCCGTATAGCTTCCAGCCCCTGGGATATGTTCTTTCCGATCCAAGAGGTGACGAATTTTTTATTTGTTTACATTTTCTTTGATCAGGCATATAATTAATGTAAATTCTCACTCACCCCGGAATTTTCTTGGCTTCCAAGTCCATTAGGCAGGATGATCAACTCCTGTAACAGAGAAAAAAAAAAAGGGATTTCATTACTATTGGTGAGGGTGAATTTAATTAAATCCGTGGTATCCGGAATATTGATTTATAATTTTTTTTAAATTGATTAATACACCCGAATTTGGAAAGCATTTAACCTGTGGCAGTGGCCGAGATCACCTCGGGCCGTGGGCCTGAGGGTGTAAAAACTAACCAGGTTGTGCTTGAAATGTGGGAAAAGAATCCGAACGAACGAACTGCGAGAGTAATCAACTTTAGTAGGTACGTATACGGGGCGTAATAAGAGAACTTCATGGTCGGACCACAGGGAGACCTTTACTACTTGATTTGTTGACCGTTTCTTCGCGCCTTTTCACGTGACGGGAATTAATCAAAGTCCTGGAGGGACTCGTCCAGCCGGAAATTACCGTACGTTAAACAGACGCGCAGGTATTTCGAAAGGCTGTCGAGGATTGAGGAAAAATTTCAAAGTTATGTATACAACACTCGGAATATATTTTCAAATATTTCGACAAAATGCGAGAGAAATTTTTCGATCAAAATTTCCTTCGTACGTATGGCTGTTTTCCCTTATTTCCCGCGACAGAATAACTCGTTTATAAAATCGGATGTACCTACTTGAAGAAGGAGGAAAAAGAGAAGAATAAAAAATATACATAAATAAGGGACGTTTTTCTCCGCTATATTTATCCCTCGGAGCTTAGGGATATCCCCGTTTTATACAAGGGCTTTGGGGTTGGTTAGCTGGTGCACCAGCGGCCAGCGATACGCACGAGACGAAAGAGCAAAGGCTGCTAAGCCCTGGCTGGTAGATATACTAGCAGGGAAACACAAAGTAGGTAAATGCGGTGGTCCTAAAATCTCTCAATAAAGGTATCTGCCGGGAAGGTGTATACACACGACGGTACCTATGGTGCGGTTTAAGTGCGGTCGGGTTTTCGAGTCCTTCCTGATATGGTGATCCTTGCCTGCAGCAAAGAGGAAACTGGCTTATATCTTGTCACACTTTTCTTGTGGGAATCTTACACGCCGCTTGTTCCCTGAAATCCTCGAAACGCATGCATACATATCCTCGTTTTTAAATTCCTCCCTCATCCCCGAAGAAAAAAAAGAAAGAAAAAAAAAAAATACGTATACATATGTGCTGATGAAAATATTTTAGAACTTGTACAAAGAGTCGTTCTCCTCGGTGGATCGGCCCTCTCTTCTTGGGCAATCCAGCGGGATCCACTATCAGTGAAACGTCGTGTTGCCGAACAAACTGGGTGCTCAGGGGACGTGGAAACCGACGACATTGCTCCCTGCCTTCGACTTCGATCTTTGGAACAGCTTTTAGACGTCAGACTAGATCCTCCAAGATTCACATCAGGATTTGCGCCGTTCGTAGACGGCGCTGTGTTGCCTATAGCCGCCCACCAGGTCAGGAGTGAATATCTCTCTGGGATTTTTGTCAACCCTTTCACCTTTAAATTCAACCGATATTTCTTTTTTCGTTTTTTTCTTTTTCTCTCTTCTTCTTTCTCAGGTATTTCAGCCCACGCCAGCCTCTTCAGGTTTGATATCTGTCATCCCGGGACCAGGAGCGGAGTACGCGGCGTTTGGAAATCGCGATTTACTCATGGGGTTAACCTCGGGTGAAGCTTGGCTCGACCTTACAGATGAAGACTTTCAGGTTAGTGAAAAGGGAGGAGGAGGAACTAGCCGGGAGATAAATGAATCGGTTCTGCCAGAAAGGAGTTGAGTGGTTTAGCTATACCTGGGTACACATATGACCCGGTGCAGTCGGATATCCGATAATTGAAATTGACCGATAAATCGGCAGCTATTAACTGACAAAGCCGCAGAATTGAACTTGACTTAGACCGCAATTGCGTGGGAGGAAACACGGTGAAGTAATACGGGCAGCTAGCCGGATACGCGTTATGATGGACCGATTAATATATCGGATTATATTTCCGTTGAGATTTACAGCAGAGGAAAAAAAAGAAAGAGAAAATGTATTATTTATATTTTTTTTTTTCCTTTTTTCACTAGACTAGACTATACGGTGAATCAGGGCGAAAAGGTGCGGTGCAAGTAATCAGAGAAGAAGATTGGGCTCGGTGGTACGGTTTCCTTGAAAAGAGTAAAAACGTGTGTATATGTACACGGTACACCATGATTGCAACAGGCTTCAAGCAAAGTTGTAATCAACAGTACCTACCTAGCCCCGACCCATTGTAGTTTAGCCAGAAAGAAGGAGGAAGAATATCTCCAATGACAAATAAACGAGCAGTCATTATGCGCTGGTGTATGTATACGTGTGTAGTGTAGGGCCTTTTTGAAATAAGTAAAATTCCGGAAGGCTCACCCCGATGAGATTGCGCTTTTTCGTTATTGGTCTCGGTCGAATTTCAACGATATATATATATTTACTTGTATAGTATGAGGGAAACGGATCGATGAATTTCTCTTTCTTCTAATAAGATTAAGAGATACTATTTTTACGTCCTTTTTGCAGAACGGCTTGAACGAGACTCGTAGAGATCGTATACTTCGAACATACGTACGAAACACGTACCGTTATCATCTCCACGAGATATATTCGACCTTGAGAAACGAGTATACGGATTGGGAACGCGGCGAACAAAGTCCTTCAGTTATTTGTGAGGGTCTATTGTCTCTGCTCGGTGATGGGCAGGTCGCAGCACCGCTTCTGAGACTCGCCTTGCTCCACTCTTCGGCCGGTGGTCGTGGCTATTTCTTTCATTTTCAACCTGGTGAACGACTCAGCCTTAGAGGCGACGAGATGCCTTATCTCCTAGGAATTCCTCTTCTACGTGGCGAGGCCACTGCTTCCGCATCGGCCACTAGGAACAATTTCAGTACCTCCGAAGAAACTTTGTCCAGACTGCTCGTCCACTATCTAGCCAACTTTATACGACGTGGGTGAGTAATTCCACTTCCATTAACGGCGCGGAAACTTTGCTTCTCAGGATTATAGGGGTTAAATTTTTTTTATTTTTTTTTTTTTCTGCTTCTTCTTCTCCTTTTTTTTTTCAACCCTCACCACTTCGGTTTACCACTTTCCCACCGTGCTATCCGCAGCTTTTTTTACTTCATTTTTCTTCCCTTCTTTCATACTAAATTCAGACTATTGTACCTCTCCGAGGGATCGGAAACATCGAAGGACTAGGGGGAGGCGCGATTTGGGAGTGGTAAAAAAATAAAAAATAAAAAATAATAAACAGAAAAAATAAACTCAATTTTATGCCATATTTACCTACCCAAGGGCCAGAGAATGGGGCTACTTTTATAGACAGAAGTGATTTTCGGGGTTTTATCACGTTTCTTTCACCCTTCGGTAATTGATTCACTACTATCATTTAAGTACGTCGAGGTGAATAATTATTTTTTTCGAATATGATGTATAATTGATCGAGGGAAATTTTTTTTTTAATAATCTGGCATTTCCCCCGAGTCTTGCTGCGGTGAAGGATTTTGGTTATATATTATACTCGATATGGATAATGAAAATCGTGAAATTTTATCCCCTTTCAATTTGTATAATCGCTTTATGTCGTTGCTTCTTTATTATTCATTATTCAAAAACTCGGGGTTACGGTTATTTCTAAGGTCTTAAAAAAAAAAGAAAAAGAAAAAAAAAAAAAACGGATTAAATTACCCTTGAAAATTCAACTAACGTACATTTAGGTATTAGGATACACACGCATATACCTATATTGCGATTCTCCTTCCTCCTAGCTGTTTCAGGCGTAATAAAAATAAAAAATATCCTACGACCTCGTAACCGTTGGCAGAACTCGTAAATCTTCAAAAGTGTACGGGGAAAAGTACAATTAATATTCATACAGCGGACGTTTCGAACAATTTATTATCTAGTGGCACGTATACTATATCTTTTCACTGACCCGGTCACAGTCGAGGGTCACTAATTACCGTTTATACTAGTTGGGGTACAAAATTTCGCCCATTTACCGTCGATTCGTTGATTTTTTTGTACAAATGTATGTTTTTTTTTTTTTTTTTTTTTCTTCAATTTTATCATTTCTCGTCTTTTTCCAGAGACCCGAACGGCGCGAGTCCCTCTAGTTCATCAGAGCCCTTGTTGACGTCCAGCCCTCCTTTCTGGGACTCTTATGATTCCATAAACCAGCTTTACCTAGAGGCAAGTTCGCGTCTAACGGAAATGCGCTCTCATTATCGTGGGCACAAAATGTCATTGTGGTTGAATCTACTGCCCCAACTTCATCGGCCTGGATACGAGATCAGCATGCGACATCATCACTTGTCCGAAAGTCCAAGTCTCTACGAAGGTGCGGTAAGACCCCAGAGCATGGTGATGCCGATACCAGCACCGCCGTTACCGATACCAATGCCAACCCAGCCATCAATGTCTTCGAATTCAATATCAACGACCGATTGCGCGCCAAATATATCGGGCAATAGTATGGCGGCTACGACGCCGCGTGTGTCACAGCATCCGAACCTCGGTCCAGCGCCTAATAATTTATTACGTAAATTGGCCTCGAGTCATTATCAGAGTTACACTACCGCCTTGACGGTGACGATAGCCGTTGGTATATTCCTCCTGCTTTTGAATATACTTATATTCGCTGGTATTTATCATCAGCGTGATAGAAACGCGTCTTTGTCTGGTTTTGGGGATAAGAAAAAGGAGGAACTCCTTGAGGCCGGATGTTCCGGCCTCGATGGTAGCACATCGGGTAAACAAAGACTGGGAATAATGTCACTGCCCGATTCACCAGCTTCGAGTCCTATGCATCAACATAAAGGAAAACTTGTTCAAGAACTTGAACTACAGTTACAGGAGTTTCAATGCTCCCCACCTCCGGGTGGTGGGAAGAGAATATCTGAACCACCATCTTACAGCAGAAGCCCTTGCTCTACCAGGGCCCACACACCACCCGATGATGATGGCGTACCGGAACCACCACCCCCGCCAAAAGCGCCGGCACCTAATATCGGGATTTCGGGTTCGGGGATATTGAGACAACCCGGAACACCCGGGAGTACCAAAAAGAGGGTTCAGATACAGGAGATATCGGTGTGAAAAAGAGTCTTCTTCTCTTTCCCTTACTTCCAAACGACTAAATATCAAAAACCGTAAAAGAAAAAGAAGAAGAAGATGAAGGAAAGAAAAAAAACTATTCGCTATACGATCGGTGGTATAGATTTTGAAGGATAAAAAAAAAAAAAAAAAAAGAAATAAAAAAATTGACAGGATTGCTTCAAAAGTTTTTTTCTTCTCTCCCTTTTTATGTTTTATTTTATTTTCTGTTCCTTTTATCGTTTCTCATTTTCTGTGCTTTTACTTTTTCGCACAACCATTATGTTATGGACTTTTATGCCGGGCCCCTTTTTTCATTCATTCATTCATTCATTCATTCATTCATTCTCTCTCATTCTCTTCAAATAATCATATGACTGATTGAACCACTACCACCTATACGATCCCAGCATCGGGCTCGCGCGTTTAAACAACCCTTCATTTTTCAACCTCTGAGATATACTCAACAACCCTGATGCTCAAACTTAATTATTAACCGACCTTGTCTCTTTTCTTTTTTTCCCTCTTTATCCTTCGCTATTTTCACCCTGCGACGAAGGAGAACGAAACAACGAGTTTTAGAACTCGTATAATATATATATATTTATTTTTATACAAAACGTTTTTGTACTCAGGATACAAGTACAATTGAAAAGCTTTGTTTTATCCTCTTTTTTTCGGTCTTTTCCTTTCATTTTATTTTCGTTTTTTATCTCTTTTCTTTTAAATGAAAACGTGAATGGGGGGGGGGGGGGGGGGTGGAGGGGAGGGGGAAAGCAGAAAATTTCTTGAAAAACAACGCGATTTATACCTATGTAAAGAAAATTCGAAAAAATTAAATAAAAACGTCTGTAAGATCAGTGAGGGGCCAGAGAAGAACCTAAATAATTATAGCTAGATCTATGTATATATACATATATATATTATGTTTCGGAAGTTTTCTGCCGCGGAAAAAGTTGAAGAAGAAGAAAAAAAAAAGATTTAAAATATGGAAGGTGAGAGCGTGTGAGAAAGAGAGAGAAAGAGAGATAGACGATTGTATTTTATATATATATATATATATATATATATATATATATATATATATATATATAATTAAAAAGTGTAATAAAAAAGAGAAACAAACAAAAAACAAGACAAAAAAAAAAAAAGTAAGTGTAAGCCAGTGACCTTCAAGATAAGAGACACTGTGATTTAAAGTGACAAGTTCCGTCTATATAGATTGATCGTGGGATTTTTTTTTATTTTGAATAAAACCAAGAAAAAAACACAAAAAAAGAAAAAACAAAAGGAAAGAGAAAAGCAAAAATAAAAACAGATTCCCGATGCTCAATTATTTTTTCTAAACTCTCAGACCTCGAACATACTTTATACCTATTATATAAATATAATATACATGTATGTATGTATATATATATTCTACATATATATATATATATATATATATATATATATATATATAGCTCGTAGCCGATCAAATTTGTAAAATAGATTATTAAAAAAAAAAATTAAATAATAAAAAAAATAAATAAACCAAAGGGACGAACCATGTAGCAGAAGAAGAAGAAGAAGAAGAAAAAAAAAAATATACGTGTACATATATATATACATGTATACTATATGAAAACGAAGAAAATATATACAGGACGTAAACGAGTTCGCGTCTAAACATTTACCTCAGTTTTATATAATTGTTAGGTAATATATTAATAATAAATATAATTATAATAATAATGATTATGATTATAATAATAATAATGATAATGAATATAATAACTATAATAATAATTATAATAATGATATTACTATTAATAATAATAATAATAATAATAATAATAATAATAATAATAATATTAATAACGATGATGATTGACAATTAAGCACAGTGATTTCTTTTCCGAAAAGTTTTGATTTTTTTATTCTTTTGGTTTTTCTATCCTTCATTTTCTTTCTTCATTTGTAATCGATAATCTATGATATACAAATATAAGAGTTATTGATTATTTGACTACTTGGAAAAGCTACGAGAGTAATTGTAATAACAATTAATTATTATTGTCGCCTGAGAGTTCGGATACTATGAAGTCGAGCGTCTCGATCTGTGTTAAAAAATGAAAAAAAAAGAAAAAGAAAAAAAAAAAACAACGGAACAAAACCAAAAAAAAAAAAATATATGTATAAAAAAAAAAAAATGAACAAAAATAAATAAATGATAAAAAACAAAAAAAAAAAACAATTCAGCAAATTATATCTCGCGACATTCAATTTATGAATATGTATATTACACATACACACATAAACATCTATCAATGTTTCCAATGTTGGCATTTGTTTAAATAAATACATGAAAGCATTTGAAAAAAATAAAAAAAAAATAAGAAATAAAAAAAAAAAAAAAAAAGATAACTTGTTTCAATTTATACTGTGAAATTCCATAATTTTATTTCACCCCTGTATACAATGGTATTGTATGGCATATCTATGTGCTTACATAAAATTGTGAATAAAAAATAAAGAAGAATGAGAAGAAGAAGAAGAAGAAGAAGAAGTTGAAGAAGTTGAAGTTGAAGTTGGATTGCGTTATTATCTTGTATTCGAACTTACAGTAGTAGATGGTAAGGAAAAAAAAGAAAAAGAAACGAAAGAATACATAGGAAATATTTGAGATAAAATAGTACGATAGAGAATTTACTTTGAATTCACCTAAGACGCGGAAATAAATCGCGACAGAGATACCGCGGGGATAGATAGAACACATAGGTATTATATAGATAGATGTATATCTAAAGAATCGGGAGGATGTCGCTATGCGACAAGACGCGACAGAAGTAATCGAAGGACAAGAAGAATAAGAATAAAAATAAGAATTAGAATTAGAATAAGAAAAAGAAGAAGAAGAAGAAGAAGAAGAAGAGGAGGAAGCGGAGAAAGGGAGAAACTGTAAAAACGTGTCAAGAGATTTACTGCTGAACTCGGTTGTTTTCAGGTAGGAAATATACCCGCCACCCCAAGAAATTGCTGATCCAAACTTTTCACCCTCACCCGCACCACCGTTTCCTAACCACCCCCGTCCTTCACCGAGACGGTCACAGACGCCAGCAAACTCCGCACAGTTCTTCCCGACTCCATTTTATACCACGAAAGAAGATTATTAAAGATAATACCTAGCCCCACCCCCACCCCCCCCCCCGCACACTTCTTGAGATCAATTCTCAAGAAGTTCGCCTCTTTTCTTATTCCGTATATCATCTCCCCCCTCCACCCCCTAGCCCTCCAAAAAATAGAAAATAGAAAAAAAAAAATCACCACCACCATTCTGCATTCATATTTTGCGTTATTCAACTTAGGGGATAACTCTTTTTCTCAGTACCGTAATTTTAGTCGAATAAATAAAATATTTTTAATTTTCCTCCCTAATATTTTTTTTCTGTAAGATAAGAAGAGGAGAGAAAAAAAAAGAAAAGAAATTCATTCATTACGTTACGAGTAACGCTGGTTTCCTATTTCCCACATTTCTTCCTCCTTTTTTTATTATTACTCATTTTCTTCTCCTTTTTATCCGAACCCCCGCCCCCCCCCCCTTCCACTTCATTTTTCAGGATCCTTTTTTTATAGTTTCGAGTATCATATCAGACTCTTAGCTCCGAGGACTGGAGAAACTCAAGACCAACCTATAAAGGGTTCTCTTTGGCTTCTCCTCACTCAAGGTTCACCCTAAATTATCCCTCCAGGGTATGAAAACCGTAATTAGTTTAACCCTCGCTCGTACCTAATATATATATATATATATATATATACCGAATACTTTATACCTACGTGAGTACCATAATTGTGCGAGGTACTTTTTTTTTTTACTATACATAGATAAGTCGCCAAATATATATATATATATATACATATATATTAGGGTGGTCCTTGTTTCGATGAATTTCGAAAAAAATTCGGGACACCCCTAGATAACTTGAAAATAAATAGAAAAAAAAGTCCCCCCTAAAAATTCGGTAAATATAAATGTAATTTTTTCAACCGGTTACTTTTTTTCTTGTAACTCGGATAAAAATCGATAAAATAATTTGAAATTTGGCCCGGTTGTTGCTTATACTGTTGGGAAGAAACCCTGAAAATTACAAATTTTTATATTCATTATTTCCTTACCCATCAGGTAAATAAATATTTCCGTAATATTACTCCAGATATTTAAGATATCAAATAAATTTTTTTCTTTTTGTACAAATTCTTATCTATATAAAAATATTTCTTTTCCAGGTAATTGAGAGAAATTTTGAAAATCAGAGACTCTTCAGTTTTTTTATTAATTAGAAAAATTCATCGAAGTAAGGACCATAAATTTTTTTTTCCTTGGGGACAAACAAAAAGGAAAAAGCAAAAAAAAAACACAAAACACAAAATAAAAAATAAAAATGACAAAAAATATTCTATGCAATAATTTGATCTTTGTAAAAAATTGAAAAAAAAAAGAATAATAAATCTGGGCAATTAGTTACGTTAATTAAAACGGTTGCCAACTCTGCTGCAGCGATCTAATGAACGGTGTGGGTATGTGAATATCAGATTTCAAATCAGTGTCTCTGCGGTTTCATAGTTGGCCATAATCTAGGAGTGAATTAGTGGCACTATTAAAATGATGTATAATTTCGCGCCGGTTAAATGACTAGGTTGGAATATGATACGGATTAGTTGAATTAAGTTTTTCGTAAAAATTTGACGATTGAAAAAAGCGTGTTAACGATGAGGAGGAGACGTCGCGAGAATCGAAACTGTGATAGTGTCAAATAATTAGAGATAATAACTGGATTTTTTTTTTTGTCTTTTTTTTTGTCTTTTTTCTTTTTTTTTTTTTTTTCGTTCGATTTAAATATGAACAAACAAATTTACAGATTTATATTTTACCAAGTAATTTTCGTTTACCAACTAACAGTTAGCTTGATTTTTTTCTTCTTCTTCTTTATTTTAAATGGCAGGTAACTTCGTTCAACGTATATACCTACAAGTGATTGAAAATATCGCCAACAGATAGCGAGGTGTAATAACAAAAAATTCTCCTCACGTATACGTATCCGCCTTTTCAGGTATTATATAGGTAACTTATGCGTGTGTGAGTTATTTATCAACTGTGTGTATATTCACTAAAAAAAAAAAAAAAAAAAAAAGAAAAATGAAAAATTTACTTCGGTATGTATGCGGCGGATTGCGGTGAGATAAGGTAGACAAGCACAGGCATACAGGTATTATCGCGATTGATTGTTGATCTTAATCTTAATGTATACGTTAAACGCAATTAAAAAATACCGCGATCAATCGTCGCGTAATAAATCAGTTACAGAATTAACAGATTAATCCATCAATGAGTGATGCACAGGTATTGCCTGTAATTCAGTACAGTAAGTAATTAAGCGAGCGAGTAATAGCTCAAGGTTGTATATCCCGTTTCGAAATTTCCTCACGTGTTAATTAAATAATGCGAAACAAAAATTTCGCATGAATTTATCGTCGTTATCATATGTAGTACTTCGAAAATTTTCTTTCGTTTCTAGTTTTTATTATTACCAGAAATTTACTGGCTAGATACACTTTTCTGCTCACACACATATCTAGGGTAAGTTTAGGCTGTCACAGCAGCAGCAAACACCAGCAATACCAGTATGAGACTCGAGCAAGCTGACGCCAAACCGGGAGTTGGAAAATCCCTCGGGGAATCGACCCGGCGTAAGGCAAGACCCGATAACTTTGACAGGAAATAAATTTAAAAGACACTCACGGCCTGCTCTAGTGTCCTGAAAAATTTTCTCCTCTCTCTCTCTCTATCTCTCTCTGCAGAATTTCGCGAGATGTCAATTTTTCCACATTCTCAAAGTCGAATAACACGGGATAATTTTTTTGGAAAAAAATTTCACCTCGTTTCTACAATATTTATATTTTTGTTGGGAATTCCAGCTGCGAAGTTCTACATGTATTTACACTTATCGTAGATTCGATTAATCGATTAGTCAATCACACATGTGTCAATAAATATGATAATCAATTCAATTACCCCTCGAAATAATGAATGCGACAATATATGCCTATCCTCATCTTGACATTGGTCTGAAGTACCGAATCGTCGCGTTGGTACCTCAAATTGCAGGGAATAAATATTTTCGAGAGAAAATAAATCCGGGAATAAATCGTGAGAAAAAAAAAGAGAAAAAAAAAAAAAAAAATATGAAAAATAAACAGGCGATCGTCTCTCTCGCTTTTTCAGCCTTCGATGTCTCATGCAAATTAGTACTTACTCTAAATCCACAATTCTAAAGATAATAACAATAATGATAATTCTGGTAAAACTGTTGAGTTAACACGTGGGTAATGGACGAAGTATGCCTGCAATACCCTCTGCATTCGATTTGCTAGTGATAATTAGAACTAATTGGATATCGACGACAGAACTAGCCGCTAAACTGGTCCAGATAATCTCTAATGCGGCTACTATATACTATACTTATTTTTTCCGAAGAGAAAAAGGCGTTTTTGGTTTTTTTTTTTTTTTTTGATTTTTTTTTGATTTTTTTTTCTTCAGAGATAATCGGGGCATATACGAACCGAGCTTTTCGGATATATGCATGTGTAGAAACGATTCCATGCATCAAGTATGACTATAGGCTACCTACGTCGTTGCTAAATGCTCCGGGTAACAGAGCGAAGAAGTCACGTTGTTGTTAGGTCAACAAATTATCACGATCTTGTTAAGAACGCCAAAGTATTTTGCCCCACCACATCTCAAAAGCCTCCTACTTATCGTCGAGAAACTAAGACTAGCCGAGGATTCGAATTCATATAAATATCAGAAGCGATCTCGAGCGCCTATACTACCCTGTCTTACTCTGTCGCGTCAAACACTTATATACACGTCTGTCTATGTGTCGATTAATTAGTTAATTTCATATTTTTATTTTATTTTATTTATTTTATTTTTTTTTTTTTTGGGGTTTCTCGTTTTCTTAGTTACATTCGAAATTCATGGAGGAACTAGTCGTTCATCAAACGTCGATAATTCTGTGTTGGAAATAAATCGGAATTGATCATTCCGAAGAATCGAGGTAAGATTGTAATAAAAAAAAAAAGAAAGAAAAATCTGAACAGTTATTTTTTATTAGAATTTTGATCACCGCTCGGTGATGGATATATAAATAATTTAGTACACGTACAGAGTACGCACCCATAAATGAAACGCGAACACCCATTGCCGATTTATTTCCGTACATAGGAAGCTTCAAGCTAAACTCAGAATAACTATATCCACACAATACGTGTCTAGTTTAAATAGTCTATAGACTGTCAATGAGATTTCCAGCTGTGCCCATCCTGTAACTATAGGTACCTACCTAGGTAGATAGATTGATAGAAAATTACGTGATCTATAACGAGCTTTAGAATCATAATGCCCTGGACACAGAAAAATTTTACCACAAATTGTAAACCGAAAAAAAAAAAAAAAAAAAAAAAAAAAATTAAAATTAAAATTAAAAAATGAACGAAATTGAAAAAAAATTATTCAACATGCGAAAGAAAAACTGAATGATAATAAGTCCATTTTTTTTCTTTTTCTTCATCTGAAAATATATATATATATATTTTTTTTTTTTCTGTTTTTTGATAGTGAATATAGACACAGGTCTGCGGGTGAAGAAGATAGATGTAACAAAACGTTATATGTGCGCTTGTAGGAATTCTAGAGCGACCTGGAGCTCTAGTGTAACACGATTGACCACCACCACTACCGTCGACGCGATCACCATCAGCAAAACTACGACATAGTGTAGTGGGAAGTGAGGAGTGACCAGCTGAGAGCAGAAGTAACAAGTGGACTGCAGAGTTGATTGTGATTCCTCAGCTTTAGTGATAGTATAAATATTTCACTAGGTGAATGCCTAATTGTCACCGTGCTGTGTCCAGGATAAAAATTTCTTCTAATATTTGGTCAAATCTCAGTCATAATCTTATATCGAAATGATCGTTGATCGATCAACGACGGAAGGTGGGCGGCCAGTAAGAGCATAAAAAAAGAAAAAAGAAAAGTTTTCACGAACATATAATATAAGTGTGCGGTGGCGAAGAAGAAGAAGAAGAAGAAGAAGAAGCAGAAGGAGAAAAAAGTGCGAAAGAAAGAAACGGATTTGGATTCGTATTTTTTAGATTTTTTTTATTCTACGGAAAGTGTAGATCGTGAGTCTCGTATTTTTCGCCAAGCAAAGAAACAACGATGGATAACCAAGTGCCAGGGGCAGATATGAAGCTGAAGCAATTAGAGGAACCGTCAAAGCCTCCGGGTGGACGTAGAGTATCGATAAGCGAGCAAAATCTTGGCGTCGATAATCTTGGCTTTGAAAATCACCGGCGAATTAGCGGTTCTTCAGAGCCGATATCTGACGTTAGGAGAAAATCCATTCTCCATAACGAAGGGCACTACGGAAGTGCGGAGAATATTGAAAACGGACGGGCTAACGGGAGAAAAAAATCGGCAGCTCTGAGCCTGACCAGTTCTATTAGGGACAAAATCGAGTACACGGATCAATTGGAGAGGCAAGTTCCTTCGGCTAATTTTTTATAGGAATTAATAAATGGGGAACGTATAATAACGAGCGGAAAAAACGTGGAATCTGGTTTCCTGCTAACGAAGTTACGACGATCCTACGTATAATAGAAATTTATAACTATATGTATAGAGCAGAGGGTATAACGGGTTTAGAACAGCGTATTCTCCTTGTCTCCACGGCGTAAGTGCCGTGAATAATTTCCATGTAAACTGGCGGTGGCGGCGTTACGTTGATGCCACAGGCTCGAATGTGGGCGCGGGTAAAATGACGTAGGATTAATTTTCATCGGCACTTCCGGCGCTCGACGACGTGCTAAACCAGAGCAGTATAGGTACACGCGATTCTTGAGATCGGGATAAAACCAGTATTCAATCATTCGATAGTCGCATGCTCGGAGAAATAATTTTACTCCGAAATGAATCGCCGACTTTTCGACTTACGTTATTAAATTATTACCCCATTTTAGTTTTTCCCATTTTGTTCCCCGCGCAGATCTTGGCTCTATCTATTCTGCACGCGATGTCACGGTCACGAGGAATCCGGATCTACATCGTGGGAACCGAATGGATGGCAGCGAGTTTGTCCCTCTCCGTTTTGCCCATCGTACAGACAATTTTCACGAACGTTGTGCCTATTCATATTAGGTCTCCTAGTATGGGGTGTGATCTACTGTATTATGGGAGAAGACGCTGCACCAAGGGGTCAGTTTTTCAATCTCGCGGCTCTGTGCATAGCCGCTCATTTTGGCGGGTGGTTATTTACACTTACCACTATGCCGGCCTTGATTGGAATGCTCTTGACTGGCCTTATACTACAAAACGTTGGGCTCATTAACATCGAGGACAGATATTCGACCGTGATAGGTCTGCTTCGGTGAGTTAAATACGGATTATATAAAAAAAAAAAAAAATCTAAATCCCATTATAGAATTAACTTTTCCAATTTTGAGTCTTTTCTATTTCATTTTCTTCCTTTCATCCTTTCATTCTAAAGTCGATGATTGAACGGAACCGTGAACAACAGCCAACTGATAATATTTCGAAACCGTTAATTGGTATCGAACAGAATTTCGTGTGAGTTTCTACCTTACGTACGATGGAGATAACGAGACCGAAAATACTAATGAAGTTAAAGAAATAATTCTGAGGTTTACACTGACGGTTGACAATTAACCCGGAAATATATCGCGAACTAGGAGGTATAGTACGTAAGGTGAAGAAGTAGAACCGGGGCACAAACCGCTATCAAAAGATCCCCGAGTACCTACCTACCTACCTACCTACCTACTCGCTCGTCATAATAACGAGTACGAGTGTATCTCGCGCGGTAGTATGTATGCAGATATAACTCAACTCGGAAAGTCATAATTAGCAAAAAAGAAGCAAGAAGATAAAAAAAAGAGAGGAAAAAAAAGGAAACTAACCCGCCCTGAATTTCGTCGCTCGATTCGTCGATGTGGTATACCGACGAGCTCGAATCTCGCAGGAATGAAAAAGGAAAAAAATACGAAGAAAAAATGTTCTATTTTATTTCTACCATTATTGCATCCTTGTTCAACTTATTGTTAGCCATTAAACCTCTCGTCTAGGCCGAGGGTTAATTGAACGTCGAGTCACGTAACAGACGCGAACGACCACTGAAGATCGAAGAAGCGAAAGCTTCGGTAGCCTTCATCGTAAACGAGTTCGTTTAACTTTCGATTTATGATTTCGGATCTCGTTTTCATACCTTTTTTTTTTTTTTTTCCGTTTTCCTTAATTTTTTTGTTCATTTTTGGTGAATCGTGTCTACATATTTTTTCTTTTTTTTTTCTTTTCTTTTCTCGGGCTAGAATTCTACCTCTTTCCTTAACATTTTGTCCAATTTTATTCGTCTACGGTTTATTCCCTCCTTTTTTTTTTTTTTCTTTTTCTTGCTTTTTATAACCGAGGAAAAAGGGTGCGGAAAACGTTCACACGTACGAATCCACGCATGCATACTACCTACGGGCGCGTACGTATATAGGCGGACAAATTTTTCTGTGTATAGGTAAAAACTGAGATGAAATTTTGTAATACAAAATGGTGTATGGAAGATACGATACCTACACCTACGCCTAGGGTACGTTCGAGGGCAATTTTATGGACAGCTCCCAGTTGCCGAGCTGTTACCCCACCGCCCTATACCTTATACCTAGGTATACCTATAATACAACGTCGAAACGTTATTCTGAAAATTCTCTCGTCGACGTTGGTACGGGGGACATAATTCCGTATTAAAATAGTGAGGATTTGAAGTACTTCGGGGAATACTTTAGACGCGATAAACTAAATCAACGAAATGTTTGGGGTACTGTAAATATTCATTCGAACAGATTTTACCCGCATATACTCTGTATAGTAGCTACCTGTTCTGTTTTATAACACGTTTCAAATTTTCACGTATGGATACGTATTTTTCGATTTTTACTATTTGGCATCACGGCTCGCGGTAGGATTTTCAATTAATACAAATTGGCTGATTGCGAGAAGGAAAAAAAAAACTAGTGAATTCGTCGACGGTTTGAAATTTAGAGGATTTTTTTCATACGATTATATGTAGAAACAAAAAGTCGTAACTTTAATTTCCTAGTTTTGATTAAACTGAAAAAAAAAAAAAAAAAATGAAATATAAATCGGTGGTATAAAATATCGCTATAGAAACTTACGTACGCCCCGATCAATTATCGGTATACCTTTCGCAATGAAAAATGCCATATTGAAGAATCAAATGAAAGATAATCCTGCAACTGATTAGTCGGCATATTTTTCGCGTGTCAATTAAACGAGAGATTTATAGATGGATCGATAGATCGGTATATACTGAATCTAGCAAGCGCTAGATCGCGTTGATAAGTAATAAACTAAACTGTAGACAGCTGATAAGACCGATATCAGTGTAGCTACCAACAATTTAGAAATGAACCTTTAATTGCCCGAGAAGAACAGACGATGATTTAATCTCTGCGATTAGAGGATTGATCGATTGAATATAACCTAGATCCAAAAATTTCTCCTTTTTTTTTTACGTTTTTTGTTTTTTGTTTTTTGTTTTTTGTTTTCTCGCCAATGACGTATGCAAAGCTCTAATTATCGGTATATACAAGCACGTGTGTATTTGCTCGTTGCAAATAAGTGCAATTTGTATCTATGGAACGATCCGTATTATACGTACCCGTTTAGGAAGAAAAATAATATGATTATAGGTATGTTGGGACAAACAGAATTTTTAAACGAGACTTATAACGTCTGACCTGGACTTTGAATAATAATATTTCTAAATAAAAATAATTAAGCTATACACATTTTTACATACATTTGTACAGTTTTATTTTTTTTTTTTTTTTTCATATACTGTAGAGTTCAATAAGCGCGTTATGACGAACTTCGCAATTTATTTAACCGTAGATTTAATTGGTTTTTGACAATAATTGACGTTCTTGTAACAGCTGAATTTACATTTTATTTGTCAATCGTTTGCTTGTTCTTATTCTTATTCTTATTCTTATTCTTATTCTTTTCATTTATTTCCGCGTGACACCGCGTGTATGCATACGACGAATTATGATACGCTTCGGCACACTGTTGTACAATATGTAATTCTTGAAGCGAGCTGCGATGTCGCATGACTTTATTAACGTATTGACTCGGGTCCGAGACCGAGAAATGAAAGGTTAAAAAAGACCAGTAATAAGATTAGACCGAATCGTGAGTCACGATCAGTAGTCACGAGACTCGCGTTAATAAAAATTTAAGAAGGGAAAAAAAAAAGAAAAAGAAAGAGAGAGAGAGAGAGAAAAAAAAAATAGATAAAAATTTACCGTCAATTATTTTATATCGTAAATATCGGATCTTAAACTACTTAAACTATAAAACTTATATCGATTCTTAGCTCAGATTTAAACAACGGTTGATAATTTGATATCACTGTCTCAATTTAATTTTTTTTTATCTTAGTCGCATTTTTTTTTTTTTTTCGATCTCGAAATAAAAACTAGCCCGAAAACTTGTTACGAAATAAGAAAAATAAACCGAAATAAATTTATCAAATTATGTAGACGGTTTAGGTAACTGATATATAATTATTTACGATTTTTTCTAAATCTTTCGAAATCAAATAGAATCTCTATACCCGCGTACGTAGCTATGTATGTACCTACCTATACCTATACCTATGTATCGAAATTCTGCTCCCTATATCTTATTACAGAAGTTATTCTATTCGGAAGTTTCACGACCCAGGAGTATCTATTATTTCCCAAGAGTAACACGAATTGTGCTGTGTTGATATAGGTAGGTACTATACAATTTGAGGGAATAGAACAGAATAGAACAGAGTGAAAGAACGTGACAGAGAAATACACGTGACGGTTTTGTTGTAAAGAAGAGTAAAAAATGAAGAAAAAAAATAAAAATAAAAATAAAAAAAATCACGTGAAACAGTCGAGAAAAAAAAAAAAAAAAAAAAAAAACCTATGATATTATAATCAGGCCGGAAGTAATTATTTTCGATACGCTGTTATTGACAGAAAAATTTTTACCCAAGTAATTAGTAGTCATAAATTATTCTGCGGTTCAATTTTTTCGTCATCGTTTCATTCATTCATTCATTTATTCATTCATTTATTCATTCATACCGTCACAATGAGGTAGCTATCCTGTTTGGAGGATTGAAGCTATAAGCTGGAACACTCAGCATTGAAAATGAATTAAAAAATAATTTTCGTCTTTGTTTCAGCTTATTTTTATACCTAAAATCGATAATTTGTGGAAAAATACATTAACCAACTTTTCCTTTTTTCTCTCTCTCTCTCTTTTTTCTCTTTTAACCGCAAAAATAATGAATGTTAATTAAAACCTTCATTTTTCCAACCCCCGCATGTTTGCTTTTAATTCGGTTGATTATAATTTGAGAAAATATATGCATAGCGTATATTTATTATTTTCTTGTTCAAAAATGGTATAAAATGAACAATTTTTGTTTCTATTTCTCATTTTTTTTTTTCTCCCTTCAATCGCAGAAAATTCGCGCTTGTTATAATCCTGACAAGAGCGGGTCTGGATCTTGACCCAGCGGCGCTGAAACGACTCCGAACCACCGTGCCGAAGATAGGGCTAATACCATGGATCGTAGAGGCTGGTGTTATCACGATAACAACTAGATATTTTCTTGACCTACCATGGATATGGGGATGTCTTTTGGGCAGCATAGTTGCCGCCGTATCACCAGCCGTTGTTGTACCCTGTCTGTTCAGGCTACGTGGAAAAGGCTACGGAGTAGCGAAGGTGAGAATTATGATATAGAAAAAAGAAAAAAAATGAAAAAAAAAAAAAAAAAAAGGAGTCATGCGTTTTTCATTATATTTGCTCAATATCTCCTATGCACAATAAATTATCGTCATTTGGATATTGAGACATCGCGCAAATTGCGGCAATATTTATACAAATCGTTCGTACCGATACGCTATGTTAGTTATTATACAACGATTCGGAGACTGGTACAAACGCATATCATACATCCATGTTAGGGGAAAAGTACTTTATAACGACCTCATTTATTCACGCGGTCTTAACACTCGAGTTTATAGAAAATATAAAATTCTAAGAACTATATAGACACTTCGAAGTGTATAATAAAAAATTATACCTAATGATCAATTTCATTTTAAATATGTGATAATTATAGTATAGTTCATCGAATACCTGTAGTTATACTTCTCATAAATTTATTACCATGACTAATGAGCGTCAACTATTATTATTTTCATCCATAGAAGAGAAAGAATAATTTATAAAAAAAATTTCCGCGGCTATTCTCTTACGCATAACTAATAGCCAACGAATTGTACAAGTAGCCCCCATAGGCGTGACCCTAGTTTAAAACTAACCTAACGTAATCTGTTCTCGACCTAAAGCACTGTCACAGATACTGGCAGTTGACATGTGTGACCCATAACCGCGGTCTTCATCTCATAACTATAAACTATATATTTTTACTTTTTGATCTTCATTCCCTTTCTTTCTTTCTATTTTTTTTTTTTTTTTTTTTCTATTTAATTTCACCAGTAAATTAATACGTATTTATTCTTCCAGGGAATACCTACCCTTATTATCGCTATAGCTGGTATAGACGACGCAGCCTCAGTAGCGATATTCGGAATAGTGAGAAGCATCATGTTCTCCGACGACGCTTTGTGGTACCAAATACTGCAGGGTCCAATTTCTATATTCGGTGGAATAGGGTTCGGCATATTGTGGGGTTTCCTCTCGAAATATGTACCCTCAAAAAACGACGTGAGTATACGATGATCGCAATGTTAGAAAGAAAAAATATATAATTGTCATAAATCTTTAACCGTCATATTCTCGTGTGCGTCTAATCGTCTATAGCTAGTATACGGGTGCATTAGTGAACATGCGGGTTATTTGTCGAATTTATATGCCGCGGCGGGGATTTCATTTTATTCGATCGATCAATCTCAATAAAGTAAATCTAGCCGTGTGACGGCATAGGGTGTATATCGTGTACTATATCCACATGTTTATGCCCGAAGAACGAAGCTGCATCGTGAAATAAATTTTAGACGTTATAGTGGCTTTTGTTATCCTCAAACCGTCGATTAGATGATAAAATCTAGTAACGCGTTGGTCGATCCTACAGATGAAAATATTTGACACATGTATGCACATGTGTGAAATGACATGACGATAAACCGCGGTTTAAATATACGGTTGAGGTACACACCTACATATTATGTGAACACTAATTGAAACTGTCGTTTTTGACTCACATACTTCATAGTTATTATTTTTTTACCAAATATGATGATGATTACGCGAAAATTGAACTTGATTAACAGATACATCGTCCCGTGATCAAATCGCGAATAAAACAAGAAAAAAAAAAAAAAGACAAATATTTCTCTTCAATTATACCTGCGGGTGAAAATTATTTCTACACACACATCTGCGGAGAATTTTGACTGAAATAAAGGAAATGATTTGGACATTTTTGATTCGTTTTATTCGAAGATATATCACGGGAATTCTATATGTTTGTAGAATTTTTGTTAATTAGTAGAGCTTATCTGTCTTCGAAAAAGAAAAATGAAAAAAAAAAAAAACCAAATTATGCGGTATTCAACGCTCGTTGAATAGCGTACACAGGCAGCTGATCGCGGATAATTGGCGTTGAACGAACCGTACGTACGTTGGGGTATTGAAATAATTGTCTCACGTGGAGTGCGAGCGAAGATATTCCTGCTTACTCGTAATATTTATGTATGTATGTATATATGGGGAGTAGAATAAGCTCCGTTCGTATGTTCGGTGCAATTATATCGCAAATCATGTGACTTGACCGACAATTACATGACAAAATATTATCACAAGTATCTCGCGAGTCAAGTACCTACTCCGAACCATGGTCACATGCCATTAATTGATGTCGACGAGATAGCTTCGGTATAGTTTATCGAATCAACTGTTTATTCGTTTACTCGTTTATCTTCGAGCTACTGCAGTGACTCAGAAGAGAGAAAGAGAGAAAAAGAGAGAGAGAGAGAGAGGGAGAAAGAGAGTGGAGCTATTCGGCCAATTAATTTATTGGTAATAGCGTTTCGCGCGTGATCATCAAGCCACGCGATCTAATATAATGTGATATACTTCGAGGATGTCTCCCTCTTCGTTCCTAATAAATCTACTCGACTTTGAATAATTCGATAATTTTTACGTATGTATCTATCAACTATAGGCGATCAATTATTATTTGGGAAAAATTGAAACACTATCTTCTTTTCTTGTCTTTTTTGTTTTTGTTTTTTTTTTACCGATAATTTAACCTGACGTGAAAAATTTTACCTCATACGGTATATTATATCATGTATTCGTATAATCTACATATTATACGCGTATAACACCTGTCTGCCCTCGGGTATATTTGGCAAAGACAGAGGTATTCATAAATTTGAAATAAAATGTTGTGGGATATTAGCGAGAGCTTTGAACTTTTCCTGATTCAAAGAAAAACTTTATACATATGTATTACATCAGGTTAGAAAACCTGAAAACAAGAAGAAACGACACACATAGAATAATTTTCCTCGCGTCAGTTAGATTGTAAAAGTTCTTTTATGTTTCGTTGAATAATTAATCTACCAGGTATTTACGGTAAATATATTTTTTAAACATTTCTTTCCACTGATTCGCGCAAAGGATTTAATTTCTGCAGCTACGAATTCAGCCGGAATTAAAGTAGAGTTAGCGAATAAAAAATTTTTTTTCGATCGTATATATTATTCATCTCTTTAAAAATTTGCCAGGAATACTTTGACCCGTTACTTTCATACCTGTATTTACCTAATCTGGACCAGGGAGGTTATATATTGTGTATAGGAGCTGGTGTGTGTTAAATATACCATATGAGTATATTTTTCTCGGTGTAAAAACTTTTTTTATGTCTATAGCATATACACCCGAATACGCTTGCGTGGTTTGAACGTATATGCACCTAGATCGGCGATACGGATACGGAGAAAAAGTTCATCGTTTCCGTGAAAACAACAAGAAAAAAAATAAAAAAAAAGAAAATATAAATTTACCGCGAGTTTCTTGGAGAACTTATATATGTACGAATAGGTATATAGTATATGAAATATTGTCTCAACGACCAAAGATTCATACCTTTAAAAATTCATTTTATAAAGAAATACGGAAGTATTAAGCGGATATAAGAAACAACGTGAAAACTAAAGACAAGAAATTTATTCAGTTTCCGCGACTCTGTATATGAATAAATTCAAGGATGGAGGAAAGAGACTCGAAAATCATAAGAGGAAACGGAAATTTCATATTTATTGTAAAACTTATAATCGTGTATACCGTAAGAGTTTTTTTTTGTTTTTTTTTTTTAGAAAAAAAAACTGAAGAGAAAAAAAAAAAAAAAAAAAAAATTCAAAACTAAAAAAAAAAAAAAAGGAATTTGAAATTTTTTTTTTTTCAGTTTTTTTTTTGTCAAATCCACATATTTTGTTACACATTTTCAAAAAAAACTGCAGATTTATGAAAAAAAAAAAAAAAAAATTTATTTTCAAAATGAAATATCAGGTCTTCCTCTTTTTTTTGTTTTTTTGTTTTTTCTTCTTCTTCTTCTTCTTCTTCTTCTTGTCAATATTATATACGGTGATAACCGCGAATGTCTTCCGCATCGGGAAAACTTTTCGACGATTTTTTTCTCTTTTTTTTTTTTTTTTTTTTTTAGTATCGACGAATATTTTGTATATGCCGCTGATTTTCTATAGGTAACTGCTATACAAGGCCAAGGAAAGTTTTGGGATATTATTTTTTTTTTTTTTCTCTATCTTTCTTTCTTCTTCTACTACTTTTTTTCTTCTATTCATGTCAAAACCTCGGTAATAAATGATAGAATAGAGGATAGAGCGGTTTGCGAAACACGATAATGCGGGGAATAAATTTCAGGCGGTTTAGGGTAGGTTAATAATCGCGAGGGGGTAAAACTAGGGGCGAAATAAATTCGGCTATAGGGGTTTTTTTTTTTTTTTCATTTTTCTTTTTCTCTCAACTTTTCTCAAATACCTAATCCTCTGCTATAACTATCGCTATATAAAGTCGTCTGCGTTGATATTCCACGTGTGTTTTGCATAAAAAACCAACAATTCTGAGGAGGGAACGTCGCACAATATAAGGTGGCAGCAGTCAATCTCGACGAGCAATAACGGCTGACGCCCGCCTCACTATACCACTTCCTTATTTTCTCTTTTTACTTTATTTTACTTTTTTTCGTTTTTCTTCTCATTTCTATTCTATTCTATTCTCTTCTCTTCTCTTCTCTTCTCTTCTCTTCTCGTCTTCCCGTTTCTCCCTTTTATGGTTCCGGCTCTGCTCCTGCAGGCTTCGCGTAACTCGTCCGAGGCTTCCGGGGAATATCAAAGTTTTACTCCAAACTTACCACCCGCCGTATCATATGAACATATATAAATACATACATATACGTAACAGCTAGCTATATATAATATAGAACGGAAATCGAAGAGATAGGATTCTGCAACAGGCTGGGGTACCATGATATCCCCAAAGTTTATCGCTTCCTAGTTTCTTATCATCTACAGCTATGACGTATCGAAACGAGCTAATACGATCCCCTACAAGTCTCGATATAATGACAATATGGAATCCCTTCTTTTATCATTTTTTTTTTTTTTTCTCTTTTTTCTTTTCGGATCACTTTGGTGATAAGAAAAGTATCGGGTTAAGTACCGAATTTTAAAAGTCCCGAACGATAAAAATTCCGAATTTTAATACTGCCGACTCACAGTTTTTAGAACGGGCATTTCCCCGATGGTCTATATAGTCGATTAAAAAAATTTCCAAACGAAGAACACCGGAGGTTAAAATTTCCGAAAGCTGATATAGTCTCGTAGAGAAAAGTTTCTCAATTTTCCGAAAGTCTAGTCGTCAGATTTTCCGCTCAATGAAAATGATAACTGACTAATAAAAATAAAGAGCATTGTAACCCATAGGTCGAGATAAAAATTTGATAAAGTCCAATATACACCCTATGATTTTTATCGATGTATAATATAACTTAATTAGGTATATGATGACGAGCGTTTTAAATACGCGACGAAACTGTGAGAATTAATTATTCTGTTATTGATGATGATGATGATGATGATGGTGATGATGTGATCGAGGGCCTCTATTTTCTTTCCATAATCATAATTTAAGGTAGCTTATGTACCTAATTGCCAGATCATCGTTCTAATTATACGAGATTAAAGGATTAATTAATCTCGACGACTGCAGTGATATTTAAGCGAGGGATTATACGACGGTAATCAAATATAGATATACCATACACCCATGGCTAATATAGATCTTCAATTCTGTCAATTAGCTAAATTGCGTTTTTTTTTTGTTTTTGTTTTTCTTTCATTATCTCCATAGTCGTTGCTAACTTGTCGTAATTCTGGGTATAAAAATAAGAATAAAAATTGAATTATTTTTGAATGAATTAAAAATTTGTAAAAAAAAAAAGATTTTTTTATTTTTTTTGCCCATCAATTTTTAGCCACGATTTTTCCCACTTCGGCTCGGTCTCTCTCCTCTATTAGCAGTCATGGTTTTTATCATTTTATCTCGAACCCCGTTCGTGGGGTTTTATCGAACAGCGTAGTTACGCCCAGCTAGCTAAGGGATGATAGCCACACCACCTGCAGCACCCTTTAAGAAATTTAATACCCACCGAACAAAATGACCAAGTTTTCATCTTGCAAAGGGTTAGTTAGTTACTTAGTTAGTTAGTTGGTTGGTTGCTTGGTTAGCTAATCTTCGGTATTATACCTCAGCTGTATAAGAACGAAGCTACGAAATTACCCCAAAGAAGAAGGGAAGAACTTTATTTTCATATATTCAATATTAGGTATATATATATATATATATATATATATATATATCGGAGTATTCTCGCTCATCTGGGACCCGAATACCAACACATTATTCCCGATTATAGTCAGTTTGACTAATTTTTTTTTTTTTTTTTTTCTCATCATTGTAAATTTTTCAATAAATTATCCTCTGATAAGGGCATGAAGTCAGACGACCACGGATTAACCACTTGACTCGACTAGATTGATTAGGAAGACCTTGCTCTTATTATTATGATTCTTTTTTTTTTCTTTTTTCTTCTTTTTCATTCAATCATTTTTCGTCTAATAATTTTGACAATATTTTAGAAAGAAAAACAGATTTTTGGGAAAAAAATTGACAGACTACATATATCCACTATGTTATTATTATCATTATCATAGAAGATATGAAATTTTCACGTATACCTTTACATTTATATTAAAATAAGAAAAAACAAAAAAAAAAAAAAAAAAGAAAATTGTCGCAGATAAAAAAAAGAGGCTGTGCATATAGATAAGGTTTGGTATTGGGCTATTACATGATATATTGCCATATATACGAACCGAATGTTATAGCTATAGCCATATATGACGTAGTGAACATAGACCAATATTTCAGAGGATATTTGTATGTACTCGTTATATGTATATATATATATATATATTTATATTTTTTCCTTTCCTTCATCATATTTTTACCATTTTTTCTTTTTTTTTTCTTTACCTCAACATGGTGTACCTACTGCAGTAGGTATGTACCTACTAGGGCCGCAATATTCGTCGGCTTATACGGCAATATAACCGTGAGTACGATATCGTAATAAATACGTATATGTATATCCGCGAATGGTATAAATAAGTAAAATACGAAGCTTGAGGAAACAGCGATTCCTAAATATCGATATCGACGTCATATGGGTTGTAATATCTATATTACTTAGAATAAAAATTGCATAAACGATCCTATACGCTAAAGTGGCATATAGAAAGTAGAAAGGAAGCGAAACAGAAGAAAAAGAAGAAAAAAAAAAAAAAACTGCAATTCTTTAAATTTTTTTATTTTTTTGAATTCTTCGCTCTGTGAAAAATAAAGCGCGAAAGTTTTTGATATATTTGCAGAATGTGAAACGCTAAATTGACGAAAGGATATATTTTTGACTATAAGAGAAAGAAAGAATGAGAAAAAAAAATTATATAAAATCGTCAATAATTTAACCGATTTTCATAATCGATAAATTTTTATATTTTATTTCATCACAGCGTTTCATGGTGCCGTTAAGGGTGTTGATGCTTCTTGGCGGTGGATTGATAGCCGTACTAGGAAGTGAGGAAATTCAACTTGGCGGTGCTGGTCCTCTGGGTGTTGTCGCCGCAGCTTTTGTCAGCTGTTACTGTTGGCAACAGGATGGATGGGACGTAGAAGAAGTGAGTAAAATTAACGCAAGTAAATACGACCCTATACCCCCGTCCCATATAAGTATTATCGCAAGATACGTGGTATCGTATAAAATCGGAGATAACAAAAAAAAAAAAAAAATAAAAAGTAAAAAAATTATTCTCAAGTTCTTTCGCGAACGGAAATATTTGCGGATCGAAAATTCGTGCAAAAATGAAGAAAAAAAAAAAATGAAGAAAAAAAAAATTAATATGATAACGCTATACTATAATCCATAAAAGATTAAATTTTGGGGTTGAAATTTATCACACTCCAGGTATACCCCCGCATATAATATTCTACATATTATTATACCTATGTACTATACGCGTTACGACCAGATCAGTTAATCTTTTGGCCATTTAGGATTTAGGTAATAATCGTGATCGATGACGGGTATATATACGCAGTATTATACCTATGTACGTATACGTATGTACCTACAGGAATTCTGTAGTTATTATAGTACATAGTGTAGGGTATATACCTATGTCCTTATTTATCCCCGTTGACGTGATAATATCGATATTATTTACGATTATATAGGATATATATAGCGAAGGTGTAGTGCGATACCGTTGATACCGTTTCAAAAAATAATTTCTATGTAGGTATAATAAGTAAAATAGTTTAAAAAAAAAAAAAAGAAAAACTTGATAAATAAAAATTTTTCCAAAACGTCGATATGACAAAGGATAATATTTGTCGCGAGGTAATAAGGGAAGAAGTTATAGGTTCGGGATTATAATTTCGCAGAAAAAAGAAAAATCAAGTAAAAGCGGATTTGAGGAAAGAGTAAAATTGATGAAAAACAAAAAAAAAAAAATAGAAAAAAAAGTGTGAGGAAAAATAAATAAAAATGGACTTGGTATACGCCTGTACACTCATCAGTCGTCCCAAACCCCCGTTTCAGGGTGAATTAATAAATTAATAAACTTATCCCGCGGTTGAAATAAAGGCTTATAAAAAGGGGTAAACTTTTTAATCAAGTAAGTTTGCTGATAACGAATAATATAATAGACCGAGAATAACGCCTATCCCCCGCTCTCTGATTCTCGCTTTTATTTTCCATATCCTCTTTAATTTATCATCTTATTTTTATTTTATATTTATTTTTTAATCGCGTCTTACTTCATCGCGAGCTTAAAATTAGCTCATCAAATTAAGAGAGAGAGAGAAAAAAAAAAAAAAAAAAAAAAAAAACAACCCAAGGATAAGGCGCGAAGCTATGTCTTAAAAAGCGTATATTTCATTCGGGAAGAAGCCTGCAGCGGACTAATTTTTATATATTTCCTTAACTTAATTATAATTATAAAAGTTTAAGGATGTATAGAAGAAGAAGAAAAAAAAAAAAAAAGAAAAAAGTAAAAATTGAAAAATAAAATCGCGTAGACTACAAAAAGTATAGTACACACATTATACATGTATTATAGATGTTTGAAATTTTTCTTCATATTTAAATGAACCCGTCAGCCCCTTTCGGAAAAATATTAACCGTATAAAATTTCCTTAAAACGTACGAATTAGAAGAAAGAAAAAAATAAAATAAAATAAAATAAGTATGTAATACGTAACGTGTACATAATTAAGGATATCATTCTACGTATATATTTATACTTGCGGGTTATATTTCAGTAGTATAGTACTACTAGTTCCCAGGTTCAGGTTTCCCGGAGTAATTCCAGATTCAACTCAAAAGGATCGTGTGTATTCGTACGATCAAAGAGAAATTTCAGTGATTAAATTACTTGCAATAATTAATATGGAAATTATCATACGTCTATATATAGGTATATATATACTGTGTATACCAAGCATATATCACAGCATGTGCACATGCATGTATAATATATTATAGATGTATAATAATTGGGAGAAATTTCTATAAATAAATATTTTATTTACAGAATCCAGTCGCAACTACCTTCGAAATATTCTGGATGATTTTCGAGCCTATATTATTCGGTCTAACCGGAGCCCAGATTAAAATAAGCGAATTAAACGGATCGACGGTTTATCTAGGAGTTGGTGCCCTGGCAGTCGGAATAATCCTTCGAATTCTAGTCACAATTATAGTTGGTATAGGCTCGAATTTAAATTTAAAAGAGAAAATATTCGTATCGTTATCTCTAATGGCTAAAGCAACTGTCCAAGCAGCCCTAGGTCCTGAAGCATTGGACGAAGTATCGACGTCCGATGATGAAGATCAGAAAAAATACGCGGAGACAGTCCTAACGATTTGTATACTTTCGATAATAATAACTGCACCGATCGGTGCTATTGTCATTTCGCTAAGCGGACCTAAACTGTTAACGAAAATGCGTGCTGCTCAAACGCCACCCGAAGGATGGAACAGAATTCGAAGACCTTCTATGCGAGATATTTCTATAATTAATGAAGAAATCGACCTGGAAGATGACGCCGAAAATAAACCATGAGAAGAGGACCACGGAGAACGGAGCTTTTCTCAGTGTTTTATTCTGAAAATTAATCATTTTCGAAAAAAAAAAAAAATAACTTATAGAGATATTACGAGAAATGACTGACTCCGGACGCAATTTTTTTTTTTTTTTGTTTGTTATCACCCCATTTATCTATTCTCACGGTTGATTATAAAATAATAATTCAGGAGATTTTCTCGATTACGACAATTTTGCCTATTTTTTTTTTTTTTTTTTTTCTTTCTTTTCTTTCTTTTTTCGTCAATCTAGATATATGTGTGTGGGTGTGTGTGTGTCGCGTGTGCGTGTGTGGTGAAGATAAGATATATTTTTTATTTTCAAGAAATTTTTTTGTTTCTTTTTCATTTCACTGTATTATTATTCTTTATATGAATTTGAAAATTCCTCTAAGTGTTCAAAAGTTTGAAACCATATTATAATATAACACATATGTTGTAGATAGGATTGAATTAAAATTTGTAAAATATAAGAAAAACTAATTATTATACGTATTGTAAAATATAAATATATATTATATACCTATATTACTATATATATATATAGAATATTGTAAATAGTTTTTAAGAATTGTATAATATAAACCTGTTAATAAAAAAAAAATAAAAAAATACATGAGAAACGATAAGATAAAAAAAAAAAACAAAAACAAATGGAATGAAATGAAATTCGGATATATGACAATCACTGGGTATAATTAATTATAACGTATGATACCTTGGGACGGTATATTACCATATGGATACATCATGATGTCCATAGAAGTAAGTAATTATGTTATATTATAGTATAAAGGTATATAAATGGTGAAATAATAAAAGTGATTTTTGATTAAAAAAATTGAAAAAAAAAAATATATATATATATATTACAAATGGCACATTTATTGATATAATAACAGCTGATATAATAACTAATTAATTAATTAACATGTATATGTATATATATGTAAGTATAATCATTTTTACGTATAAATATATATACATTTTATATACGTAGAGCGGAATTGAATTGATTTTTTTTTTCTTTTTCTTCTTATTGTTATTATTATTATTATTATTATTATTATTATTATTATTTATAAAACTAATTGAACTATATACGTTTTACGCATTTATAAAGCGTCTATAGGTATATTTAACATCGATAATAGTAATAATAAATACAATAGTATATAGTATGTATATATATATATAAATCATACGTTATATAAATGCATATATAATATATAGATGAAAAAAATAAAATAAAAAATTCAGTATTCATGTTACGTATATATATATATATATATATATATATATATATATATATACGTAACAATTATACAATCATCAATTACTAATATCGATAAATTATATTTAAAAAATATATTTTTTCGAAAATTCAATCTCTAATATATTGAATATACTATAAAAATAAAAATAAAAATGAAAATGAGATTCAAATCTCGTTATATTGATAAGAAAAAAAAAAAAAATTAGAAAAAATATTATTATACTTGCTGTATAATAAACATTTGAGAAAATTGTCATTACTCGTTAATTCAGGTAACTAGAATTCGTTTCTTTCCTTTTTATTTATGTTTTTTTTTTTTGGCTTGGCATGATCGAGATCTGGAATATCAATGAAAAATAAGTAGATATAAAATAAAATAAAAAAAAAATGATATATAATAATCATCATTATAATTAATCAAGTATAGAATAATACGAGGAAGAATGATTCCTGTCTTTGATATATAGTATATAGTCAAGCATTTCAGTCGAAGAAAAGGTATCTTTGGTTTTTGTTGCTCTCTGCGTATATCGATAAGTGAATTGATAACGCGGATGAAAAAAGAAAGAGAAAAAAAAAAAAAAACTAAGAAGAAGAAGAAGGGGGTAGAAAAATGATTTTTTTTTTTTAATTCAGGGCGAGGAACTGACCGCAAAAGTAGAAAGTATGGTGCTACTGCTAGGGCTTTTTCTCACCCTGTAAGGATCTAGAATACCCCCAGTACTCGCTCGCCTACTACTCCCCTTACTAAACCTCCTCCTTAACGAATCTAGGACTTTTTTTTTAAGCACAAAAAGTACGAATATCAAAACGCCCTGGAGGCAATTAACGCCGTCAGATACGTAGAAAAATCGCTCCTTCCACTCCAAATTCGAGGTGTAATTGCTAAGGAAATAAGATATAATTTCCAGCACCCACGATACACCCATCACTATGAACAGCTTCACGTTCAGGATCAATCTGAAATTTTTTTTTATTATTTTTTTCTTATGAACGAAGAAAAAAAGACCGTGTTACGTAAAAATGGGCCTTTTTTTCGGTATCTTTAATTCTTCCCAAATAAATTGGCCGATTTTATTCACTCGATATTATTATCATTCATTTATTTCACTGCACCCACACAATTTTATTGTATTCAAATATCGCGTGAACTTACTTTGCTTTATCAGCCTCGAATCTACGATTTCTAGAATCTGTTCTATTGACCAAAACCCTTCGGTTTATCTCAGCTTTTACAATGCTACACCTCCTAGCTGTGAGGATAAAAAATGTTAGATTAACGATGAGCTGGACCGATACTGGCCCTGTAAAGAATATTATTTCTCCATATTCGCCTGGTTGAGCTGAAAGAATAGAGAAAGAATAAAATAAAAATCTGTGAGTGCGGGGGAAAAGAGAAATAATTTTTATGCTATATTTATGCGGAATATTATTCGTCGATAATTCATTCAAATTTATCATAATTCATCATTTTTACTCCGGAAATACATAACGGAGTATAAACTTTACGCACGTATACAGAATGAAGAAAGCATAATAAATGTATGACACCGAAGTAGAAACAGGAGCACTTGTCGGTTTAGAAAAAAATAAAGAAAGAAAGAAAAAAAAGAAATAAAAATATGAAGCTGAGGGAAGGGGAAAAAAAAACGTTTCAAAGACGATAACGGATGTTTGCGTTCAAAACTCACGTAGGAATATATACGTTTCCTCTCGTAAGCACGAGAGAACTGTTCTTAGAAATAGTATGCGGACGAAATGAGAGTAGATATACGTTGAGAAATTTTTATATTTTTTTTTTCTGTTCGTTCCGGAGTGAATTCTAATTATAATGTAATTTATCAGTTTTAATAAACTTACTCGAAAACCAGCATCTGCGATGACCGATATCGGGCCGAAAATTATTCGGCATAATTTCTACGTGGTCAGCTATCACTGTGATAATTACAAAACCAAATGCTAGACCCCATGCGTAGATACAATATGATATAAAACGTCTAAAATCATCCCTTCTCTTGGTAATCGTCTTCCCCGAATGTCTCAACGATCTGTTAATAATATGGAATATTAATTTTCACCATATGTGTGTAGTTCAGCCTACAATATGGTCAGCTCTAATTATTCCATACGCACACTCGCACGCACGAGCATACATAAACGTGATATTACGCCCCGTGAAAAAAAAATCTCGAGAGCTTTTTGGCAACAGAAACCGGCAATCGGTGTGTTTAATATCGTTACAGTCTGTTTAAATAAACAACTAAAAAGCAGGAGAGTTCTGAGTTCTAAACCTCGGGCTCAAAAGTTTGATTTGTGTATACTGAGATGAGAAACTATTATACGATCGTCCAGAGACGAACTATGAGAATTTTATACATTTTTTTTTTTTAGTCTTATATTTATTTTTGTTTTCCTCGATTCGAAAAAGGGAACAAATTTTTTTTGGAGTAACGGCGGTATTAATTTCTTGGCAAAGTTGACACAATACAGTGGTGAGATATTCCTTGTCCCCGTTCATAATGTAAACTTGTAAAACCAACCCCGCGGCGTAATTTCGAAACTTTCAAAAGTCAAATAGTCGTTTAAACGGAGTAAAACATGGCTTAGCGTTTTCCGACTTCCGCGGAGAGCTAAATTTATCGTTAAAATTTCTTGGCCTATTTCGGTTTTGGTTTATCAATTTTGCGTGTTGACATTCACTGGATAAATGCAATATCGACCCGGATGAGATTCGCGAAAAATAAGAAATTTTTCTAAACTATAATAGCGATTGAAATTTTGAATTCGCAAATGATAACGGGGTCGAGCGTTATAAACGATACACTATTCATCACTTGGGTATAAAAATGAAATTTTTTTTATTCTCAGTACTGGCGTGAGTCGCAACGGCAGCTGAGAATATATACAAACTGTGTAAAACACTGCAATTTGTTTTCTATACAAGAAACAAACAGAGAATTACGAACGAACGAACGAAAGACGAGATGAATGATTATTCTGCGTACAACAGTAGGCTGCTATGATTCTCTAGTATTCATTCATGTGTGTATTTTTTCATATTAATAGAAAACAAATAGACCATAAATATAACCTATAGTGTTATAGTTCGTCGATGAGAGCTAGTATTCGTCCATATAATCGATGATCAACAACGTGTACATATATTGGCTATAAGTAAATTATTAATCTGTGTGTATCGCTTACCCGAATTTCCACCATATATCAAAGCACATTACGTTCAGCCAGAAGAAAGCTGATAAGAATGAGAAGAGCATCACGAATCCTGTAAAATAATAAAAAATTAATAAATAATATTTTTCACCTATTTCATATCAATTTATCTATCTCTATCTCTGTCTCTATAATAGTGATATATAGACCTCAGAAAATCACACGGTTATGCGGACAATGGAAAAATAATATTAACACCAAAGTCGTAAAGGTAATAATTTAACGAGGCTCCAACAGCCCATAAAATAAAATATCGATTATACCCGTAGAGAATTCTATGGGGAATTAAATGAAAGTGTAATAATTCGGCTATAAATAATCCATAAATATGTGGAATTACGATCGACTCGTGTTTCACCTCCGAAGAAATAATTCCCTTCACATGTTCTTTTCTTTTCTTTTTTCTTTCTCTCTCTCTCTCTCTCTCTTTTTTCATGGTCATAAAAACGCGTGTACTCAATCAATGGGGAATTGACATTGCTTATTATTATTTACCCAAACATCTGCAGAGGCTTGTGGGAGTGTCAACTCCGTCCTCCGTTCCTGAGCGATTGTAATGCTCTATAGGTGTCACGAATGCTACCATAGCCAGACATCCAAATGCGATAAGTAAGCTCGCTACGTGACACATTAGCGTTTTACCATGTAGATTTTGCAGGGTGGGTAAAAATATGTAGACGAATAAAGTCATCAGTAGAAAAGCACAGCTTATAGAAATAAGCGAGGCATTTACGTTGAACCTATACAGATTATACAGAAATTTAAAACCCTCTTCCATTACCCTATTTGAATTTTTAATTTTTTTTTTTTTTCCTCGTGTCATGTGTTTGATAAATCTAACCACAACGAATGTGTACGTATTAGTGCCTACAGAGATCGACGGAAATTTTCAGTGGAAATTTTTTTTCGCGCAATTCCAGGGGAGCTAGAGACCGCGAAATTGGGCTATGGGGTTGAAGCTACGAATTTAAAATCCTATCGATTATTCATGACGCCGTGAAGTCATGGATTGAAGTGGATCTTCGTATTTTGAGAAATGGAGAAAAAAATTTTCGGACTTTTTTAGCTGCCTGCATTCAGACCGTTCGGAATGTTAATCTTCAACGTCTCAAACGAATTCTGAATTCCCTGCACGGTTTGGAATTTCAAAAATTCGTACAACGCACTGAATTTCTACTAATGATGTTCAAATTTCGGACAAATTCTTGCAGATTTGCGTATCACGTACGCTAGAAAGTGGATGAGATCATCCCCCAGCGTGACCCTTTGTTTCTTAACTCTCGAGAGAATATGAGATAAAATTAACCGCTGGTTATTGCAGATCGAATATAGAGAATGACGTGAATGAATTCTTGTCCTATGATCTCCGGCCTTTTAAGATAATAGGAAGGGGTAGATTCTCCCCGATATTTGTGGTGTTGCTACTATCTATTTCCGTATGTAATAAATGAACGAGACTCTCGTTTCATCAGATCCATCATTTTTATTTCATTGATTAACCGCCGGGGGCGTCGGACGAATTTTTTATGACTTTCGGTTAATTAACGAAGTTGTTGAAACGATGATAGATGATTCTACCCGAAACATAATGACTACGATTTAGTTGGAGAGTAGATGTCAATTTCATATCTATTTTATATCACTCACTACCAAAGAGCTCCGAAAACAGATGCTCAAACATTGTCTCCCTGCACCTAATGGGAACGTTATCATCAATTTGCGATACCGACTAGTTCCACGAATTTGTTTTCTCATTCGTTTTATCATTTTAAACAAGTTTTTTCGTCCGACACTGTTTAAGAAAAAATGATTAATCCAGATTTTCGATATTTTTCTGGGGCTTTTGGGTCTTGGCTCTCTGTACCATACGTCGTGATATTTCTGGATTAGTTCTAACGCAAAATTCCTGGAGGCTTATACGCAGGGTATCACCTTATCACCGTAATTTCATCTTTCTCGACCGGTGGATCCTCGAAACATATAAATGGATACAGCCCATCCGGCATATTGCTAGCATTGTAGAACATGTCTGTACAATATTGGTGATGTTCATAAGTTCTGTATCCAGGCACGTGAACCCTTCCATCAGTTACAATGCGCCATTCTTCGTCTTTGAAGACTGGATACATCTGGTACAAGCATGGATTACCGACGAGAAGTCCGTACTCTGAAATCGTTCGTGATAAACCATCAAAAGAATAACCTAATTCCTAAAAAAAAAGTCATCATTTAAATTCGCGAATGGGGAGAAGAAGGCAGGACATGAAGAGCCACTTTCGATCACCTTAAAACCCCAATATTTCGGAAACCACGAGTCTCGAGGATTTTAAGATTCGTTTAAATCAACGAAAAATACGAACCGATACTCTCCTTATCGCCAGGGTAACGAAATGCAAAGGGTTAAATAATTCATATAATTCAGAGAAAGGGAGATAAGTCTGACGGTTAATAAAAAATTTAGTTTATTAAAACTGCAGACGTTTCACGGTTCGTAACACGGTTTCAGGCCCCGCTTTTGATACGATATTAATTATAAAGGGAGACTTTCATCTTTCTCTCTAGTATTTTCAGTTCTTGCTTTTACACAAGGCGCACACACACCCTTATGCGTATCTTTCTTCACGTATTTATACGTACACGCTACAGTTGTAAGTAAAATATATATACTATATACTATATCTACAGTATATAAACAGTCGTAGCGTGGGCGGGAGACGTTCTTTAAACATTGAATCACTGTTCCCTAGCACTTTGCTTTTGATTAGCAATTCCGAGATACGATAAAACGCAGCACCTTCCCAAATGACTAATTGACATTTGCAATATTAACCGTAACATTGTGTGAGTATGCGTGATATTAAAATGAAAACGAAAAAAGGAACCGGACTATTTTCATGAATATTCATTAAATTTAAATTGAAAATGTATTTTAGTGTTAAATTCGTAGATTCCTCTATTCTATAGTTTCATTATGGATAAAACCTCACCAGTGGTATTCATTAAATCTTTTGTACTGTTTCCCATGGTTCTCGGAAGGTCCCATACCTCGCTGTGCCATCTCGATAGCGTCAGATGCGAGGGTAATTTCTTACATGTTTTATTAACCAATGCCGTATCTTCGGGGCAACATTTTCTCAGGCAGGCATTATCCCGACAAAATTCAACACCCCGACATGCTCTGACCACAAGGAGTCCGGGCGCACTGCCCACATCGAGACAGACGCCTTCTTCTGTCGTAAGAAGGTCCACTACGTCGTAAGAACTCGACGCCGACACCTGCCAATGTAGAAATACATGCTTGACGTATTTTCCAACGTTTTTTCTCTCGCTTCCTAAACTATCCTAGACACACATCGGGCCGTATCTTCACCACCTTGAACCTGATGAAAAAACTTTTCGAACAAAACTTCCGCGTATGAATATGACCGAGATTTTATCTCCTGTAAACTTTTTCTCTATCTTAACCAGGGACGGATCTAAACGGCCTTATTTCATCTCAGCGAACACTTCGCGGTTATAAACTCGCGTATATCTCCCGAGTTTTAATCGCGACGAAAAAATTTATCGAACAAAATTAATAGGTAAGAATATAACCGAGATTTTATGTCATATGAATTTTATTGTCAGCCCAAGGGTTCGCTTATTAAACCGCCGATTTTTATCCTTTTAGAAATTTTTCTCCCCGTTGAGATGATCATTAGGGTCTAATACCGTGTTGCAATCATAAAAGCTATAAAAAAATAAAATAAAAAAAAAAAAAAAGGGAAGAAAACGAAACTTTGTGAATAGCGAGAACTTGACGTAGGCAGTAGCCTGACGCGGATTTGTATACACAATTAATTTGAAATAAAAATAAAGCCACGAGGTTTACTAGGCACAGATTTTTTCACGCTCGACAGACTGCCTATGATAAACTGGTCTTAAAATTCTATCCGACCGCAAACGGTTCCTTACGGAATTTAGGATTTTTCTATCAACTTTAAAAACTCCTTCTTCTCCTACGTCTGCTCGTAGCGACCCGGCTATTCATTCCGGATACGCCATTGGCCTCGGATAAGTTATGAATTAATAATCTAACGGATTCAATTAGAAGCGCGAAACACGATTTAGCATAACAAGTTGGTTACGTAACTTGCGTACCTAAGTACCTAGGAAGTCTCTACGGATACGACTGCTCCGTTGAATACCGATAGCTAATGTATTCGCCGTTTAAGAGTAACTGAGTTGCGAAGAGAGGGAAAAAGTGGCCAAATTTTTGGCCTAAATAATACGAAGAAAGAAAGAAAGAAAGAAAAAGAAAAAAAAAAGATCAAATAAAAGGTTGGAATACAGTAATTTATCAAGATAGTAATGAGGAGAGAAAAAAATCACCTGAAATTTACCACCGACTATAGTAACGTCGGTGGCGTTTACTTCGTAATCGAGAATGGCATGTTGACATTTCGGGGGTCCCCTTATCGCGTGAATAAAATCCGAAGAACCGATATTCCTGACTAGAGATGCGGTGGTAATATCGTCTTGTGTATAACGAGGCGGTAGACAAGCCCGATTTTTGATATTAAAAATTTCACCCTTGGCGCAGCATCTCCTTATATTAAGAAGCGTGGGTGTATCCGATGTTTTTTCCACTTGGTTATTTGATTTACCGCAATAAATGACCGCGGTGTAATTATCCTCGCGGTTTTTACTAAAGTCGAAAAACAAATCGGCGCAATAATCGCCGTGTATGATAAAATCTTTGGTATTTAAATCATTAAATGGAATGGCACTGGGGTTACCCCCGTTTTGACACACCGGAAGCCCCCAGTGACTTCTGAATTTTCTATTAAAAAATTCCACCGAATTATCGGTCGAATATTTACACGTATAGACTTCGTCTTTTAATGTCAAAACGCTCCCGGGTGGACAACATTTTTTAACGTTACCTGCTCCGGACTCGGCGCATAATACTATTCCGGTTTTTTCGATTAAAAATATCACCGAAATAACTACGCTCGTATATACTAGTTTCAAGTTTTTTCTCCGGCTCTGAGATGCCATCTGTGATAACGATAACGATAACGATAACGATAACGAGATCTTCAGTTTATCAGAAAGAAATTAAGAATTCTTTTTTTATTTATTTATCACTCATTCGTCACACGTAATCATCAAACTATATGCATTACGATTATCTTCTTTCTCTCCAGTAATCAGGTCAGTCGTTTTAATCATCGTAATATTTTTTCCACCCATTTCTTTAACGACTTTATCAAAAATTTGTTATGTTTTTTTTTTTTTTTTTTTTTTTTTTTTGCGTTAAAAAACGCTGTGCGTCAGTGGTCGGGCTAGGCTATCTCTAACTCATAGAATTTAATTAATTAGGTAATTAAATCGAGCGGAGGATAAGATCAAAGATTTTATGAACCGTCTAGAGTAACAGGATGCTGATAATACGATATTGTAACATACTATTTAATTATTTAATTATTACGCGTTGTAGGATGCTGGTTTTCTCGATTTTCATATTATTTCGTTTTTTTTTTTCTTTTCACGCGTCAGTTGATAAAAAAGTAAGAATGTGATCAGATCAGGTTCGATCAATAATGAATAAAAAATGTTGCATTATTTTTCTCTGCGTCGCACTCTGGCACAGTTCGAATTTTTCTCATTTATTCGACGTAGTACTTCGATAATCACGAAGAACGATTATTACACGACGACACATCATCGGAAATTTTAAAATTCTCTCGCATGATATCAAACAGCCGAAAATCCTTCCCCCATGCGATCTACTATCAGCTTCACTGCAGCCAGATGGAACTGGACCGGTTAATAAACGCTCCAGGTCTTGATCAGCGATCAGACTTTATTCAACTAACCGGCTAGCCAGGCCGTTATACTACACTCCCGTTTCCCCTAGTCAGGTCTGTCTCTCTATATGTGATCTCAACACACACATGACACACCCACGCTCTAACAAAAGTACGGGTGTTACATGGACCGGCGGTTGTAGTTGTATATGCATGTATATATCTCTGTTAACCGTACGTCGCGTCGTCTGGCATAAGTAGCCTTCTCGACCTTCCTTTCTATCTCTTTCTCTTTCCCCCCCATCAAGAAATTTCCGGAAATTAATATTCTCGATTCACACGTGTGTTAATGTGTGCGTAAGTCTTTTATACGATCTTTTTTTACACATAGTAGTCACTGTTCGAAGATCGATCGAATGAGAGGAATTTTTACGGACTGCAGATTTTTCCACGGTTCTTCAGACCACAATAAAAGGCCCCGGATTTTTGGGCCCATGACAAAGGAAGGGGATCCTGCTTCAGGCGCAGGCGCATAGTCCGAACTCTCACTGCGAAAAACACGTGTCTGCCACAGGTCGTGGGTACCAGGAAATTGATTGAAAATGAAGAAGAACTGACCTCTTAATTATACCGTTGCGTAAAGTGGAGAGAACGATGATTCCCGAATTGTTTTTTATTTTTTTTTTTTCTGGGATATGAACCCCCGGCTTCTCTCTTTCTCCGCGCATCAGGGTGCTAAAGATTTATATTACTGAGTATAAAGGCGCGAATTTGAGTTATTTAGAATCTCTCACTTTGCGTTTTATATGTGCGAGCTGAGCACTCCCATTCAAGCTGTTGTTAATTCTCGGACAAATAAACGGACGAAAATTTTATTATACGTTTAGCGATTAGTGGGAATCGGAGAATACCTAGTATGCTGTATAATAATTGATACGGAATCGATTGATGCTTCATCCTTGGCTCGGAGAGGTATGAGACCGGGGATTCCGTGTTGGAATTAATTGTTCCATGGATATTCGAGTTAAGTCGGGTGTAGTTACGTCATTAGGTATTTAGATAACGTATACAGAGAATAATTAATCGTGTAAACTATGACTAATGGTCTACTGCAGCATCACTTATATATTTTCTAGAACGATTTCTGAACATGTCTTATTTATTCGCTTGTATATTTTACACTCGCAATTTTTATCATCAAAATTTCAACTCGACTGTAAGAGAGAAAAGAAAAGAAAAGAAAAAAAAGAAAAAAGCTTTCTCACTATTTACTCAAAATTTATAATATATTATATTTTACTGCCAAATCGTGACTGAGGGTCATTCTCACGCGTGCAGATTCAAGAATTCGATTAATTAACAGCCCATAAACCGTCGCGGTGGCGCTCCTACAGGTTGTCGTCACGACAAGACCTAATTAAACGTTTCGAACCACTAATTGGTAATCAGCAGGATAATTGCCATTAAATTCGAGTGGTTCGGAGGGTTTTCTTTTCAATTATATTGCCGCTGCTTTTTTCATGCCTTTTATCATCCGTAACACATAATATATAATATACGGCACGCGATTAGTTAGAAAATTGATACACCAGGGATTCAAATAACGCGATCGCGTCATTCCGGCTAATCGCTGATCGTAAAATTTTGTTTTTACAAAAAAATTATTAATTCTCATCAATTCAGACATTCGAGAGATGGATGGGTATTAGATAGACGTTTACACAGTCCAGATTTTATCGAACGAACTCGTCAACCTTAAATTTCAAATATTTTCAGATTAAATTTGATTAAATTTTTTTTCTTTTTTCTCCTTTCAAGGTGAAGCTGTTCACTTATCATTACAGAATTTTTTTTTTTACAACTTTTTCGACAGAAATCAGCTCGCTTTCACACATATATGTACAGAAACCGACTTGGGGCGAGATCAGTCTGATAGATATACGTAAAACTGTAAACCTTCGTGCAGGTCTGTACATACGCGATGTATGCCTACCTACTATATGAGATCTATTATTAGCCGTAGGGAATTGGTATTCTCTGAGGTTTGTTTACCCGTTGAGAACAGTAATTCTTCCGAAACTCATTTAGCGATTTTCGCAAGCCGATTATTTATTCCTATATGATACGAAATTTCGTTGTGTAATATGTATTTTTTTTATTTTATTTTTTTATATTTTTTTTTTATTTTCTCGCGGTGTACGAAGATCTGTTTGATTTATGATGAGAATCGAAAATGTTGTTTTCGTCTCAAAAATCTATTCGATTTTATAAATTTGGTAATAGGATCTGATCAGGGATTCGGCTTAGCGGTATATGAGCTTCCAATTAGTGTTTTACAGATTTAGGTATGACCGCGATTCCGTAGAAAATTTAAAACTAGTATGAAACACGCTACTAGGTATACCCGGGGGATGTAGAAAGTCGCTTTGAGAGGGTAGGTTAATTAATATCCTACCCATCACCTGGGGGCGCGGTTTTCTCACTCTATAGCCAGGTACACACTACCTATGCTCTACGTAAGTATAGGTTGAATATTCCTCTACCTACTCGGAGGTAACCCATTTCCGGATTAAATTTCTATATCATACATACTTATCCGAAAACCAATTATACACGGCGTATAACCGAGTTGAGGTAAATTAGTATCGCATTTTAAGGCAAACACATATATATATGTGTGTTAGGGGAATCATCAAATTTACTCACGTCACGACACGACGACTAAAACCGCGCCATGCATATGGTGTCTGTTATATAGTATGTATAGTCACGCAGTAACATGAACGACAATATTTAACCTTAAACAAACCCGGGTGATTAATTACGCGACCCGGACGTATCAACATAACGTGACTCTTCGCAGTCTTGGCAGGGTCTCAAATTTTCATCGATGAGACTGTCGAGTGGCATCGTGACCCCGGATTAAGCTTAAAAAACGAAGGGGTTGAAAAATAATAAAATAGATAAAAAAAATGAAAAAACTTCCAAGTTACTTTTTTTTTTTTTTTTTTGCGAAACCTTTGAATAAAAAAGCGATTAGATTGGAAAAGGAATTCAATCGGAACGCGTAGGAAATTTTTTTTACTTTACATTTAGTTTTTTACATTACAGGGGCATGGTGGGGGTACCTAAGCGACAATGCCGGAGGTTCTACTGTTATTCTTTATTAAATTATCGTATTTTCTCGTTGAAAAGTGGGAGGATCCAAATTATTCTCTAATTGCTATATAAAATTTCAGTTATTATCATAATTTCGAACGTGTCTGGATTATTTCGGCAATATATTATACATAGGTATAGGCATATACGTACAGCTCTATTATAGTGTATCGTAAGCTAATTTAACGCGTGCCATAATGCCCAGTGTCCACGTATACCTATATATAGACATATGTATGTAGTATATATAGATAGGTATTGTTTAATGTTTACGTATACCGCATACTGCAGACGAAAATCTATACGTATATGCATGTATAGATATACACGTACGAATGGGTTACACACGTTGACCTACATCTACACGAACAGTAATCTCGGCTGCTAAACAAAACGAGTAAATATTAATTTCAAAAAATTTTACGATCATATATTTTTTCGATATGGGTTATACCATATGTGCGCGTAAACGCACTTCTGTCGAAAATGACAACGGGGGGAAATGCTTCACGTTCATTAATTTTTCTTCAATATTTGAAATTTTGTTATTTATTTATTTTTTTTTTCCTCTTCTTCTTTTTATTTATTTAATTATTATTTTACACCGTTATTAAATAGCGGTATAATTGAGTTCCGAAATTTCAATCACACCTGTGATAATTACGAATAAACATCAATTTTCTATTATGATGATAAAATTTTTACATTTCTATACGTAAAATTATTTTTCTTCTTTAAATCGCGCGATGGTATTACAAATATGATTATTGCAACTAGTAATACCTATACTGCAAACAGAACCCTGAGCTAGTTCTCGACCTATATTTTATAAACTTCAAAGAATTAATAGAAATCCCGAATATAAATATATCAGTAATAAAATGTCGGAACTTTTTTATAAATGTATAAAGTATTTGATTAACTATAAATAGCTAAGTAATATCTATATCGACTATTGGCCATTGTCCAGATCAATTCGGAATCCACTTCTTTGTGTATTTATCCGAATATTAAGACCAACGTGTAAGTCTAGACTGCATAGTTTTATCTACGAACTCATCTCGATTCTGCGTTGTATATTCATGAAAAATGAAATTTCGACAATCATCTCGTCAGATATCGATACAACACAAAAGAAAAAGAAACAAGAAAAAATAAATCGCGGTTTTAATTTTCATACCGAAAGTATTATTTATTCCCATTCGATTTTTTTTTTGTTTCATTTCGTCTCTTTATATTTTCTTTTTTTTTTTTTCCAACCATTTACGTTTATGGAAATTTTCTTACTCCGGTAATTTTAGAGATACGTTTTAGCATACCTGTACCTGAGCTACGGAGATATTTTCTCCTGGTATGATCGCGATCATTAAGAATCGCGAGCGAGATTATTCGAAAAGCTTGTACAGTACGAACAGCTATTTCGAAAATTTATTACAACTCAACCGCGGATTGTACAGTCTTGCTTTTTTCATTTTATTTCTATATACACACCAAGAAGAGGATGTATATATAAACTGTTGAATAATGCGAATAATAACTGAAATTTTTACCCCTCATTTATATATATATAGGTATCATTTTTACCCCTCATTTGTATGTATAATGTATACATACATATATACACAGAGGAGCAGCTGTATAGTATAGGTGGAATAAAATAACCCGAGCGATTTATAAACTTAAGCGGATAATAAATATTCAGATTTCTAATACATTATACAACCCTTTTAATTTTTTTATTTATATTTTTGTTTATTTATACATTTTGTTAATTTGTTGTTTTTTTTTTTTTTTTTTTTTTCTACATAAGTCTTTCGACTTTTCATAAATTAAAAAGGCACATAAATCGTATCTTTCGAAATCGTGTAGGTCTACATTCGTACTTTAGAGATATTGGTATAGATACCTAATTCGTTTAAAGAAGTAAAATCTCTCATCGATGAAATGAATAGAAAAATTCCGCGATACAGTATTTGGAGAAAAAGAAAGAAAGAAAAATAAAATTAAATTTCAACTTGTGGCGCAATCAGTTCTTTCAAATTCATCCCACTTTAATTATTGCTTCCATTTAAATCTCAATATTCTTATAAATAGGAGAGAAAAGAAAAAAGTGAAAAAACCGGGAAACCATTGCGTCGTATACTACTAAGATATCTAAAAACAAACTTGAGGGAATTTATGGTAACAGGTATAACCATCCTGTTTATTTATTATGTTTTTTTCATTTTTTTCTATATCTCTCTCTCTCTGTCTCTCTTTTTTTTTCTTCTCCCTCTTTTGAACTGGGCGCGTTAAGTTCGATATAGAATCCAAAGAAATGACTAAAATCAGGAAAAATAGACCAACTTTCGTTATGTCCTAGTATCCTGCAATATTTACTACTGACGGTAATATTTTCGAAAATTAAAATGTTAATTCTAGGCTTGGTCAGATGTCGCCAGCATCCATACCGACGCGTTTGAAAATTTCTGGGAAATTCGTACGGTTTCGAAAAGCGTATTTCTCGATTCCTCGTCAATCGCTGATAGTGATTATAAACCGTTAGAAAATATTGTCTATCGGGTATAGGAATCATCCGAAACTTTTTTTTCTCGAATAAATACGAGGTAATGAATTCCAGCAAACTACGTGATATTTTTATAAAATTATATTAATACGTCGTTACGAAGCAAGGCAGGAAATAAATGGCTCCAATGGCGGCGGTCTGCAAAAGCTAGAGAGATCGATAGTTTTCTAAAGAATGAAGTCTGTCCTATATAATTCTAAACGCCGCGTACTTCGGGTCTCGCCCCGTAGTGGGAATATCTACCTATAATCACAATGCCACTTTGATACAAGTGATGATAGCATAAATTCAATTCAAATATAAAACATTAAAAAAGGGCGGAGGGCTATACCGCGTGTTTTGATAATCTGTAATTAAAAAAAAATAAAAAAAAAAACTCGTATTACATCTGCGTACATATAAAAATGCGGCCAGAAAAACCGTCTGCAAATTTGATGAGACACAGTGCTGTCACTACTGTCAGTTTAATTATAAAATCGCGTTATCCACGATAGAATAAAGCGTTTTAACTTATTAGGTATAAAATTAGAAAGCTAATTAAACGCCGACGTTATTATCAGTGTATAATATTCTCTTTAAACCGTATTATGAGCGTACGTAATTTCACCCAACTCCTCATACCCGCATCATTCATCCTCATAACTTTCTCGGACTTTTAAAAACCTGAAATAATAATAAGGAGGTAATACGGCGAAGAAAGAGTAGAGGTAACAGCATATCACCGCGGTTTTAAGATGTCAGGAATGTTTGGGTGCCCTAGAGAAGCTGTTCGAGTCAAAGTAAAGGTACGAAAATTTCTACGTACGTCTATAATTGTTTTTTTTAATAATAACAATGTGGCTCATTATATTTTTCTCATACTATATACTATATATCGTGAAAATAATTATTCCCAGAAATGCGAAGCTCGACATCAACCAGAATACAGAAAGTTCAGTGTAGACCCTCAGATAACTTCTATAGAAGTATTGCAGAGCATATTGATAAAGGCGTTCGATATTAAAGGGTAATGATACAAATGCAGCTCAGGAAAATTTGATGACATAAAATAACTCAGAAATATATTATAAAAAAAAACCTTTATTTTACAGAGAATTTACCGTCTCCTACAGAGCCATAGACGACTATGGTTCTGAAACTTATTTATTCTTGTTATCAGATTGGGATTTGGACGCAGCGTTCATAAGGTGATAAAAGAAAAACAAACGTCTACAAACCAGCTGACTAAACCATAAAATTATCGATGTTACAGCGCCTCAGAGCCTTATCTATATCTACAAGTGAATTTAAAACCTTTTGGTGAAACTGGAGACTGTGAATGTGACTGGGAACAAAATGCTCAAGAAGTAAACACGCGGAATGATACAGCTGGCTTTCCTTACCGCACGCCAAAATTACCCGGTCTTATAATGAACAAGGCATGAAAGGCTCCCCTATCTTTAATCATCTACATCTAATCGGAGCTAATTGTTTCACAAAACTATTCTTTCAGATGGAAAGAACACTGAACATGGTGCAAAGAGCGCTGGGTAATTTGGGCGACGATTCTCACCATGCTATACAACCGCCTAGACCGCCTCTAACCGACGCTGAATTCAGACGGTTTTTAGACCCCATAGGACAAGTGACAAGATCCAAGGAGCTAAGAGCGGTCATTTATTTTGGCGGTATAGAACCGAGTCTTAGAAAAGTCGTATGGAAACACATACTGAATGTGTACCCCGACGGAATGTCTGGCAGAGAGAGAATGGACTATATGAAAAGAAAGGCTCAGGAATATCAGAACTTGAGGGAACGGTGGCGAGCCCTGGTACAAAAAGGTCTGAATGTCGGCGACCTCGGGTACGTCACCGGTATGGTCAGGAAAGATGTGCTAAGGACGGACAGACACCATAAATTTTACGGAGGGTCCGACGACAACCAAAATACAGCTAGCTTATTCAATATCCTAACTACTTATGCTCTGAATCATCCTAGCGTTAGCTACTGCCAAGGCATGAGTGACCTCGCTTCACCTATACTAGTAACTATGAGGGACGAGGCTCAAGCCTACATATGTTTGTGTGCATTGATGCGGAGATTAAAGGACAATTTTATGCTCGATGGGATAGCAATGACCACAAAATTCGCACACTTGGCTGAAGGTGCTGTTAAAAATAGTTTAATTCAGGATCTGATCTTCGGTTCAAGATTTTTTTAATGAACTTTTAATTCACAGGCCTCCAGCATTACGATCCAGACTTTTACGCCTATTTGAAATTGCACCAGGCAGATGATCTGCTGTTCTGTTACCGCTGGTTGCTTCTGGAAATGAAACGAGAGTTTGCACTTGACGACGCGCTTAGAATGCTGGAAGTTCTTTGGGCTGCTTTACCCGCCTCTCCTCCTAACGGAGAACTTTTTTTAGCGGAAGTTTCATTCCCCCCTGCATCTCCCCCACCGAGTCCGAATGTTAAACAAATCAGGGAAAATGCATACACCAAAGTATGCGCTATCAGGAGACAAAGCTCTTCCGCAAGCATCGCTAGCGGCAAAAGAAGAAATCTTAGCGCGGATGAACCGCCGTTGGAAACTACTAGCGAAAACGGAGAGTCTAAGAGGTGAATTCTAAAATCTGGGGGAAAATTATTTCAATTTATTTATTACTTTTTATTTTTTACAGATCTGTATCCCCTTACGAAGCATTTTCAGAGCCTGAAAACGACTTGACGACTGTTAAGAACAGGAAGAATATGGCCGGGGAAAAATACATGAGCATGGATTGTCTGGCTAATAAAACAAAGCGAGGTAATCTGCTGGAACTCAAGGATAGACTGTCATTAGTCAACAAGGATAAGATTGAGCAAGGGGAAAGTGAGAAGAAGTGCGCAAGGGTCGTTAAAAACCTGAACGAATTTTTGAACTTCACAACCTTGAACAAGAGCAAAGTTACGCCTAGCGATGATAGGGAGTTGAGGAGAGTTTCAAGCGAAAGCGGAGTCGTCAGGGTTGTTAGAGACGAAACTAGCTCCCCTGATGATTCGACGGACTTCTTTCCCATGACTACTTCAATGACCAGAGAATTGAGGCTCGAACTAGAGTCCCTGGATCGACAAGTATTCGGACCTTCTCCTCCCAGCGAACAACAATGCGACTGCGTTCTTTCCAAGAGAGAAAGTGAGATCGTTGAAAGCGAGACTGAAACAGAGGTCGCTAGGTGCAGCCCGGCGGCAGACGTGTTTGTGTGGGAAAATCCGCTCCACACTTTGCAACAACGACACCATCCTACTACTCCTGACGAACAAGCGGATCTGGAATACGACGGAGAAATTCTAGAGGACCAAAACGGAGTAAAATCTGTTACGCCGATCAGACTTTTGAAAAGAACGACTAGGTAACTGTTTTGAGATCTTTTAGGCCCAAATCAAATTCGAAAAAGACTTGGTATTCATGTATTTGTGATTATTTAGATCCGAGTCAGCCTCTGACAGTGAGGGAACGGACAGCTGGAGGCAAAATGACAATACAACGGCTTTAGAAGTCGTGCCAGCTCCGATTCAAGAGCATTGCGAGGAAGCTACGGAATTGACAAATCTCATACCGGCAGGAACTAGCGAAGATCAATTGGGCAGCAGCTCTTTACCTCCGCCTAGTGAATTCGGTGGTGGAAATCCGTTCCTTATGTTTTTGTGTATAACTCTGTTGCTCCAACACCGTGACTTTGTGATGCGTAATCAAATGGATTACAACGAAATGGCTATGCATTTTGACAAAATGGTCAGAAGGCACAATGTTGCTAGAGTATTGAATCAGGCTAGACAATTGTTTGCCGGATATTTGAGGAGACATTCCGCTACTGGGAGGCAAGACTTCGTCAATGTTTAGAGAGAGATTTTGATAATCGAATTTTCAAACTTGAATTATCGCTATAAAAGAATCATGATCACGTAATCATTAAATGTTCCTACGCACGTACTTAATTTGAACTTTACTTTTTCGGTAATTTATCATCATATTACTTCATTTAATCAACGAGGCAATTTTTCATTCTCATTATTTTTTAGATCGTTGCAATCTTCCCAATTATAAAGTACCTCATACTATAGTTGTATTTATATTTCTCACAAATTGAAATAGAGAAGAAAATCTATCAAAAACTCTAAGAAAAGAATTCTAGCATGATCCCTTTAACGTGAAAATAATGAATACCTAATACGATAGCGTTAACTTTAAAATATGTATTTATGCCAATTACCTAATTATCATCATTACTATAATAAGAAGTGACATCAATTTTCAATAATAAATACATCTCGCTACCAGCTTCAAGACTAGAGTCAAATTTTCACATTAATTAAGTTTGTAAAATATTTATTAATAGGGATATAAACGCGCCGTCTAATTTTCATCATCATCATCATCTTCGAAGAAAAGAAATGTGCTTATGCAGAAAAAAAAAAAAAAAAAAAAGACAATAAAGTGCATACAATTTTACTCTCCAATAATACGATGAATATAATGTACATAATTATTATGTATACGTTTTAAACTTGTTTTATCCGCTATAAAATAATAAAATCTAATAAAAAGAAAAGATTGAAATCCATAAAATAACAAGATTACAAGTTAAATATCTGTAATAATTATTCAGTCCGTTTATTTTTCAAATCCCTTCTCAATTTCTCATAAAACCTAATCTTTTATATTACTATTGTGATTATCACTAACATAAATACGGTTACTCGAAGTTTTTCCATAAAAATTACATTTTTCCACTTTCTTTCAACAACTGGGCTCTTCATTTCTTTCTGCCTCCTCCACCAGCCAATATCGTTAGAATTCTAATGAAGATATTTATCGTATCCAAGTAGATCGATATGGCACTGAAAAAACGAAAGTTAATTGAAATTAGTTTTCCTTTTTATACCTAAAACAGAAAAATAACAAACTAAATCACACAAAACTCCTCTACTTACTTGTTTATCGGATCATACGGTCTAACATAAGGGCCTGGTCCCACTGGGTGATTCTCAGCTCTGTTGATAATTCTCTGTGTATCGTAAAGCAAAAAACCAGAGAAAAGAATCAACCCTCCGTAGAGCGCCATCGAATGCAATCCAGCACCCAGGACTGTCGTAGGAGGTAAAAACATGGATCCTAAAGAGCTAACGAAAACGACTCCTAAACCAATGGCCAAGGGTCCTCCTATGTTGAGGAATTTGTCGCTAGGCGCGCATACCGCGACCGCAGAAAGACCGCCGACTACTCCAGCTGTGTACAAAGCTGCTCTGGCGATTAGAGGACCTCCGAGAAGACACATGGGGGCTAGAACTGCTCCTAATACCCCTGTGTGAACAGCCCAGGCTATTTGTTTAGCCCCTAATCCTTCGCTGTAAGGAATGCTCTGCGCCACCATGCCTGAACCGATCATTGCAACCATTGAGGCTCCCAAGGCTAGCCAACCTTGTTTCATTACCAGATTCATTATTGCCGGTGATCTTAGACACATAACTGCCGTCGTCGCTGTTATTACGATCGAGCCACCAAAGTACATGTAAGTGGAACGGATTCGCTGTTTCACATGTTCTGGCCAGAATCTGAGACATTTTATAAGATATACATATGATGGAGGTGTGAAACGCAAGGAAGTAGAAGACAAGTTACAGAGTTACTCAAAATTCATTAACTGCCAGATAGATTTTCACAGATTTTGCATCAGTTTATGTGATATTTCAAAGCATTTAGGCAAGCTTCTCAACTTATTGAGATATTTTTCGAATTGTCTGAAAATTTGATCATTTCTTGTACAATTCGATTAAAATATTATTAAATACGATAGAGATTATCTATTCGATTGTGAATATACACAGAGAAAAAGTTTTTGGATCATATTCTGAACTCTAGAAGTATCGCTTGATGAATGGTCTATCTTTTAATGAATTTTGATAAAAATTTAACAAATTCTCAAAACTATCTATCATTTTAGAACAAAGTTGTACATTTTCTCAACAGAGAATAACTACGAATCCTTAAATCAGGTTTTGAACTTGTTAAACCCTACGATAGGGTTAAAAATTGCTAATAATAGACAAGATTTGAGATATAAAATAGTTCAAACGCTGTGAATCCCCTGAAAATCAATGCTTACGCAGCATGTTCGATGGCTCCAGTAGCTTTGGAAAGTCCTAATCCGTAATAACATAATCCACCAATAGCCAGAGCGGAGAATCCAGCAAGAGCGCCTTTTCCTGCGCTATAAGCTGCAAGAAAATGATGAAAAATGTTCTAATAATTCGAACGGAAGTCTTTGATGAATGAACTTTGCTCTTTAGGGTGTTAAAAATAAATCAAGAATAATAAAATGAGAAAATTAAAGTCTGAAAATTACCGCCTTCACCCGCAGGCGCCATGGCTTGTTCTACGGCAGTCATTCTCCGTCGAGCAGTGCGAGCGAAACTGCTACGTCCATCGCTGGCAAAAAGTCGAATAGTTTGGACCTTTGGTACGAATGATTTTGATACTATTGGCGTTTTTATTAGGCTGTGAACATTGGGGGCGAGCGTAGCCCGACAAACTCTTGCGAGCATCATTTTGCTGAAATTTTTTTAGCTTTCTGAAAAAAGTAATTATCTTGATGAATATTTTTGCTAGTAGAAAAAAAAAAAAAAAAATTTGGGGTTATTAGGAAAAAAAAAAAGTTAAATTCAAAAATCGAGACCTCAAATCATGATTGTGGGAACTAATTAAGCTGTTTAAAACTGCGAATAATATGAGAAAAAATGAGCGAAAATAAAAAATTCTAAATATCTATGAGAAGAGAATCCCGAGTATTTTATTTTCTAATCGCGAACCTAACCCTGGCTGAATCGCTGTGTAATAAAATGATGATAGAGACCTTTGAGATGATGAAATCTTGACGAATACTGCGATTCAATTTTGCAAATGTCGATCAGGATTTGAGTATTTTTAAAAAAACAATATTCGTTATATGCAGTTAGTACTCACATGACGCAATAACAATTTTATTGTTTTCTCTTTTCGTTACGAACAGATCGAACTGAACTCCGCAGCAGCTAAACAACTTCTGTCTTCTGCGTGCTTCTGCGCTCCGACACTTATTACGCGAGCGAATGATGCAGTGGCGTCGAATAAAACGACTCGAAAATTCTAGATCACATTGACCTCGTCGTTTAAATGATAAATAAAATATAAGACGGATAATACACGAAGCGTCGATTAACTTCGTGTTGAGTAAATTTCTTTTTATTTCTCATCATACTATTTACGTAATAATTTTATTATTTACCGTATATCGATGGACCAAAATTCAAACGTTTCACAGATTGTACAGATAGGCAACATGCCGTACGTAGACGTATGAAAAATTGCTCCGATTCGCGGCGTGGTAAAATTTATCAATAAAATATACGTTAAGTTTACGGAAACTCACGAAAACCGACGAAAAAAAAATACGTTTAAATACAGAAGGAAAAATAAATACGAAAGATTAATAAACATGGATATAACAATCTAGCTCAGAACTCACCGTTCGTTGTACTACTTGAAAACAGCTACATAGAAGATTTGCAACAGCTTCTGGAACCAAGTAGCCTCTTGGAGGGAAGACACACACGATATTCCTGAAAATGCACACACAATATTCCTGAGAATGCACACACTATCGGTGTTATACCGCAGCACTAGAGAAAAAAAAATACACACACTATATTCCTGAGAATGCACACACTATATTCCTGAGAATGCACACACTATCGGTGTTATACCGCAGCACTAGAGAAAAAAAAATACACACACTATATTCCTGAGAATGCACACACATCGGTGTTATACCGCAGCACTAGAGAAAAAAAAATACACACACTACATTCCTGAGAATGCACACACTATATTCCTGAGAATGCACACACTATATTCCTGAGAATGCACACACGATATTCCTGAATATCCACACACAATATTATACGCGTATAGAACACCGGTCAGATTTACGACACTAAGGATACGGTAAAAATAACGAGTCAACTACGCGATTAATAACGACATTAAATTACTAGCCCGTCCTATATTTCCACGTATATTATACTTCCCTACAATTTTTTCACGGTAAAATAAACTAATATTGTAAAATAGTTGCGACAACGGTTTTTCATAAGTAAAGAATATGGCTGCCGCGATCGTCAATTGCTCTGACGGGCTAAACTTTATCGAACTATTCGACCCGCGATTTTACCACAAAATTCACTGATTTTTCACCCGTAGACTATTCCCGAACGTTATGAACTAATTAGGGACGATAGACGAAGGCTAATTACGAATTAGAGACTGAATATAAGTCGTTTTATATGATTTAAAGTATAACCGAACCTCAGCACTTGTTGCACCAACTCACGACTAAAAGATTTGAAAAACATTCGACTACGTTAAGGACGGCTGGCGGGAAAGCGACGTAAAGCGATAGTCACTTGTTTAGCGCGTCGATAATCGATCGACACAATGCGCGCGTCATTTGAAACGCTCGACCATGAATAATTATTTTGATTTTACAATGTTATGAATAAATGTTAACGAATTATGTAGCTTGGGTACGGAATAATGCAACGATAATTGAGATGTGCAATAATAGATTCAAAGTTCAATATTTAATTGACGATAAATAATTAGCGATATGATAAACGCGATAAGATTTGAATTTAAGAATTTGAATCTCGATTGTACTCGTAGGAGACGATTGTTTAATTATTCCTAAAAATGGTATAAGTAAATCTTGAGGGAAATTTTAAATGATGAATAATAATCTTCGTCAAACGAAATATTTATGTAAAATTCTGTTAATTGGTTTATCGAAGTAAATAGGCAAATGAGATGAAGCCAATGATTTAAATTATAGTATCAGCAACTTAGAAACACAGACTTTATTTAGGGTTTGATAAACAAGATGGGTAGTTTAGATATGATAATTTCACACTGAATCCTCACTCTTTTATATACACATCCTAAAAATATGATATAGTATATACCGTACTGCAATGGTACGAATAGTCGTTTGTATTTATTGATTTATTTATTTATTTATATATATTAAATTAAATAATTGATTAGCGTACGTGACGCACGAGAATATTTATTAGAGATGGGTATTTAAATACGATAAATTAAATAAAGAAAGCTATACAATAAGAATATAACAATTGAACAAACAAAGCTATGCCGGAAGATTTTGGAATGTATCCAAAATAAGCATCATATGCAGTTCTACGAAACGCTAATATCGCCCCATACTTATTTTCCTTTAATAAACAAAATTATCGTGTCTTCAGTATCCATTAACACAGTGAAATTATTTCAAAGATTACAATTTTCGAACTCACTGCCACAAATAGAAATCATATAACCATGGAAAAACATTGTAGGCGATTTAAAGTTTGACTTTACCTAATCGAATTTAAAAATCAAATATAATCAAAGAACAAAGACACAACTTCATTTTTGTATACCTATTATATAAAAATCAGAACTATACACATACATATACCAGTAGCCATATTATTTAATCAAAATAAATGTGGTTTTAACTATTTTTCACGCCAAAGCGATCTCGATAATTGTCGAAGATGCGTATATGTATGTAGATTGTTTTGTCGTAATCCTGGTTCAACCTTTCTTTGCCATAGCTATTCCCAATCCCAAAATACTCGCAAGTCCAATAATCACACCGCCAGCTACTGCTATGCCAACTAGTCCCTCTGTTAAAAAGAAGATAGTAATTATTATTATATTCGACGATATGTTACACATAAGAAATTATCACCCCCAGTAATTATACCTTTTTCCATTTTCTTCTTTATCGTCGTTTCTAAGTGTTGGACTTGCTGGTTTCCTGGCTCAATTTGAAGGAATGCTCTGACGTAAGACAATGCCTTGGTATACTCCTGAATAACAAGAACGAATAGAGTATAATTAAACCTCTGAACTGTATTTGTTTGTTTTCTTCCCTCCTTAACAAGTGTGTTACCAAGATCACCGGAATAATTTATATTGAAGAAAAGGGAGTCTGGATTCTTTCCAGATTATAATAGAGCCAAAATTCTCTTAAATAACAATTTCCCAATAGTTGGCGAGGCCGTTTCAGCCAGAATAATAACAATATTTAATATGAATTTCATTTTTACTTTTATTCTAGCATTTCCAATCGCTAAATAATATAGACAGTCACGTCTCCCAGTCTCTCCATCTTTGTTGAATAAATCCTCAAGCAGGATTATCCCTTTTCTTATATCAGCCGAGTACTTGCTTCTGACTAAACACCAGGCATATTCGAACTGGACTTTTTGTGTAACATTTGAAGCATGCAACTGCTCGTGATAAACTCGTTCAAATTTCTGTAAATAAATAAATAAATAAATAAATAAATAAAGTCATGAAAATGATATGTTATTTTTAATAAATAAGATAATGAAATTCGCGATTTTTAACGGAATATTCTTTCGATGATTTACACGGATATCGTATAAATTCAACGACCTATCTTCTGAGAGAAATATACATTATTAGGAAATTGGGATTTAATAGTGACGATGACGTCCGCCGTAATCAATATTTTGAAGGTTATGATACGACTTTGGTTAAGTTAATACGGAGTTATAATTTTTATATCAAATGATAATCTATCGCTAATGCTATAACGTAGTTTGAGCAATTTTCATATCCGAGAATTCTAAGAAAGTATTGAATCATCTGCGTCGTACGTAGATAGCACATATCATTCTTTATTAATCGTAGTATGTGTATATGCACTAACCTCGCCTAGCTTCCCGGAAAAAAAAATGTTCGATTGGTAACTAATGACGCGTTGAATATTTTTGGAATTTATTAGACGTATGCAGAAACGTTAAATCGATTTATTCCGGCTTTTTTCAATAAGAATTATCCATATTTACCAACCTTTAAATCTTCCGAAGAAACTACCTCGTCCAATACGTCTTCCATGATTCCGACAGGATGAGTCTTTCTCTAAAACTACGAGCTACCATTTTAAACACAGATTCAGAACTCGTTGGTCATTTTACATTTAAGATTAAGTAACGCCGCGGTCGTATTTATATAGCACTAATATCCATCGGCCGATAACTATGCGAACTGTGTTCATTATTTATCGGCTATTTATTTATATTACAAGTAATTATATTTCAATAAAGAATTCGATGAATTAGGAAATAAAGCTTTTCAATTATCTCATTCAGGGATATATGTTTTCAATTGTTAAAATAGTAAGGGAAGGATGACGAATAGAATAGAATAGAATGCGATCCAGACTTTCTACTTGTAAAAAAAATAAACATTTATTAATGAATAATAATAGCATTTTGATATTGTATTTGAACCTTACATAGTTCAGAATAACTTGATAAATATTTCAGACTTATGACTATTTCGCAAAATTTTATTAAGTTAGAATCTCATCTCATTATCAGTCAATAGCAGCTAAGAGAAAAGAACCAATTCTTAGAGCACGTCATTAGGGATTTTTTAAGTATGTTTTTTTTTATAAATCGAACGAACATTTGTCGACGTTAATAGAAAACAAAAAAAAATAAAAATAACAATTTTTTCTAGTCAAACTTAACGTCAATTCAAAATAATGAACAATGAAATAAAACGTGAATAAAAGGCACTCATTAAAATCTAGAAATATCTAGTTTTACAAACAAGATACGTCGTTCAAAATTTCTGCCATCATATTTTTATCCTGAAGAGCTGATCCCAGCTCGTCTTGGTCCCATTGTAAATGAACTTTGGATAACTTCGCCTCTTTTTTAACGATTACTTTTAAAATACCTCGCGTTTCAACAAGAGAACATAAACCGACAAATTCTGATGTGTCCAGAACGTGTATGTGTCGTTTTTTACATACTTTTTTGTATACTTCGTGGAGCTGTGAAAAGATAGAAATAAATAAATTAGTCGATCCCGCAAATTTCGCAGTTTCTTTATCTTTATTTCTTGTAGATTCATATTCAGTTGTATACCTTTCCTATAGTCACATCCTTGTTTCGACCCTTCTGAAGAATAAGCATCAGCGAACAGAGCAGCAATTTCTGCTGGAGAGGAAATATACTCTCTTCGTCATTCACGTTCTGAACTCCTCCGTAAACTCCGTTCAAAACGGTAACAACTTCCTTCAGAGCGACGGGCTTGTCTTGATGAAGCTGTTGCTGCTTGCTCGGACTTTCTCCAATGTTAATATCTGGAATGAAGAACAAATGCCTCAAATTAAAGCAACTGAAAATTAGCTGTTCTTCAAAATACCTATTCCTTGTGAATAATTTTCAAATAAATGCATGAATTAAAACGAAGATGACTCATTTCTCACCGTTATTATTACAAGGCTGTAAAACCTGTGCGACTCTCTGATTTTCGGCTATTTCAATAACCCTCCTGCTTATGTCTAAAGCTTTTCTAATATCACCAGAAATAGCAGCTACTTTTCCCGCCAGCATTTGCACAGCTATTCCATCAATAACGTCTACGACCTTAGCTTCCTTCAATCTCTCAGTAATGATATTAACTATCTGCTGTTTTGAGTAGGGCGCAAAGTGCATTAATTTTGGTTTAAGTTCGCACCTAGCTTGTAATCTAGGAAGTATTCTATCCGTAAGATCCAAGGCGTTTGCTATACCGACTAAAACAAGTTTGGAATCAGGTTTAGAAGGCCATTCGAATATCGTGTACAAAACAGATTGCTTCCTACTATTTAATTGATCGATTTCGTCTAGGACAAGCAGAAGCATTTTATGTTTAGAGCTAAGGTATCTCTCGACTTTGGCCTGGTTTGCTTTCTCTGTTCTCCCAACATCCAAGTCGAGATCGTCAACGATCTTAGAATAAATAGCGCCTGCAGATTTCATAGTTGTACAATTAACGTAGATTAGTTTAAATGCCGTCTTAAATTCAGGCTCTAGAATTATCTTAGAAAGAGAAGCGGTTTTGCCCGTTCCAGGGGGTCCTGAGACATAAAGAGAGCCAGAGCTTTCCTTCTCTAAACGCTCTGATAAAAACCCTCTCAATTCCATCAGTTCCGTTTCTCTTCCAGGCAGATTAGCCGGCGTAGAACTATGCAGAGCTTTCCTAGCGTTCTGAAATTTAGTAGATTTGAATAATCTCTTCTGTGATAATTTCTCTGCGTCATCTGAGAGCGAATCTATGTTTAGAAGATTTAGCAGAGCGGTCGGCGTCGAGGGAGACAAAGTTTTAACAGATTTTCTCTGTTTAGGAGGAGTGGCTCCGTTTTCATCTGAAATAAAAATGAGATATTAAGAATCTGAAAGTTTTAGGTACAGAGATTTGTTAAAATTTTCTTATGTCTATTCATTACCATCGGAATCGCTACTTCTTTTGTTTCTTCTTGGAGTTGAGACTAGATTGTCATTGGTGATTTTTTTTCTGGAATATTTTTGGTTTTTGGTTTTAGGTACGTGGGTATTTTCTACGTTAGAATCAGAGTCTGAATCGCTGCTCGTTAATGTGACAATTTTTTTAACTGTAGGCGTGTATTTTGTGTTTGGTATATCCCGCAGAGATGCGTTGGTGAAGTCTTGTTTCACAGGGGTGTCTTTAGTTTGATAAAACGACGTCGTTTTGGAACATTTTTTCCGCACATTAAATGGTATCGTTGTTTGCAAAGCTGACATATTTTCTTTAATTATTTTTATTAAGAATTACGTTAATTTTAATTAACAATATTGCTACGGTTATTATTATTATGTTGCCGAAATTTATTCGTTCGTAAGGTTAACCTGTTACCCACTACGACTTTAATTTTTCGTCAAATTATAAAACCTTAATAGAGTGGATTTATTCTCCCGTAAGTAAATCACATCGTTTAGTTAACAATTCAATTATTGAACATTCACAATACTTTACAACACATCAGCCAGTTTATTTATTGCAACACTGAAACGAGAAACACTATTGTAACTGCAGCGACAGCTATTTTCGCGGTTAAATGCTTCGAGAACGCGGGAAAATTAACCCCGTGACGCAACAGGTATGCGTGCGCAGTGAGTCATTTAACTGTTGAACTGTTCCAATTCCGCGTTCCATTCACTGACCCAGTTATCAGACTGGCAAGACTGATACTAGGTTCAATTTGCTTTCGCGGTCAGTTCCGTGGTTAATATGAATATTAGTGCCATTTAAAAGACAGATAACGAAGCGAAGAGTTGATAAATAAGAAATAGTCAGACACATAACAGGTTGTTGCCATAAAAGCATTTGAATTTGGCGCGGAAGATTGCTAGTCCTATAGTTCTCATTCCGCGTTCCTGTTTCTGACTTGATTAGGTTGGGAACATCGGTTTCGTAGGAATGAAAAACTGTTGGCAATCGTGGTTGGATCTGGGGCCATCTTCTGTGGTGTGTGATAATAATTAATTACAATCTGCATAAGAGATAGATAACCAAGCACGGAGAGTGAATAGTTAATAAATAAGAAATAAATAACAAACAGTATAAATAAGTGAAGTTATTATGGCGGCCGACGAAAATTCTTGGCGTACACAGACGTTCAGGCAAAGCGTTGTAGCAAAAATGTGAGTTTACCTGCATTAACCGCGCCTCGCAAGCGGAGATGATTTATAACGGGGATAATTTTAACCCCCTTCCTTACCTCGCGATCAAAAATTCATTATTTTCATTCCTTTTAACAATTTTCGATATAGCGAGGAAGCTATCCAAAGATCTGGAATGCCAACCACGAAGAACAGCATTGAGATGGAAAATCACGTATTTCAAAAGGCTAAATCTAAGGTTAGTTTAATACCAGCACCGATTTATTATCGAAATAAATATTCGCCCCCCGAGTTTCATTACCATTATCAACGAATCTAGACCCGATATTTTCGACGTGATATCTATTTTAACAGCGATAGTCTTTTCCTCGAAACGTTTTCAGCTCCCAGTTTGAACCCAATAGCTCGATTAATTCACGAAACTAAAACACTGAACTATATTCACTAGTATGGTAATTTTCCAGTCTGCTTGATGACTCATTGACATTTATTTTTCCAGGAAGAATACCTCGGTTTTGTTGCCAGATTGATACTACATGTCAGAGAAATAAGTGAGTTTTTAATAAATTTTAATCCTCTCGTCTTATTGTTTTCCATATATTTTTTTTTCTTCATTATCCCTAGAGTTTTTACTTTCCTTAATGATGTGGCATCAGTAATCAGAAATGAATATTTTTTTTTTTTTGTATATAAATAAACCTAAGATATATATATATATATATATATATATATATATATAGCCTGCTAAATCTGGTAATAAAAAGTTAAAAAACAAGTGTTTCTTATCAAAGTTCAATATCTATCTCAGTTCTCTGTTTATTACGTATTCAAATAGTATGATTTAAAGAGTATAACAAAGAAGAGCTTAAGTAAAACAAGAATAATCTCTTTCCTCTCAATTTTTGCTTCAGCGGCAATGTAATTCCTTGATTTTTGTATTGAAAATCTAAAAATTCAGAGCCGGATTATGTTATAATTATAAATTCTAAATCCTTCGATAATTATTTGCTATTTTTTGATTACTTTAACATAACATGTGTCCTCTGTTTATAGACACAAAGAAACCTGGGACTGGAATGGCACCAGGAAGTGGAAACGCAGGTGGTCAAGGAATGCCAGATCCAATTGGAGCTCTACAGACTTTAGCTCGTCAAGGGACAGGAAATAATCAAATGATGGGTATGGGTGGACCGGTTCCAGGACCACAAGGAATGGTACAACAGCCTCCGCCGAATACAGCAACAAATCGTTAGTTAAACTATTAAATTGGTTGAATCAGAGTGAAATTTATTTTTGTTTACAAATTCAACATTTTTGTTAGGGAATAGGTAACTAACAGTTGATCATTTAGTTTTTTCCAATATATTTGTTAAACAGATTCATACGTACTATAATTAAGTAAAGATTAAAATAAAACAAAATACATTAGATTTTAGGATAATAATAAATGTACTCTGGAGAAAAATCGAGAAAATCGTTGTATGATTCCTGATCAGAGAATAATCAATTTTTCAATTCATTATTTTTTTTTTGAATGATATAAATTCGTTAGATTCTCATTAGCAAAGCCCGTATTTGGCTTTACAATTATCTATATATATATTTCGTTGATTTTTTCGCAATCATACATTTATTCGTGGGTTTCATTTTTCCTCATTGCAAATCGCGATCTTTCATAAAACCGCGAACCACCGGCGCCATCTGTCTCAATAACTACACAACTCCTACTCATACATCGAAGCGATTCTCAATCATTCGCGCGCGTCGTTTCTGTCCAGCGATATAAAAAAAAAAAAACTCATCAGTCTTTCAGAAGAAAAGAAAATAAACAATGCGCAATAAATGTATTCTTATTATCGTTCTATCATTCCTTTATCCTTAATGCCATGACAAGTGGCGTTCATTCATCAAACTAGGCTAAAATCACTTCGCGGCAACAATTGCGCGTTACAAAAACGCGATCTGAATATTAATTGTAAATTTCTATAATCAGCTATAAATTAATTGTAAATTTCTACAAATCGTATAAAATAAAGAAATCAGTTAGATTTATCGATAATTTAAGGTTATAAAAACAAAAGCGGAATAAGATGTCAGATCTTTCGGAAGATTCGAGAGAAACAATAATAATAAAGAAACGTAAAAAAATCATGAGAAACACGGACAGGTATTACGCTCAGTACGCTAGTACAACTGAAAGCGAGCCAGGTTACGATTCCGACAAATCAAGCGCGGCTTATCATCTGCGTCAAGATCCCAAACGTCAATCTTACTATAAAATGATAGACGAAATAGACGCAGAGTTAGAGATCCACCGTGCGTGGGTATACAAGATAAACAACAATCAATTAAGCGTTGAAAAGTTGGCTAGAACTGTCGAAATGTCTGCCTATCTAGGGGAAGAGATAGTCAAGTTTAAATCTTACCTAGAAATTGATGGGAGAAAGTTGAGCTACTTTAGAATCAAATTGTCTATCGTCTATGTCCCATTGTTGCGAAAATGGGTATTTTATCCTAGCAAATGCCACCTCCCATCAATAATTAAGTTCCCTAAGATTCTTGAACACTATTCGAATCCTTTGGAGAGAAAAGTCCTATACATCGTTAGGAAGATCAAGGAAAAGGCGATGAATTTTCTCCGTAGACAGCATTACTTTCACTTTTTCATTGCTAAAGTTGAAAACGATTATTTAGACGCTGAAATAAGTCTCGACGATAATTTTAAGAGTATGGTATTAAAAGTTAGAGAAAAAGCTTGGCCGGAAGGCGTAACGCGGACTAGCATAAGAGACTCGCTCCAAGTCACCTTGCAGTTTGATGCAGACAATTCAGTCACAGAAGCGTCGTTTACATTCAAATATAATCTACCAGAAGCTCCCAAAGGTAGCTGGAAGAGAAATGAAGAAATTGTTAAGGAAAGGCTGGCTTCTAATAGCTCAGAAACGCTGGATGAAATTTTTAGCAATTTGTTAGGCAGGAAATTAGTAGGAAATCGATACAAGTTCAACAATTTAGATGACTATTAATTCCTATGATTTTTTCTTTATGCTATTTACCATTTATTTTCAACGATTTTTATTCTCCCCAGAATTATGAAAGTTTAGTGAAAAGAAAATTAATTCATTCTTCCTGTTTTAGTTGAAAAATGTATTTTTATTTCATATTCATTCAGGCTTATAATTTTTCTGATGCTAGACCCTCAGACTGATTATTATTATCTCGAAATGACCATAGTCTGATAATCTCTCTTCGTTTTTCTTTGCTTAGCAAAGTCTAAGTTTCTCAATACTTTGCCATTTACCTCACTTGTAAATATCTGTAGTTTAAAATACACAAACGTTAACTCAATGGCTGTAAAGGCTGATTTAAAAGTTACAAAACTGTAGAAGATAGGCCGCGTCCACAATAGAAATATAAAACCAGAACCTAAAGCTTTCAGAAGTGGATATTTACTTTCCATATCGCTCTCTGTAAACGGCTGTACATTAATGTACAATTTTTGTTATGAAATGGTGAGAGAAAATGTTGAATCTTCCTTCTCCGAATCAAAAGAATGTTAAATTTTAATTAAAATTACCTCCTTGTACACAAAAACTGAACCCAAGTATGTAACGAATATTATTCTGATCTCCCGCAGTACTCCAAAGTCTAAATCAACGCCCAGGTCAAACAATGAACATGACTGGTATACAGAACAAAATGGGAGGTATGGGAATGATGCCTGGACAAACCGGAGGACCCATGGGCCACATGGGACCGATGCAAGGAATGCAGGGAGGCCCGATGCAGTCGCAAATGAACCAAATGAATCCGGGAAACATTCCTCAACAAATGAATCAGATGGCTCCTGGTCAAATGAACCAAATAGTTCAAAGCCAGATGGTCCCTGGACAAATGCAGCCTAGCATACAGGTTCCTTTTCCTTTTATTCAAGCAATGAATACCTAACAAACAACTCCTTCATTTATAATTTTGAGTAATTTCAATTCCACAAATTATCTACCCCCAAGGGTCAAATGCAAGGACAAATGGGTAGTCAAATGGGTGGGCCACTCGGCTCTGGAATGCAGGGAGGAATTCCTCAGCAGATAAATCAGATGCCTCCGCAAATGAATCAGATGGGACCGGTGCAGATGGGACCTGGTCAAATGGCTCAACAAATGGGTCATATGCAGCGTAAAGTTAGTAGCTATGAATTTTATGAACTATACTTTGCGCTATTGAATTCATTACAAAGTAAAATCGAATTTTTTATCTGCTTAGCCTGCCGAAATGATGAACGCAGGTTTTCCTGGCCCTCGTAGTGTCGCTCCAAACCAATTCTTGAGACAAAGTCCTTCGCCATCTGCTCCAAGTCCAGCTGGACTTAATCCATCGAGGTATTTGCGAAGCTTTGTTCATAGACTGACATAGTTTTCCTTCAATAAACAACATTGGAATAGAAAATGGCTAAAAATTTGTATTAAATTTATTGTATTTCTGATTCACAGTAACCAGATGGTCGCTTCTCCTGCCTTGGTACCTTCTCCCAGTCCTCAGCACGCTATGATGGCCGGGCCTCAGAGGTCTGTGGGTAAGCAAAGATCAGATACCTCGAGTTTAAGGTCAAGACAAATTAATTCGAACGTTTTACAGCCAGGGAATAATTAATTGAAGACAGTTTTTAGTCCGATTCTTAATTATGTTCGACTGTTATTATGAGATGATATTTTTACAGGTATGGCACCTTCGCCTAGCAGCTCTCTGAACACTCCGGCTGGAATGGGAGCTACTCCAAGTCCTTTGCAAGAAGACCAGGCATACAGGGACAAGGTTCGCCAGCTTAGTAAATACATAGAACCTCTGAGGAGAATGATAGCAAGAATGGGAAACGAAGGAAGTGAGTCATCGTCTCACATTGGATAAAAATCAGCGATATATTCAGTGTTTTTTAATCGAATAGAGTAGATTTCAGTCTACTATTGATTCTTCGATGAATCTTCGTCCAGAAATTTCGTTTCTATATATATAAATACAAAATTGAGAAAAGAATTCATATATAAACTGTAATAGAGTAGATTTCTGTCCATTGCCGATTTATGAATGGATATATAAATATGATATTCAATTCCAGATGTCGACAAGCTCAGTAAAATGAAAAAACTCTTGGAGATATTGTCGAACCCCAGTAAACGGATGCCTCTTGATACGCTGTTGAAGTGTGAAGTAGTGCTAGAAAAACTGGACTTTAAACGAGGGGACGGCAGCGTTGGACCTCCTGTAGCTACCCTAAAGGAACATCATTTCTTCAGCCCTCTTGTCGAGGCTGTTAACGCTCATCTTCAAAGTCCAGTGGCTAATCACACATTGCAAAGGACTTTTGGACCCTGTTTAGAGGCCTTGTTCGGTCCTGAAATAAAGTCAGTCCTTCCACTTGCTAGACTCTAAATATCAAACAAAATCTAATCTCATCAAAGGGGAAGAAAAATCTCAACTTGTTAGTTTCACCAAAGATTTTCATCCCCTCTGACCATATTCTCTTATCTTACAGAGGCCTGCCTCCACCCCTAAAAAAGCAGAAATTAGAAGAGCCTTCGAGCGACATACCGGACGTTTTACAAGGAGAAATAGCTCGCCTGGATCAACGATTCAAGGTATAATGAATAATTAATCAGAATTGATTTGAGATGTTTAAACTAATGAATCGACGGTTTATAGTATTAGGAATCTATATTTTCCCGATAATTTTATAGGTAAGTCTTGACGCGTCTCAACAGAATGGCTCAAAGTGTATCCAGCTTGTCTGCTGGCTTGACGATCGTCATCTTCCCTGCGTTCCACCAGTTTCAGTAACAGTTCCTGCCGACTATCCCCTCACAGCGCCTAGATGCGTCATGGCACCGCACGAGTATAACGCTACGACGTTTTTATGCGCTGTACAAAAAGCCCTGAATGCTCGCATATCAAAATTACCTCGTAGATTTTCTGTATCTCAGCTTTTAGACACTTGGGAAATGAGCGTAAGGCAAGCAAGTGCTCCTACGCAAACACCGGTATCTGCGGCAACTGTTCTTATGGGACTTTGAGTTTGATATATCATAATGCTCAATGAATATTATTTTTAGTATTATAAAATAAAATCTGATCTTTCATTTCGTAAAAAAGCCTCTCCTGACCCTAAATTTAGGATTAATCGTTCAATAAACTGAAATAATTATGTAAAAAGATTTGAATTACCTATTCGTTACATTGAATTTTCACAATTTTGTAAATATATTTTTTCATTATCTTTATATTTTATTAAAATTATAAAAACGCAATGGATTATAAACCGTTTTTATAATGATTAAATACCGTTCATTCATTTCCCGAAATCTTAAAAAGAAATTTATCATCAAACGCATCGAGCATCGTAGTGTCGGGCGATTTTTCCTTTTCAAAAATTTCGCGCGCTTTATTGAGCGAGCGCCTATAGTTCATCTGTAGTTATAAACAAATTCCACAGATGGTGCTACGCGCTCGAATAAACACTTGAAACAAAAAGCTGAGCGCACGTGTTGTATAATAATGGCGGTGTTTATCTGACAGCTGTGTTTAACCGTGAGTTATATTATTTTAACGGAAATTTTTCAACTGATTAATCATATTCGTGTTCGTTTTATACCGTTAATGATATGCCTGAAATATTATGAGTGATGTGTGCATGGAATAAAGAATGTTGTACAGTGCCTGAAATCGCGTATACGCATAAGTGAGGTATGTATGCTTATAGTATGTGTGAATGGATATTCGTCTCGACTTGTATAAATAGTTTTGGACATGGCGATATACATATGTATATTACTGAATAAACAGCATAGAGAAAAGCCAAAAATTTAACAGATTATTATTCCGAACTTCTCGCTGTCTGTATATCCGAGACTTGCCAAAAATAGTGAAAATGCTTGCATGTACCGGGCAAAGTCTATTACATCACCTGATTTAGATAGAGCCTTAGAGGAATAATATAATACTATCTCTATCGTGTTGAAATATTATTTTTCTGGTATACTATGCATATGTAGATCGCGTTATAATCTGTATATCATCTTTCCCGATTTTTCAACATTTTTTTCAATATTTTTATCAGGCATATCGCGTCTCTAATGCCAAAGAGGCATATAATCATGTGTATGTCTTTTTTGAATTAGAAACGCGATATATTCGTACAAATTTGGCGTATGAAATATCATCGATGTTAAATTTACGTATTTGTTAAATCAATTTATTGTTGATCGGAGATGATTGATGGAAATGATAAACGTAAAGTCTTCGACTTGTATTTGCGAAAAATAAGATTTACGTTACATCGTATTCAATTAAATGAAATTAATTGGTAAAATTAATTCAACTAAAATTTCGTATAGTGATTACTTATGGTATTTTAGAATCTATGAATTATCTGTGAGTAGGGTAGAAAAATATTAGACACTTTTTTCTTTCGATTTTCGTTTTTTTTTTTTTTTTTTTTTCTACATTAAAATCGGAATAATTTTTATTTACTATTCAGAACATGATGTGATATTATCAATCGTGTGTGGAGATACATATTACAGATTGAAATTAATCAATGTACTATCTATGTATGTATATGTATATGTGTAGAATACGTGGATCATGCGTATATCTAATCGTGTTAAATTCACGATACATATAAGTACATGTACTACTTATAATCCTTATTTTCAAATTAAATAATGACTTGAGAAAATTTGACGATCCTACATAAATCGTTTTGATCGAAGGTCGCGAGCACGCAGTAGCACGTGGAGATTGAAAATGTCAAATGATCGTTACACGCAGGGATTACGCACTTGCCATACATATGTATATATACGAACATGATACGTATGCATACATACATAATACCGGGTGATTAGTTTCGATTGATCGTCGAGAAATTTTTGATCAACATTGATAACGAAATTGGTTCGGTATTCCTTTCACGAATTTGGAGTTTCTTTCCGTTCTGTTTTATTACGTATGCAGAGATTCAGAATGATGCAGAAATTTCTTTCAAATGGAATAGGTAATATAATTTGAAAAGAATACGTTGGTAAATTAATTGATTTCGGACTTTCAATATTCGTAGAGTTTTATCCTTTTCCTTATTCATTTATTCTATTTTCGATAATATGGACAGGCATAATAATCGACGAGGATTTGTACATGACTTGCACACGTGCGTTGGTGTAGGTATACGCATATGCGATTTTGCGGGACACGTTATATCCATTTGACAATCACGCGAATAGTTAAGCGTAAAAACCCCACCTACGCGCGGTGTGCCCGGTACATAGGTATACGTATATATGTATATACATAGAAGATAATATCGGAAGGTCTTGCCAAAATATTGTTTTGCAAACTCACCCGGATTTCATGGTCTTAGCGTTAACATATGTATATCTACATATAGGTACATAGGTACATAGATATACATATGTATAATGTATCTTGTTTATCCAAAGACCGAAACGATTACTCCGATATAATAATAATAATTACTCCACGCTTTGAAATGTCAATTAAAATCTCTAACACATATTATATAATCTATATCGATTCCTCTAGCGAGCTACTGTTAGCGTGGTTTTTTTTTTTTTTTTCGTGTATACCTCAAGATATAAGAAAAAATTTCCATACACGAAATAAAATTTGAAAATTCCGTTGATATCGTTAAAAGAAAAAAAAAAAAAAAGTAAAAAGTAAGAAAGAAATTAATAAATAATTTCTTTTAAATCTTATCGAAATTAATTAGTTAATTAGGCAAAAATCAATCGAATAATTAGAATTTTTAACGAATGATAGATCAATTGGTTATAGAAGTATTGATTTATTTTTGCTGAGAGAGAAACCAATTAGATTTCATATCGGCGGAAAGTTGAAGTTTAGTCTGCTTGCTGTTCGGGTTAATGATCGTTCTTTTCCTCTTTTTATTTTGAAAAATATTTCTCCGTGGAAAATTTCCTTTTCGATAAATAAACTGTGGATCTTGAAGTGGTGGTTATTCCTGAATTCTCAAATTTTTCAATGTTTTTAATCCTGCGGAATACTTTAGAATTCCTAATTTCACGACCCGCAAATCGCAATACCTACTCCTTTTTCTTATAGAATTTGATGAAAATTTCATCCCTATATCTCCTACAGGGGTTGTATTTTTTATTTTTATTTTTATTTTTTTTTTTTCCAGTGAATCAATCACGGTTGAAATAATTAATAGCAATAACTCGTATATAAAAAATAAAACGCGATAAAATGCGTGGCTATAATATATACACTTGTTTACAATTTATTCAAGGATCAAGCCGTGCCGGAAGGTGTGGCTGGTATATTATACTATCAAATTAACAATCAGCTGCTGTTTACTCTCTAGCAAATTGAGTTTGACCAATCAAAATTCATTTTCTAGAGGCTCGTGCGAGCCTCGTTTATTATTAACCCATGTGTTAGTTTACACACATGCATACATGCAAATAGGTATATGCTATGAGTTCGAATTGGACAAAAGTTATTCTATGTTTTTCGTGAAATAAAACTAAATGAAGTAAAATAAAAAACCTGTAATCGTTAATTTTTTTCAATTTTATTTATTTTATTTTTCTCTACAAATTCACGTATGATTAAATCGATAATATATCGTAACTACAATCATTGACTCTTGTACTACGCGAATGTTATAAAAACATGCAACGAATAAGTTGACGACGTAGTAAAAGTACATTAAACTCTCACACCTCGTACAGTACAATATGCAGTAGTAGTGGGGTGAGGTAAATATTATAAAAAAAATAAAAGAAAAGAAAAGAAATGAACGAAACGTAAACAGGAGTTGGCTATCATTATTATTATTATTATTATTATTGCAAGAATACGTCATAACAACTATACATATACGATACTCGTATTTTATTTTCGTTTCTCGCAGCTTCCCCAGGGTCATATGGCGACATATGTGTGAACACTTACAGGTACACGTATACAAATTGTATTATAGACGTAGGTATATGGGTATGTGCGGTAGTAATCATATACGTCGCTATTTCCACTCTAATAATATTTTTTCTTTTCTCCCCCCACCACCAATATATTATTCGGTTAAAATTCGACCAATAAGATGTGAGCCTTTTAGTGGGTGTGTTGAGAGTTTATCACTACGAATTGTTTATCTACACCGTACTACACGATATCATATCGAATAATCAAACCGCAATAAATGACACTACGCACGTTATGCGCTACTATATAATAACAAATGTTTACTCCGCGCTATGTTAGTTGTTTGTAATCGCATAATGAATAATATACAACACTACACTACTACGTAGTGCAGTTATTGTTCTATATCCTCGCATATATACTCTTATGGAGAAAAAAAATAATTTATGAGTTAAGTAATCTATATAATATGCATAATTATACGTCATCGTTTATCAACGAATACCTTTTTACCATAACTTTATATGTTATATATCCTGAGAATAAATGACCTCATCGTATACAAATATCTAGGCCAGAGTGAAAACTACGCTATGTAGACAGGAAGACCTCGATTCTTATAGTAAATTGTTGAGAAAATATAATGACAACGGGGTAAATTTTACAATCATTTTTTTCTTCTTCTTCTATTTATTTTTATTATAGGAAATGGAATATATTCAACTGTATTATATATACGCAACGAGCTAAAATATATGCGTATTTCTACCACCTATGTAACGTATGGCCTAGTGTGCAGGTGTATTTATTATGTATGTATAGGAGATATGCGATATTTGTTTTGAAGGAAAGAAGAAACCTTCTCTTTCTCGTCGTCGGACGATAGTTATTCTCACTTCTTAAGCCAATCAGATTAAAGCACCATAGTGCGAAAACAAATCGCCTGTTTACCAAAGCCACTCAGAAGACTGGGCGAATAACTGGCGCGATGTTACTTCCCGCTTCATCAGTACGTATCAAGTGTCCGAATGGTGAAGAGGTGGTTAAATTATTTTTACAATACTGCAACAAGCACATGTAGTTGTTTTTCTTTTCTTTTTTGCAAGATTTTATAACACATTATGTAGTAGAGTTGTTATTCTTTTTCTATTTCTTAACAAAAAAGAAAATCGAGTACGAATTCATATACGCAAATAATTTATCTATATACAGTCATGTAATAATTAAATTGATTTATTCAAACCTATAAATTATCAAGAAAGAAAGAAAAAAAAAACAAACTAAAACTGGACTGCATATTATAATCTACCGCAAGATCAGGTGAATATAATTTATTATGATGATTTATGATACGAAATTTTTGTCACCGCATTTATATTTCGTGTGATTTTTATACCCTGAAGTCTAATAGAAAGCTTTTGTCATCCTCAGTCTAGTTTCTTATCACATTACACTGTCGCGTATTGTTAGAACAAAATTATCTTTAAAAAATCCGAGATCTTTAGTACCGCGATATCATAATTCATCATTCGAGCTGATTTAAACGTCTGACACAATACGGAATGAATCTACTTACTTGATTCGCTGCACGCGCTGGTCTTTACTACTGCAGCAGGTGGTCGACCGATTCAGGCCGACTAGATACAGTACAATTCTACTTACACTAAAATTAGTGACTTTGAATAGTAATTTTAATTATGCCTAATTCACCTCCTTATCATTTTTGTTTTTATTTTTTATTTTATCCTTAATCTTACTACTTCCTCCAGTCATTTCTTATATTAGGAACAACTGCGAATACTGCATGTATATATATAATGCAAAATCAATAATGCGGTTAGCTGAATGAAAGGCGTATAATTATTACCGATGAAACTAGAGAGAGACAGATTTGGACGGATTAGAAAAAGAAAAAATAATTTAAAAACTGGCCGAACCGCACGTGTCAGTGTGCTTTTAATATATATGATGTATATATACAGGTATATTCAATACACAGGTATATTATCAGTGTTATCGATTTCCTATACACGTGATGCGATTATTTTTATAGTAAAAGTATACGTTCTAGTTTTTTTTTTTTCCCCCAAACCCTTGCGATTATTCAATTTTTTCTTAATTTTGAAAAATCTGCAGGAAATTTAAGGCCATACTCATTCGATTTTACGCAGTATATAAATTCAATATCATACATTTTCTATTTTCACTTGAATTATAAATCATAAGGTGAAAATTCATCTTACGGGGTTTTTATTTCATTTATTTATTTATTTTTTATCATTTTTTTTTCTTTCGTTTTTCTCTTTTCACGTTCAACAAACGCCTGACTAACGATGATTATAAATACTCTAAAAGCTAGTATTCAGTGCCAGGTCCACGGCCAACTCGTCATTCTGGATTCTAGCCAGAGGGCAAGACAATCACGAACTTTCCACTCATCTTCTTTCATATATACATCGTATAGGTGTAATATTATAATGAGAGACGTGTTTAAATATTTGACTTTTTTCTTGATTCATTTTATCTCTTCTCTTTTTCGCTGTAATAGTTTTAGACAGCACTAAAAAAAAAAAAAAAATTCAAGATAAAAACGAAGTGATAAAAAATCAATTTCTCGAATCTATAATACAGATGTATGCGATATGAAAAATTAATCTATAATAATTTAATAGCTCAGATTATTTATTCAACATTTATACAGTTACGGTTTCTTCATTTGGTTAGCTGTTCATTAAATCGTGCGAGAATAATTAGTTAATTATAAATACTCAAAGACTATTGATATATAGGTATGATATATATGGGTTTAGAAACTGTTGTAAAAGTCAGATAATACGTATAACTGCAGTAAGAACGTGATGTAATATAAATATATAATTTTTCTAAACATTATTGACGTAATATAATTATAATATGCACGTATATAAGCGTAGCTATAACATATGTGTATATCTTACATGTATTTACAGTATAATTTCAAATTTACATAAATTTCAATCTAATACATAATCCGTATGACGTCTATGTATCATAATATTTATATAAAGAAACTTTTCGAACAACAGTGTATAAAATTCACATGTATATACGAGATGGGTATAATATCTCTGTTGCAATAATATAACATCATTTTTATCAACTATCATTCGATAAGTAATACATATTACGAAATAGATAAAAATTAGCTATATAAAAATCAAAATATATATATAATTTAAATTTCGTTTTGATAAAATTTGACCTATACTTGACGTATGTAACCGGCATAATTAACCAACTTACATCTTTTAAACAGCTTATTTAACGCTCTAAATTCTGATATCTAATTCATTATTACTAGCGGTTGGTCCGTTTACTTACTGATTAATAATGATTACGCATTTGATATACGTATATGTATGGATATAATGTGTGTTGATTTCCTGTTGTGATTGTCTACCCACTGAAGTCCCTAGAGCACTTCATTATCTATACTATGTATATAAATAATTAAAAAAAGAAAAAAAGAATGATAATCAAAGCTTTAACTCGAAGAAGATTGGAAAAAGAAAAACATGTTTATAGTTGCAGTTAAATCTCCTCTTTGTTGAAGCTAATTGTTTAAGACTTCTTCGAAGCTGTACGCGCAAATGCACACGTATAAATGATTCATTAAATTCACATCTTCCGTTCTATATATATATACACATGGATATTAATATGGTCCAAGGGTCAACGACCTTTCTTGCGATTATTCAACCAACTGCATTCAATTATTATTCGTATACCCACTCTCACTATCTGTGTATAGACGAAAGAGATGATATATATATATATTTTTTTCTTGTTTTCTTTTTCAATAATTAGGGGCGAGCCCTGAATTTAATTCGTAAGGGACAATACGCATTATCGAAGAATAACAGACTAATTAATTACACCCTGATACTCTCGCTTTTTTTTTTCCTTATTTTCATGAATTCGCATATGTAGGTATAGACAATTAAATATAATTACATATTATCGACGATAAATGAATCATTTAGTATAAAGATTGTCATTTTTTTTTTTTTTTTTTTTACTGTATTCGCTTCATTTTATTTTCTGTTACGTCTACCGACGATTATTAGTTATTACCGATTTACGGTGAAGTCTCTAGTCAGTGATTAATTTTTTCCATGATTTGCCCATATAATGTATACGAGATAAATTCTCTATGCTGCAGTAGGTGCACGAATGTATGTTTATTATTGTCCCATGACTCGAAAAATCAGTGTGAACTATGTATTTATTATATACCTATATATTGATTAATTTTGGCATTTACTCAAATATTTCACAGGTATAGTTATATAAATTGTATAATTATAAAGACCGGAAGGTTCGTGACTACGACTACGACTACGACCGTCTAGATTTGTGGATAATACTTTTGTATATTATTTTCAACATTTTCTATACGGAGAAGTGTATTATATATTGAATTTATTGAATTACTGTGAAGATTGATAATAATTTTTTTTTTTTTTTTTAATTTTGTACCTAGTGACATTCTCCATTTTTATATATGCTTATTTCTTTTTTTTACACCTTTTTGGTCATTATCAGTTTCTTTCCAATCTTGAGGACAGCATAAGTTGAGTTTTAGTTGAAAGACTGCCAGATCAAAATATCGCGTATGTTACACCCCATCGCGCTTACGTAAACGGACTATTCCCACAGTTTGGTATAAAAATCAACTTTTTCGTTAGAGTGGAATTTTTTTCTCTCTCCTTTAGTTCAAAGATATATATTTTGTAAACGAGCCAAAAAACTCTTTTCCCCTTATAGCTGCCAGGTGGCTCATATTATGAATATATAATTTGTTTTCTTATTTTTACGGCTGAACATTATAGCTTTGAATTTCTCAGAATGTCCTGAATTTCATAAATATTCTCTCCGTATCCTCACCGGCTTATGAATAAACGAAGGAAATAAGATCAAACTCTTTCAAATCAATCGAGAATATATTTATTTGAATAAAAAAAGAAACTCCCGCGTAAATGAATCGTTGTTACTATGCGCATGCGCGTTTTGACGTGGGCGCATCACAGACGCGCGTCTTTTGTTATACTTTAAGGTACGATCTGCAGTTGTCCTGCAGCGTCCTGCGGCGTCGCTTTATAAATGATATCATGCAGCGTATTGCTTTTCGTTCATCGATTTGAAACGGTATTTAATCAATCATAATACTTCGTCTTATTCTCATCAGAGAAATACCTGTGCATGTATTATCATAAATTTATTGTTATAAATTCGGAGCTGATTATATTTTATCGATGAAATGAATAATGGTTATTCTGAGAACGGGAAATGAATTCTTTCAATCGATATAATCGATAGACTGTTAAACATTATACCCATTTATAGGTATACGGGTCTTCGTTGAATCATTCTAATCATGTTTCATTCAGCTTTGTGTCATGCGGACATGAGCAAAGGTCAATTCGATTACATATTTTAAGTTAGGTTATGGTTATGGTTAGGGTTAGGTTAGGTTAGGTTATCTCAGTCTTTATCCAATTAAAGCCGTGGTTATAGTGGCATCGAGATTAGTTCGCGATCGAAGAAGAAGAAAAGAAGAAAAAAAAAAACAACAAACCGATTATATCGATTAGAGTGAAAATAATTGAGTTAACAAATCGCGTTAGCGAGACCCTGAATAATAGAGAATGAAAGGAGACTGGGAAAATAAGGTACTACGTATTCTAGATTTTTGAAAAAGAGTTTATTTAAATCTTAATAATTGTCAGTCTGCGGTAATAAAATTACATACAGATAGGATAAACGCAATATTTTATTTATACATGGGTTTGTGCGTGTGCATGTGCATATACCTATACATTAACACGAGATGGCGCAAGTGGGAGTATAGGTATAAGAAGCAGAAGCAATTATTCTGCACATTTGATTGATCAATACGAACTGGAACTTTCACCGGGTTATGCAAGCCGGTATACCTATTACAACATTTTAGTATACATGGAGCTGAGCTAAGTTGCCGCTCGGCTCAAGACTAGAAGCATGAAATAGCAAAATAAAACCTAAAGTATAATATAGACTTATCTATAATCTATATGAGTTTCGTAATATACGTATAAGGAACGTAGAGTCATGCTGCATCATCAATTATGACTTTTAAGATCGTGTGAAATTTAAATGCATTGTTTATTTCCGATCACGACTGGTTTGAAAATTTCAAGGAAAATTTATATGTGATAATGAGAAAAAATCGTAGAATTTACTAATCAGAAATATGACTGTACGGATGAGATTCTCACGATCATTGCTAATCACTTTGTCCAGTGAAAGGCTAATCATTAGCTAGCCCGATCGTTTTTTTTTTTTTTTTCAAATTAATGAAGAATCGTGACGTATTTGTTTTTGTAACCGCTCGAATAATCCCAAATATAAATGAAATACGTTATGATAATGAAACTGTATAGTTTAACTAAACCGTGAGTCATAGTAAGGTTACACATGTACGAACATGCATAATATATAGCACGTATTTCCGTACTTTGATCGCAGGTTCACTGAAACCAGCAGTTCAAAACGCTGCTGTGTCACGTGGTACATATCGTGTCTTATCGATCGCGGCTGAATAACGCTGTGATTGGTTGAGGTATAGGATCACGTGACGCGTCACGCGTTACGTCAGAGAAGTGGCTACTGCTGTCTGCTCCGCTGCCGTGGTCCGAGCGTCCCAAGGCTCGACTTGTCACTACGCGCGGACCGAGGAAACAAAGGACGACGGTATCCTCGTCGTTAGTTGTTGTATTCGCGATATAAAAACAAAGTGATCGCGTTGTTTCGTTTATAATTAATCACTTATAACATTATAACGTCAGTTTTAATCAATATATAATACATAATATACCTAAAAGGATTTTAACCCGTGTCATATAAAGTGTTGAATTTAAACCCGTAACAGAACGTGAGTCTATTATTCCCTACAATCAAATATATCAAATCGCGGATGGTTTAACCGGTTTCACGAATTTCACACTTTCAAATGGTCAGGTGAATTGACATTTAAAGAATAAAACTGAAATAATAAAATAAGGAAACATTATAGCTTTAAATTAAAATACGTTTCAATTTATTCTGTGCGTGTGTTGTGTAGTATTTCTTTTTTTTATTCATCATTCATCATTATTATTATTTTTTTATTTGAATAAAAACTGAGTTCAGTTTCGCGCCCGAAAAATCAATAATAACAATTACTAAATTAAATTAAATAAACATATTACATTTTTTTTTTCTTCTTTTTCTTTTCTTTTGCACAACATTAAATAATAGTGTGAATAAATATAAATCGTCAAAATGTATAGTATGAACTATATTGGAAAGTTCATCAGCAACTTCAGAGATTTTTACAATGAAATCAACGCAGCTACGCTCACAGGTGCCATCGATGTTGTTGTCATTGAACAACCTGACGGATCTTTCGCTTGCTCACCATTTCACGTCCGTTTTGGAAAACTATGTGTTCTCAGATCTAGAGAAAAAGTGGTAAGTTTTATCGCGTTTATCATCAATTCTGAGAAAAAAAAAAAATGAAAAAAATCAAGATAAACGAAATAAACCATGAAAATTTCATCATAAACCAGACGTCTCTCTTTTTTTTTTTTAAACCCGTAAAAGCTTTTTACTCCTTTTTCATTTCACACTAGTCTACTACTGATCATTTTGTTATATTTAAAAAAAACAATCTAAAATTATCTTTGTAATATTTTTTTTTTAGCGTAAATTACCGCTAAATTATTATCGTCAATAAAAGCTGATCTGTTTATCATATTAGCGATAGTTAGCAAGAATTTTATTATATATATATGTTTATTTTTCTATTCACATTTTCTCTCGCGTTTAAAATTGCCACATTCTTATCCGCTCAGAGTTTGAAGCAATCAAGTAAACCCTGATATTGAAAAATCGTCATCCTCTCTCAGGTTGACATTGAAATAAATGGAGAACCACGTCAGATTCACATGAAACTAGGAGATTCAGGAGAGGCATTTTTCGTCGAAGAAGTTGGCTGCGGTGGTTCACCTACAGATACAGAAATACCACCGCATCTTGCCTGCTCGCCTATTCCACACGACAGTTGTTTTCCACCACAAAGGTAAGGAAATAACAAGAACTGGATTTATCGTAGATATTCTTTCCTATTTTTGTGATGTTTTAATCATTTTGTTAACACGTCTGTTTCAACCTTGTAAATAACATTATTTGTCTCCATTAAATCGCCGCCCCATGATCACTACTTTCCCAGAACTCATTATCCTGTTCACATTATTCTCAGGGAGAGTGGAACTTTGTTTCTCAGGTTCAACCTGCTCTCGGAGCTTCCTCAAGAACAGCGCGAAAAATTATTAAGAGATTCGGTACTCTCTATAGAGAGGGAAAAATGGGAGGAGATGTCAGCGCTTCCACCAGATGAGAGGGAAAAATTTTTAATCGAACAGTTCTCAGATCTGCCTATAGAACACAGAGAAAAATGGCTGCAAATTGCTTCTATGACTACAGAAGAACGGGATAAGATATTCAGGGAAAATTTTGGCGTTATTTCTACAGAACAAAAGCAGAAAATGATACGCGAACAGTATTCTGCGCTTAAGACTGAGGACAGAGAGAGACTTTTCAAAGAAAACTTCCCCGAACTACCCGTCGAACAACGGCAGAAGTTTGAATTCGCTTTACTGAGCGACTGGAAGGGAAAGGAGGAGGAAAAGTGGGACGATAATCCGATGATCGATTCCAAGCAAGAAGACGAGGAGATATTTAACATGGATAATATAAACGGGGAAGAGCCAAAGCCCGCTTCTGTTTCTACTCCAAAAACATTCAACGCCGTTGCTTCTAACGAAAGAATCCGTAAAATAAGCGTAGTCAATAATGACTTCAGACCCATTACTGACGATCCGCAAAGTAGCTGCAAGGAAAAATCTAGCGACGAATCTAACGTTTCTTTATCGAAAAAAAATTCAAAGGACGAAACCGTCGAGGAAACTAAAGGCGGTAATGGATCGAAGAGAAAACGCAAGAGGAAAAGTATAATGAAGAAAAAAGGAGCTCAGAGAAAGGCTAGCAACGGGAGCAGCAGCCAAACTGAAATGAGCGAGAACGACGTCGTCATCGCTGATGAGTCTCAAAGCGAACCGGTAATTTAATTTTTTTATTTTTCAGATCAAGATTGTTTCAATTAATTTGAAGTCTGAAAGTTTTTAAGTGCTCAAACTCCTTACTTGATAATCACGGATATATTGATTGAAGTTGTTGAAGGGGCCGAGTCCAGTCGTAGAAGTCGAAAGTAAGAACGCTTCGTCGGAACCGATCGAAGCCCATTCGACATCCCTGTCGAAAGAGATTGCAGTTTCTCGTCCAGAAGCTGATTTTCACTTCTTCAGCGATACGGAGGTGACTAAGTAAGTCAGGCTTCTGATATTGACTCAGAATTTTTGATTTTTTCAGACTGCTAATCCTTCCATGTTATTTTAACAGAAATCGGGAGTCCAGGTCTCGTTCTCCGGTGCAATCGGACACTGAATTTGAGATTCGTAAGCTCAGTGAAGATCGAGCAGAAATTGAGGATGAAAAAACTCATCAGCAGAGCTGGAGATGGGGAGAACTACCCAGCCCTCCCCCAGACTCGTCTCTATCGTCTCATAGAAGTTCTCTTAACACTTCAACGGCTGCCAATCAACCTAATGATTGTAATTATCAAAGTTTTTAATGCTCATAAGTAATAACAAGCTTTTTGTGTTCGCCGCAACAATTTTTTTTGCCAAAAATAGGCTTTGATCATTTGTTAGACCCCAAATCGGCATAAATTTCGATTCTCTGTCACGGGGATGCCCCGTAGTTTCTCATTAAAAAGCAAAGAACAATTTCAAAGTAAATAAAATACTAAATAAAAGATTTTGGCGCTAGTCGAAGCTCACCAGTCGATCCTGAGCCGGACATTGGCATACATGAAGAGGACGAATTCTCGTTTTCACCGTAATCCCGAATCCGACGGAATTTATTTGAGCGATCTCAACGCTGACGAACTTGACCCCGAAGTTGCTGCTCTTTATTTGCCAACTTCCCATCGCCGCGCCACTATCGCTAAAGGTATTAGTTCGCAAGCTTTAGAAGATGGAAACCGTTCAGTCCCATAAACAATTCGCATCCAACCATAAACAGCTTAATCAATCCATGAAAAACTTCGCTTTTCGTTCGGCCACCTGCAATTAATAACACTACTGACAATTATTAAGTTTTCCATAACAAACACAAAGAAATTACCAGAATTAATTATCTACGAATTTTAACAGGCGAAAAAAACGTCGACGAGGAAGATGCAGAGTCAGGGAACGGCCCAAGTCTTCCGCAGAGCCCGAACAGCGTTGAGGGAGCAATAGGTGGTCCCAAATCTCTTGACAGTGATTTTGAAGAGCCGAAACCCTCTCTATATGAGAGTAACGCTGAGGTGACATTGTCTCTGTGCGGGGGCTTGGATTCTAAAGATGGTCCTTCAGAGGAGGCTTTTAACCAAAACCTTCTCCACTTTGAGGACGTTTGCAACGATCCAAAATTATTTGAAAATCCAAATTTGGTCATCAAGATTAATGGCAAGTTCTTCAACTGGGCTATGGCTTGTCCCATTGTTGTCGCTCTTGCTGCTTTCCAGAGACACCTCCCACAAAATGCTGTTGAAAATTTATGCGCTCGTTATATGCTCACTCCTGTTCATGAAGACAAGAAACAACAGATCGGAGACAAAACGCAGGGCCGTACTGGATATAGCTCGTGGTTTTCATGGAGTAGGTCCAGTCAGCCACCTAAGAAACCACTAGATTTATCCGAAGGTGATTTATTCGGGTTTATATAACTGTAGAAGTCGTTTTCATAGACCCTTTACATAGTTTTATATCGAAATAGATAAAAAAAATTGAAGAATTGGAAGCGAATTGATCATTCGAAGAATTTTATTTCTCTAAAGAATGATAATTCCTGTTATAGTTGATGGACCGATAGCTGAACAGCCTCACGACCAGTTGGAAGACGTGAAAGAGGTTCCGACTCTTGAAGACGTGCCATCAGTGAGCATAAGAATGTAAGTTTGATAAAATCGTTCAATAATGTATGAGGAACTGTTATTAAGAAGGGAATTTTCTTAGGAGAAGAAAGACTGCGTTAGAACGAGTATATCAAAAAAATCGACTCAGCAATTCGAATTTTTATCTCTACAAGCCCTTTTTTTCCCCAGGGAGTCTAAAGATCACGAAATAATCGATATGCAGTTGGTGACCGAAGCAGCAGCTCAGACAAGCTTCCCAAACACACCTGAGCAGTCGATCCTTGATAAGGCAGATAAAATGCACGGGGCACAAGACGGAGAAGGATATAGCGGCAGTGAAGACTCTGATAGCAATCGCAACGAAACTCAAGGAGTTAAAATTCCAATGGAAAGAAGACCCTATTATGAACCGACAGAAAAATACAGAAAGACTCTGAGACTTTCGTCCGAACAAATTGTGAGAATTATTCTAATTCTCTACGTCGATTTACCTCCTTCTTATTTATGACTGAAGTTTTTCTTAAACTATCATTTCAGGCCAGTTTGGGGTTGAAAGAAGGCGCAAACGAAGTGGTATTCAGCGTCACAACCGCCTACCAAGGCACTACTAGATGCAGATGTCATATTTACAAATGGCGTTGGGACGACAAAATAGTTATCTCTGACATCGATGGTACGATAACAAAGTCCGATGTATTGGGTCACATCTTACCAATTGTTGGCAAAGACTGGGCTCAGTCTGGCGTAGCTCAGTTGTTCACTAAGATCAAGAACAACGGATATAAACTGCTATATCTATCGGCAAGAGCCATTGGACAAGCAAGACTCACCAGAGAATATTTGAAGAGTATTAAACAGGGGGATTTGTCTCTGCCTGAGGGACCGCTGCTTTTAAATCCAACGAGCTTGCTCTCAGCTTTGCATCGAGAAGTTATTGAGAAGAAACCTGAACAATTTAAAATATCTTGTCTCAGCGATATTCAAGCTCTTTTCCCTGAAGACACTAAGCCGTTTTACGCTGGATATGGAAATCGTATAAATGTTAGTTAAATTTATTTTCCATTTTTCTCTATATCCTCTTATTTTATCATTCAGATCTTTCAATAAATTATTAAAACTTTTCAGGACGTTTGGGCGTACAGAGCAGTGGGCATTCCTATAGTGAGAATATTCACCATTAATCATCGCGGAGAATTGAAGCACGAGCTTACGCAGACATTCCAGTCCTCGTGAGTAAATTTTTGTATCTTTTTATCATAAAAATTGTTTTTATAGCTGTTTAATTGCACTATGGGGAATTTGTAGGAGAGATGAATTGTGACGGACTGATTATTTCACGTAATCATACATATAAGTATTACATAATAACTCGTGGTGCTCGGTCGTTTGCTAATGTAGCCAATTACAAATATCTTTTTATATATTAACGGTTCATTTCACAGGATATACACGAAAAATAAATCTGAACAATGTTTTTTCGTACAATGTATCTACGTAATGGTTATAAATGATTGAAACAAATCAGTGTTGAGTATAAAATGAACATTTTTTTACCTCATTGCTTGATGATGTTTCATTCTAAAGTCATATACAGATATTTAAAACCAGAATTCAAACTCTGTGAAATAAACTCTAAAATATGTATCGCATGGCAAAGTTCTTTTAAACTCGTCTTCTATTCTACAGATTATTTTTGCCTTATATATATATATATATACATATAATACATATATTTTTGAAACTATCTATATGCTTGTCCCTTATATAATTTTTATTTACTCGACTAAGCGATATACTATTTATTTAGAAACTTATAAGAAGGGGCTGAAGTATTCGTTTCCTCCATTTATCTGGGTACAGTTTATCTTGTTTGCTAACCTGTTACTTTATCGGTGGAAGGTTTTATGCGTAGAATTCTTCATCTGTAAGTGACGCTTTTATAAGCTACTTACTTGATCCTGTCAGGCAAAGATAAGCTGGGATAGAAAAATCAGTTAGCAATTCAGACTAACAGACGTGGGGCTGTTTTGTGTGGTTGCAGTTACACGTGTCAGAGCGGAGTGGTCAATGACTTGTTCCCGCCATTGCAATACCACCACACTTCTACAGATGACAACGCAACCCATTGCTAGTTAATTAAAATTAATGAAAATCAGTTGATTAATCCATTAGCTAGTCAAAATATTTGTCCAATTCAATTTTCATTGATGACAAACAAAGAAACTTTACGGTTTATACTCTTCAAGTTATATTATACATATAGTATAACTTCTGGGATCGGTCTTAGCAGTTTTTGATATGATATGATGGAAAATATTCATAGATTTTTGCCCGGTTGCTAAGATATTTATTTAACGTATATGAAATGTATACGATTGATTCCTTAGTCATTGATATTGTACAAAGAAAAAAACGTCTCATTTATGCAGACAGTTTATTATACATTATACTCGTGTCGAAGTGCCAAGTTTCAATTTATTTTTACAATTGAAGAGAATTTGTTATTTTTTATATAATTATAGTTTTTCTTTACTTACGGAAAAGTTTGCGTTACTCAATGTTACACGCGCATATTTCTTTCGTGGTATTTAACAAGTTAGAGCTATGAAACTTTAAAGTACAATTGCCGAAATTTGGAAAAAGTACAGAGCAAAAAGAAAAAAAGATATTTTCATTATCGCAGCAGCTGGACTGCCGAATATATTTTTTAGTATATTTAATATTTATTATAAACCGATGACGTATTTGGTTGTACATCTGCTTGCTACTCCTCTACTTATGATATATAGGGTAAGCACTCGACAGTACAAAATTGTTTTTCGTTTTTGCTTTACGTTTTAGAAACATTAATGATTCACGTAGCTCGTTTCATGGCCGGATTCCAATAACTTTTCACATTTTTCAATCATCCTTATCTTTCCCATTATTATCATAACATTTATTGACATTTATCCAAAAGGCTTGGGTGGGTTGGGCCTACTTATGTCTTTACCGCAAATTTCAGATTCTCAAAATTCATTCCTTTTTTTTTTCTCTTAACAGAGCAAACACCTTGCAGTCGACCTCCTAGATCTCCTAATCTATATAGCGCGGAAATTCACGCATGAGCTTGGTTGTTTCACGCTATAATGTATATTTATGTATGAAAGTCAGAGAATATTTTTGTGCAGTTTTATACGTCGTCAATTTAAATTTACTCCGTGTTCATAATAGAACACTTCTGCATGTTTGTATTAAGACTCTTATAAATTGATCAAAATTTAAAGTATGAGTATAAACTAATCGTCAAACATTCACTTTTAGATCCATAAATCTTTTAATACCATGACAGAATTTGAGGATACAATTCTCTTGGCAAAGATTGACTTGTCAATCACGCACCACATCATTTTCTGCTAATATTTATTCCATGTACTACATTCTCACAGGCAAATACATATACATCAAAACTTTACAGCTTGCCAGAACTGCTATCGAGATCGTAATCGATCTACTCAACATATCTAACATATTTAATGATAATACTACATTCATTGTTTTAGAAAAAAATTATTCAGCTATGGAAGAAGTATCATACAGTGTATCATACTCAATTTATCTGTTGCTAAACCATCACCGCTTGCATCACATCGAGTGTTAATTAAAAGTTGATTCTTTCAGATCGAGGAATTTCACTTTATTCTCTCTATTTCAATTTTCAGATACTCAAACATGAGCTATATTGTAGATCATCTGTTTCCTCCGCTTCCTGAAGACGCTACTGATGAATTTAGCAATTTTGCTTACTGGCGAGAGCCCATTCTTGAAGTACCAGAGTTAGAGGTACTCACCACCGACATACAAACAACGCAATAAAACATGAATTTAACACTCAAGCAATAATATATTGCTAATTATTTATTATAACAGTTATTCTATGTAGCTAAGTTTTGTACTCTACTTATCAATGCGGCTCGATCCGGTTGGCATACTGCTATTACAAAAGAATTCTTATTCTCAAAACTATTGATTTGATATATTTGAAAATTCCAAAGTTTAAAATTAAATTTATCCCCATATTTATTTAGTTCATGAAAATCTTTTTATTTATCAAATTATTCATTTTATATACGGCTAGTAAATAAGCGCCATTATTTTGCGCTGTATTTAATTCCAAAAACATTCCAATATAGGTGATACTGAATGAATTAAATTAACTTAACTAATGGACGCTGGCTGTTTATTTATTCGTCCATTTCGGTTACAGTTCCTTGCTAGCAAACGTCAAGCCGGTTTCAAGCCGTATCTAGTGGCTTAAGCAGCAGATTAATGCCCGCATCGTTGAGTTATAATGAAATAATATTTACAGTTTCAAATATAAAAGTTGGTTTCTCATTGACAACGCCTTTGCTTTTAGATGGGTGAGGATAGAAACTATTAAATGATTTAATACCAACTTCGTATTCGGACTATTTGTGGTTTCATTTATTAATCAACGATTCGGGCACATAACATTTACCTCGTGTCTTGTCCATGTTACTCATTGTCAGACGTTATTTGATATTTATTTTTCTACACTAAAGATCTCTGTTGTTCAGTTGGTGCGACTAAAAGATAACGGAAAGTTGTTGTTCGGATGTTTATAAGAACTGACTTATGGATTGTGATATTTTTGAGCAGGCAGGCGGATAGATATATATTTATTTAACAAAAAATTTAGTATCCGTTCTAAAACATTGTTACACGAACTGAAACGGGTCTAAATTAATTTTTTTTAGATGTATTGTTTAATTTATTTCATACATATTATGAATTAATTTTTAAGTTTTCAGGGTAAATTAATTTTTGAATGGCTGAAAAGAAAGAAAGAAAGAAAGAAAACAATATATCCATTGATCATTTCTAAACTAAAAAAAAAAAATAATAAAAATGTTTGATTTCTTTCACATGATATAAAACTTCGTATTGCCATCTCTTTATTATTTCTATATTTTTAATATACATTTTTTTTTTCCACATTATCAAACAAATCAACGTATTATTCTTTTTTCATTATCAAGTAATTATACTCAAAGCCGACCGACAATGCAAAATATGATTACTTTACCAAAGAAAGATTTTTTTTTAATTTTTTTTTTTTTTTTTTCTCCTCGTTCCACTTGTACCTATGTCTTAGTTTTGTAGAAACAGGTCGAAAATGTTTTTTCCTTTTTTATTTTTATTCCTTTGTTAAGTTAATTTTAATTAGAGAAAGATAATCGATATTAGAAGAATTGGAAACGTGTGTGGTCATCGAAGAGAAAAACTCATTTAAAGACATTCTTATATGTACCTACCTACCTACCTAGTTCACATTCATAAAATTGCTATATGCGTTAATTAAATTGGTTAATTATCATCGTTTAGTAAGACATGTATATAATATATAAATTAGTCAGTTATGTAATAAGCTAAATTGTGTAAAATATATGAGATTTATTTTCTAACAAGGGTATCATTGATTCTGTTAGTTGAAATATTATTAATATCATATTATTCTACGTATATGAATAAAAATGGTTTATTTAATTTTCATTAGGATATTATCTAGTTATAATTAGTTATACTATATTTCCAGTTTATTCCTTGTCATTATTAATATTATTACAACATATTATTATTCTGAATTCCGTCTAGATCGATTATAGATTATATATGACAATCTGGATTCCTGTGATTTGAGGAACATGAACAAAAACGTTTACTCACTACACATTAACACACAAAATACTTGAATCGCTCACTTCGCTTTGTATTCAGTGTTGTCACATAATTGTTGCTAGACGTGATAATACGTATTAATGCTAAATCGTAAGTAAATGTATTTCGAAGAGAAGAGAACCTTATCGTCCGAGAGTTTAGAAATGCTTTTAGAACCTTGGATCAAATGAGATTCAAACACATTGCGAGTCAACTGAGGAAGCATAAACTATTTAATATAAAATTTCGACCTTCTATTAGCTACTATAATCAAAAATTGAGATTGAAATTCTATCCAGGGCGGAAGAATTCTTGCCTGAAATTATTTATTTATATATTTTAACGCCATTCGTTCATATGACCAAACCTGGCATCGTATTAAATTGAACGAGTCCCAAGTATACTGATTAGTCAGTTTGGGTAGGCGAATTAATCAAGTATTTAACAAAGCCAATATCTCAGAGGTAAATAATTTGAAAATACTATCCTTTCGATTATTTCCTATTAAAGTATTTGAAATATATAATATTATAGCTCTCTGTGCAACAGCTTATTCAATGTAATAGATAATCATATCTTGTAATCTATACGAGTTTCACGCAATAAAGGTAAAAAATAAAATAATAATTAATCAATACTGATTTGACGTCCTCTTATCATATAATAGATACACGAGTATAAACTTGATCTCGTTGATTTTATAGCGAATTGTTTATTTTTTACTTTACATTCATATATTATCAAAAGTTATGTTGCTATGATATAGCGATTGAATAATCAATTCTTATTTCACACGTCTTTATAATTTGAAATCACGAATAATATTTAAATTTTATCATCAGGTAGACTATGTGTCTTCGTTATCAGAGATGTCCCAAGATTCTACAGAAGTGGTGCTTCGTCTTCTGCGATTATTTATCGCTCTTACATCGAACGCCACTCTCTTTGAATTTTGGCAATTTAATTTGTGCGGGTCTCCGCTCACCCAATGGTACATTATCTGTTTATTAATTAACCATCCTTTTAATTTGTAAATTAATTTTCTGATTATTTCCAGCATCCTACTCACCCAAATCATACCGACAATCCAAAATATTCCAAATGCCAGGGAGCAGCTCATCCTGAATTAACACTATTTCAAATTATTCTGATTTTATTGTACTAAAAATTGCCTCGAAATTTAATTTATTTGTATATTTTTTTCCATCTTATCGAAAACCCCAATTATTTAAAAAATTCTAGATTCTTTTTTGTCTCTTAAAATATCAAGGAAAGGATTGTTCCACTAATCAAACATCGTATAACAATTTATTAAAGTAAAATCAACTCTTTATTTTCTTCAATATATTTACAGCTCTTCTTTAGTTCTAAAAAGTATAAAATAACTAAATTCATGTATCAGTAGCCTCCTCTGTTTCCATTTCTCCATCGCTCTCATCCTCAGTTTCTTTTTCCTCGGATTCTATCTTAGTGTATCCTTCGTTCTTTGTGAAAACACCCATAGGTGTTAATTTGAATGTTGCTAACGCCCTGCCCATTAGTTTCTGTAAAAGAAGAAACAGATCATATTTAACATAGTTTTGTTATAAACGAACTGCTTGTCGTCTCAAAAATCACTGGAATAGATGCTGACCAGTATTCTAGCTTGTTCAGGCGTGAGAGTTTGACCCTTTTTACAAACTCTGTGATCCTTTAACAGAGTTATTACTCCTTTTTGAAGAGATGTTGGAAGACCCAATTGCCTCAAATGGGGCTCTATACTGTGAGCAAATTCTGGCATCGGTCCTTCGTTTATAGTTATTGTTTCTGTTGCCACAAATCCTGAACGCGCATAGTCCTCTTCTCCGTATTCTTCCATCCAGTTTAAAACCTGAATAAATGAATGAAATTAGGACGTTGCTAAGACTTTGAAGACTTCGAAACTGAAAAAGATTCATTTTCAATATTGCTACCTCGTCTTTTGGTCTGTTGGTGAAAAGGAGTCCGCATTGTCCTTTCAGAGATGCTGATAATTTGTGTAACTGATCCTCAGCTTCGTCCTCAGGTGATTTACCCAGTCCAAGAGCCATTATTTTATTTTTACCAAAAAAGAATCTGCTGTCTTTCCAGTCTCCTCTTATATCCTTGAGTTTATTATTTCTCATGTTTTTTACAGAGAATAAAATAATGTTTTCATATTTTGACACGCATTTTCTTATGTCTTCAACTATCTGCTGCTTTAAAACCAGGCCTTTTTTACTGGTTTTTGTTAGCGTGACTGAAAAATAATTCAGTTAATATATTCTATGTTGAATAACGAACGTGAATAATATATAATGCGGTGAATTTTAGGTTAGGTAAAGATTAGGTTATGAAAATTGTTATAATCGTTACCATTTTCGTTTTAAATATGTTTCGGGTTTGATATACTCACTTTTCTTGTCCCTTTTTGACTTAGGCATTTTATCTAGGTGGATTTTATTGCCAATTTATTATTTTCCGCTGTTATTTGAAAGCATGTGCTTCTCTATATCAACGCACGCTTCTCTCACAGAGTAAACAATCTGCATTGAATTGAGCGATGCAGACTTTGGCTGCGTTCACTTATGCTACTCGTTAGTTAAGGCGGTTTAAATAATTTACGAATTATTTCTCACGCGTATTTCGACTTTATTTGTTAATGATTTATCGGCTTTATTCCCATATTACATAAATAAACGCTTTATAATTACAGGAAATGAATAATGTGTGAAAAGTTAAAAGGCAGAGGAAGTCCGCGAACGAACGTAGTCTAAAATGGCGGCTTCCGGTGGCAGTGGCAGTGCACTCTGTGAGATCGTGTTAGACGGGAGTCGTTGAAATTCGCTGAAGCCTTGATTTTCCAGGCGACTTTCTGCATTCAAAAGGTAAGTTTTTACCGTCAAATCGGCTCAATATATAATCTACTAGTCTGTAATGGGCTGTAAACAACGCGATAATGCGTTCGAAGGTAAATATGAGCGATGTCGTTTCGGGTCGTGTGAACCCCGTAGCACGAAGAGATCGTGGAAATCGTGGAAAGCGGCTTCCACATTGAATTTAACGAGTAGTTAGGCAGTATAATTCCGTTTATAAACCCGGGACTATATTCGTGTGTAACCAAGGGAAGATAATACCTAATTTCATCGGGTTTTACGTGCCATTTTTCAAGCGTATATAAGAGTTAAACCCTACAGCCGTGAATATAGCTACAATTACGGGCCGAATGACGCATTTAAGAGGAGTGTCTCAGGCGCCAGGCGCCATTTTGCCATTTTGCCAGGTTGCCGGCGAAAAAATGGAGCTTTTTAACATCCGTACGATCGACTAGCTGACAGCGTTTGACATTTAGCGTTATACCGAATGTCACACGGACTTAACCACGTGGTCACACGCGTCAATACCCTATCGTCAAACTCTAGTAATTTGGAGAAATTATCAATCATCAATTTTTAACAATTTAGCTCCTTATATGGTCATGAGAAATCTGAGATCTCCCTCGTTCTTGCTCTCAATATTTATCCTAACAAACTTTCCTCACAATTTTCAATTGTTTTCACACCCTTTACATCCCCTGAAAATAATATCTCATTCGAATAAATCACACGATATTAAAATCACCCGTGCATTCGTCCCACAGCACGCATACCTATACCTACACACGTCACATACTTGACCATGACAAACGCCTACAACTAGGCACGCCCTTTCACTTCTCAGGTAGATCGCTACATGCGTAGATATTCTCTAAACTAAAAATTATTCTATCGTATCTTTTTGTCGCCTTTAATATTCACATTCAATAATTCATCCCTAGATATTATTATATATATATATGTATGTGTATATCAATTTTCATTCATTCATTCATTCATTCATTCATTCGACAATCCAACCGACGGACGGCCAGTAGTGATATTAGTTATTTGACCTACTGTATAACATAGATTATTACAGTAAAGAACGAATTTATTATCGAGTGAAAATATAATTAGGAATTAAATTGCCAAACGATTGAATCAGTGCGTTAATAAATTATTTTTAGTACCGGTTTAAAGTCTTCAAATCTTTCAGAGGTTTATTATAACGCCTCTTATTATACGGATCAATAACAATTCTGAACTAATGAACTCTCGCTGTTTTCCAAACTCGTTATAAATATGGTTCAGTATTAATAAATTATGCGTAAAATTTTTCAAAGTACTATTTAGTTATCACGAAAATACCATACAATGAATCATTCATAATAACGACAGAATATTACGCTTCATATACGGCGTTCTTTTACTTTAGTTTTATTCATATGCCGACACGATACGCGTACATCGTGTTTGTCTCGCCTCTTTTCGTGTATATTAACGTGTATACCTATGTAAGCACACCGTCCGTGTGTGATAGCTCTATTAAATCAAGGCCACACGTTGTCCATGCCCATGCAGGTTGTACGTCTTTACGGTGACGTAGGCCTAACTACATCTGGAATCTAGTCAGGTCGAAGGCCTGTATATTACTTTTAATGATATGAGTATAAATAAATACGGTCGTGTTTAAACTGCAGCAACAGCATTCTTTCAGTCGATTATAATGTACGTGATGATTTGAGGAAAGGTAATAAAATAAAAAATAAACTATTGATTTTTTATTTATTTATACAATATCGTACGTAGAGAGATTCACATATTCAAGGCAATTTTTTTTGTTACGGTGTTATTTTTTTGACCGATTAATTGAACGAAAGAAATCAATGATAAATACGAGCTAGATATATCTACGGTAATCATGACTAGAGGAGGCGCGGTAATGGCGGTCCTTGTGACGTCATGGGTTACGGGGAAAGAGTTCTGAAACGAACGTCACATCCGCGCTTTATAGCTTACGGACAACGTAACGTAAAACGTAGTATGCACACATACATGTATATAGATATATTCACGCCTCGCCCACAATTTCATATATCTATCCTTTTTTAGTGCAAAGGAAGTTTCCTTTTTCTCTTCCTCTTCGCCACCTTTCAATAAATTCTATTCTTCTGATTGTGATATCGAAAATTATAGAAGAGAAATAAAAATGAATGAATTACGATATTTAGGAATATTATAATCCGCGTGTATGAGTCAGTTTATACAGATATAGTTGAACAGTTATCTAACACGTTTATATTTCCGGTTTTAACGAAGTAACGGTGTTAATTTCTTATTTCATTCTTACATAGGTATGATTCTTATTCAAAATATATACGTCCTTTTCTTTTTCTTTCTTATCGTCGAAACAATAAATAAATAAATAAATAAATAAAACAGAATTTGATAGTTTTCGTTGAAAATATTGAAATTCGACATTACATGCCTTTATATATAGTAAGCGGTTATAATATTGCGGATTGGATTAAAACATCGTGTGATTTCTCACATTCGTATATTTGAGGATTAGAGATAAGTGACTATTTGCGTACGATATCGACTATCATATTTTATTAACGTATATATATATACATATATATCATCTGAGGACGTATGTAATCTGTTGAATAGAATTTATTCGTTTCACGTTTTACGATGATGGTTTAAGTTAATCAAATTAATCAATCTTATCTTATTTATAAAAAATATTTAACACGCGTAATTTTTCGGTGATTCTGATATTAAATAATGAAAACTAATTTATATAATATATCACAAAAAAAAAAAAAAAAAAAAAAAAAAAAGAAGCTGAATCGCTTGCAAATTTTATCGCAATTCTTTGTATAACAATTTGTTAATTCTTCCCATATCATTATACCTCCGATTTACAGGTTTTTACGCTTAACTATATTAATATTATAATACGTAAATTACATTTACCGCTTTTGACTCACACACGCGCACACATGCGTTCGTATGACGCGTAAATATGCCGGGTTGACATCACTGGCTATTCCAAGCTACTGACGCATAATTATTCTTTCTTTTCTGCACACGTGTATAGGTATAGGTAACTATAGGTCTATATAGCGTATAATATATATTTAATAATATGTATATGTATTTCAAACCTCTGCACCTTCGACGTAGTAGTACATACATACATATCACATTATAATATATTATATTATATTATATTATATTCTCGGTAATACGCGTGCGTACAATAATCTGACTCATATACATATACCTAAACACATGTATATACAGATCATGGAATTATAAAGATAAAAAGATTTTCCACGAAAGTGTATGAACGTGGATCTAGCAGTGGTATTATTCACAATCGCATAATAAATATCATTTTTTCAACTCGGAAAAAAATAAAAATCAGCAGCAGCAAAAAAAAAAAAAAAAAAAAACCCCTGAATAATTTATACACAAGTGTTTAACGATATGATTGATCGCGAGATATACGCATATAATTATTTATGTATCATACATCATACTCTCTGCATATATTAACAAGACCGATATGTATCTACAGGTATATATTATATACTTATTATCTAACAACTGTGTAAGTAGATTCTACGGTGTAACTATATACATACATATTATTTATGCCTATATACCTGAGTGATAAATAAGGTCTAGCTATATGTGAAATTTTTTGATTATTATTATCATTATTCTCTTTGAGAAATTTCATTATATTCCATAAGAATATCAAGTAAATTTTCTATTTATCAAAATTTCTTAGCCTGACGGTATGCAACTCAACGTACATGGGTGTACACATATTATTTTCTATATCTGCCTTTCAGGCGTTTCATTAAACTCCGAAATCAGAAAAGAATATGAATGAATTACGTATACTACGATATTTATATTTAATTTTCATTTTTTTACATGCCTCATTTTTCCATCTAACAAAAAAAAAAAAAAAAAAAAAAAAAATACCATGATTTTTTAAACTACGTCGTGTATGTATATGTATATACCGTATATAGGTATAGATTTACACTGGATATACGTAGAGGGGCAACCTGTAGCCTATACAAAAGCATCGAGGGTCTACGTTAAGTGTTGTTGCTGTATATAGGTATAATATATATATGCATAAATTCAAGATCGGTTTAGTACCTCTTACCTCTTGCCTCTTGCCTTATACCTATTCCGTCGCTCTCGAGATAAGGAGCGAATAATAATAATAATAATAATAATAATAATAATAATAATAATAATAATAATAATAATAATAATAATAATAGAATTATTTGAAATTTAAATTGGAAACAACAAACTGAGATAAAATGATGAATAATTTTCGATTTATTATACGACACAAGCTATCGGTGATTTTTCTTTTTATATATACTCATTTTGTTACATAATATATCAAATGGAAAAAAAAAATAAATAAAAAATAAAAAAAAAAAAAAAAAACAGTCGGTTGAAAATATAACAGTAAAAATTGAATCTTCACGAAATATGTTACGACGACGCCAGATACAGATACAGTTTTATTTATAGAATTTAATTTAGCAATATCCAATATATGAATTAATTGAAATTGCCAATAAACACACACACAGATATAAATAAAGCGGATTGTATTCATATCGATTAAACTAACTCGTAATGAAAGACGCGGATCTTCGACGATTTTGTTATTTATGTATAATAATCGCCAGAAATTCATATTTCAATGAAATTTCACGAATCAGGTGCACTTTCATACATAGTATCGCATAGTTAGAAAATATTTGGGAAAAATCATTTGATATTAATTCTTATTTTCTATTTGAATAAGTCTCTGAGCAATTTCTTCTCTCTCCCCTCTCTCTCTCTTTATCTCTCTTCCAGTACACTGTATCGCGGAATATGGTACGAAGAGCCAAAAAACCCACATGTATACCCTAATTTTACCAAGTAGTCTCTCAGCTGCGAGATGGGTTTCACGTGAGTGGTAACGACTCTGAGAGACTTTTTCCGGACTTGTAGGAGTATTGTACTATATATATGTATAGGACGAGAAGTTAAGGAGGTAGATATTCTTTTTTCTCGCGTTTATGAGTCAGAATCCACGGAAGTTGGATTGCTTCATGACGATGACGATGTAGTCGACTTCTAGCTATATAAACCTTAGCCCAAGAAATTGAAACGTAAAGTTTATTAACTTTACTAAATCACCTATTATTTCATCGACTTTTTATTATTAATTAGAATTTTGCATTAATTCAATTAATTCTTGACTTTTGAACTCAGAAACAGAATTATTCAATAACTATTATCGGAGAAACTATGGAGATGCTTCTGTGATGTGTATTATGTTGCTTATCTCAACACTGTATCCCATAACACTCTATCGATTCGAACCTAAATTTAGGCTGGTTATTACTATACAAGTATACAATACCTGATATTAATTTATGGATAAAGGAAGAGAGGGAATGTGAACCGCAGAGAAGAAAAAAAATAAAAAAAAAAAACTATAAGCCTGAGAAAAAAATGAACCATAGTGAATGTAGATTTTTTTTATTTTATTTTTATTCATGCTAATCGAAAAGAATCGTAAGATTTTTTTTTCAACAACCTCTGTCATTCCTTACGAAGAAAAAAGACATTCATCGAACTTTATAAATCGTCGGTGTAATAGATCGCGAATGTTATATACTACAATCAGTATACCTATAATATCTTATATGGTATAATACTGTTTGAAGAATAAAGATTTTCACGCTCGTTAACTTCCCGGGCCTCGTTGCTGCGGCGAGCCTTAAATCTCGCATAAAACCCTCAGCAGCAAGCTTTGACCATTAACGAGAACACAGAATCAGTCCTTTATTCGGTTGACATAACCCGCGGAGCAAACGAAGCCTTTGAAGTTCTTGCGTCTCGCCTAATGTACCTGTACCTGTCTTACATTACACACGTTTAAGATTCATTATGTTCTTCTCCCTCCTTCTTCTTCTTCTTCTCTTTCTTCTCCGGACGTTCTCTTTAAAATAAACGAGAAAAAGATAAAATAAAAATTAAATAAATAAATAACGACGGATTTTTTTTATCAAATGCTCTTTCTTTTTATCGTGAACATCATTAACTCGAAATCAAATCTCAATATAACGGACAGACAGACGATCAAACAAACGAACGAAAACCACCCCCTCAACCTCTTGCGTTACGTTCGCACAGTTAATTCGGTTTTCTGTTTCGGAATATATTCCGCCTCTTTTTTTTTTTTTTTCGTTTCTTTTTTTCTTTTTATTATATTACCAGAATATTTATATATATGTATGATATGTACTACGTGCATAAACGTACATTCGTATATGATCGTTACGTAATTTAAAACTATTTTTATCGTCTCGACGACTACGCGACAAATTCTCTCGTCTTCGTCTTCTTCTCTCTCTCTCGCTCTCTCTCTCTCTCTCTCGGGCAGGTGCCGAGCGCTGTGTCAGGCGGGGTAGCAAATTTCAGTAGCGGGGAGTTTACGGTGCTGCAGGGGCTGCGCGCGCAATAGCGGATCAATATTTCATTTCACCCTCGCCAAACTGCGCTTTTCCTTACCCTATACATACCGCGCGCCGCGGATCACGGATAGATACACGCACATGATATATCGGATCCTTATATCAATGCCTTATGCTTATATACCTACATCACTCACGTCCGCATGCTTGTGTAACATGTATCATGAATCTACATCTGATTCCAGGTGTTATTCGACAAGCAATGAATTTTTTGCATTTTTATATATATATATATATATTTTTCTTTTCTTCGAAGTATGGAAGGAAAAAGAAACGAGAGAGAGAGGGAGGGAGGGAAAGACATTGGATTTCACTAATCATATTATAATCAGAATTTATTATCATGTCGTTTTTATTGTAAATAACATGATACACAGTACATAGATCTGCTCTTTAGTATACCACTCGTTTCACGGATTTCCTGCTTCACTTTACTCTCACGCGGTTCTTCCTGATTAATTTTTTTCATTATTTTATCTGATTTAATTAACTTCTCTACTTTTTCAATGACTTCTTTTTTTTTTTTTTTTTTTCTTACAACGTTTAAAAAAACGCGAGGCACGATATCTATATCACGTGTTCAAGTGTCAGTGTCAGGGCAACTCTCGTCTTTGACCTTAATCTGTTTGATCCGATATTACAAAGTACTAAGTCTGGGCAAGTAGGGCTAAAGTGTGGTATGACGCATATAACCCATTATAACAATTCTACTTTCTCTCCTAATAAACCTTATTATTCAATAATAATAATAATAATAATAATAATATAATAATTATAATCATAATCACTGTAGGTATACGTGACTTCTTTTTTTTCAATTTATATATCTTATTTTTTATTTGCAACAAAAGATGTCTGGAAATCACGTGAGAGAGAACAAACTAACTAGTTACGTAGAGAAACGTATAATTAAACGTGTTTTAAAAACTTGAAACGTTTGTTTGCTATTCGTTACTCATATGACCGCGACACGTTTATTTAAAGAAACAAAACTCGCGACTATAATTTATATTGTATACAGTATACACCTGTAGTCAGTAAATACCTATAAGTTAATCAAATTATTAATAATCCGTTAACTATTTGTTCGCAAAAGAAAAAGAAAAAAGATATCTAGGCATACTTTCCATCGTTTTAAATTTAATATTATAATAATAATAATAATAATAATAATAATAATAATAACTCGTTAAAATATATTTTTCTTTCATGAATTTCGATCTACCCTTAAGAGTTCAGTAGCTTAGCTCTCTGCCTCCTTACTTCCTGCAGTTATGCGATACTTTGGGTAAAATTTTCGCGTCCCGAACTTTTCTGATATACCTCAAAGCCTTTTCACGGTTCACTTGATACCACCGTAGCTTTCTAAGAATATAATATAAGGTATCCAATTCCATGGAAATATATTTTATACCGATATAAATAATCATAAAATATCTGTAAAGAATTGACGAATATTTATTGATTCGTTGGGAAATAACGAAAATAAAACTCGGCGATTTGTTACCCCCGTTATCAGGGTGTAGACAGAGTTGCATAGCCTAAGGCGCCGTAGCGCTTGGATTTCAAAGGTAATTAAAAAAAAAAAAAAAGAATTGAAGATAAAAGAAATTATATTTATAAAAAGTTTTATTGAGTATCAGGATGAAATTATATAGGATAAAGGATGCAGAAAATGAAATCATATGAAATATAATTAAATAAGAAGAACAAAGCGTGCGACAGGGGGGCACCGCGTGTTGTAGTTTTCTCCCATCCGCCCCCGGGATACACCGTGGCTACACATACAATATTCGTATACGTTGTTGTAAGATCGTGCGGTGTGCCGTGGCCCCACCCAGGTCGGCTGCCGCCATGGTAGTGACGATCAATACTTTGTTACCGGGCGTCGTGTGGCGGAAATAGCCGAGAGTGATTCGAGGGCGAACGATGGTAACCGATTGAAACCGAGGCCCGGTCCGAACCTAGCCGACTATTGGAACGGTCTCAGTCGTTGTGCGGGAGTGGTCCACGAGTGATGTGTGGTGTAAAGAGTGACTGACGTATAAAAAAGACGTAGTAGTTTCAGATTTATTCGGAGTATTCACGTACCCGATTATTAAAACCTGAACCCTTTACACGTAGGATAAATATCTCATCTAGTCAGTCACGTTATTAGTCCCTCCCCCGCCCCCTACGTTGCCAAATTCGGTGTACCAGCGGCACCAGTGTATTTATTTATATTTATTGTACAAAAGACTGTTTAAATAGGTAGGTCTAGAGCCCGAAGCACTAATTTACTATTACTAACTCTAAGATAATTCTATCTCTGTAATGTAATGTACGTATGATTCGTTACGTGACAATCCTCGTACCTCGCCATATTTTAACCTCTCGTCATCGAATGGCCCATTTTAGAGAAACAGAGAAATGAGAAATAAGGAATAAAATAAAATAAAAAAAATTGTAACTATAACTATCTCTCATAATTTTAGTGCAAGATAATAGGAGAGAACATTTTATGAGTCATTCCGTGCAGATTATAACTTATTTATTATAAAAATTTCATGGAACCTAGTTCCTTCTTTTCGGTTTCTTAAAGGATATAAAAATCTCGCGCGCCGGTCACCGCTATCGATCGATTCATACCACGCATACCGCACTGCTAAAGTGCCAATTCCGCATTGCTGCAGATTCTTAAATATCTATTAGTAATATAACCTCAAAGTTAGATATAATCGTGTTGCACGATCATGGTATATAAATTGAGAAACTACGCCGCAGATATATTTCTTCTTTAAAACACTTTGACGATTTGAGATTAACATGCGGTCGGAATAATTCCATAACCTCAAAGCACCGTCGATCGAAGACGATTTTTCTTTCGTTCTTTTTTTTTTTCTTTTTTTTTTTTTTTTTTTCTTTCAAATTTATTTTTAATTAAATGAAATATTTTGCCTCGTCATTTAATATGTATTATTTTTCGATTTTTTAATATATTCAGTAATGAATATAATGAATAATAATTACAATGTGGAATTGAAATTTTAATCATGATTTGAGTGTAATATATTATTCGCCCAGTATAACAAGTATAGGCGTACTAACTCAGGCACGCACGGTTATACACGATCGTCGCGTCGTATAGAAAGCTTATCATATTATTTATCAACTAGAACGAACGTGCGTCTTTGAGAGAATAAAATATGGCCTGATAAATGCGAGATATACCTTATATACTCTAATACTTTATGTGTATATAACTATATACCTATATACATATTATACTTGATGCGGGGAGAATAACTGATAAAATTCTTTCTTTTTATCGTATTATATATATATATAGGTATATATATTATCTATATATAATATATATCTGTACATACGTATACATATCTACGTTACTCGTCGATCTTAGGTACTATTCATCACTTTAGCATTAATGCAGCAGCGGAACTTCGTGTATCTAATACACCTATATATATACATATATTACATATGTATGTACGAAAAAAATGTATATATTTATACATTTTATATATTTACTACTACTGCGCCCGTCGTCTACCGTCAGTCTCAGCAATCCAATTTCAACCGGATTCCCGGGTTATATCGATCGATGTGTCTCTCGTTCATGACGAACCACCAATGCGAAATTTACAGACATGATGGCCGGGGAGCGGGTGACGCAACGAAATAAGGGGCAAAATGAAGAGCGAAAGGGGTGTCTGATTATTCAACTATATTTTATTAGCAATTCCAATGAATTTTTATTATTTTATTTTATATTACCAAGAAAATGAATCAATCCGTTCACACCTAACTACATCATATACATGCAAGATGTAATTCGTATGAATTTTAAACTCGATTTAAAAGAAAAAAAAAAAAAAATTCTAATTCTGTAAATCTTTCACAAGATTTGAACACTTGCGACGAGGTGATGACGACCATAGTCGATGATGATTCAGCTTGAATAATAACATTTTATCAGGGTTACATGAAATGAAATAAAATTTTTTAAAAAGTCGGTTTTGGGGAAATTAAAAAAAAAAAAAAATTCAATGTATGCTTCAGTTATTTATTTTTCTTTTTTTCTTTTATTTTATTTTCCGATACTTCGATTGCCTCCTATTTACGCGGAATCAAATCCTGAACCGGAAGCGTATGAATCAACCGGAAATCAGATTTACCACGCCGCTACTCTCGGCTCTAGGCTATCTGATCCTCTCCTCTCCTCTTCTCTTCACTTCTTTTCTCGCAGTTCCTGCAGTATTAGAGTATGTTATATATCAGAAGACTTGTATCTTTACGGATCAACGTGTTATATCGTTACAAACGATAGAAAGAAAAACAGATTTAAAAAAAAAAAAAAAAAAAACTGAAAAGAAAGAGAATGAAAGGAAAAAACCAAAATTAATAATAATTTACGATTAGACCAATTCCCGGAATATGACTTTCTAAATTACGCAACATCAGATATTTTCGTAATTATTCGTTTATCGTTGTATAGTATATGATATATATATATATATATATATATATATATATACACATACACGCATATGTATAGTCCTTGTTGGAAGTAGAATAATAAGTTACGTCATAGACGCTAAAGATTTAACCTTCGTCTACGACGAGTTATATTTTGTCATTTTTATTGAATTATAAATTTATTCCAAATTCAAGTTATCGAATACAGTTACATTACTTAATTAAAGTTTCAATCTGAATGACCTGATGTAAAGTGATTTATGAATTCGAATAATTGCACGCGAAATTTTTAATAAAAATTAAAATCGATTATGATACGAAAAGAAAAAACAAAAAAAAAAGAAAAAAAAAAGAAGGGATAAGTATCCATTGTAGCGGCTTATTCCATTAAGAAAAAGAAAATGAAAAAATAAAAATAAGAGTAAAATGAACTTATATTTAGTCTGGAATTGATATGAAACTAAGAAGAGGGGTCGTTTGAGGTCATTGATTACTTTTTACATAATATAAAACTCTACCAGTATACTTTGCACTCGGGTATAATAATGATATCGATACTGATTGCTCCTGCACTGCCCATTGTCGACGATATACTCTCTTTGTTATAGATATTTTAAATAATAATAACTTTCCTCGATGTATTATCGTTCGCCATTTGGCTACTTTTTTTTCTTCTTTTTCTTCTAATCAATAATTAAATACGCACAAACACACGCACGTAAATTAATAAATGAATAATATCTACGATCATTGTCGCCCAAAGTTGATTACAAAAAAAACATTAGTGAAATTAAAAATGAATTTAATACGATATTTAATAGTCTGAAAAGATTCACCTCATTATTTTTGTAAATAACTATAATTTTAATTCTCGTAAAAATCGAAAGGCACACCCTGTATATTATTTGGGTTCAGCCAGCACCTGGTAGACCCTAAAAGTATATTTAGCCTGTCGACCATATTTCGTCTTTAAGCAGGCAACAAATCATAGGAATGCACCTGGTCGTTTCTCCAGGGTCTTTCACTAGTAGTACAATCTCTCTGTCTCTTTCTTTTTCTATTTCTCTTTCTCTTTCTTTTTCTCTTTCTCTTTCTGAAAGAGGATAGGTAATCCTCGAAAGGGGGCGAAACAAAAGTAAAAATTGAGGCATCACTATCTTAAATATTGATTTTTTATTACTTTTCTTCCCTCGTACCATTAATAGATAAAACTCTTTACCCTCCAATTCTGAACATTCTTTTCACAAACTCTATATACTCTCTAGGCAATAAAGCCTGAAATTCTGTAGAAAATTAGTGACTAAACTCTCGTCTATTTTAGTCTGAAAATTTATTTTTATCATACCCCTGGGGCTACACAGGGTAGTTCTCTCTTTTATTTTCTTTTCTTCTTTTTCGTTTTCCTCTTTCTTCCCCAGTAAAAAATAACTGGAGACAAAAGTCGTTAGAGAACTGTAGGGTTTTCACGACTGAAAAAATCAGCCGAACAATTATACGTATTCTTATATATATATATATATATATTTTTTTTCTCTATTTCAATTTCTCTCATAAATTTATAAAAATTTTCGTAGTTATAAATAAATGAGCAGAAAATTACAAAATATAATTGTTTTCTCTTATCAATTTTTTTTTTTTTTTACAGCCGACACAATGTCCGTGGACAAGGAGGAACTGGTGCAGCGCGCGAAGCTCGCCGAACAGGCAGAGAGGTATGACGATATGGCGGCAGCGATGAAGGCTGTGACCGAAACTGGTGTTGAGTTATCGAACGAGGAGAGGAACCTCCTCTCCGTAGCCTATAAGAACGTTGTTGGAGCGCGGCGTAGTTCGTGGCGAGTAATTTCATCAATTGAGCAGAAGACAGAGGGCTCAGAACGCAAACAACAGATGGCCAAGGAGTACAGGGAAAAGGTTGAAAAGGAACTACGCGAAATATGCTACGACGTTCTGGTAACTATCAATCCCGAGCTGCCAATTCCTGTTCTTAATATATCCCATTAAAAATTAAAGAATCTAATGCGTTATTTTCATTCATAGTTTTTTTAATTACTCAAATTTTGAGTATTATAAAACTTATGATATGTTCTGTAAAAGAAGCTCCTCAATGACTAGTAGTGAAAACTACACCTTCGTATCTACCTGTGTGACCCCATTTGTCCTCCTCTGGTTTTACGGGATTTAGAAAGATCCAACAAGTATAATGTTACACTGGGATCACTTACCGTAGTCATTTATATCATGCAGTTACCTCGACACATATTTACAACATAATTTGATACAGATATTCACACGGAAAAATATCCAAGGCTGTTATTATTCTCTTTTTCTTTTTCATTTATTTATTCTTTCTCTAAAAATGTTGTTATAAATTATAATGGCAAATAATTAAACACACCTAACGGACGATTATCAATAGCGACTCACAACTCTGTTGTAAAATAGCTTTTGGCCCATGTAGGCGTGGCACTTCCGCTTTTAAACTCTCATTTTCTAGACTTCGGGAATTGTTTACAGAGCTATGATCGCGCCCATCCTTTAGCTGCTACTTACTCCCCTACATATCTGTGTCAAAATGTCTTTTGTTTAATATATAATGCCTGGTTTGCACAGATTTAGACATTGTAATAGTAGTTTTTAGCTCTAAGACACTAAAGGTAGTGTAAAATTGTACAATATTAAATATTGTTCAGTCGTTTATCATCTTTAATGGGATCAGGATCTTTAGTTCAATGGTAAAGTACCCTTCAGTTGAATATGTAACTTAGGGAGATGGTGTCGCTATGTTGCAGGGACTCCTGGACAAGTACCTGATCCCCAAGGCCAGCAATCCCGAGAGCAAAGTATTCTACCTAAAGATGAAGGGTGATTACTACAGGTATCTCGCAGAGGTAGCAACTGGGGAAACCAGGAACAGTAAGTATTGATTATTGTCGATTTAATTATTCCTTTATATGGTATAATTAACAAATAGAACTCGGATTCAACACCGCATCGTTAGTCTAGAAGAGAAAATTCTCTAGTCTTATTAATAAGAACTTAAAATTTTCTTTTATTGAAAATATATAAATGTGATTGTATCATGAATTCTTTTGAAATATGCAATTTATAGTTGATAAGGAAAATACTTTTTTTTATTAAATATCTTAGGAATTTTCAAAAGAATGTTTGAAACAGTAAGAGTGATGAGGAGAATTACTTATTTATAATATTGAGCTGTTATTTCATAAAAATGGATGTGCATGGGGTGTTGAAAGTATAGTTAAAGAATAATCAATTCTCCCTACTACAAAATAAGCTGTGGTAGACGACAGCCAGAAGGCGTATCAAGACGCGTTTGAAATCAGCAAGTCCAAGATGCAGCCAACTCACCCCATCAGGCTGGGTCTCGCCCTCAACTTCTCAGTCTTCTATTACGAGATCCTGAACTCTCCAGACAAGGCCTGCCAACTGGCCAAACAGGTACAGATATTCCCTCACCACCCGCACCCGCACCCGTCCTCCCACCCATTTTGTACAGGTTTATTTAAAGAAGGTGGCGGGAGAGACACTCGGTGATGGATATGGTCGCTGCTTGCTGGTGGAGACATTGCTGATCATTGTTGCTTTAGTTTATTCATTAGTTTTTCTTTTTCTTATACTTTGGTTTTTACAGATTTTTCCTACACGAATTTAAACTGAGATTTCAGATTATTTCTATGGAAACAACATAAAAATGATTAATTGAAATCTCTGTCTTATAGTTCCCTCAATCTCTCGTTACTCGAAAAACTATTCTGTTTCTTATTTTTCTTTATTTCCTTTCTTAACGGAAAAGAAAGGAAAAAACATTTCAAGTGCATCTGAGTCGATCGAACGCGAATAAGTCTTTTTTTTCAACCAATGGTCGCTGGTTTGCGTTACAGCGGTCGTGGAAGACTCCCAAAAGGCATACCAGGAAGCGTTTGACATAGCCAAGGCCAAAATGCAGCCCACGCATCCCATCAGGCTTGGGCTCGCTCTCAACTTCTCCGTTTTCTATTATGAAATTATAAACTCCCCAGCCAGAGCTTGCCACTTGGCTAAGCAGGTCAGATTAATAGGTTTTCTGCTTGGAGTTGAAAAATTACATATTTTCCTTCTATTTTTGTTTCTTTTTCAAATTTATCTAAAAGAAAAAAAAAATTGAAATTAATGAATAAAAGTATTGCTGGGTAATTTTATTTTTTGACTATTAAAATCATTCGATTTTTTTTTTTTTTTGTTCAAAGTACCAGTAAATACAGAATCTTCAGTCTCGAATATGAAATTTGATTATTTTTCAATCAATCAATATCCAGCAGTAGTTCTGTCGTTGGTATCAAATTATACCCTATTTTAACAGCAACTGGTGTTGTCCAAATGAAATGATATGATATGATATGATATGATATTTATGTTGTTTATTTGAACTAACGCTAGCTATTAAATAGTTTCGGAGAAGCGTGGTCTTTTTTTTTTCTTTTTTAAATCGTTTTCAAATACCTAACTACAATAAATAATACTACAAAATTTCTTATTTCATACTATTCTTTTCTGTTTTATCAAACTAAACTAATCACGATCGAATGACCGATGCCAATTTATATTATCTGCCAACGAATGTTCAGGTGTGATGTCTCCACTGTGCTAACTAATCATTTTGTGCCATATTAAAACCAGTTATTCATTAAATAATACGATCTACCTGTTTATCATTATTATCTGTCAAATTTTTTTACCCACTACTTTTACTTCTGTTCTTTATTTTTTTTCTTTTTTCTTTTCTTTCTACATCAATTTGCCACTAATCCTACCAAATGATGTTATACCATTGTCTGTTGGTTTCTAAAGTGGCTGATAAAAAATTCTCTCAATCATATATCCCGTACTTTTTCTAGTACCATTAATTGTATGGTACTTATTAGTACTGAAATTTGACAATGATTCAATATTGAAATTCTCTATTTCTACGCTATCCGAGTTGTTTGCTTCAATATCAATACAAAGATCTTATTTATTAGTCGCATGTTTAATTATATAATTAACTGATAACTGAATTGTTGAGTTGACTATCTATAATCTAGTATCCAGCGTGAATTACTCCAAAGAGTGAAAAATATGTGATTACATATTACTATCTTGTTATTATTATTTTTTTTCTTCTCATTTTAGAGAGCAATGATAATATGCTTGAGTTGGATAATCTGAGAATTCTTTATGCCATTTTATCTGCTTTACATAAAATACAAAGAAATAATGTCAATACATCTTTTCTAGGCGTTCGACGATGCGATCGCGGAGCTGGACACATTGAACGAGGACAGCTACAAAGACTCTACGCTTATTATGCAGCTGTTGCGTGATAACCTTACTCTATGGACAAGCGACACGCAGAACGAAGGGGATGAACCACAGGAGGGAGGCGATAACTAACCCCCCTAATTTAAGTTCTAACTCCTTCTAATATAAAAAAAAACAAAAAAAAAACAAAAAAATAAACAAAACATCCTATTCTATCGTCCCCTAAATTCCCACATCCCACTGTCCCTTCGCCCTCGCGTATCTCCCTGTTTCATATAGAAAAGAAACCCCCAACCCATCCCCTTCTCCTTAAACTCCTAAGAAAGCCAACTTGTCTTTTAAAAAATAACGTTCCGAAGGCTACGCGTGGTATAAAATTGTTAAATCTCGACTTTTGTGTGTTTTAAAACCAAACATTTAAGGATAATTGTCGAGGAGGAAACACCTGTTTTAATAATAAAAAAAAAATAAAAAAAAAAAACATTAAAAACAAAGAAAAGTTAACTTTTTTTCATTACGAATTAACAATTCTCAACTAAATACTTTATTTGATAATAGATTTTATTGTCTAGTAGAGAGAGAGAGAGGGAGAGAGAGAGAAAAAGTAAGAAAGAAAGTTGGAGCGAGAGAGAGAGGGAGTGAAAGAAAGAAAGAAAGACAGATAGAGAGAGAGAGCGAGCGAGCGAGCAAGAATATTAATCGTAGTAATCGAAGTAATCGAAATTTGAAAATTTCAACCACGCGTATATGGTATGGAGAGCGACGGATTATAAAAAACGAACAAAAAAAAAACAAACATCCACAGACGTCCCAAAGAACGCAAAAAAAAAAAAGTAAATGATTAAAATAAAAAAAAAAAAACACAACTGACAAGAATAATTGCACATGTGTCTCAAAAGAAAAGAAAACAAAAGATATATATTAATTATCGCTGCAGTAAGCATTAAGGGGGAAAAAAACAAAAAAAAAACCAATCATGTCATTCAGAAAAAAAAGTAAATTAAATAAACAAAAAGAAATGAACGATTAGAATTACAAAGCGATTGTGAGAAAGAATAAAGAAGAAGCAGAATATAATAATTGTCTTTGGTAAAGAAGAAAAACGAATGTAATGCAAAAGCAAAAGAGAAAGAAAAATGAAAAACAAAATCAAGTAATAAACAAAAAAAAAAGAAAGCAAAGTTAAATATCTCAATTGAAAAATAGGAAATGAAATGGAAATAGAAGTATAAATGAAAATGAACATGTATTTTATAGAAGAACTAAAAACTTAATTGTCGAATGATATTGCTATCCAAATCTTGTTAATTACCAACTAAAAAAAAAAATGAAAAAAAAAAAACAAAAAAGTAATAATAACGCTAAAAGAAGAAAAATCATTGATACATTATATACCCAGTTGTCATTTAAAATGAAATTTCACATTGTCTAGCGAATACGATATTATATTAAAGAAAGAAAAATAAAAAATAAAATGAAAAAAAAATATTAATGAAAAAAAAAAATCAATAATAATAATAATGGAGAAAAAAAACCACACGTACACACACACACACACACATACACGCAGGAGGAGAAAGGAGAGTAAATAAAATACATTTATTCAGTTATTAAGTTCAGTAATGAGAAAGAGAGATAGAGAGAGAGAGAGGAGAGATAACAACAACAACAACGACGACAACAATAATCAACAGAAAAAACAACGTCGGTGGTAACTTAATTTCATCTTTATTAATACATTATTATCATATTTTTAACAATGCATTAATGCAAAAGCTGCTGCTGCTACTTGCATTCGCTGTATTCCATATTTATCTATATTATTACTAGACTACACAGAGATATTTGCCTGTGGGAAGAAAACAAAAACAAAGGTGTGGCGTAAAATTAAAAAGAACGAAAACAACAACAACAACGTAATAACAATATTAATAACAAAAATCATAATAATATTGATGAATCTGCGAAGAATGCGAACACATACACACACACACACACACACATATTATTATTATTAAGACTAATAGCGTTTTCGGTTGGGGCTGCAATAGGCTAACACTGGTGTAGCGTTACTGTCTTCATCTCTCTCTACCTCGAAGGAATAAGAGTGACGGCTAGAACTAGAGTACACAAATGTTTCCGCCTACTTCCATTTATAGGGTATAAGCGAAAGGAATAGAAGAAGAAGAAGAAGAAGAAGAAGAAGAAGAAGTACACAAGTGTAGCCTAGTGAGCAGCTCCAACCGAAAACGCTATAAGAACGATTGTGAATCTTCAATAATTATTGAAGGAGGCATGGTTTGGAAAAAATAATTTTTTTTTTTTTTTTGTTTAATTTTTTGTTACGCTCATCAGATCATAAGCTCTGGTTATCGTGTGGGGGCTATCGCTCGAGGCTGCATGAGTAAGAAAGAGAAAACATAGATGAATGGAAACAGTACACGCGCGTTTTTTAAATTAAATGTTTTTAATATTACCGATACCTCTGCCCTCCCTTACCCTACTGACCCCAAAACTTCTACCAGATTACAATTGCGAACCAATTAACTCGTCCCTGATTAAAAACGTTTCCCTTTCCTATACCTCCAGCTCCAACCCCGACTCCCCGAAAAAAAACAAAAAAATGAAAAAAAAAAACCTCTTTATATATTATATATCATAATATATATATATGATGCCAGAGATGTTTACTACTACTACATAATAATTCATGTTGAGGTCGAAAAAGAAGAGAAAAAAAAAGGCAAATTGTATGTGTATATTTTTGTTGTGCGATCCTTTTCTTGGTAATAACGTAATAACTTTGGTCGGACTACATATATTATTGGTGACTCTGAAGAAGTAAGAAAGGAAGATAAAAAATCAACATTATATCAATATTACAATTGTATTGTATTAACACATGATATAATACCACTCTCAGATGAAACCTTTGCCCCGCCCTTCCGTGTATCACATACACACCATATATACTATCGTTTATCATTTATGAATCCATATTTATTGAATGAATATATATATGTATATGTATCTATATATATATATATATATATATATATATATATATATATATGTATATATATATATTTACATGAATTTATAAAGTAATATGAAAGAAATAAAAACACGCATACACATTTATATACATATATAAATATGTTGTAAAGGTACAGAAATAACGAAACTATACACACCGTGTTAAAAGAAAGGAATGAAAAAGAAAAGAAAAGAAAAAAAAGCTTCTTGGCGATGATGGCTAGTTTATAAATATTTAATAATTAATGGTGGAAAACAAGTAAAGAAAAAAAGAAAGAAAGAAAAGAGAAAAAGCAAATAATAAGACACGCATAATATCTTTTCAAAGAAAGTAAAAATCAATGGATGAAAATGAAAATAAATTAGAAAAAAAAAAAATCAGTCAATCAATTCATATACACACACCGTTGTCGTTAATTGAAAATCTAAAATGAACTGATTTCGAAAGATATCTATTTTTTCGTATATATATATATTACAGAATACAAAAGTAATTGATATATACGTTTTTGGGTAAACGTGTTGCTGTCGTGTTGGTATTTTCGATGTATCGGTGTCTGTCGTCGCAACAAAAACAAACATACAAAAAAAAAAAAGTCTCGATCTCGATCGTGGTTCCACACCATTGTATACCAATCAAAACGATATGATAATTGAACTCATTGTCCTTACCAATCACAGGATCCAAGAAAAAAAAAAAAAAAAACAATTGCTAATTATTATATATGTTAAATATCTTTTTTTTTTTCTTTTTTTAAATATTTTATCGCTGATATATATTTGTTGCTCAATCGAATATGAGAGTTTTATAAGCAATCCAGGGGGGTCCGCTGGGTAAGAATTAGGGTACAGAATAAATTCAAATAAAAAAGAAAAAGATTACAGGTTTTTTTATTCTTTTCTTATTATTAACAATTATATATATCATACACTTAATCTCGCTCAGCAGGCCCTAATATTTGTATTATCCCCCCTATTTCCCGACCTATCATTGAAAAACCCTTCAACTGTTTCAAGAAAAGATAAGAGAGAAAGAAAGAAAAAAAGAAAAAAAAAAAGAAAAGAACAAACTACACGTTTTTACGTACTCATGTTATACTCATTATGTGTCTTTTTTTTTCTTTTTTTTCTCATTTGAATTGAAAGCCATTTTTAAAAATCAATTTTATTCAGATTCTTCTTTCTTTTTTTTTTCTTCAACAATATTCTTGGTCTTTGTTATCGCTGTCTTCTTCTTATTCTTCGTCTTCTTCTTCTTCTTCTTCTTCTTATTATAATTATTATTATCATTATTATTATTATTTTTATTCTTAATAGAATTTGCGAGTCTTTGATCAAGGAAGAAGAAAAAAAAAAGAAATGAAAGTTTTTAATTATTTATACGAGAACCAGAGAAAGCTATTGTCAAATTAATCACCGATTGGTGTATATTGTAACTTCTTAGCTGCTTTTCCTCCCTGCCCTCACCCTCGCCCTCGCCCTCGCCTTACCTTTGCCCAACAATTTCAACAATACCTCCTATTTTAAAGCTCCTCCGATTAGAAAGAAAAAAACAAAAGAGAGAAAAAAAAAACTACTACTATTACTATTACTACATAATAATATTAATAATAATAATAATAAAACTATTATTATTAATTAACACGCCATTTTTACCCACTTCACCATAACGCAAAAAAAAAAAAGAAAAAAAAAAAACCACCACCACCACCACCACTCTTTATCCTGAATTACGTTGTTCTATTTGTATTTATCATCATCCATCGTAATTGTAAATTATAATTATTATAAACGTTTACACGAAATAATAAATTCTGATAAAATGTCTGAAAAAACCATATCAACGCTATTTATATTGTTTTTGAGGCCATTATCACAATTTTTTTTTTTGTTCTCTTCCGTTGATGATTTACCGTATTTAAAAATAAGTTTCTAATAATTGAATTGGAAAATGAGAAAAGACATTGAAAAAAAAAATTCGAAGTCAGCGTAAAATTAGATTCGAAATTAAAATATAGACGTTTCAGGTTTTTTTTTTTCCTATATTAAAATAAAGAAAACATCAATGAATGATGCGTGGAATTGTGTGTACATACATAAAAAAAAAAGGAAAAAAAAATAGATAAAGGATAAAACTAACGAAAAGGGTCCTTATGATTATAACGAAAATTAGTTAGCTAGTTTTTTTTTTTTATATTGTCTTTTAGTAGTAAAATGCTTTGTAGTAATATTGGTATATCATTATTTCATGTACAGTTTGCGTTTTCAGTTTATGTTTATTTCGTTCTCTTATATTACAGTTTAATTCATTTATCAATGACTACTGGTAATTGAATCAGCGTTTTTACATCATCTGCTTCATATAATACGAAATAAATCTACCAGTCGTTACTGTGAAGGAAGAAACAGCTTCTACAATAATCAGGTAATTTGTCTACTTATGCATATCTAAATTATCCATATATTAACATCCTTGGATTCTATATTCATTATAATTGCATTCTGGTTAAGAGCGGTTTTAATTAAATCTATGATTCATTGTTATTCTCATATGTCGGTCAGTCAATTATCGATGATTGACCTTGCCTTATATTTTCTAAATTCTCTATTGCCTATAAACTATGAAATATATCCTTATGAGGATAATAATAATAATAGTAATTAATTATTCAAAAAAGAAACGAAAAATTTCAACCGAATGAATCATCATCGGAAGTGAGATGTGCTTTTAAAATTTTGCGAACAGATTTCGTCAGATACTGCAATACTATTACGTAGTTATATTGACCTCTACTTAAAATCATTTTGACCTTATTAATATGTATTAGAACGTTATTTTACATCAATTGAACCAATTCGCCCTCACATACTATAATCGTGAATATAGTTTCGTCAGCTTTCTATCAAAAGTCATTGTTATTTCGATTTTTGAATTCAAATAGCTACATTATTGCGTTTGCCGCGCTGCCTCAGGATTCGTCAGTCGGCAAGACATGTGGCGCCGTCTATTTTAAGTTTCGAAAAGTCGTCTGCTATTCGAACATCGGTGGTGGGGGATTTGCACAACGCTAAGGTCACCTTGAAACGTCCAAACGCCGTGCAGGTGACTTCTGACAGCCGCCCATACGAAGTGGAAGAATACTTTATCGGCTAAAGAGTAAACATTATATAAATCAGAGATAAATTTGAGTGAGTACTGAATACCCATTTATTCCTTCTATATACTATGACGTGTTTTCCATTTCTTTTAATAATCAAACGCGCAATTTGAAACAAGTTATGTATGTAACACCGCGATAGAACGCTATTCAAATTTTGCAACACTTTTTCTCTTTTGTTTTCACATAGAAATTCATCTGTTCAATTATCTTTAGTCGATTTTATATTCATTATAAACTTTTCGATACATTTATTAATTACTCCAAATTCGATCGTACAATTTTAACCAAACAAACATAGGGTTATGTTCTAATTTACCATAAAAATTAAACCATCCCTCAATTCACGATAAATCGCAATCATAGTACACACAACAAATTTTTTATATTTCTTACGATTCATGAAACGCCAGCATAGCTTTAGTTATAAAATCAACGACACATCAAAAAACGAATACGAAAACGATAATGAGAATGAAAATGAAAATGAGTCGTCAGAATCTATCAACCTTCACTCAGAATCTTGCGATGATTATAGCTGTAAAAAAATCTGCAATAATTGTCAAGAAATTGTTAAAAATTATTCAGAAAAGAAGACTAAAAAGTCGTCAGCCAATTACGAAAATAATGAAATTTCGTCATCCCAAAAACCCTCGCAAACTGTCAGAAAATCTTCAAGACGTTTGACTTTGGCTGCTGCAAAGGCACGCAAAGTCGATAACAATGAAAATATATGTTTTATTTTCTTTTTTATTTATTCATTCATCACTTTCTATTACCGTTAATATATCCAACACAGTTTCCTTGGATTTCATTTTTGCATTTCGGAGGGTATACCGATGTGTGGTTTGACGATTGGGAAGATTTATCCGACGGCCAAGAGTCCGAGAAAACAAATGAGAAATTACACCCGTTGGATAGTTTAGAAAAGGCAATTTTTCATTGATTAGAAAAAAAAAATGATCACAATTATCAATAGATCATCAATCTTTGTTATTAATTCGGTAACAAATTTTTATGTAGATCGAAAAAGTACCTTGCAGCAAGCGTTTATGTATATTGAGAGAAGCACTGAAATGGATATCACGAGAAAAATATACCAAGGCATGGTTTTTCGTTTATATTATCTAGCAGCGAGATACACGATGTAATAATCTATAGATATTTCGCAATAGTTTCGCGAAGAAATTACCATAAACATATATTATTTTATGAATATATTTAGCAGCTTTTATATTCGTCTGTTTTTCTTTACTATTAATGTGTTTATTTAACTCAATCTTGCAGTCGGTCAGCAAAATATACTTACGCATGATGGAAGAAGAGCTGGCAGCACAGAAATTCATAAAACCCGGTAGCCACAAGGGCAAGGGTATAGCGGTATTCACTAGCGGTGGAGATTCGCAAGGTATTCATTAATTATATGGGTGAAATATGATGTGAAAATTTTATTCATTTAAATACAATTTACTCCGATTAACAATAATACAACAATCGTTATCTTTTCGCAGGTATGAATGCAGCTGTACGAGCCGTAGTGCGTATGAGCATTTACCTAGGATGCAAGGTATTCTTTATCAAGGAAGGATATCAAGGCATGGTCGACGGAGGCGACAATATTGTCGAAGCTACCTGGTCCTCAGTATCCTGTATAATCCATAAAGTATGATTTTCGTTTTTTGGAATTAAATTTGTTAGAAATTTCAATGCAGACAATGCAGGAACTGAAGAGGTCTCCATAATCGGATACAAGAAAAATAATTCTAAAAATTATTTCAAATATTGTTAACTGGTTTAATTTTGGGTTTTGATATTTGAAATTGATTTTTAATTTTTTAATTATCCTAGGGAGGCACAGTGATCGGATCAGCTCGATGCATGGATTTCAAAGAACGTGCTGGACGCCGTAAGGCTGCCAAGAATTTAGTACAGCGTGGTATTACTAATCTGGTAGTTATTGGAGGCGATGGTTCTCTGACTGGAGCTAATCTATTCAAAGAAGAATGGGCTGAGTTGTTAAAGGAGCTGATAGAATCCGGTATAATCATTGATATCAATATAACTAAAGAGAATCAATGAAATTTATCAAAAAAGACTTCAAATAAAACACATTCTTTTTATAGGTGAGATAACTCCTGAGCAGAGAGACAAGTATCAGCATCTCCACATCGCAGGGATGGTCGGTTCTATAGATAACGATTTTTGCGGAACTGATATGACTATTGGTACCGACTCTGCATTGCATCGTATAATCGAAAGTATAGATGCTATTGTCAGCACAGCTTATTCTCATCAGCGTACGTTTATAATGGAAGTAATGGGTCGTCATTGCGGGTAAGCTGGCGTAGTATATTATTTAAATTTTATTCATTATTCTGAATGAGTTTTGATATTGGAATAGGTACCTGGCTATTGTCGGCGCTCTAGCCTCCGAGGCTGACTATGTATTCTTCCCAGAAAGTCCACCCCTTGCTGACTGGCCTGAAAAACTTTGTAGAAAGTTGGAACAGGCACGTTGAATATATAATCAAAAATTTCGATCAAAATATATAATAGATAAATAGTTGAATTCTTTTTTCTATTTTTTTTTTTTTGTTTTTGTACACTAACTCAGCCTGATCTAACGAACGTTTGATGTCCTCGTGTTTAAAGTTGCTATAATTTTTTGTTTTTTTTTCTTTATAATTTACTACATTATATATCGTCCAACGTTTTTAACTTCCAGATATTTATTAAGCCTAAATGAAAATACAAAAACATTTTTTTTTTTTATTTTCTACTTGGTTCATGTTTTTTGTCAACTTTATTCTCCAAATTCGACTAGGAGAAGGAATAAACTTACATAGACAGAGAACATTGTCAAATAATAATAAACATTCACTAATCATAGTCACCATAAACTAGTCCTCGACGCTAGTTCGCTTTCACATAATTTTCATAGCTAGATATACAATATTTATTTACCTTTTTATGTAATCCACTGTATATCATTCGACCGAAGAATACGATGATAAGATTAGGCGGTAAAAATCTGCTATGACGGATTAAAATTTGCCCAAAAATATCTGTGTCTGCTCGATGTAGCCTCAAATGAGGTTTGACAATGTGATATTACAGTTACCTAGCTCTGGTAGCAGCCATGGCCTCCGAAGCAGACTTTGTCTTCATGCCAGAATGGCCGCCTGAACAAGACTGGCCTAACAAGCTCTGCAAAAAATTATTGCAGGTGTGATTATGGAACTCTTACCTGGTGAAGGATTATATTTTATAATGAAAATATATATCTCTGATTTATGATTATTATATATAAAATTTTTAATCATTTATTATTATTATTATACCGCGTCTCGATTCTCTGTAGCTGTACAGGTATCATTTGTCAATATTGTATCCCTATAAAACAGATAGATAAGCTTTCAAATTACTATTAATTATCGTCATCAATTTACCAGAACATTTATTATATTTCATTTTTATACTCGCTTGCTTTATTATTATCTGTTTTATAATTCACAGACTAAACTGGATATATACATAGCTAATTTTTCGAAGCGCATATAATATAATATAATATAATATAATATTAGAAAATAACTGAACAGCTCTAACTGCTAAGCTATTTATGAAGCATATTTCATATCTATTTTATTCTGCATTATATATCGTGCCATTATTTTCATACATTCGTTCTGCTGCCGCTGCTTACATTTTTAAATCGCTTGCCATTTTATCATTATTATTGTATTGAGCGTTACTGTGGAAAAATAACAAGGATCATCGCAGACGACAAATGAGAATTGTTCGTTCAAAAATTTCTGTCTTCATAATTGCTATAAATTTGAATTTTCATTAAAATTAACCACGAATCAACTCATCATATTATAAATTCGCTTATCATAAATCGGTGAAAATTTTCTACCGACCTAAGTGTAACACGTTAACGTTCAACAATAATTAATAATATTCAACTAAAATTTAGAGATTTTTAGTAAGTAAAAATAAATTGAGCAAATAAATTTTGGCTGATAATCAGCCGAACCCATAATTATCAATTTTCAAATCTTGTTCAATTCTATAGGAACGGCTGACTGGACAACGTCTCAACATCATCATAGTAGCTGAAGGTGCTGTAGATAGAAACGGCGATCCTATAACAGCTGAGAAAGTCCATAAAGTCGTCGTCGACAACTTGCATCAAGACACTCGAATCACTGTCCTCGGTCACGTGCAAAGAGGAGGAAATCCCTCTGCCTTTGACAGAGTTTTGGTAAGAGTTTCTATTTCTATTCATCATGAATTGAAAATATGACCAATTAATAACGAGACTACTTCTTCTTTGGGTATTCTTTTAATGAAAAAAATTTCAATCAGGGTTGCAGGATGGGTGCTGAAGCTGTGATGGCTCTTATGGAGGCAGAAGGAGACGTAGAAGCCTGCGTAGTTACTCTTGACGGAAATCAGGCCGTTCGTCTTCCTCTGATGGAATGTGTGAGACGTACTAAAGCTGTGGCTGAAGCAATGGCTCAAAAGAATTGGGATCTTGCTGTTCAACTTCGTGGAAAGTGAGATTTTTCACTTTTCAAACTTCATCTCTATGAAATATATTGATTATTCTTACCAGGTTCTTCTCCTGGCTTTATAGTATTTAATTTAATTTCTATGCTTAATGTGATTTCAGAGGATTTGCTCGTAACTTGGAAACCTACAAAATGTTAACCCGTTTGAAGGCCCCTGCGGAACCAATAGTGGGCAAGGTGAGATTACCTTCTTATTGTAAAACGGAAATAAATATGATAGAAATTATCGTAAATTCGTTGCTAAGTAGGATTTGAGTAAATTGATAAGAAAAGGAAACGAATGATTTAAATGTCTTTGTATCGCTGCTTTAGGATAATCAAGGCCCCACTTTAACTAAGGTAATTTTATACGTAAATTAGAAGTTCAATCAAGTTTCACGCACGATCATATACCATTGCTTTATAAATCAGACTCTGTTGCGTGACTATTTTATGAATCTATGATACATTTATCTATTACATGTCATACAATAGCAGAACACTATGTGGGGACAAGTAAGTTTAACCAAACTCTTTCAGGTTTAAAAATAATTGAAATTTTTTTTTTTTTAATATTAAATATTTTTCATACTTTCACACAAATCCGATGAAGCATGGTTCAGAATTATAGAATCAACCGTTTATCTGATCTTTACACACTTTTATATTTTACAAACTTAGTTTTTATCCCATTTACAAATATTTAGTCTCATACTATGTTGCGTATTATTTTTTTTTTTTTGGCATGCCAGTAGTAGCACCTACCTAATTCAAGGTATGAGAATAGATAGAAAATAGCCTTTTTCATATAGCACTGCAACTTTACAATCCCAATCTACCGTCTCAGGTTTTAAACTGTAAATCGACATCATTGAAATTCTGAATACTAAACAACGCACGTTGCATGATTCTACGGAAATTATCCATCTATTTATATCGATAATTCATTTTCAGGATCAATACACTTTGGCTGTTATGCACGTTGGTTCTCCGTCATGCGGGATGAATGCTGCTGTTCGATCTTTTGTCAGAAATTGTATATACCGTGGAGATAAGGTATTCAAATTTCCTTAGGTACAAAAAATTCATTGATAATCCCAACGAATTATATAAGTTAGTACATTTTATCCAAAGGTTTACGGCATTTGCGATGGTGTTCCCGGCTTCATAGCTGGTAAACTTAAAATAATGGAATGGCCGTCGGTTACTGGATGGGTAGCTCAGGGCGGAGCTTATTTAGGCACAAAGAGAGCCCCACCAAAGGAGGATCAACTACCACAGATCGCTCAGAGGCTCAAAGAATTCGGAATTCAAGCTTTACTAGTCATTGGTGGATTTGAGGTAAGCCTTTCCAAATAATTCTTAACATTAAAATGAACCCATTTTTGATTTCTCTAATAATCAAACTTTTCTCCATTATTATTTTCCTTATTTTTTGTCTATAATCAGGGATATCAAACTTGCTTAACATTCTGCGAGGCGAGAGAAAAACACGACGAGTTTAAGATTCCTATTGCTATGATACCTGCTACAATTAGCAACAATGTACCAGGCACAGAATTTTCCCTTGGCTGTGATACGGCGCTCAATGAGATCACCGAGGTATGTTTTTTATTTTTATTTCATTTTTTTTACTATAAAATAAAATTTAACGAGTTTGAAACTAAAAAATTATCATCTTTTCCACAGATTTGCGATCGTATTCGTCAATCAGCTCAGGGAACTAAACGACGAGTATTTATAATCGAAACTATGGGTGGTTATTGCGGATATCTAGCAACAGTAGCTGGTTTGGCTGGCGGAGCTGACGCAGCTTATATTTTTGAAGAAAAATTCAACATCAAGGATTTGAATCAAGACGTTGTAGCAATGGCTGCTAAAATGTCCGAGGGTGTTCAGCGAGGGTTGATTCTCAGAAACGAAAGCGCTAATCTTAATTACAACACAGATTTTATGCAGAGATTGTTTAGCGAGGAAGGAAAAGGATTATTCAGCTGTAGATCGAACATAATCGGTACCTCAAATTCATAATAAAAATATGAAAAATGTGCTAACAGCTTGCAAATTTTCTCATATAATCATTAATTATTACTTTACTGCAGGACACATGCAGCAAGGAGGTTCGCCAACGCCGTTTGACCGCAATTTAGGTACTAAGATGGGATCTAAAGCTGTTGAATGGTTTACCGAACAGTTAAAGAAGTGTACCAGCCCTGATGGAAAAGTTAACGCAGTTACTCCAGACACTGCAGTTATGTTGGGTATTGTAAGACGCCAATACAGATTTACTCCGTTTGCAGAATTAAAGGATTTTACTGATTTCGAGTGAGTGCAATGTATTTGGGAAGATATTTTATGTCTGTTACTAATTTTTACTCTTATTCATACTTAGCAATTATTTCTTTATTTATTCAGACATCGTATTCCCACTTATCAATGGTGGATGAAATTGCGTCCTTTGTTGAAAGTCTTGGCTAAACACGAGTCTACCTACCAAGAAGAAGGCCTTTACATTACTGTAGAAGACATGGATATTGGGGGGGATGAACCACTGATGTAAATGCAACATCTTTAATATATTTCGCGAGGTAAATATAATCCAGGAACCTGTTAGTAGCTGTGTGTGCTTGATTACAGCTTAGACTAGGTGGTAATACTAGGTATTTGATTATCACATATATATATATATATATAATATATATATATAATATATATATATATATATTATATATAATACAGTTGATATTTTGAATGAAAAAATTTTCTGACGATATCAAGAATGGAAGAATTATAAAAAAAAAAAAAAATACGAGGAAATCAATCAGTTTCCTTTCTAATAACAAACCGTGATTTATTGTACATGGATATTTAGATTGATAAATTTACTGTATTGATATATACTGTAATTATATATAGCGTTTAATATTATTAGACGTTAGGGTAGCCAATGAACGATATTTAAACTAGCAAGACAAGGTTTTTCGGCGAAATAATCTACACTAGATAAGCTCCGAAAGAGAATCACGCTGATTATTAGATTTTTTTTTCTTTGTCATATTCGTAACTACGTACAATTGGTATATTAATATTTATTTTACATTTACGATGCGATCTTGTAATTGGCGAAAAACGAAAAATTTAATTGGCTCAAAAGAACGGAATGATAACATTGAATATTGCCTCGTAGAATATATTCTATGCAATATAGGTGTATACAATGTATATAATATTTTAAAGCTTGTATCGATATGCGAATTAAATTTGATTGGGGTGGTCAATTAAATTATGAAAAAAGAAGAAAAAAAAAACTTAAAAAATAAATAATAATAATATTAATGAATGAATATTTTAAGAAAATCATTCGAAATACAAGTTTAATCTCAGGTAAGATGATAGGTACAAATACAGTACCTGAAAAGAAAAAAAAAAAGGTAAGGTATATATTAGAAAATTGAAGAACAAAAAAAAAAAATACCTAATTAAATTGGATAAATTTAAAGGAAAAGATTAAATAGTAAAATCATGTATCAAATTAATGTTATTTAAAAGTATGTTAAATATCTATTTGGCAAAAATATAAAAACAAGAAGAAAACAGAATATAATATCTTTGTTAAGATTTGACGTTAAGAAAATTGGTAAATGAAATAAATAAATAGGTATGAATAAATAAATTTTGAAAATTTTTTTTTTTGCTGAACAGAAAATGAAATTCTCTCGACCCTAAGAAAACAAAGAAAATAATCTATGAGATATATATTATTGGAGAGATATTATATATATTATTAAATATTGAAATGTGAATCGAATGAAAGAAATTGAAAGAATGTAAGAAAAAAGAAAAAAAAAAATAAGAAATAGGAATTAATGAAAGATAAAAAATTCAAATTTAAGATCGTATAACGTACTATTGAATAAAATATTTTTCTTGGCTAAACTTTGTGGTCTAACGTACGTATGGTATAGGATTATTAAAGATAAGGAAGAATAAAAACGTTTTGTGGCACTTTCATTTAGGGAAGAATTTTGTCGTTCTGTTACGCGTTATTCAAAGCTATCTAAAAAGCTATTTGGAAAAAATATACTCGTCTACCTCAAAAGATAATTTGTAATCGTAGTTGACTCTTTGAAAGTTGACTTGAGTCGGTGTCGGTTGCATGTAATGTTTAAAGAAATTAAAAATTAAAAATTAAAAAAAAAAAAAAATGATAGGAAAGTAAATAAAAATAAATAAAAATTTGCTAAAATTTAAGGCTTACGACCACAAAGATATTTAGATTTAATTCATTTTTGCATTGATCTTTGATATCTACAAAGCGTTATAAATTACGCCTAAACAAAATTGATGATATTAATTATGTACGTAGAAATCGAAAATTGCGGAATACGAAATGAAGATATTTAATTTCGTACATGTTTAAAATAAATTTGCTACAAATAACTTAAGTTTGTTGATTAAAATTTCTCTAAATGCTCTTATCTCAATTTTTCAATATAATTATACAGAAGTTTTGTTTATAAATTCAACAGATCAGCTTGTTGATTATTTTTCTCATATTATTCATCGCACAGTTAAATCTCAAGAGCTAAGATTCACCCTTGCCATAGTAAAGAATAAGGATATGTTATAACTAAAACCAAAAATGCTAGGGCTAAAAAAGTACCGAGTAAATTACACTTAGCATAAGAATTGCACCACGGCGTTTGTTCCTGGAAATTTTTTGGTAGATCCAATTAATTTATTCATATACATATTTATAAATAAAATACAAACGAATATAACGTATATTTCATAGATAACAATAAATAATAATAGAAATTCAACAATTATTGTCTAATAATAAGGAAAGCTTACAGAGTCGAACAAAAAGAAAATTAATTGAAAGGATAAGAAAGTGTTTAATATGTTTTAATTAAATACATGTTATCGATATTGAAATTCTAAGAATAGAATTTCTTTCTCTGTTAAATAAATAAGGTGTAGCAGATATGCGTAAATGTTATAGACGGATATTAATCGGATAATATTATACTATATTCATTGAATTGAATCTACGAACTTAATCTATAAAAAAAAGAATTCAAAATACGATACTAATTACGATGCATATGTATATGTGAACATAATTATTTTGTATAGTATAAAATTGTCATGATATTTTCGTAACACGTTTTATCGTAAAAAAAAAATTTCTCTTTCGGTTTCTATACTATCATTTTATTTTATTTTATTTTATTTTATTCTCGTTTTTCATTTAGTTCATAAAATCAAATACGTATAATAATAATCATAACGAAGTATTATTTGTCAATAAATAAATCAGAAGTTCATATTTTGGTACTAAGATTTACGTGATCAAATTCGAATGAAATTTATTTTTATTTTCATTCTCTCGGCTCGTTGTTGATCAATGACCGTTCTATTATTTTACAATACGTTTACAATAGTATTATTACATCGCCTTATACTATAACCCCATTTCGTTAATTATTATCATGCTTATTAAATACGAAAGATTAATACGACATTATCATATTTTATCATCTATACAATAGGCGATTTTTAATTAGACAATGTATACCATTCGATGTAAAATGAAAATCAATTTATAAATATGTTACATTATAAATGTCGTCAAATAAATTATATCTTACAAATATCGCTAATTATCTATTTATATAATAAAATACGATACAATATCATATAACAGAACATAATATAATATAATATAATATAATACAATACAATACAATAAACAACTCGTCAAATAATCTTTCTAATATAAATGTCTGATTTAAAAATCGTTTCAAATATTCGCGGACTTTTTCGAATGTATCAAACAATACGCAACAATGAATATCAAGCTAAGGACTACTAATAGCTTTGAAAATAATTTTCAAATTCTAAAATTATCCAATTTGATTATCCTTTATTTTTTTAATGCATATTTTATTATCTAGTTATTCAATCGTTACAATTTTTTTTATCAATAATTAACAATTTCATTGACTATTGTGGTGCCAACGAATGTGACGTTGTTGTAGCGACACATTTCAGAGGGCGCTGTAGTCGACGGCATATGCCGCATCGCGGATTGTGTCGTGGACCGTGATACGGTTTTCACTTCGAGGTTGGGTTTAGGTTCGGGACATCCAGTTCTCCGCGGTGAATACTAGTAGCCGAATATTATTTGAAATGGTTGCTATAAAAGGGCGTAAAAGTACAAATAAAAATCCACCAATATTCAGTCATGAATTTGTCATACAAAATCATGCCGATATCGTATCCTGCGTGGCTATGGTATTCGTTGTTGGTTTGATGGTACAGGTGAGTCAAAACGTTTGAATTTTATACGAGCATATGTACAGCTTTGACATACCTTCATCTGTACACAATAAATTTCATAAAATTCACATTTTCATTAATATCAATAACATCCTGTCACTTTAATAATCATCTTAAATCAATCTACGAACGTGACAGCTCATTTCTATGATATATTATACTCAAGGGTTCTTTTTTTTCTTTCATTATACTGTCAAGACTTTTTTTTTTTACAGTTCTTCAAATCGTGCCATATGTTATAGTAGTTTTATACGAAAACAGTTGTTTGTCATAAACTAGTGTAGATTCTTTTCAATTATTATTCATATTCATCCATAATATTATTCATTTGTTATTGTCAATTATTTATAATAAATAGATGTATCTTTCATTCAGACTTTCTACTCATATAATGTGGTAGAAAACCTGTAAACTTATTTATTTAACTGTTATTTACTCCGTTAACCCATTTTAATAACGCGTTAGTTAAATACCTCTCACTTTAATTATTTAACATATTTATATTCGGCCAAACATATGTTCAACAATTTCCGTCGTATATGACGATATTTAAATACTCCCAACTATACAATAATATTTAATAATTATACAGTCGTAGCTTATACAGTTTGTTATCATGTTTTTTTTTTTATTTATTCTTAACATTCTTAATATTCTTTTTATATTAATTTCATATTTTTTTTTTGTTTTAAGGTAACATCACCCTTAGCCTATACATTCATTGCTGTTCACCACAATGTATCTACCGCCCTGAATTCTGGCGAGCCGTCTCATTTACCTGAGAAGTATACAACAGGGTGGAAAGATGCTTGCGCAGTATTCTTCTATTTTCTTATAACAATTGTTATGCACGCTGTTATACAGGAATATATTTTCGATGTGAGTATAAATTGAAATGTGTATAAATGGGATGCAATAATTAACACAATCCTTAAATCTAATTGTTTCAGAAACTTACCAAACGTCTTCATCTCAGTAAAATCAAACTTTCGAAATTCAACGAATCCAGTCAATTGGTTGTGTTCTATATCTCCTCGGCAATTTGGGGAATCGACATCATTGTCAGGTAATATCAAAATTAATATATTATTATTTGGCTAATATATGGATACTTTATCGATATTAACATATTTATCATTCGACATTTTCAGAGACAATCTTCTGCTGAATATAACATCTCTGTGGGACGACTACCCGGCACTTTTATCATTCTCTTTGAAACTGTTTTTCATCGGTCAATTCGCCTATTGGCTTCATTGTTATCCGGAATTGTATTTCCAGCGTGCTAAAAAGGAGGAAATTCTTCCACGAGTAACGCAAGCTACCGTCGGTCTGATCTTTACCTTAGCTGCATATTTTTTCAAGTATGTTATCTATAGAATATTATTAGTTTTTTAGTTAAAAATTACTACGGAGTTAGTTATCAAATAAGTTTTTATTCAAAAAACAACTCTATGGATTTTATATTCATATTATTACTTTAGTTTTAGCTTTCATTTCAGTTAATTTTTTTTTTTCCAATCTTGTTTACAGAAATAATGATACATGTTACTTCAGCAGTGAACGTTCATTTAAATTCGTTTATTATTTTAAATTCACAGTTTCCAACAAGTCGGTGTCATCCTCTTAGTACTTCATTATGTCGGAGATGCTCTTCAGCACATTGCCCATATCATAGATTATGTTGATCGCAGCGAAAGTACAACCAATCGTAAGTTTTTCAGAGTTTTATTAATAAGTAATAATTTCTTATATTAAATAACAAATCATGCTTATTTTTTTAGCTTCAGTATTACTATAATCGATTCCTTTTGTTTTTCAGTCGCCTTTCTTATCGCCAATCCAGCATTCATTTTGGTTCGCATAGTTTCAATTGGCGTAGCAGCTCTGGTATTTCTTTACGGTTTATCGCAGACTGAATCATCCCTCGATTATGCTACTGGCAATTTCAACATCCCAGTGATTAGATACGCTGGTTTGGCTGGAATAACTCTTTTCCAAATTGGTCTTCTGTTCAGGTTTTTCAAGACACAGGTAAAACGTACTCAAGATTTGAACGCCCCGTTTGTTGGAAAGTCGAAATCAAAGCAAAAACCGAAGAAGAAGGAAGGAGGTGTGTTTTTTTTTCTCTTGCAATAATTTACTCAATCGTTTCGTTATCCTTACGGTTGTCTTCGGACATAAATACGATATAAATTGCCATATCAAATGCAATTACTTGAAAAACGAATAGCTTTATTATTAATAACTGAATTGCATTGTTCTTTTTTGTTATTTTCAGTCAAAAAATCAACTCAATCTGAAGACGACGATCTGCCTGAAGTCGATCAAGCAACAAACAAAAACTTGAGATCTCGTACTGCTGGAAAAGCGAAATAAATATAACATATCAACAGCGAAATTTAACGCTGGGATCCTCATTGTTCGTTATTAAGATTTAAACGAGCCCCTGCGAAAAATTTATACGAAAATCTTTGATAATCGTGTTGTATATAGTCAGAGAGAGAGAGAGAGGGAGAGAGTGCGAAAGAGAAAGAGAAAAAAGAAAACAGATAAATAAAATAACTGAGAATATTATTTGGAAAAAGGTACATACTTTCAAATCTTTGATCCAATATCACAGATTGTCTATTGAATTATACAGGTTTCAATCTTTTTTTTTTTCTATCGGAGAATTTGACATTGTTAATTATTTATTCCGATTCAATAATTGTAAGGACTAATAAGTTATAAAAGGTATTTTTAAATGGGGTGTCAGAGTTGTCGATTTAAGTTCATAAGATGTTTACATTTTTAAGATACCACTGAATATTTCCTTCATTATATTTCACGCGCCGAAACGACATTTTACAAATGTTATTATTAATCGATTATCAATTCTATTTGAGATTAAATCAAGTACAGTTTGAAATTACTATTATTTTGAATTTTATTCAGGTGAAGTATCTGTTATACATAATATAAGATCGCTAATATAACAACTTATTAGATTTAATTACATTTCATTGTAAATTGACATATTTTTTGAAATGTTTTTATCATAAATTTACAGACTTTACTTAAGCTTATAAATAGATGGTAAGGCTCTGATTGATGTATTTGTTAATTCAATTCTATTGGATAATCAGTATCAGACAGTATACATTTTCTCTAATCGACAATAGGTTTAAGTAGAATTTATCAAATAAATTTTACATATTGAATGTCTTTTCTTTATTCGATTCTATATTCTGGTTCGCAATTGGACTACAGTAGTTTCGCATTTTAGGTCAGTGTCCTTCTTTTCCCACGTATTGCTGACAGCAGGGTGACAAATGGTATCGCCATCTCGCGGTCAATGTGACGAACTATTTTTACTGCGATCATTCGTGCGCCTGACCCTATATGCAGCCCGCATGCCATTCATGTGATTTCTAACTCGAAAGCGCTGTGATAAGGCGCGTACATTTATGTGCGATATTTCTCGGAAACAATTACAATTTGTTCATAACGTTAACAATGAGTAATATTGTATTGGTGGTACAGCAATGAATTAGCAAATATACCATAATAAAATTGCTTCATTATTTTCCGCTATCCCCTCCCTGCATGCTCTTCATTTTTATGTAGGTTTATTCATTGTAGCATTATTCAGAGTTAGGTAAATTTTGAGTCGAAAAACGCTCCTGGTATCAGGAGAACATCTGACCCAAGGAGGTGTTCTAAGATTTTTAAGAGCTAAAGTAATTTTGAGTCGAAAATTGCTCCTGGTATCAGGAGAACATCCGGCCCAAGGAAGTGTTCTAAAATTTTTGGTCGCCTATCGAGATCGGCATGCATACGCTGCTTCATACAGTCGCTGCTTCATGCAGTCGCTATATAACTTACCTATACTATCATTTTTAAGAAAATGGAGTGATTTTTCTGGCAGCAGAGACTTTTTTCGGAGCGAAATTTCTGGCAGTTGGGACTTTTTCGGGGTCATACGTCTGGCAGTTGACACCTTATTTTTAGGAGTTAATTTTGAGGTGTCAACTGCCAGACGCATGGCCCTCGAAAAGTCTCAACTGCCAGAAAGAGGAATGATTTTTCTGGCAGTTGAGACTTTTTCGAGGGTCATACGCCTGGCAGTTGGCACCTCAAAATTAACTCCTAAAAATAAGGTGTCAACTGCCGGACGTATGACCCTCGAAAAAAGTCTCAACTGCCAGAAATATCGCTCCGAAAAAAGTCTCAACTGCCAGAAAGAGGAATGATTTTTCTGGCAGTTGAGACTTTTTCGAGGGTCATACGCCTGGCAGTTGACACCTCAAAATTAACTCCTAAAAATAAGGTGTCAACTGCCGGACGTATGACCCTCGAAAAAAGTCTCAACTGCCAGAAATATCGCTCCGAAAAAAGTCTCAACTGCCAGAAATATCACTCCGAAAAAAGTATCTTCATGCAGTCGCTGCTTCATGCAGTCGCTATATAGCTTATCTATACTATCATAGAGTAATTTTGAGTCAAAAATTGCCCCTGGTATCAGGAGAACATCTGACCTAAGGAGGTGTTCTGAAATTTTTCAGAGCTAAAGTAATCTCAGGTCGAAAATTGCTCCTGGTATCAGGAGAACATCTGACCCAAGGAGGTGTTCTCAAATTTTTGGTCGCCTATCGACATCGGCATGCATACGCTGCTTCATGCACGTCGCTATATCGCTTATCTATACTAGCATTTTCAAGAGTTAGAATAATTTTAAGTCGAAAATTGCTCCTGGTATCAGGAGAACATCTGACCCAAGGAGGTGTTCTAAAATTTTTGGTGAGGGAAAGAGTCGCCTGTCGGCATCGGCGTGCATACGCTGCTTCATGCACGTCGCTACATAGCTTATCTATTCTAGCATTTTTAAGAGTTAGAATAGTTTTAAGTCGAAAATTGCTCCTGGTATCAGGAGAACATCTGACCCAAGGAGGTGGTCTAAAATTTTTGGTCGCCTATCGACGTCGGCATGCATACGCTGCTTCATGCAGTCGCTATATAGCTTATCTATACTATCATAGAATAATTTTGAGTTAAAAATTGCTCCCGGTATCAGGAGAACATCTGACCCAAGGAGGTGTTCTAAAATTTTTAAGAGTTAAAGTAATTTTAAGTCGAAAATTTCTCCTGGTATCAGGAGAACATCTGACCCAAGGAGGTGTTCTAAAATTTTGGTCGCCTATCGACATCGGCATGCATACGCTCCTTCATGCAGTCGCTGCTTCATGCAGTCGCTGTATAGCTTATCTATACTATCATTTTTAAGAAAATGGAGTGATTTTTCTGGCAGTTGAAACTTTTTTCGAGGGTCATATGCCTGGCAGTTGACACCTCATTTTTAGGAGTTAATTTTGAGGTGTCAACTGCCAGGCATATGACCCCCGAAAAAAGTCTCAACTGCCAGAAAATGGGTTGATTTTTCTGGCAGTTGAGACTTTTTTCGATGGTCGTATGTCTGGCAGTTGACACCTCATTTTTAGGAGTTAATTTTGAGGTGTCAACTGCCAGGCATATGACCCCCCCAAAAAAGTCTCAACTGCCAGAAAATGGGTTGATTTTTCTGGCAGTTGAGACTTTTTTCGATGGTCGTATGTCTGGCAGTTGACACCTCATTTTTAGGAGTTAATTTTGAGGTGTCAACTGCCAGGCATATGGCCCCCGAAAAAAGTCTCAACTGCCAGAAAATAGGTTGATTTTTCTGGCAGTTAAGACTTTTTATCGACATCGCCATGCGTACGCTGCTTTATACAGTCGCTGCTTCATGCAGTCGCTATATAGCTTATCTATACTAGCATTTTTAAGAGTTAGAATAATTTTAAGTCGAAAATTGCTCCTGGTATCAGGAGAACATCTGACCCAAGGAGGTGTTCTAAAATTTTTGGTCGCCTATCGACGTCGGCATGCATACGCTGCTTCATGCACGTCGCTATATCGCTTATCTATACTAGCATTTTTAAGAGTTAGAATAATTTTAAGTCGAAAATTGCTCCTGGTATCAGGAGAACATCTGACCCAAGGAGGTGTTCTAAAATTTTCAAGAGTTAAAGTAATTTTAAGTCGAAAATTTCTCCTGGTATCAGGAGAACATCTGACTCGAAAAGGTGTGCTGAAATTTTTTGCCGGGAGGGGAAAATGGAAAATAACGAAGCAATTGATTATTCGTATATCTGGCAATTTATTGATGCAGAATCGATACAATATTACTAATTATCTAAATTTTGTACTTTTCATAATTGTTTCTTAAAAATAAATGTTCTACATATTGCAATTGGTCAAGTCTCTTTATTTGCTGCCTAGCATACATGATATCATAATTAAAACTACATTCGTATCACAATAATACCCTAGTTAATACAACTAATTTTACGGAGACTGAGTTACATAAACACGCGTTCGTTGCAATGGGAACAGAATCCTTGCTGGAGAGAGACGTTTGGACTTTGATGGAAGTGAATTCGACTATAACAGAAAGACGTAACAATATTATTGTCATTAACTAAATTTCTCTAAAAACTACATATGAAGAATCTTTTTTCAACAATGAGTACATTGTTTTATTCTACAACACTCTTCTGCGTTCGGAGTATTTTCATTGATACTCATTGTATCAATGAATGTAGTGAAGATTTCGTAGTTTTTTTTATACTGCCTCTCAGAATGTTTACAATGCGCCAGTAGCCACGCCCCATGAAATAATGAAAGGATCGTAGTTTTTTTTTGTCTGCATATTTGTGCAGCACCACTATCTTTTCATTCATCGTCGAGCGTTTCTCAGAAAACGTAGTAATTTTTTTTATCTGCATATTTGTGCAGCACCAATATTTTCCCATTCATTCATGCGCGGCCAGCGCACTCTATGTATCAATGGAGCAGTTGACGCGCGACGGGTATCAAAACTAGCGATGTATACAAACGAACGAACAATTAAATGAACAACTCAAACTAAAATTATCTAAAATTATCCCTAAAATCGGGCAGCTAATGTAAGAGCAATTATTCGGTATATCATAAGACGTCGAATACCCATCCGTTCCGTCGAAACATAGAGTCAAAGTTTGAGGTAGTTTAACATAGAAAAATCGAATTTTGTTTCTTTTAATTTTTCTCTGGTACCAGAGGGACGAAAACATTGAATCAAACAATACGCAGAGTAAAAATATATAGGCATATTAAAATGAAGATTAATTCGATTGATTGACCGTGATAATTTTTTTTATTTTCAAAGCTGTGTCGTTTTAGGATCCTGTCCCGTTGTGCTGTATATAATAATGAATAAGGCTCAAAGAATCTGTGCAAGTAGCACGCGTTAATTTAAAACATATACGACACGACGAGAAGATATGACAAATAAGAAACGAAATTCATATTCAAATTAGAATATTGATGTAGGAATAGTAATTATGGACATTGTTATCCTATAAAATGAAATAATTCATAAGGAATACATGCCGATGAAGAAATAATTCAAATTACAACGGGCAAGAATCGTTCCAATGAATCACGACGCGATGATATACATACTACTAGTTATAAGAAACATATTTCATCAAGTAACACATTTTACATTGCGTTCAGATTGATCAGTAGCAAACAAACAAAATAATAATAATAACAATAATAATAATAATAATAATAATAATAATAATAATAATAATGAATTATAAATGCGGTAATCAAGTTTCCGCGTATAATTTTTACGGTAAACTAAAATTTACGATGTATTTAATAATCATTTTTTTTTTCTTTTAGTTATTTGAAAGTCTTGCGGTTTAAAAAAATATTATATATAGCCGTTAATATAGGACAATATATAGCTGTCAATATTATTGTAACATAGTATATCTATATAGGTAATGTACGACTCCTCTTCAACCATATATCAATCTCTCCATATGATGCAAACTCTTGACGCGTTACTCAGACGTTGCAACTTTCTTAGCTGGTGGCTGTTGCCTATCCCTGCTTGGACTGTTTCGCCTTTTACGTCCTCCCCTGTATCCGCCACGTCCTGAAAATAAGAAATAAAATATATCTGTGAAATTATTCAGCATAGTAAACGAAGAACATTAATTATTATAAAAGTATTTCATCAGTGCTTCGAGAAAATGTCAACTCAGCGAGGTCCTGAAGATCCCTCAGTATTAGCATGGCATGTCATCATTAAAACATCTTATTCAAAAATATTATCAATTTATTTATAATCACCTACTCAAATAAGAAATTAGAAAACGATTCATTCGAACTAATATCATATCATAAAATTCTCACCTCCTCTCCTCCCCCCACGTTTTCCTTTGTGATTATATTTCTGTCGGAGATTTGCCATCTCTTCTTTAGCCTTGGCCAGGTACTTGTCCTCTTCTTCACCTTCAAGAACTCTGCAGGTTACTTCTTTGCCTCCAATTAGTAGCTGGAAAACAAAATACAATGTTAATATTATAAAGTTTTCCATTTTTGTACATGAATCAAGTATTTTTCTACAATATATATTGAAGTATAGATCTAGAAATGCTTTTGAATAATTCTCAAGCACAGATTTTGACCTTACCTTTCCATCTTCCATTTTTTTAAATACAGGAGCTGCTGCATCATCACCTTGAAGACGCGCCCACCCTTCGACGTCACCCTTCTTAAAATCAACGAATGCAACACGTCCCTCAAGCGATCCAAGACGTTCCTTGATATCTTCCCGAGTTGTTTCCTCAGAAAGACCTGACAGATGAATCACAGATCCTTTTGGCAATCCCTTTTCTTCTTTTTCTTTATCCCCATCATCCACGTCGTCGTCTCCCTCAGCCTCTTCAACCTCCTGAGAAATTGACAAATTATTATATTAATTTTACGTTCGATTAGTGACTAGTAATAACTAAACGTGATAAATTCTTTGAAGAAATAAGTGAGTTGCAATTTGATAATAGAAATTCATAATCAATATAATTCACAGACCTTGTCTCCTTTCTTTCCAGTCTTTTCTGCCTTCTTCTGTCGTCGCTCTTCCTTCTCCTTTGTCTTCAGAATATAATAATCTGACCTGAATGAAACGAAAATTAAAGAAATTAAACCCTCAATGCAATCCAAAGTATAATAAATTACAAGAATTGTGATATAAAGTCAGTTGCCTTGGATTTTCTGCCCATAAAGTTTCTAAAAGAAAACTTTCGGAATTAGCATGGCTAAATCATCATTCAGTAAATAATGAACAAGAAGTTAGTACGTTTGAAAAATTATGAAAAATTATCGATATTTTTTAGCATAATAAAAAAACTGATAACTATAGATTGAGTAAGATCTACTACTCACGACCATATCCTGATCATCTCTGTGTCGTTGTATTTTATGGATTCCTTATCCATGAAGCTCTTGGCAAGTTCAAGAGTTTTGAATTGAACAAAAACAGACCCTTTGAACTGTAGTTTTTTCTCCTTATCTTGAAACTTCCGCATCTTTAAATACAAGGGAGATAAATGTGAGGGAGGAAATTATTTAAAAAGAATAAAAATGACAATAACATGAACATAAATACTTGTTTTTCTTACCACAATATTTTCCACAGGACCATAAGGCTCAAAGAATCCCTTGAGTTTATCGATGTTAGTATCGTTCAGCGGGAACCCTTTAACGTAGGCGGTTCTTTCCTCTTGAGCCTTTTTATAAGCGTCGTCAAAAACTGGTAAAGGTTGATCTGGTGATCTACGGACCTTCTTTTTATCCTCAGAAACTTCCATCAAATTGCTACTAGCCAATGCTTTTATTATTACATCAGCGTCGGTCGTCATTGACGCTAGCATTTTAAATTTTAGTAAAACAGACATCGGGATCCATCCCTCGTCGAGCTTAGACTGTTCTATCAAGAATTTATCACGCTGCATATTCACGTCGCCGAAATAAAACTGGAGAAAATAGATATTATGAAAAATTTATATTTTAGGTTAGAATTATAGCCGGCGAAATATTGATACGGGGAAAAATGTATGATCGATTGATTGTCGGGTATGGATTAACGCAAATCAGGTAGATTACGGCTGGAATGAATACATAGTGCAGGTTAATACCTCGATTTGATTTTTAACTTTGTTCAAAAGTTGCGAGTCGGCATCGTCGGCGGTTTCAGTTTCCGCTGATGTATCATCTTTAACCTCACTTATCGGCGCGTCGGCCTGCTCCTCCTCCTCAACCTTTGCCGCGTCTTTACCGTTCTCCATTTTCTTCACTGACGAAATATTTAGCTATTGAACGATTCTAAAGCCCGTTAATTAATTTAATAGCGGCGTTAAGGTAACCTCGAACGTTTTTTTTAACTACGATTATATTTGTTATAAAATTACACCACGAACACGTGCGGGAGTACGTATACTCAAGTAAACTCAGTCAGGGATAAAGAACAGCCGTAACTCGTAAATGGTTAAAGTCGGAATCGGAAATGGTTGTTGATCGCCGAAATATCTCGGGTACGGCGTGGGGCCAGATAGACTTATGTCCGGGACTTTAACGCGCACGCGCAGGGTGCTCGAGGGATTGTCGATAACTTGTACCTCAGGGAGTTTGACGTTACCGACGGATCACCGGATGTTGCGCGAATTGGTATGCGCAGACTAAATCTCTCTCTATATACATCAGATCCATTTTATCACCGTCTTTTCCGGTTCGCTCTTTTGGGTGACTGTGTCTTATTTAGTTTTAGCTGTATTTAAATCTTTCTCCATCTTCCACAATGAGGATCTACAAGGATCTTTTCACCGGTAATTATGAACCGAATTATAAACCGCTAATTTACAGACCAATATCCAGATTACTTACGCCCTTAAAATATTGAATTATCAATTTTTATTGTCAAGCCAAATCCAAAGTGACGTTTCAATACCCAATGTCCTTAGTTCGATATCACATACTCGATTCAATCACATATTTTCACCTAAACCCAACGTTCTATGTCTCCGAGAATGGAAAACTACACTTTCTATTAAAAAATTAAATCTTAATGCTACTGTAGCCAGTTTTACTATCTTGACATTCTAACCTAACCCTAACCTCTACAAGACGTAATACATATGTTAATATAACGGGGTTATAGGTGACGAGATGTTCTCCGATAGTTATAAAATGAAACTGGTCGACGACGTGGTATACGAAGTTTACGGCAAAGTGAGTAAATATAGATTTTAGAAAAAAAAAAAAAATGTCTTTCAGCTTTTTATTCATTCATTCATTCATTTTTCGTTATTTTATTCTTTCATACTTACAGCTCGTCACTCGTAAAGCTGGATCAATTGATATCGCCGGGTTTAATCCATCGGCAGAGGTTGCTGATGAAGGTACCGACGAAGCGGTTGAATCTGGAGTTGATGTGGTACTGAATCACCGTCTTCAAGAAACTTTCGCCTTCCCTGACAAAAAATCCTACACTTTATATCTGAAGGATTATATGAAGAAGTGAGTGTGAGATATATAGTCAATGTTCACGAGATGTTACACAATATAAGAATCCTTAGAAATCCTGGAAATTTAAGTAGATTATAAAATTCATTATTCAATTTATTTCCGTTTCTTTAAGATTGGTTTTAAAACTGGAAGAAACAGCTCCGGATCAAGTGGACATATTCAAAACAAATATGAACAAAGTAATGAAGGATATACTATCCCGATTCAAGGAGCTTCAATTTTTCACTGGAGAATCAATGGACATTGATGGAATAGTTGGTTTAATGGAATACCGTGATATAGACGGCGACTCAATCCCAGTTTTAATGTTCTTTAAACACGGCCTAGAAGAGGAGAAGTTCTAAAGAATTATTAGATATGAAACAAATTGTGGAGAAGAAAAAAATTTTGTAAGTATTCCAGATAAAGAAATCAAGAATAAATTGATAAATCGATTTTCTTATTTTTTTTTTTTTTTTTCTTATAAATCCAGCTGATTAAATGTATAAATGATACATGAAGATTCTCAATTAACATAAACTAGTCTGTTAATTGATGCACAAACATGTTATATCATAACGATGATTAAATTCCTGTTACAATATATCAAATTTATTGTAGCTTCATCATAAATCGAACATAATTAACTAGTTAATTCTATTTTAAAGAAAAGTAAAAACCCTACTACAATTCTTCATACTTTTTCAGTATTTTTTCTTTTCTTTCCTTCTACAATTATGAATTATTCTAATTTCAGATAAGCCGGAGCCAAGACTGCCCACAACGCGAAATCGCTGTGAACTTTAGTTAAAACTTCCAATTGTTCATTACTATTTTTATTTTTTTTTAATTTTTTTCTCTTGTCCATTCGATTACTTATTTATTAAACAAACAAACTTAAGAAGAAAGCAAAAAGAAAACAACAGGAAACTTACAGTATATAATATTAGTTACCTCCACTCCCCCCCCACCCCCTTTAATCCTATGTATTTCAAAAGTGTAAATACTCAAGACAGTTTACGAATCGTTGTAACAGCCCAGGACTCTAGCTCTAAAGATATTAACACCGAATCTTAATGTATGAAAAACTTTTATATAGTTTATTTTTCACCCCCTTTTTTTTATTATTAATTTAAAAGAAACAAAAAAAAAAAATCATCGATCCATTATTTTTTCTTTTTTTTTTTTTTCTTTCCACTTGTGTATCTATTTATTGCGGTATGGAAGATGGGGAAAGAAGACGGTGGCACAGATTTAAATGCAAAACTAATTATTTACAGCTGAGCTATTTAACACACATCAATAATTGTAATTAAAAAAATAAAAAAAAAAAAAGAAAATTGTTTCTCAGACCAATCTGATATGATATCTATATCTATTCTATCTATCTCTGACGAAATAAACTATTGACGTTTTCATAATTTCGATTCAACGAATTTCTTTCATTGAAATATCCCATACACAAATATTTCTTTTAAAAGTTTAAGATTATTTTAGAAAAGAAAATCATTCTTGTTCATTTTTTTTTCTTTTTTTTTTTTTCTTTTCCTCTAATAACAAATATTATAAATATCATGCAATTTACAACCTTGAAATAATATTGCATAAATTTTTCTCCTACACTATGACTATTATATTATAATAGTTTATGTAAAGAGAAAATCTGAGATAGACGAGGTAAGTACACGATTATTTTTTCTTTTTCTTTTAAATATAAACTGTATATAATTATATAGATATATCGATTGATTTAGTAAAAATATTATATTTAAGAAAATTCAGAATAGATTATATCTACCTCATAATTCACGCGCACTCCACCGACACATCATTCTTGCATCGATGGAATTTTACAATTTATTTGAATAATAATTATAGTGAATTATACAAAGTACACTAAAAATAATTTTGTTGTGGTTTTTTTTTTTTTTCTCTCTTCGTTTTTCTCGTTTCATTTTATTACTGTTTATAATCCTACCATAATAATAATAATAATAATAATAAAACAGTTTCACTTTATCTTTCGTTTTTACTCTTTCTCAATAATATAGTGTAATAAGATATACGTATATATATATTACTAACAATCTCTTTACAAAACAATTATTATCATTCATTATTAACATTACTATTGTGACAATGACAATCTAAAACCTGACTTCCCTACTTCCCTCCCCCTGCACACACTTGTATCTTATATTCCAACCGTTATTGAAAATATTATGTTTACAAAAGCGTATACCTTAGGATTATATATATATACTATATTAAGGATATTTAATATATTTGTGTTATTCATCTATCAATCGTAATTAAACCTATTTATCGTTATCACCAAACTATTCACTGTACTATAATAATGTATATTACACATGTTCGATTAAACGCTAGGTGTGATAGGACAGAGAATTTAGGAAACTGAATTCGACTGTAATATTGTATGAAAAAAAAAAACAAAAAATGAATTGTGTTTCTTTTTTTTTCTCTCTCTCGTCTTGAATAGCTAGAAGAATTCAGCTGCCTAAAATTTGGATTTTATTATATAAATCATATGAAATTTGGAATGTTAATTATTTATAGTTATCTACTCATTTCCTTTATCTTTTTCTTTTTGCTTTCTTTTATCGTAAACCAATCTCTGAATATCAGCCTCTGTTATAAATATAAATGAATTTTCTTTTATAATATGCACTATATTAATAATATTACCATCTTTCTAAAGTTAAATAAGAAAAAAAAAGAAAGAAAGAATAATATTGTAAATATGACCATAATGAATTTATAATATGTTAGTCATCACTTATGTTAGTTAAACTATTACACGCTGCTTTCCTGAGCTGATATTACCAGAATATATTAGAATATCGATATACACATATATTAAAACTGATTAAACGTTATTATTTCAGATGGATATTGTATATGATAGTATATATAATTATATACACACACAGATAGTTATTATATAGTTAACAAACATTTAGATTGAGGAAAGTTAGTACTTCTGGCACTTACTAATCTTCTAGCTTAGTTTCTTATTCTTTCTTTTCAATTTTCTTATATTTTTTTTCTTTCTTTCTTTGTGAAGGTACAGTAGTTAGTAGGAGAATCACTACTATGATTTATTAAATGGGATTAAGTCTCTTCCCTTTATAGTCACAAAAGACGCAATTTTCGCGGTTGGCAATTTTTCTATCGCATACGAGTCATAGATTTGATGAACTTTATATAATGAATTTAAATAATAATGAAACATTTCAATAATTTTACACAAATTTTTATAACATAATATTATAAGACATTGTGAATCTCCTGTTGTGAAAATAAATGTTGTGAAGTTATAATTTGAGCATCCAATTATTATCCAAAATAATTTATAGCAAAAGCGTTAGTAATAGAGCAAAAACGACCATATCCTTGATTCCTGTTGTTTCATTTTTTTATATTAATAAATTTTTTTTTTTTTCATAACATTTGACTTTGAAATCCGTAACCAAAACTATGTGTAGTATGATTATTATGATTATTGTTGTTCATATAATAATTTCCATTATATCATGTGATTATTTATTATTTATACGTCTATTTAAACGTTATCGAACGTTATATTACTTATTACAATAACATTGGATCGCGGAATATAATTTACAACATTTCATTTCATTTTATTCAATTTTAATTTAATTTAATTTTATGTTATTATTAATATTAAATATTTTATAAGTTTTAAAACTAATCTACTGACCGCTCTACTGAGGTTTTCGTATTGTTAAACTCTTTCGTTTTCATAGGAAAGAAAGAAAGAAAAAAGAAAAAGAAAAAGAAAAAAAATGAGATAATTTAGAAATATAGATAGCATTTATTTTTATTATTTTAACATGTATATATTTATCATTTCATTATTACTATTATTATTATTATTATTATTATTATTGTTATTATTATATGAAAAATCTATCCATAGGTAACAACATTCACACCCTGCCAACCAATTATTTTCCTTCTCCTTTTCCTTATCCTTTTTCTTCTTCTTCTTCTTCTTTTTTTTTTCATCTTCTATTAATCCATCAACAATCACAATTCTTTAATTGAGGGAGTAAATAAAGATATAAATTTTATACATAAATATAAATTATTTTCATTACGTTGTATTGCTATTTTAATATACTATAACTAAGGGTATTAGATATAGTTGTTCAGATTCAAATCGACAGCAAAAATAAACAAAGTCTCTAATATGAATAATAATCATACATCACTCATCGACGAACCATTTTTCCTCTCCATAATTTAAAAATTTATTAATTATTATTTTTTTTTTTTTTTTGCTCAGGCATTTTCATAGATTGGTCGATTTTATCAACAACGACGAATAAATGAACTTATTTTGATTTATAAATAAAAATTACATTTGTTTTCTATTAATTTTTCAATCGACGTCTATACTACAAGAATGATGTTTGTTTGTAAATTTAATTTTTAACATATTTACTTTTACTTTACTATTATTCGAATAAACCAAATCAATGGAACAAACAAAGAAAAAAAAAAAAAAGAAATATAAAAACAAGAAAGAATTTATGATTTAATAAGATGTTATCGCATAAGAATAACAGTAAATACTCTCATCAAATAGATAACAATGACCAACAGCTAACAATCGTAGGCAATCACGCGAAAATAGAAATATGTCTATATTAATACAATAATAGTAATTGTCATAATTTAGTTTATATATTTTAATAAGTATGATCATCCACCTATGAATAATAAAATAATTAATATTAATAAATATGCGAGTAGTGTAAAAACCCCAACGATGGTAAAGAATGCTAAAAATTTTATTTAACTGCGAGTCGTAACAGTTAATAATTTAGAACTTTCATTTTATTTTATTTTTCATTTATTCTTAATCATCAACTTCTTCATTATCCTTTTCTTTCTCATTTTATTTACCTTTCTTTTTTTAATTCGTATACATACATGTTTCTAATTTCAAATAATTTTATCTAAATTTTTTTTAATTGACTCAAGTTCCATTTTTCATTTCATATAAAAAAAAAAAAAAAAATAATAATAATCAAATGAAATGAAATTTTCATATCAGCATTCTTTCCCATCAATTAAGTTAACATGACATTGATCGTCATTGATTCCTTAACAATAATCTATAGCAGGAAACATATCAGTTTCAAATTTCATTATTGGATCGACATAATTCAGACAAAACGTCCTCGTCTCAAATCGTCTTATCTGTATTGTTTTAATAAATTTCTAAGAAAAGGATATCTATCTCTCGACAATTCACCATTCGCCATTTCATTCCTAGATTTTAAGACTAAACGTATGTACTGAATTCTATTTCTACTTGTTTTTTTTGTTTTTTTTTTTTTAATTTATTTATTTATTTTAAAAAAATTTTTTATCTTCGTTTTTTTTTTTGTTGAAAACTTTAAATTATTCAGGTAATTCATACAAATTTTCTTCTCATAATTAGGTATATATGTCAATCAACCTTTGCAAATAATTCAACCTATCCGCAAAAAAGCTGCCATATCTTTCATTATTTATAACATTTCTTTATAACAGATTTATTTTATTATGATTAAATCTAACCTGACCAAACACGTGTAAATTCATTTCGGAAAAAAGCAAAGAAACTATAAAAAAAATCAAAGAAAAAATAAAGTCTATTGGAAAATTTTCTTCAACGATTCAAAAACGTATTCGAAATTAACATGCTTACTCTGAAGAGTAGCTAAAATTTTTTTTTTTTTTCTTCATCAATATTATTTTACAGATCTTCCTCTTTATTTTACAGATATATATATATATATGTATATATTTTTTTTTCTTTTCAGACGTATGGGAAACGAAAGAAAAAATAAGAAAAGAAATAAAATAATTCTATAACATGTTAATGAATGCATTCAATAAATTCCTTCTGTCTGTTTCTAATATACAAAAAAAAATGGATAGTAATAATATTAATAATAATAATAATAATCATAATAATAATAATAATAATAATAAATTATTGTAAACCACTATACTGTGTACACGGAGTTTAAACGTAATATTTTTCTGATTAAATAATATATTATTGGATTGTATTTTTATTAAATAATATATATAGAAAAATAAACAAATGTACGAACTAACAATAAATATATCATACATCATCGCCCCTCGCTCCCTCTTCTTATTATAAGATAAAAGGTAGAAACAATATAAAAACAGTTCAAAAGAGAGAAGAAAGAACAGGAAAAACAAAGATAGAAAAAAAAAAAAAAAACCAACAAAAATAAATCTTGGAATCGATAAAAGATGTGAAAAATAAAAACTATCTTAGGAACATTATTCCATAACGTATTATACAATGTCGACCTATGAACATTCTGTTGTATTAAATTTAACAAAAATACAATCCATAAAATAAAAAAACAAAAAAAAAATATATATATATATATATAATATATGATTTCTTAAAAACTATCAATTTTTATAATTAAGTCTTGCAGGGCTTGCAGCTGACTAACTAGTGTTAAATTGTAAGCCATAGTTTAAGGAGTTTATTAATCAATCACCAACGACACTCTAAACTCCTCTTAGTCTCGAGATATGTGTAATTTTTTCTTTTCTTTTTTTTTTCTCTAGATAAATATCAAGTATATAGATCGTTATGTTAATGCGAACGAGTAGCGCACATAATAATATAACATAGATTTAATAATTTTCACATTACTTTATATATATATATATTTTTTTTTTCCCCCTGGTTTTATTTCACTTCAATCTTACATACCTACATTTTCATCAGAATAGAATATAGCACCGTATTCATATCACTTTTTTTTTTCTATAAAAATTTTGACCGCCTAAAAAATCACTCGCACCGACAAAAAATCAACGACCCAATATATTTATATTATAAAACGAAATAATAAATTGTAAGAAAAAATTATAGACAAATTTAGATAAGTGTCTCGAATTTCCTTTCTATGGTTTACAACTTACACGTGGATTTGTTTTAACTTTCATCTGGACACATTCGCGATGTTTAGCCAGGAGGACTTATAACTATTAGAGATTTATGATCGGTAATGAAATGTTTTAAAGTAAAAGAGAAAGCTAAAAGTATACTCATTCCTCCGGTGAGAATAAACGAATGTGTCAGAAGTCACATGTCGGCGTGCCCCAAAATGCGACACACCTCCTGTTCCTAAGGATCTGAAGGAGACTCTAACATTTCCATAAGGAAAGTATCGATGGGAACGTCTCCTATTAATCTAAAGAAAAACAGATGCTCCAAACACTTTAAACTTATTGAACGTAGAGAAGGTAATCTTAAAAGAAGCTTTGCGAATCGACCTGGTTCATCGGGTCTGGCTGCCCGTGTGTATTCCTCCAAAGCAGCATAAACCTTTTCTCTAAGTAGCTCAACCTCTTGGTTTGATTTTAATCCTCGAACATCAGGATTGAATAGAATGATTGATCTCAAACAACCGAGCTCTGTCTTGTCCATTTTCATTTCTCGCATTTTAGCCACTAACTCCGTAAGCACACGTTCAAATATCGTATTAACTCCCGCTTGCCGGGCAGAGTCACTGTACACCGTTAATCCAGTAGCTAGAACAATTCCATCCTTGACTTCAATAGACCGATGAGAAAATGCAGCTATTAGAAGTTCGTTCCACCCAGCTCTCAAAAGCAGGACTTGATCCTCTAGCGGAAGCGAGGTAAAGTGAGGAATATGCTTTGCCCATTCGACCAACTGAAACAACTGCTTGTTTGTCGCGTTGCAAATATTAGTTACAGCATTCTGAAAATGTGAAGACAAAGTTTTATTCGTTTTAACAAATTCAAATAAATTTTCTCTCATTCAACGGAGATGTGAAATTTCTTCATTTTATCATACTGCCTTTAGATGATTTGCTTTGATCATATCAACATGAAAGATCTTTAAACCAGGTTTCAAGGAAATAGTGAATTATATTCTTTCCCATCCTAAACGTACCTCATAATTTCCTTGGTGTTCAGTTTTACATTCCACTCTTTTCTCGGCCTCAAGTATTCGCTCGACGGGCATATCGGCGTGCAAACTGCTAGTGCTTTCAACTTCGCTTTGATCTCTTTCCTTGGTACGTTGTCTCTCCTCCTGAACAGCTTCGCGCTTCATACCCATTACCAAACATTTTTGATAACGACAATACTGGCACCTATTTCTTTGCCTTTTGTCTATTATGCAGGTCTTCTCTTCTCTACAAGCATAGGAAAGGTCTTTGCGAACCGTTCGTTTGAAGAAACCTTTGCATCCTTCGCAGCTGTAATTGAAACAATGAATATAAACGTTGATCTCTCTCTTGTATGGAGAAATTGGTAGCTGAATAAACTAGAAACTATTAATCAGGGATATTGTGAGACCTGAAACGATCTCCGGATTAAAATACCATTCCATTTCTCTCTCAAACAAAAACATATCGCAATATATTCGGTTTATACTCCCACATTTTTTGGCTGAGCCGGGGTGACTTAACGCGTATAAAAATATCCATACTGAATGCGACTGAAATAAATCTTTCGTAGAATAATATTCTTTGGCTCGTGTTAACGTCCAGAGTTTTGGAGTCGTTCCAAATATAAAAACACAGTCGGTTTTCGTAAAGACCATGAGTCAGCGCGGGAGTTAGTACTTAAGTAAGGTACGACGGTAAGACAGACTTACTAATTCTCCTTTGATACTTTATACTTTTGCAATGATATTATTTTCTAACAAGTGTAAAACAACTTGTTTTATTATATCTTCTGAATAACGATCTAGCCAAAACGATTTACTACTCTCCAGGCACTCTCGCAACATAATACTAACAAAGATTTTCTCCTAGTTTAACATGCCGCCAAAAGTTTGAAAACTTTAAAGAACTGATTTTTATTTCTAATCTAAAATTTTTTGTTTATAACAACTTGTTTAAACTGCATATATTAATATCATTCAGCTATAATTTCCAACTACATGACTGCAAGTGCCGATGGCATTGAAAGAGTAAATAATGCATCCCACACGTGACGCTAACATCCTACATATATTTTCCTATACACGTGCCCGATGCATAAATATATTCAAATGTTTTTAACGCGGTTGAGACTCCCCGTCCCCCGTTACGGTGCATCTCTCATTCTGAACAGTTTCTGTTTCTCGTAAACATTAAGATCAAAGCAACTACGGTGGTCCAAAATTGAATCAAATAATGCAGTGAATTTAACGATCGGAAAGTGACGGAAAGATAGTTTCTGGTAAACAGCTATAGGGTAATCGTAATAATCTAAAACTAACAAGCGTATATTATCTGTGAGTTAGATTTGAATTTATAATGCGAATAATATCATGTTTAGATCATCGACAATGCTAGCGATGATTAATAGGCTGTTGAATATTGATGCTTCCTAGGCGTTGATGAACGAATAATTTAAATGATTTGTTTGCATGAATATATTGAAACCATTTAATAACTTAATGATATTTCTTGCTTTCCAGTGAAGATCTTAACTTTGCACGCGCTCTTGCAAAAATAAGAAATATTCATTTAATAATACGACAAACGTAGTTGATAAAATATATGAAATGGTGCAAAAATTGCCAAGATAGATGGCCGTAAACTTGAGCAATTATACACTGTATAAAATTCAAGGCAAATGAAACGACCGTAAAGTGAGTAAGATGAGTTAAAGATCTTGCTCAAAGGAAAGCTGATGTAAACTTTATTTATATATTTCGTTATAGGTGTAACGGGTCATTAAGTTGGACTAGGAACTTTGGTAAAAAAAAAAAATAATGCACTAATTCAAGTTTTCCTAGTTTATAATCTTGACAGAAGGACCCTGGCGCCACGGACCTTTCGTATGTCGAAGACTTAAAAACAATATAGTGGGAATTTCCAGTAATTTTCATGATTACTTAATTAGTTATCATCCGAGGCAAGGATCCTGTGGCCTGTACACCCTTTGCAAAAGGAACTACGGCTGGGTGGTTAACAGTGCGTGTGTTATATACACACACAGATGACTAGCAAGTCCAAGGTTGCATAGTCTTATGTAGGCATATAAACCGTGCTTGTAAATATAGATGTGCATATAATATAACTGTGTGAGTTCGTCGGTGGCAATGTCTGACTCTCTGATGCAATAATGATTCTCCTAGCATTTGTAAATTGAAGAAGAAAAAGAAGAAAAAGAAAATAATGTGTAATTCTGTTGGAACTTTGCTCACGCGACTAAATAGGAATGAGCAAAAGTGAATAAATTCTGATATGATTAATCACAATCAGACGAGAATGAACAGTTAACTTTTTTTACCCAATTTATAGCTCCTTGTACTATTTTATAAGCTTTACAGATTACTTTATAATGGCGACGACGTGATAATGATTTTAAGGTCTAGACGTTTCCTGTGAGTAACTGAGCCAAGCGATTTTAAATAGCGAAAAACAAGCTTCGTTACTCTGGTCGATCAATTGAATGTCACGATAATGTTTATTTATAAATTTTCCTTGACTTTTTTCTCGTTTTTTTTCTTTCTTTTTTCATTCTCTCGTCTTTTTCTCTACAAGATAATCGATACTCTCAGTTGCTATGCGCTTACAGAACTGAAAGAAACTCTTATCGCTGAATAATCTTTATTTATTTACGGAATGCAATAAAGAGAGGGTAGAAATCGCTCCGTACTTTTCTATTGAAAAACCGATCAATGTTTGCCTCTATTTATTATCTTTATCAAGAGCAAGAGAAAAATAATAAAGAAAGGCATAAAGTAATACGGTGAAAATTCATTTCATTCAATTTCGAAAACACAGAAGTTATACCAAGAAGAGAAAAATAATCTTTAGATATAATTGATGGTATGAAAACGATGCAGCATTATTTAAAATACTTGAAGGATATTTATGTACCTAGAAAAGATGCTGGCATTAGATAAAACTATCATAAAACAGTTGTTCTTCGTTAAGAACTGGTTTATCCTTACAGTAATAGCAAAGTATCTAGTTAATATTGTGAATGTTTGAAAGAAGAAAAATAAAGAAGAAAAAAAAAAAATCGAAAACTAAGGCAACTTTATGGTATTTTTCAAGGCTTGAAAATTTCAATAAGATAAGTGCTGTTCTTCGATATCTTTGCTCATCCATATCTGGTAGTATATATCATTTTCGAAATCTATCACGTATCATATAATTCTAACAAAGATTGTTTGCCGTCGAGGCCAGCGATCTCGTTTCATTATACTCAGCTAAAAGTTCAACATCCTGTTGTTACGTAACTATTATAACAACGACCTCGACCTCTCTCTTCCCTGATCAGTCAAGCTCGTCGATAGGTCGGGGTCAATATCTAATAACGATTAATGTTCAATGGCTTTGATTTGAGTCGAAATCTGTCTGATGTATAATTCCAATGAAATGCAATAAAAAATGTCCTTAATTTTTTTTTTGTTTCTTCTCTTCTACTTCCTGCTGAGCATATTGAACAAATAAATAATACCAATTTCTCTCCTCTAGCATTTCAATAATACTTATACCTATATTATCATAATTAAATTCATTATAAAATGATGAAAACGGCCTTCTATTCAAGGTAAATCAAAGAGACTTTAATAGAGCGTGTGAAACTCACCTATAAACTCCATAGTGTTTACCACTAGCTCTATCCCCGCATATTGAACATAGGTGTTTGCTCCCTGAAAGTGGATGATTTGGTGGATAAGGAGATCCCGCGCCTCCCGTCTTGCTCTGACCACCTGGAGAAGTGCTTAACAAACTGCTGTGTCCCCCGATGCTGAATGATCTGATAATAATAAGCATTATAGAATCGGTTAAATGAGAGAAGAACGAAATTTATCGTTTCCTTGTTTTAGAAACCTAAGTTATTGCATGCAAGGGGCAAGTTCTGTTTTATAAGTAAGAAGTATGTTTACCCTGGACTGTTTGGTCCGGATGGACTAAAACTTCCGGGATTAAGGAGACTGGCTGTGTCTGGTTTCATGTCCAAAGGACTCTGAGGTCCTACAGAGGACATCGACAGGTTGCTATTGTCCAAGTTCAGCCCTAGAACAGATAAAGATAACGATATTAATACTGATATTAGATAGAATATTTAAAATGGTAAAAAATCGTCAATTTTTTTTTCTCATTTGAATTGGAATGACTTCATCCCTGGCTGTTTTATTTTTTCATATTCATTCTTACGCTGCTTAGAGGCCAAATTTTCTATATCGTGAGTATGTAGAGTTTTAGAACCGACTTAATAAACGTGAGAAAAGGAGGCACAAAAAGTAAATATTTCTTTAATTAAAAGAAAATTACGTGACAATTGATCGATGATATTTTCATGTTGAAAAAAAAAAAAAAAGATCGCTGTATGTATCAGGAGAATTCTGTAATAATGTGTTTAGATATTTAATCCTAGACTAATTGAATGTTACTAACTAATTATCTGTCGTTACGAAGTAATTAAATTTAATTAGATTTATTTCCTGGCACATGTATATTTATGCTAGGTGTTTGTAGACGCGTTGCTTGGATAAGTCCAAGATCTCTGGTCCAGTAAAGAAGTTATTTATTACATTTCTATGTGTCTTTGCCTTATTCAAATTGCTTAACGTATGGTATGTAGATATAGATATTATCATTACGCAACGATTTAATTTACTTGTCGTCTCTCAATCATAAATATAAAAAATCAAGTATGCACATGCATATATCTATATATCTAGCGGCTTGTTAATTAATAAAAGCATTCCCGCGGCACCAAGCAGTCCCACGGTATAATAAGGTTTATTATACACCCATGCACACATACATACATATATATACATATATATATATGTATATATATGTATGAATTGCACTTTGCGAACGGCGGAAATAATTTCTGCGTGTTTACAGGAAGTCAAGGGCGTTTCTCAAAGATTTTATAATTATTCATACGTATATATATGGTATATTGAATCGAATGCGATGATCTCTAAATGTTATAGTGATATATTTAAATGATTAAATGAATAAAATGACGTTGATTTAATATAAATAATATGATATTTTATGATATGAATACATATACGAGGTACATATTATCATCTCTTTAAAATATCTATAAATAAACGGAGCAATTTTGTTAATAGCGGTCATAAATTCTAATCCACAGTCTGCTGCGCACTTGCTGTGCAGTTCGCCGGCAATAATTCCCCTATGCGTATGTCCTATGTGTGTATGGAAGAGTGATCTTCATATGCATTATGCTGCTGCTGCTGCTGCTGCTAGTGCTAATGCTACTGTACAGACTGCATTCGGTGGGTCAGGGTGACGCCAACGCGCAATTATCAATACCAAGTATAATACGTATAGAGATGATTGAAAATTAGCGGAAGAGATATTAAATATAAAGAGACTTCTGCAGCAGAATATTGTTCATAAACGTTAGTTCCTATAGCGTATAGTATAGGTATATAAAACTTTTACATACCTATTGAAATATGTATGAAAATAAAAGTATGAAATATATTGTAAATAAAAATCTTTCTGTAATAATATAAATGAATGAATGAATAAATAAACAAACAAATAAATAAATAAAAATCCCTCTCTCTGTGTTTATCGAGGATTAGCAGCGCAACGCGGGCGTAAGACCGTTGCGGAGTAAGTAGGTAGATAGGTAGGTGGGTACACGCATTTCGGTATAAAAGTGTATGTGTATCGCCCACGAGCGACCTCGACATCCCTGACCCGGACAACGCGCACGTTTGCGCGAACCGCCCGCGTTTTACTGCGGTCTGAACGATGAGCGCGTCGCGTCGCGTCGCGTAGAAATCGACCGAGGAGTACCTGAACGGTTCCATCGTAGTAGTGTGCATTATGTGTCTATTGCGTAGCTCGCGTATCTACAGCTACCCTACCTAATACCGAATACGAGACTGACTACGTCGTATTTAGGTACCTACTCAGGTTCGTCGTCTGTATCGCGTCTGCTTGCTGTTTACCTACTAGCTCCATCCCACTCAAATAAACGTAGTTAAAAACGGAACGATCCGAGCCACCTGTATCTCGGCAAATATCAACTTTGTATTATCTACTATACAATCTACACGCTTATTCAACGGCTGTATGGATATGCCAGACGTATATATACGATAGCTTCGATATCGGAGATATATTATAATATATACTGTATATAAAAGAATAATAAAAATAGGTCGAATAAGAGAATAATACTGTATAGACTATAGTATTATTATTATTATTATTATTACTATGAATGGAATAAATGAATTTTCAGTCTGAATCTATATAACGAACGAGAAAATTCTTTACTTTTACCTAGCTGTTAATTTTTTGAATTCTATTATGATTTTAATTCGATGATAAGAAATAGTCTGGATTCTTTTAGAATTTTAAGAGATTTAAAGATGAGATCGGAAGAGAGAGAAAAAAGAGTCTTTAGAAATTCTGCGATCGTTGCATCGCGCAAGGAGGAAGAAACGGGTCTCGAGGCTCGAGTGCAACTTAAACCGACAAGGCCAAGCCGGGCCTCTCGTTGGCGGGCACCTTGACCAGACACGCGGGCAAACACTGTTTCCCCCCCTTCTTATACCCCTCGCCGTATAAACGCGTGGGAGCTAGTGACCTACACCAATGATCATCGACACGACAGTGTTAAAGTAGTTGCAGCGAGTTAATTCTTGGTTTTTTAATTCTTTTTTTCTTTTTTTTTTTGCTTCTTCTCTTCACTTGAGATAGGTGTAGAAAAAAAATTTATTCTAAACGCGCGTCAATACATAATCATAATTATTATACATATGTAGATAAATGTCATTACGGAAATGTCGTGTTGCAACAGTCAGTAATGACGAATATAAATATTAATTGATATATATAAATATAGAAATAAAACAAATATAAATTATTATTCTTGATTCATTAGCAAATTTTGTATAATTTTTGTTTTTTTGTTTTATTATCAATATAGATGAATGTTGTGTCTCTTCAGTTCAATTTTTTTTTTTTTTCTTGATTTTATTTATTTTCTCTTTATACTTTTTTACGATCAATTTATTAGGAATGTCGATGGCCTTTTAGAGACGTGACATTATACACGGTTCTTGCATTCTTTTAAACAGGACACATTCGGTTTATAATAACAAATATTATGTGTGATTATGCAGGGCGTAAACGCGTTCAAGAAAATTCGGGTTAAAATTCCTTGAATATATTTCTACATATATTTTTTTTTCTTTTCTTTTCTTTTCTTTTCAATTCAGACTTTTTTAAAAAATCTTTCATCTTGAAATTGATTGAGAAAGGCAATTTTCAAAAATCTGAAAACATTCTGAAAAATCCAGTGAATGACATGTATAACAGCCCCCGATTATCAAAAATGTGTACAGAATTTTTTTTCCTATTTTTTTTTTTTCTACTCAATTCGGAATTTGGAATTTAGGAAACTGAAATTGACCGTATCACAGGGATAAATTTGGGTAAAAAATCATACAAGAGGAATCGTATGAGCGGGATCGTATGGATCAAATCGTAGGCGTCATTTTTTTTTTTTTTTTTCTTTCTTAGTTTTCAGAATTTAAAAATTCCGAATTTAAGTGTAGGAAAAAAAAAAAAAAAAAAAAAAAAATAGAAACGTAGGTATATACAAATATATATACCTACGTATACATAGAGGTATATATGTATTAAATTATTACGTAATAATTAAAATGATCTTATAGAAAGTATACTGCGAATTATAGATTTAGAATGATTGAACAGCTCCTTGGTATAGAATAAAATATTCGAGGGAAAAAAATAAAATGAAAAAAAAAAAATAAAAAATAGAAATAAAAAAGACCAGTAGCTATAATATTATACGAATCAAACGAATCTAATTTCTGTAAGCCAATATACTGAACAGCACGTATAGGTAGGTTGAAGTTAAACTACCGTCTATATTCGCACGTGTCTGAAAATAGAATGAAATGACTTATACTGCTAAGATTCGCGTCTACGTACCGGGTGTTATAATAATTGATGAAATTCAAAATTTCTGATGAGATGATAATTGTTTCTTTTATTTATATATATATATATTTCTTTTTAATTGTTATAATTTTTTTTTTTCTCCAAATAATGTTAACGTTAGTTCACCACCTTTAGATACCTCGTTTTTTTTTTTTTCCTATTTTAAGGAAAAAAAATTCGCAAATTCCATCTTGGTAATATAAATGATGATAAAGAATTTTCGTTTTCAACTTTTCATGTAAAAAAAAAAAAAAAGAGAAAAAAAATGAAGGAAAAAAAAAAAACACCTAGATGTAGTTTTTATACCAAATTATATACTATAGGTGAGATTCTATTCCGACTCCTGTTCGATTTCTTGACTTTCTATTTGGTTAAATAAATTTAAAAAATAAATAAAAAAAATAGCTAATACGTAAAGTTTAATGTGATTAGTGTTGTTTTTTTTTTTTTTCTCCTACTTTTTCTCTCCTACGATTCCTTAGAATATGCTGCTTTATAGTCGTTCAAACTCGCTGTACACCTATTTTATTTTGTAAATTGATATTTTTAGCCTTTTCTTAATGATCCACCGTACAAGGTATATTACGTAAAAAAAAGTTTTGACATTTTGCGATCTCTATTATATAGATAACTAGTTTCGAAAATGGCACGCGGTGAAAATAACTAAATAAATAAATAAATAAATAAGTGAATAAATAGATAAATAAATAAATATATATATATATAACTACACACGCACGTACGCGTATAGATACGCATATATCTACACTTGAGTAACGCAGAACAAAATTTTCGCGAGGGGCCTCTATTCCCGTTCTAAAAAAAAAAAAAAAAAGTAAAAAAATAAAAAATAAAAAATACCCGTTAACGAAGACCCCCCCCCCCCCTTCGATCCTTAGTCTCAAATTAAATTTATTCGCGCATATAGGGTGACTTTTATTCAGTCAATGCAATCTGTTTTTTTTTTTTTTTCTGTTATTTTGTTGTTCGCGAATTTTAAAACCTTTTCGAGTATTTTTTCTCTTATTCTTTTTTGTTTTTTTTGTTTTTTTTCTCTAAACCGCGAAGTATAACTCATACATATATACATCGTATGTATAATAAAATTGGCATCGACGAACCGAAACGGTTAGCTTGGACTATAAGTTATTTAAATATGCATGTCTATACATATATGTGTATATAATATTTATAAATAGCAAAAATGCATCGCAAAAGGGTATAGAATGAGTATAGGAGAATGAGGGAACTGGTTTTTGCGGCGTTCCAAATGTTATGCCAAATAAGTTGTCAGACGGTGACGTCAGCCCCCGTATAGATATAAAGGGTTTTATTTTATCGTCTAAAACTGCATGATATATATACGTCGAAAGAAGGTATATAGGTACATATATGAGATCGTTTCAATGAAAAAAAAAAATAGAAAATATATATATATATATTTATACAAAATCTCTTTAGATTATTATATTTAATAATAAAAATAATGAAATTTTTCCGAATTCTATATATATACACAAATTTTTATATCAAATTATGTGAATATATACATTAAAAAAAAATGAATAAAAAAAAAAAAAAAAGATAAATGAATTCGAAAGGGGGAAAAAGGGTTTGTATATACGTATATATATAATAGGTATATAGGCGCATATCCGTTCTATGCTGATGCATTCGTTTGATCGCCTACATGCTCTTTCATCGCATCAATGGCATATAGTATATATCGTAGCATCGCGTATATACTACCGCTAAATGCAAACCTGTTTTTTTCCTTGGTAAAATGTAAACGGGTGCACAAAGTTTGCTCAATTCAAAGTTTATACATATGCCGTTTGGCCAAAGTTAAATTTAGACGAAACCCCAAGCTTTCGCATACAAAACCTAAATTCGGTATATATATATACATATAATATAAGCATATACCTACATGTAAAATACAATAATTCGATGCTGATATTATATATGTACTCTGTATATATACAGTATCCCCCGCACCGCTGTTCTGCAATTATTAAAAACTTGAAAAATGATTATTTTCAATTTTTTATTTATTTAATTTGTAATATTTTCCGATTTTTTTTTTCTTTTTTTTTTTTCTTCCTTTGAAATATGCGAAAATCGAGAAAAAAAATACATGCATATAATGTTATAATATATATATATATATATAACATTATACCTAAAGTGAATAAATTCAAAAGTAAAACAATTTTTTTTCTCCAATCGATCTAGTTTCTGTATAGATTAAAAAAAAAAAAAAAATAAGGATGAGAAAAAGGAAAGAAAAACTATACCTTGGCTTCTTTCAGAGAACAGAATGAAACCAGTCTGGCGAAATATTGTTATTATTTAATGCAGTTCCCGAGAAACCATGGTGCAGTATAAGGCGCATAGGTAGGTATAGGTATCGGGAGTTCTTATATGGAAGACCGAAACACAAGAGAAGAAGGTAGTATTTTAAATATTTTTTTTTATTTATTTATTTATTTATTTATTTTCTTCTTTTTTCGCAGGTGCAGCGAGAGACAGTCGAGTTCTAGACCCAAGATTGGCTAAGGTTCTAAAATTCTAACGGCTAAACCCCTAGCCCAAACCCAAACCTTAATAATATAAGTCAAATTGGCGGTTTAAACCCTTCTTCCAACAAAGTATTAGTGTATATACTATAAGTTGAACAGGGTGGTTGATATTAGTATGGCGTTTGATCACGCCATGTGGAAAATGCAGTCGGATAGTCGGAGCCGGACACAGACCAAGCTCTGTATATTTAATTTCGCCCCTGAAGTAGCAGACCGGCGAGCGTTAGGTTTTTTTTCTTTTTTTTTTTTTTTTTTAAAAAAGAAAAAGAACGAAAACTACGAAATCTTAATCTCCTTTTTTTCATATCTAGTATATTTCTATCTCCATCTCCCCACGACGACGACGCGAAAATATTACCGAAATTTTTCTTTCGCGAACTCAATCGAGACAAAAAGAAATAAAGAGTAAAACAGACGGAAAAAAGAAAAAAAAAAAAGAAAAAAAAAACCAAATACATAACTTCAATTTTCATCAAATATACGTTATAAATTGCGAGTAAAAATTTCATATAAAAACACATACACACACATCTTAATTTTATCGACGTCTAACCCACCTGCGCGAGTATAAAACTACCTAAAATAGGTGCGGGCAGTCAGACAGGGGGCGGTTAGGGTCCCCCGAAGGAGGTGCTCGTCCTTGAACTTGACTCTAGTAAGACGACGCGATCTATATACGTCTCGCACACACATACCTGTACGAGTCATAAATAAGACGTAGATAGTACATAGCATATACGTATACACGTGTTAGTGTCTAACTTCCTTTCTGCGAAATTTAGGGTTTGCTTGCGGGCTTCTCTCCCTATACCCAGGTTTATATCTTCAACACAAATTATCACACGGTTCTTAATTTTTTTTGTTATTTCTAACTTTCCTTCTTTCTTTCTTTCTTTCGTTCATTTCTTTATTTCTTTATTTCTGATTCTGATCTGATCGGCGAAAATGGAGGTTGTTAAAAAAAAATTTGCGAAAAATAATTAATAAATATAAAGAACGAAAATGAAATAAGAAAACAATGCGAATTATTATACTATACCCATTCTGCGTCCGTAGAATTTTATTAGCCTATAATATAGGTACAAATATAATGTAAGTGGAACAATAATTGAATACGTAACGTACTGGCTGTGTGGCGTTAGAATTTCTGTTAGATAGATATAGGCATACGTGTATATTATATTGTACATTGTGTAGTTGGGTAACCCGTCGATATGATAATAATTCGAAGGTTTTAAAATGCAGGATTTTAGGCAATATGATTTATTTTTATTCCTAGATTCTGTAAATCTAACTATATTAGATACGTAATTAATACGGCATTAATCCAAACGCGTTTGAGAAGAATCTCTAAGAACTAGCGTCTGTTAAAAATGAATTTCTAAAACAAGGACTACGAGTGAAATGGATTTCTCGTCTCAAAAGTTTACTATACCTATACCGCGATAAATACTTGGCGATATTATAGAAAATATCTAAATTTATGTATCGATAAAAAATAAAATAAAATAAAATAAAATAAAATAATAAACTCAATGAAATATATACATATATGTACTAAATTTTAATTGTACGATAAATTTTCATCAACTTACAATGAAGTAGAATTTAACCATTAGCGTGGGTGCTTGCGCACGTGTGATTCTAGTTTAAATAAATACGCATGCATAAATATAATATACGTATAGTATACACGTTGGGTAAAATAGTATCCATACTATATATAGTATCATATAAAGTTTGTATAGGTGTGCAGAGAGGTTAAAGAAATTTTCGCTGTAGACCTAGTTAGTTAGTTAATTAATTAATTCGATAAATAAATAAGATGGATATTGATTAGATACATAGGATTAGAAGTATACATTTCAAGCCACAAAATTTCAATTCCAAATATATATTGGAAAAAAAACAAAAAAAAAAACAAGAAAAATGGTTTTGTATGAAATTTAGTAAAATATTGAAAAATAAATAAATAAATTAACTAAATCGTGCTATTTTTTTTTTTTTTTTTTTTCTACTCTCTACTCTCCTCCCGCGTAATTTTCTTTTCGCTTCATTTTTTGCAACGTTTATAGATATGTAATTATAATTCAAACTTTTTCACCAGTTACTTTTCTGCATGTATGTATCATATTAGGGTAAAGTCGTTAATAAGAAAATTTTCTGATCCACCTCCTAAAAAGTTTTCTATTCGTGTAAAAACATAAGGTAAATTTGTTTTTTTTTGTGTAAAAAAAAAAAAAGAAAAAAAAAATGAAAAGAACACGTGCCGGCATAAGATCGAAGTTTTTGTTTTAATGAATTTGCAGTTTTTTGGAAACTTGTCACAAAATATGCAGATTTAACAAAAAAAAAATTCAAGATTGAAATAAAAAAAAAATAGAAAAAAATTAAATATATATTATACTATATAATCACACGACACGTGGCCTCGGTTACGTAATTTGTATATAGGTACGCGTAACAACAATAGATCGAGCACCAGTTCGTAGTGGAACCGTATAGAAGAGAGAAGGGATGAGAGGAGCATAGGATAGGATATGATATGATATGATAGGATAGAATCGAGGTGGTCATCCGGCGTGAAGGTTATGCCTTCGAAGAAATACCGGGCGCAACTTCCTACTATGTATATTCTTTGCTTCCTATAATACTATAGATATACATACTGCATACATATGTCTATACATGTATGTATGTATGTATGTATATCTGCAAAGACGCTACACGACATACATAGATTAGAGATGATCGTTGAATTATATTATCTCCTTGTATTTATTACGTATTACAACCGCTTACCGCACCGCACCATACCACACCATACCATACCATACCATCTCATCTCTCCTGATCTCGGTATAGATTCAAGATATATAAATTATTTATGTATTTATATATGTATGTACAGATACTAGATACATCGTCTAATGGATAAAAAAAAAAAAATAAATTAAAAAATCCTGGACATATTGCACGTAAAATATATAGGTATATGTTAGTCGCGTAGATTGACATAAAACTGTCGAATCCTTACGTCATATATATACAATATATTATATATGCTACATACCCACTGTAATTAAATTGTTCGATATAATTTTGAAAGTTTGATTTTTTTTTTTTTTTTTTTCATTTTTGAAAATAACAATTTTCTATACGTTTGAAGAAAAATCGCTATATATATATATATATAATATATATATTCACAGCTCTTTTGCACGCTATAATAACCTTTCTCTACATATTATATACCTATATACCCACCTATGTATATCTATAGGTATAAAGTTTTGTTGACAACGGTGCCAAGGTTATGTTACTTGTTACAAGTTATATATACAAGTATATAAGAGACCGTCCCCCCGCAGTATATCTATATATCAATTATACACATTGTATTGCAATGGAACTTGGCGAAGAAGAACCGATATAGTTACATACGTTACGTCGCGTCGCGTCGCAAGGTCTAGGACTTTGAGTATACATACATACATATATGCCCGATCTGAATTTCGATCCAGAAAGTTCCCAAAGAAAAAAGAAAAAAAAATAAAAATAAGAAAAGAAAAAAAAAAGCACTAATAACCGTCTTAATCAAAATAAAATGACGTCTCATATTTATTGAATAGATATAAAAAGCGAGAATTAAAAATAAAAAATGATGTTATAAAATTGCATTATTTAACATTGCTCGATCGTTAATACGACTATATTATAAAAATCGTCGAAATATCCGCGATATAATGTTACTATAGGTGTATAGCAGCGAAAAGTTTGAGTTTGCCCTTGTCCTGCGAGACCGTCGCAATTAGACAAGGTCAGTTGGAGGTTTGCCAGGAAATTTTTTACGCTTCGTAAACGGTAGATAACTACCACCAACTACTACCACTACTACTACTACTACACTTGTACCTGTACCTATATAAGTATCGCAATGAGGAACGTAATAGTATCATTTCACCGACTAAAAACGAATCTTATTATACTGAAGATAATTTCCGCGTATTAATTCGTTTAAATTTATTACGATTGAAGAAAAAAAAAAAAAAAAAAAATCGCGGGAAACAAAAAAGAATTTAATTTGAAATTAAATATAAAAAAAAAAGATTAAGATTTCATTTTCGGATGATCAATAAAATTCTCAAGAACGTATTCTCTCATATGAAGAATGAACGAAGAGCGAATGATAAAAACAAAAAATATATGAGAAAAAACGAAATTTGAGTATTTTTTTTTTTTTTTTTTTTTTTTTGGGTCACTCGCTATTCGTTCATTCAAATAAAAACTATTTACGGTAAGAAAATTCGTTATTAAGAATATTCTTCCCTTGGCACGATTTTCAAATTCTATATGTATTACTATGGGGTGTGAAACTACGATTAGGATAGTACAATAGATAAGATCATAATACACTCCGTAAATACTGCATATACATATATTTTCACATATGTATATATATATATATATGAGAGTTTGGAACTAATTGAGATGAATTGGCGACATAGGGAGAGGAGTATAGATATAGATATAGAGATATAGATATAAATATAGGTATAGATATAAGTAGGAGGGCGAAGACAATAATGTTGCTATTAAAATGTCCTCTGCGCCGTTTTACAGACTGTTAATAGTATATTTATGCATATACGTGTATATATATATATATATATATATATATATATATATATATATATATAATATATCTCTATGCGTCTGTATAGTTATAGTTATACCAATCTGACTGCACTACTCTTCCGACCTTCACCTCTACCTTTAAACCATGTTAAAATAAAATTGTGTATAGATGTATGAGTACTACGTACGTACGTATGTATGTACGTCTGTCTGTCTGTCTGTCTAAACGCTGCACCGTCTTACAGAAGAAAGAGAATCGATGCTCGTAGTGTAGTAGTGACTCATTTTGGTAATTAACCTAATAAGATACATATACCTATACAGGATGATTCGGAATATGTATATAGTATATATAATATTTTATTTTGATTCAAAAAAAATATTATATGGAATTATATTATATTATTTATTAGAAAAAAAAATTTGCAATAAAATACATAATAACGAAAATTAAAAAATAATTTTTAATTTTTTTTTTTCCATCTTTTTCATAAAATTATAGCATTGTCGATTAGAATATTGGCGGTTATATATACTATAATTATTTATCTGTGCTTGTCGGGGGTGGAAAAAGAAATAAAAAATTCCAAATAAATTTACATATGATGGATGAAATGAATTTTAATTAAATGTTATGTACCTATATATTATAGTTATAGTTATAGGTATATGTTATGTTATGTTATGTTACGTTACGTTACGTACAAGGGTTTCCACGAGCCCAATGCTGTGCTTGGGCACCCTGAATGATGGCTGTAACAGACATCATAGGCTTGTCCTTTTTCATCATCTTGAATTCTTCTTTTTTATTAGCCACTTTGAAGATTCTATTTATTAATTAATTAAGTTTATTATATCGTTCCTTCTTATTTTATTTCATTTATATTTAATATCTTTAAAGTAGTTTTTTTTTTTTTTCCCCTATTTCTTTCTATTTTTTCACACCGCGAACATATAATACCTGTACAGAGTATGTGTATATATTTGTATGTATAGTATATGTATTTAAAAATATTATGGTATATCTGAACAGGTATTCGACAATACCGCTGCTGCAATTTCTTATATTAGGTAAAGAAATTTTTGTCTTCTTTTTCTTTTACATGCCCATGGTGTGTGTACCTAGGTATTTGATGTTGTAGGTTTTTTTTTTTTTTTTCTTTTATTTATTATATATCACTCGCACGTTGTTTTATTATTTTGGTTAAATTTTGGTTTCGTTTACTTTATTATCTTTTTTCTTTTTTTTTTTTTTTTTATTTCTTCGTCTATTTCGTTTCCGTTTTAGTTCTTGTTTTTATTATCGTCTTTGGTCTGATTTATAGACAAACATGAACAAACCCATAATAATATTATTAACTTATAATCCCACGAAGATCCAATATTTCGATAAACTTACCCTATATGAAAAATTCAAATAGATATTTTCTTTCTTTCTTTCTTTCTTTTTTATTCCTTTTTCTTTATATATATATATATTTTATAATATGTAATATATAATTATACAGAATTGAAAATAGAGAAATAACTTTGAATAATATGCAGAATAGGAATAACGAACGAAGAGAAATACAATACGATACGATATGATATGATATGATATGAAGTGATACGATAGGATACAAAAAATATGTGATATAAAAATCTGCAACTAGGTGAAAAGAAACACGCGGGAAGAGACTTTTTGGGGGAGGGGAGGGGGTGTGGGGTGTAAAAAAAAAAAAAAAAAAAAATGAGTATAAAGAACGAACGCGCAGAGTTTATAACTCGGTCCTGTGCAGTTATACTGCAGTCGCCTTCCCGGTCATCGTCTGGGAATTCCTCGGCTTGGTGGAGTGATTGCTTTTAGAATTTTTAGACTCGTATATACATATACGCGAGTAGTAAAATAGGAACGTTAAATACTTTTAACGATAATAAGTAAAATAAATAAATAAATAAATAAATAAAAATAAATAAATATCTAAAATAAAATTCGTCAGACTCTGTATAAAAATTGATTAACAAATAAGAATAAAAAAAAAAAAAAGATAAAGAGACAAGATTCAAGGAAACTAATTTTTGTTAATTTCTTTCATTTCAAATACCCGATCTGTGCTTTGTATATAGTATGTATGTATGTAGGTAGGTATATCGCCACGTTTAGGTTTAGGTTGCTGCAGTTTGTCGTTTACTCCCGAAAACTTTTTGGCTGATGAACTCTCTGCAGATATTTACGCACTTTATAATAACGGATGGGCAAGTCTGCCCTCGGTCTCTCCGCCGGAAGTCGGCGCCGTTTGCGCGTCGCTTCGTCATAATAAACCGCCTTTTTTCTTATACTCTTATACTCCCAACTCTCTTTTACTCTTTCTGCAATGCGCGTTTCGGCTGCAGTTCGAGTTCGAGTTGGAGCATAGCTTCATTTATATCGCGAATAAAGTATAGGTATATACCGCGTATATGCACAGAGTATGAATTATTATCAGCTATTTTTGCATTTTCTCAATTTTGCATACTTGAGATGATATTTTTAATAATTTTTTCTCATTTTTTTCTCTTCTCTCTAAAATATCATCATTTCTATTTCTACACTCTAATGAGAGCAAATAAAAAAAAAAAAAATAAAAAAAATCTGCGAAAATGTATAATCAAAAATACTAAAACGCAACTGACAAGAAATAAAAAATCCGTAAATGCATATATATGTATATAAACGTCTATACCTATACTTCGGTCGTATGCTTATCACATATCGGCGCGGGTAAACCGACACGATTGTTTACGGAGCAGTGCGCGGGGCTCTAGAAACTCGTCAAGGTGACCGGCGTCGAGTCGAAGCAGCGTCGCATTTTGTCCGGATAACGAAAAATAAATTAAAATAATGTATAAAAATGAATACGGATAAAAGGACAAAAGGATACGAGGATAAAGAGGAACAAATTTGAAGGTAAAGGAGAAGAAGAAAAAAAAGATAAAAAGAAAAAAAAAAAATCAAACACAACTTGGCGAAATAATAAACGTATCTATGCGATTGTTCCCATATAGGTATAACCTACCTATATATAATGCGGAACGAACTAAACTTGATTACGAATTTCAATTATTTATTCTAGTTTATTTTTATCTGTTTTTTTCTTTTTTTTCTTGATTTCTACTAAAAAAGAATTCCATTTATACGTATAGGTATGTATATACCTATGTGCATGGCTTATATTACTTCATATTCGACGAAGGGTATATTTGAGACTAAGAATGCGTTAAAGAATAAAAAAAAAAAAAAAAAAAACGAGAAACACGGCCTACGACTAATTAGCGTAAAAGAGATGGTCATTTAATTATCGTTATATGAAGCGAAATAAGGGTGTAATAAATAATCTACCTAGACGGCGAGGAGCGAATGCCAAGAGCAATGGCCGACTGCCATTGCAACACGCGACGTGTACTTCACCGACGTACTGTATAGGTACTGACTTCTACGCGAATCAATATTCTATATGCAAAAGTGTTGTTAAACCGTTAAACCGTTAAACCGCGATACAATAACGTGTACTGATATAATATATACATATCTATATACATATACGCGAATATATAATATCCATATATTCATATTATGGGAGATTAGACCGTGTAAACTGTTAACTAAAAAACGGTCAATAATATATAATAGAATAGGATGAAAATATACCTTATATCTATTATAAATTGTCTATAGTTCGTAGATATAGAGTAGGGAAGATTAACTCCGACTAAAGCGTATAATATTGACCGCGAAATGGCAATAACGTACGATATCCCTGTAATATGAATATATATATATATATATATATATATATATATATAACTCTTCCCTATTTGAATATTGAAATTAAAAAAAAATAGAAATAGAAGAATAACACGGATGATTATGATCGATATAATAATGATATACTAATATTCTGTACATATGTATAAATGATAGATAAATAGATAAATAGAAGAGAAATGAGAAAAAAAAAACAAAAAATATAAATAAACACGAGATTGATATTAATTTTATCGTTTTGGTATGTGTTGTTCATTGATGCACAATATCACACACGTAATTTTATTATTTTTATATTTGTTATTTATTATACTGTATAGTCGTTGCACAAATAATTAAACTATCGTGTATGTATAGTATAATTATAGGCGAGTATTAATGTGCATGAGAAAGAGTTTTTATCGATCGAAATTAAATAACGACTGTATGTATGATCGGAAGATAACTCGGTATTTAAATACCCGTAATATATAGATTTTGAATATATTTTTTTTTTATAAAAATAATCTATATGATATTTCTAATGAAAATAATATGAAAGTGAGAGGGGGAAGAAAGAATCTTACCAAATATTCTGCAATAATAATTCGCGGTTTAAGTGAATCAATAAATGAAAATACATGTTAAGAAATAAATAAATAAAGAAAGAAAATATATCGATGATATATAAATTTGATTAAACTGGGGTACGAATACAATTGCAATTAGTATTAATTGTGATAATAACAATCGTGTATCGAACGCGAATCTTGACTTCCGAGGCAATGCACTCGATCGCGGCCTAGGGATCCGTCGATGCAGTAGCTAAAAGGTGATACGCGCACGTTGCACGGTGGTGTTTGGCCGCGAACTCCACTCACCGACTGACTGAGTGACTCTGAATATCCCTCCTCCCGTCCCAGCCGGCCCTTCCTCCCTCCCTGACGCCCTCACTCGGTCTCTACCGCTCGGTCGTCTCTCTCGTCTCTTGAACAGAGTTCCACCTTCTACGACTTTCATGAGTGATCGTCGCCGGCCAAGCAACACGACCGGCGCTAGGCTTGTTGTCCCTCCCTCCCTCCCCCCTCTTCCTCACTCCGCCTCGCTTACGCTTACCGTCCGAACCGAGATATACGCGAAGAAGGCAAGAAGCCAGAGAGCGAAAGCTAACTACTTCGAGAGACTGAGAGTGAACAAGAGCGAGAGAGAGAAGGGATTTGAATTGTTAGAAGGAGGAGGAGCGGCAGCAGCAGCGGCTAGCTCGCTTTTCGCACAGTCAAGTTCTAGTGCGCGGCATTGGTTACGCGGCGAATCCCTGTCTCACGATGTTTCGTCAAGGTGTGTGCGAAAGATAAGGAATAATAAAAAAATGATAAAAAAAAAAAAACAAATAACAAGAACAAAATAACAACGCGTATATGAATGGTTAATTTTTTTTCTTTCCCTTTTTCAATACAAGATATAGAATATAGAAAATAATAAATTCGATGAAAATAAATATGGGCATCCGAGTTTCGAATCATAAAATGTTTCGCGAATCGCGAGTCTCGCTGAAGGCAGACAAGCGACTGTTCGTATTATATTCTCGAGTCGGCATTAAGTTAAATTCAAGGCTTTGCACTGGCCGAGGAGCGTCTAGTTTTTGCCGTCCGACCGAAGACCAGTCTTTGGCCCGCGGAGGAGATCAAACCACAAACAATCTGTACATATACTGCATATATGTGGATATTCCAGTCTCCTTTATACACTCCGTGTGTATCTATAGATAGATAGTAAGACGTATATGGATCGAATGATATTATAGACTTGTCCGAAAAGGGACTTATCGCTGCCTTTTAACAAACTAAATAAGTCACCTGGATTTAACCACATCGTAAAACTATACTTTATAAAATTTATCGAGAGATAAATCGCGAGGGATTGTACTCAGAGCCCTTAACCAGAGCCAACTGTAACCGCCACTTTATCTTTCAACTACTTAACCAAATTAGGAAGAAAATTTTAAAGGATCAAAAAATCGGATTAAAAATAATAAGAATCTTATATTATTAGATTATGTATCTTTTCAACTGTTTAAAAATTATATCCAATATAATATGATGTATATAAATAGTTGAATAATGAGATTATTTTTAATCACACTTTAATAATCACAATATTTTTAATAATATTCTTTCGTTCATAGAATTATATACCTAATTTAACATAAAAATATACTTTTTCTGTACAATCATTAAAATGCCTACTTGCAGCTGTAGCAGTACAGTGTACACGATACATGCATTTACCTATTATGTGGTACGTACGTAAAATACAAAGCGAAGGTTCTCTTTCATTTCCCGTTTGTTACGCGACAAAAAATAAAATGTAAAAATAAACGCGTAAAAATTGCAAGTATATAGGTGCCTATATTATTGTTCTCTATATTTTACGTACAACAAAGAAGCCTGTTTTTTTTTAATTTTCTTTTTTTTTTTCAATTTCAATTTTATTTTATTTATCATAAAAATTCGGTATCACTATTGTTGTTATTATTATTATAAATATTATTGTTTTTATTATGATTATTATTATTATTATAATGGGTATACCACGGAGCCACAGCAGATAACGAAGGGCGTTTTCTACCGAGCGCAAGGACTATGACGAAACTACGCGCGGGTGCAAACGGGTGCAAGGTTACGGGCATATAGCGGGCTGCACCAAGTAGGGTTGTGACGCGCAGGCTCAATTTCTCGTTACATATATACCTATGTATACATACGATCCCGGTACTTGCTTGCTTGCCTGCCTGCCTGCCTGCCTGCTTGCCTGCAGCCCTTGACCGAGTTTCGTATAGCTCCGCAAAATGTACATATATATATACATGTATATACATTATTATAGTACATAGATATAGACGTATATATCTAGGTATATGAAAAGTAGATAAAATCATCCCGGAGTGAATTTTTTTGTTCAATAAAAAAAAAAAAAAGAAAAGAAAAGCAAAAAAAAAAAAAAAAAACTACACTGATTTGTAAAATTAAAGACGATTCGAAACATCAAATCGGAGAAAGGAAACGCTTGCAGTATATATAAATATATATATAATACACCTTAGGCTTATATATATATAGGTACGTATCTACGGTCACGTGACTTATAGAGATTGAACTTTACGAATGACCTTGACATTCATTGGTTTAACTGAGTCTAGCCGTTACACATCCCCGCAACCGCGCTGCGATAAAGGGTGCAATTCGCGATCAATAATGCCTTTTTGTTACCTCTCGCGCGCGGTTTCAAACACACCTATAGCTTAGACTGCAGATGTATAGCTACCGTATAACTATATACCTTATAATGCATACGTATATTTATAGGTGTATTATAGAGGGTGTGCTCAACGCTCTGGATAACTTATGTATAGATACGTGGTGTATATACGGATACCGAAAGATTTACACGTATATACGAAATATTTCAAGTCAATTCTGCAATGCAATCTTGGTAAATAAATAAATAAATAAATAAATAAATAATATATAATGGAATGATAGAATAATTTTTCTTTTTCTTTCTATTTTTTCTTTTATATACAATATATGTATATATTGTATATAAAATAAAATGGAAAAAAAAAAAAAAAATCGAATTTATATTCCTATCGCTATTATACATATATAGGTGTGTAAATATAATTATATAAATATAATACACATCTAATCTAATTTTAGTTCAACGAAGCATAAATAGTTGAGTTAAGATCAGGGCGATGCGGGCCAACGTAAGTGAGCAGCAGGTGTTTATAGGTATTATAAATTCGCAAACTGCTCGGTTTGCAAATGAGGCGAGGGGAACCCCCAAGGTCCTTCAGCTCTTTATTTAACAACACGAGCGAGTCAAATAGATACATAAAATGCAAAAAAAAAAAGAAAAAGTAACAATAAATACGGCGGTGAAAGAATAAATGATCGATACCTCATGTGCAGGAAGGGAAGAGAAAAAATATTTCGGCTAGATTTGTCGAATTTGATTCTTTTTTCTTTTTCTTTTTCTTTTTGCGTGATAAAATTTTATGTATACCTATTTTGTACCTATATTGTATATCTATATAGCACACTGGCGCGATTGTAAAATGCAAATTTAGTAATAACGTATCGGTCGGTATGTGTGTGTATGTATCCCTGTGCGTATGTACTATACAGATAGTCCGTAAATATAACATTGCGAAAAATAGTAATATTATTTTCTAGGATTATTTTTTGGTCTATAGGTTTTATTTTTGTTTAAATTTGCTTAGTATTTCGCACGTGCCCACATCAAACAGTAATGATAAAAAAAAAATAAATAAATATCGGAGAAATTTTATTTCGCAATAAACAAATCCCGCGAGTTATAATAATATAATTGTATAATCGTTATATAATTACTGGAGAAAAAAAAAAAAAGAAAAAAAAAAAGAAAAATTACTAATTACTAAATAAAACTTATATTATATCGAATAAATGTATAATTATCTAAGAAAACATATAGAGTAATAATGTTCATTCAACATATATATTTATATCTACTATTTGATTATAATTAAAAGGTTTTCGCGATTTAATTATCAATCGTGGGTGTCGGAGTGTCGTCGAGTCGTTAGATACTCGGTTATAGTATCGTTCAGAACATCCTGACTTACTGATGAAAATTAATTAAAACATCGCGTTTTATACAAGTTTATAATAATATAATATAGAAGAAGGCGAGAACGTAAAAAGAATATATATCTATAATAAAAATTTATTCTCTTCCGCTTTGCGCGGTTATATAGGTATATAATAGCATTACGTCTTAAAGGAAAAAAAAGGAAGAAAGAAAAAAAAACACCTTTCAGTTAAAAGTTTTTATACGCGTTAGAAATAGGCTGCGCGGAGAAATTAAAATAACATGCAATTCCCTGCTGCAGGCACATGCACACATATAGGTATATAATATATGAGTTGTCCTTGAACAGAGGCTTACATAACGGGGAGCAGTGGGGAGAGGGAAAAATAGAGAAGAATGAGAATAGCGAATGCAAAGTAATCGCAAACGAGAAACTGCAGTAAGAAAATTATTGTAGAACAGTAGGTGATAAAAGCAGTAGGTAAAACCCGCATAGTTACTGATACTGGCTAACTACTATACGCTATAATTACTCGACGTGAGCTTTTGTCCTTTAAATGTTATTAGCGTGGATTAATTATGTTCAAAATTATAATATATATCGTTAAGAGTACTGAAATAAACGGTATAACGTATAATTCAAGGGTCAAGTTCGCATTTATGTATATATACATGTATCAATTAATTGAACCCACAGAAACGCGATACGAGTGAATTAGACCGATTATTTTATAGCCGAGAAATCGTCGTAATATATACATCTACGTATAATTCGGATGGTGAGAGTTTACTGCAGGGTTCAGTTGACGCGATCCATAACATAACATAACATAACATGACTAAGTATATTATAACTGAAATATTAACGAGATAAATAAACACGCAAAGATATACGTACACCTATATTTTCGTAAATTCGTTTGATAAAGTAATGAGATTTCACTAGTAGTATACCGTAATCGAATGTATAATTTTTACGTTTTTATATACATAGTTTGAAAATATATGAAATAAATGGAGTAAAAAAAAAAAAAAAAAAAAAAAAAAAAGAAGTTAACAATAATGATAAAATTTCGAAATTATTTAGACCCGTTTGAATTTAGGTATGTAATAATAGCGTAAAATTTCTTCGGTACAGTCGCTGACAAAATGTACGACGTGACACAGATTCTCGGGCAGAATGGGTGTCGGTTTTTCGATTAATATATCTCTAAGAGGTTAGGGATTTTTCGTGTTATATAAAATCGCGGATATTTGTGTATACTTATTTTTTATTATTTAATAAATATCCCGGTTTTACAGAGCGTAAAATCCGGTCAGTGAACTAGTTTTACTTACGACCCTGACACTGCCATTGCTCCGTGTTCGATTATTCTTGCGTCAAAATCTCTTAACGCAATATTGATGTGATTTATAATAATTTAATCAAAGACTTACCCCTGTCGCTTGGCTCCATTGTTAACTGGGTATAGTCGGTAATCCAAATAGTCACTTATTCACTTATTAATTCTCAAACTTATCGGTATAAACACCATTAATTTAGGTCCGATTGATCAGAATTCGCTACAGTAAACATGGCCGGACCATTCTTGTCACATTTACCCCAAGGTCGTTGAACTTTTTATATATTTTCATAAATAATAACTATATCCCACCCCAATTTTATACAGTTATTTAATAATATTGAAAACAATCAGTTTATAACACGCTACGGACTCTTTTCTATTAATAGATATCAAATACGACGATCTTTTGACTAACAATTTCCACACCGTATTGAATAACTTATTCAAACAAAGATGGCGCCACACACTTGACCGAATATTTCCCGCCGTATTTCATCACCGCCAATCAGAGAGCCTAGATTTTATGATTGGTGTAAATTAATTCGATATATAACATAACCTATAAATTTCATAATATTATCAATTGAAAAGAAATTTGAAAGAAAGAAAAAAAAAAAAACACATCTCTAGACTTTGTCGAACGATTTAAACAAAAGTTTGATGTTATCACGTATCGTTTATTAAACGGTCAAAATTCTAGTGAAAAAGTTTATATGTTTGAGGTTACAATCGCGGCTCTGCATTCAGATTCAGTCTGAATAATGTTTTGCATATTACAACCGATTTCGCGGAAGATATGTTCGCTCTTTTTTAAGATTAAACTCAAATACGTTTGTCTTGGCTTTCTGATAATCGCTACGCTCGATTTCTTCGGCGTATTTACTCACATATTCGAAGCCTCTTACGACGAGGCATTCGCCTATCCCTACGATGGAAATATCGATGAATTTGTCTCGCAGCTTAGAGCTAACGAAAAGCCTGACGTAGACCCGATAAACGAGTATAATTACTCGTTTATATACGACGTAAAAGATAAATGCGGATACGACGATCTGCGGTTAATATTTCTCGTCAAATCCGGCGTTAATAATTTCGAGAAACGAATGGGCATCAGGAACTCGTGGGGTTTTGAAAAACGTTTTTCCGACGTACCGATACGCACCGTGTTTATACTCGGCCGACATTCGGGCGATGACGAAATTCAGTATAGAATAAAGTCCGAGGCACTCGAATACAAAGACATAATACAGGCGGATTTTATAGACGCATATTTCAACAACACAATAAAAACGATGATGGGATTTAAATGGGCTATCAAATATTGCCCAAATTCAAAATTCTATATGTTCGTTGACGACGACATGTACATTTCTCTCAAAAACGTTCTCAGATTTGTTAGACACCCAACGGGTTATCCAGACTACATTAAACCGGCTGAAAAGAATCGAGACTTACCAAATAAGGAAGAGAGGAAATATCGTATGCGGAGATCAACGGCGAGGGAAAAAATAATTTCAAGGAAGAAAGACGGATGGAGGAATCACAACAAAACTAGATATTATCAAACAAACTTGGGAAACGGGACGGTAAACGTTCGATCTAAGAGGCAGATATTCGACTTCGAATTACCCCATGACGTTAGGTTGTTTGCTGGATTTGTTTTCAAGTCTTCACCACACAGACACAAGAGTTCTAAGTGGTTCGTTTCCCTGGATGAATATCCATACCACTTATGGCCACCTTACGTTACTGCTGGTGCTTATATTCTGTCCAAGGAAGCTCTGGTCGATATGTATTATTCGAGCTTGTATACCAAACATTTTAGATTCGATGATATATTCTTAGGACTAGTAGCCAAAAAGGCAGACATCGAGCCTTTTCATTCGGACGATTTTTATTTTTATAAAAAAGATTATAACAAGTTCAACTACAAATACGTTATCGCTTCTCACGGCTATGGAGATTCCAACGAACTTATCAGGGTTTGGAATGAACAGAAAGCTATGGGATATGCCTAGCTGTTCAATTCTCCATATATTTTTCATTATTCGAGCCTGTATCAATGCCAGGGAGATTATTTTATTGAATATCTTAGAATTTAGCCGCCCGTAGCTTTCAAAGATCTTCTAACTATGATTATATCTTGTCTAAAACTGATTTAATAGAACTGAGTACAAAAGTTTAATCTCGGGGATAATCTCAGCTCCAGATATAAAGAATTTTCAGTTTGAGGGCAGAATTCTGAGGAGCAGTATTAATTCAGTGATCTATGTGTTAACTTCTTTCCATTAAATTAAGTAAGATATGAAAATTAATATTTATCGGTGTGTCAATAATTTCTCAGCCATACAGTAAAAAACAGACATTCGTACTTTAGAATCGTTTGTTTCTAGAGGTAGTAGTAGTTGATAAAGCTTAAAACATAAGAATTTTTCCACCTATACCATAAGATGAATAATTATAAAACTTTACGCATTTAATATATGTAATATTGTATAAATGCAGAACGAGATTATTTTCAAAGTAAAAATATTTACAATTTTGTACAGAGTTTTGTACATCTTATATCATCCCTCTCAGCCTTGTCATTTCCTAATTTGTTAATAATTTTCTAAATATAGGTATTCACGTATTATACGAATAAATAAATTTAAAAATAATAAAACGAGTTTTCTCACATTATTATCCTCATTTTTCATTATTCGTTTTTAGTAGACTCTGGTCTAGACACGTCGCCTCTCTTTTAACCATGTTAAGCAGCAATTGGGAACTCTCCAAAATCTGTAAAGGGAATAAAATAACATCAAACATGTTATAATATAAAGTATGAGGAATAAATTGAGAACTGAATCCCCCATTTCATATCTTATATCATATATCAGTACAGAAAATTCATCTTACCTTCATATAAGCAGACTCAGTCTCTGCAATAGTTCTGTCGTAATCATTACGCGTGGCTATTCTTTTGGCCAGACTATCGTTAAGCTGGGTTAATTTATAAGACATCTTTTCTATCTCTCTTTGTAAATTGTTTTTCTCATCTTCTTGAGAATCGATTTGGACCTGTAATTCTGTACGTCTTAATTTCATCTCTTCCAGACCTATTCAGAGAAATTTAATATCAGTCATTCAATTATTTAGTTTTATGCTAAGGATTTGAATATTGTAAGTAGATTCAGGTGTGTATTCGTTTTTCGTAAAACCTTATATCGATCGCGTATTATTTTATTTTTTTATCAACTTTGAATTACGCATTTCTTTGATCTTATAATAACACTTTCATGATAACGTATCAGCTCGAATTATATCAGAAGGAATTAAATGTTCTTGGAATCGGTTCGGGAGATTGAGGTTATGTTTAGAGTCATTTTTCAAACTCACATTTAACAAGTTCTTGATTATATGTTTGCAGGGCAGCGCCGTGTTGGGACATAATAAATTTATTTTTTTTATCTACTATACGCTCGGATTATAGTCAGGATTTATGCATTTTTTTTCTTAAATAAAACTGACGTGTAAAAATATTAAAAAACGTTTGTTTGACAACAATAATTTTCATTACGAAATGATCGTATCGTGTCGCGAATCGTTACGAAACAAACCGAAGTTTGTTGATTCGACGAGACTCGTACTACTTCGGTTATCTTCGGTTATACTTCGACAATCGATCACACGGGCGCACAGGTATTTGAATTTGAAAATCTTAGTTCGAATAAACGCTATACCCAATTATAAACATCAGAAATTGATAGAAAAAAAGGTGATTTCGAAATTCTTAAAATGGATAGGGATAGAATTAGACTATTTTCAGCCTCGATTCCACGACTAGACGAACTGCGATGTATAATAGGTCGAATATCTTCAACTGATATTGAAGATGCGTCAGCAAAATCGCTGTATCATAGGCGAATATTAAATTGCCGGTAATTATCTCGCGTTTTAAAATCAGTAATTTATTTATTCATTAATTTTTTATTTAGAATAATTTATATCTGTCTTTAAATACAGATTGTTGATACACTTAATACCGGAAATTATTGCATCGCCGATAACATGGGGCGACGAAAGAGGCGATATTTACATTTTAACAAAAACCGACTTTATCCTAACTGGCAAAATACAAAGCGAGTTAAACGATTTGAATATCAAGGTCTGAGAATAATTTCCCCATGAATTACACATACCTATAGCTATATTCCAAAATTTCGAAAACAAAAACGACTATAATGATGATAATGTATTTCGTTTTTCAAGTATTCCGAATTCGCGGAAGTAGTAACACAGCGAATATACGAAGCCTGTATAAATTACACAATATTATCCAAGGTTTCTCCAGAATGGAATAAAGTAGATGAATATTTCATCAAAGGAAAATACTTCCTGACTTATTTGTCGCATAAAAATAACGCGATAAGAATGAGAATAACTATAACTGGTAATAAGATTAAAATAAAAAAAAACAAAACGAATTTAATATACCTAACGAATCTATTATATCAACAGAAAAAGAAACACGGCTTTCTGTATCCCCAGCCGACGTTAAAGTTCCTACTTTGTCTCTGGGATATTTTAATCTATCTGAAAGTACAATAAAAAATTTTCTGAACAATGATAACGGACTCATCACCCTAAACTCTTCGGAGTCGAAATCATGGGTCTATGTTTTACCTAGGTGAAGAATATCGGCTATTTATTATTCACAAGCTGCGTTTAATGTTCGTTACAGTCATATAAGAATTTATTCTATTCTATAGCTTAAAAAGAGGAAAGGTTGTTTCCATCGCAAAGAAGATTCCTGGAACAAGTCCGTTCAAAGATTATCAACAGCTTCAAAGACACTGGGAAAACATGGTCAAATATAATCGAAAATTCACTCATTTCAGTTGTTTAAAATTTTCAGATTCGAATTTCAATTTTATTAACTAACATTGACCTTACAGTATGGCTATATGCTACCAGACACTGATACTGGACTGATTTATTATCAAATATGTTTCCCGGGGCTTGGGCCGACCTTTTTTACGTATCCCAATTGCTGTGTGAGATCTGGCAAACTCGAATATCTCAAGCTTGATAATGCGGTGGATACTGTTAACCAGTTCATGAAAAATTTGACTGAAAAATTGCCCAATATATGTGGCAATTCCTTAATTTTAGAGGAATTAAATACACGCCCAAGTTACAATGTTATAAAACAAGTATGAAACCGAAAAGTTTTTCATTAGATACACAGAAGATGATCAAAGCCATTTATCAAATCGTGTTCATATTTGTTTTTCAGGAAATTGAGAAAGAAAATATCCCAAACATGGGTTCATTGGTAGCTTGTAACACCGGAAAACTCCTTAATCGAAGGAAAACGTCGCGCAATGGTCAACCCAGACTAAATCCTGATCTAAAGTTATCAGGGAATTATATTCACCCATTTGATAAAAGTTTCAACGAAACCAGTAGCTACCGTAGCGCATTTTCTACTACGTTCGATAATTCCGGGAGCTTGAAACCTGCGCGTAATATAATAAAAGATAAGAATCTACGAGAAGCTTTGAACATGAAACCATTTTTGCAAGCGCAATCTGCGAACAGAAAAGGCTTGCCGCTTTGTTCTCATGAATTTCTTTCCGTCATTGGAAACACACGACTCAAAAAGCGCTCGAATATCTTGGAAATCGGTTCTCGTTCTCATGGCGAGGAAGAAAGATCGCGGAAATTATCGTTCCCTGAGAGCTTTGTAAAAGTAGAAACGACTTGTTCATCTCAATCGATGAAAACAGATCCTGATAAAAGCTTAGCTGCAGAAGAAACTCGCGAAGAAAATGAGTCGTTTTATTATTATCTGTTGCGTAGTAGGAGTAGCTTTGATTTGAAGGATTTTGGGACAGCGTTGGGCAGAGAGAAAGATGGCAATCTTGTATCTGAGACAGAAGAAGAAGTCGAAATGAAAAGCCATTATTTTAAGAACCTGGAAAATGAAGCACAGAGTAACGATAAGGGTTCCGAATCGGACGCAACTTCATCTTCAAAGCTTAATTTGTATCGTCTTACGAATAGGAAGAGATTAATAACTCCAAAAGTATCTGGATTAAAATCAGAAAGAAAAGATCGATCTACTGTAAAGTATAGAACGAATGATATATCGTCATACTTTACGGAAAGGAAACAGGTAATCCTGTGTTAATGATTTGTAAAAATTTAAAAGACATTTTAAAACCCGATCGCTATGAATTTCCAGGTGAAAGTATCAGATCCTAAAAAACCGGTGATGAAAACTTCAGTACAAAAGCTTATTCAAACACAATTGAACATCAAAAGAAGTGGACAAGTCGAAATGGTGATTTCTAACAATAATTCACATCGCTGAATCACATCGTAGCATTATATTCGACAAATAATATAGAATTGTTGATATTTCTTAGTTTGTGGAAAAGAAGAAACAGAGATTCATCGATCAAGACAACTGAAAATATAATCGCAATCTGAATAACTGGCGGTCATGTAGAATACAGGAATAATATTTGACTTTGGAGATATTAGCCAACGCAACATGTAGCTCTTAAATACTTGATATAATTGATTCAGGATTCTCAAGGATATATTAGTACGACCAAAAACACATTCAATTAGTTTTCAATTCACTAGATTTTAGTTATAAAATAAATAGATAATTTCAAATAATTTAAAAACCTGTAGTACTGCTTAAATAGTAAATCTAAATGAAAAAATATAGCAGTTTTAATTTCTAAGTCTAATATTAACAAACAAATACAATTACTCAGTCTGTCTGATATAAAATAATTTTGTTAATTCTGGATCACATATTTATCTCTTAATATTAAATAAATTCAACATAGATCACATTCGCTTTATAACAAATTATTTTCTAAACGAATTAGTGAAAATATTAGAATCGCCTAATTCTAAACGCTATTTAATGTTTTCCATCTTTTGTGTAAGCATCTATAACTGCCAATAGTGCTTTTCTATCCTGTTCATTCATAATTCCAATCTCTGTCAAGTCCTGGTCGTTCAAAGTTAAAAACAGATTCATATCAACCTGATTAAAAACGGGAATCAAAACTCAGTTCGTGTCTGTATAGTCGGTAGGGTTCTTTTTCTTTATCACATAACCGATAAACGACGGACAATTCTTTCTGAGAATAATCATACGTACCTCCTCTGCTAAGAAGGTCGATATGTGATGTGCTAGCTCGAATTGTTTCAATATTATAACAAGCTTTGCCTGTTCAGAATTGAGAACCATTCCTTGAGGGGGTGTCTTGTAATGCGGGGGTGTTGGCGTGTCTTCTCCACATACATCTTCGTCCTCGAAATCAGATGGCAAACAAGGAGATCTTGAGGGACTAAATTCTGGGACGAAAGTGAGGGTGATATCGTGTTCTTCAACCCTTGGAATCGTCGATTGAATATCATGGGCGCTGAAAATGTGTTGAAAGTTATTTGGAAGAATAATTGAAAAACTGATATCAAGAGATTTTGAATTGTTTGACGAAAAATAACTGCGTATATTGATTTTGTATCCAAAACTAACAACTACCTATGCTCAGAAATTATTGGCAAAGAATTTTCTCCCACGTTATCAAATAGGAAGATGTTGCGTTGAGTTTTTTGGTTTTGAATGGAGAATTTATGGCTCGCCGCCTGTTGGGTACTAGATTGTAAAACGGGATTTGGAGAATTCGCGAGATTTGGCGATCTCGCAAACCAAGAGTCTAAATTATAAATCAGGTTTGGAGATATCGATTGATTCTCCCTGAATCTTTCCTCTTTTATACAGAGTAGATCAAGATTAGGCAATCTCGTTTCGTTTCTGCTATTCAACAATTTTTTCATTAAATTCCTTGCTCCCTCCTTTGGTGAATCGACGAAAATTAACGGTACCGAGTCTTTGGTACTCTTGTAGTTTACAGGACTGGATAAATCCTTTCGATTTGTACTTTTGGCGCCCAATTCTTTCCCAACTATTTCAATATTGTCCGATTGGTCGCTCCAATAGTTTTCAATATCCATTTGTGGCTTAGCTAGAGTTTGAATTTCAGGAAATACTGATTCCCGCATGACCAGATGAGAGTATACACCTGTAAATGAATAATAGAGACCTGAATTCCCAGTTTATACAATAAACGGTAATTAAGTACAGCCCATAGATTGGATAGATCGTTTTCTCAGCACGGAATAATTCCCTCAGTCATTTGAATACAGATTAAAACGATTCTCTCCCTGATTCAGATAAACGATAAATATGCCTATCCAATTTTAGAGCCGTGATAAGTCAAGGAGTACATCAATCGATGACTAACTCTCATTATTTACTTCAAAGCCCAACTTTATCAGTTTGAAAAATAAATTCTTATCATTTTTCATAGCGGCAATACAAAGCGGAGTGATATCATCGTGAATTGAGTCTTTCAAGATCGAGGGACGAGCTGTATAGATCGTTTCTAACATTTCTGGTCCGATTCCAGCGGCGATAGTCAACGTCGACGTACCTGTAGCATAAAAATGATGAAATTTAGTTATTACCCTAAACATTAGGCATCGATAAGTTAAAACTTGTTTTTTCATTAACGAAAAGAGTTCTTCCTGTTCAAATTTACCCAAATACGTTCTCTGGCTGACATCGGCTCCGTTTTCTATGAGGAGTTTGACTGTGTCAATATTACCAGTTCGAATAGCATTCATCAACGGCGTCCAACCAAATTTATTTTTTCTGTCGATATTGGCGCTGTTTTTATTCTGTTCTAAAATTGTTTTGACAGATATTGCACAGCCGCAAGCTGCGCTGACGTGTAATAAACTGTCTCCGTAGTTGTTGACCGCGTTTAATGAGTATTCTGTAAAAATGAAAAATTAATTTTGATATTAGTTTCGAATTTGTGAATCATTTTTTTCCGCCAAAAGAAAAGAGAAGAGAAATTCGTACCTTTTTTTAGTAAAAGTTCATGGAGTTTCAAATCATTTAGTGAATCTTCGCGGTTTGATGACATTTTGATGAAATTTTAGACGTATGTAGTTTATAATTAATTCAACGAATAACGAACGTGTCTTTCTTACAATTATCACGGTGTCAGTATCTAAACAAACATCACATGTATGCGGTCAGTATGTGTCTTATGACAATGCGGATTACCCAGTCAGGCTTACATTACATATATGAAAATAATAAATACTTAATACACGCTTACTTGTCATATCGCGTTATTATCCGGTCAGCAACAATGCGAAAGGGGTGTCCGGTGTTCGTATCGGCGGGAAATCTGACTGTTAGGAGAATAGAATTGATAGTTGTTGCGTTTACTGCTAAATTGTGAGAAGATTTTATCGTGTTGCGATATAAGGCGATAATAAAACCTTTAAATGATAAATAAACGTGAAATTCTCGTGAGTAATAAATATTCCTAAAAATTCGTAGAACTGAATCTTAATATTACGAACACGGTTTAAATATTTTTAGGTTATAAACTGTATGATTCATATTCCTGTGATAGTACCTCTATTGGGAACATCGATAACTAATATAAACGGTACGCGTACGCGGGTACGGGTCGATTTTTCCGTACGTCAACAGATAATTCCTTGTCACGACCAACTAATGTGTCAGCTGTGTTATAATCATTGAAGAAAAACTCTGATAAAATAAACCGATATCAATAATGGTAATTTTAGATTAATGCCAGTGATTAATCCACGTGATATAGTCACGTGATATATCCATTTACTTTATCTATTTAATCTCATTTACACCCGCAGTCTTTCGGTGAGAAAATAGCGTCTATAATGGAAAGACCTGGACAAGATCCTGTCGCTAAAGACGACGTGCCTTGGTGGATGAAGTATGCGGGTCGTGGATTAGGAACTGTCGGTAGTTTAAGTGAGTAAAAAGAGTGTCAAACATAAGGGAATAGAAAGCCGTAAATTTGAAACAGAAAAAAAATTTAACCTAAATTTTATTTCACATTTTTTATTTTTCTATATATTTTGTTTTTTCACTCCGTTCCTCGCATTTCACACAATAATAATAATTATTATTAACAATTCACTTTTCTTGAAATTATTTTTGTCGAGAATAAATTGTATGACAAAATTTTTATCCTAAAATTTCGAAAAATAAAAACTAACGAGATTTTGTCAAATTTATTTCATTACAGTCGCCATATTTCTCGGCGTATGGAATTGCGTTGCTATACTCTTGGGTTCGGTGAGTTGTTTGCTCAGCGGTATGTGGCAGATGGTCGCTGGTTTCCTCGTTGTAATGATCGAGGCTCCTTGCTGTTGTATGTTTATTGATTTTGTACAAAATCTGAGTGATTGGGTTGACAGAAAACCGTATTGGCAAAGGGCCGCTCTTTATTGTACGTAAGTATATTCAAAAAATTTTTAATTCAATTCAAGGAATTAATAATCAGAATTTACAGAAAAATCATCATTTGTTCTTTAAACCGACTAAAAACATGCAAATGTAACATTTTTTCTTTACCTTTCGCAGCTTCAGCTTATCAAGAGATTTTTATAGGGCTTAAAAACTCAGTATATTTGATTTCATGAATAATACTATCGATGTATAGAATCGAGGCGCTATAAACAGCTTAGATAGTTCATTCTCCCCTTTTCTTTATACTGAATATTTAATAACACCACAATTTTTATATTACAGCATCGCGCTTCCGGCTATAATCCTGTGTCCTGGAATGAGCAGCATATTTGGTAGCGGTATGATATTCACGACGGGAATAATATACGGCTTAATGTCGTTGGGAAAAAAGTGAGTATAGCGATAATTATCGGTTTTTTGTTTTATCCACAACGAGAATTTGGAAATATGCATTAAAAGGTGAATTATTTAATAGAAACTGATCGTATTAACGGCATTCATAGCGTAAAGAGACCTGGAATCAGATCAGACTGACCTTAAATTATTACTTTTCATAATCTAGTAAATTATCTAGTGTAACACGGCGGAGATTATCACAGCGATTATCATTGAGTCATCAAACAAACATGGGGGAAATATAATTCCTATTACTGTTACCCAATTTTATTTTTATAATAAAACATATTCATAATCTAACGCTTTTGGGCTTTGGGTATTTTCGATTTTAATACAATTTTACAGTTGTATAGTGTTATGTGTTGTTGCACAGATTTTATAACAAATGACCTATATTTAATCACAACGTTTTTTATAATAACTAATATATCATAGTACCAGGTTCCGTTACATTTCCATTTCACTCGCTATACCTAGTATGTAAACTAGTCGTTTAACTCAAAACAAAATTAGAGAAGACGGAGAGTTCGTTAAAAAATTTTGTATCGCTGAAATAAAATGGGCAACGCTTAACGGTTTATTGAATAACTGACCAAATGGCTGACAGAGGGTCCAGACCTGACCTAGCAGGAATGACTTCACCTGGGGTTGGCTCTCCGCAAGGTCCTCCTCCCCCCTCGTCCGATCATCATACCACACTTATGGAAGATCCTGATGTGTGGAGGCCAACATAAACGGAAAATTTTTCACTTCGCTACTTCACTAATCAGGCAATAATAACAATAATACCCTTGTTCACTGCTACCTGTATTTAGTTGCATCCCAAACTGCACTGAATAATTTACGTTTGATTTTAATGGCTTTTGAATACCTCCTTTTTTACAGCAGAATCTAGTCTCTTGGATTTCAGGTGCTGAGCTTAGTTAGCCAATTAGTTCCGATAGTTACACTACTGAATATAATGAAATTAATATTTCTTCATGTTTCTTTACGCCGTAGAAATGCAAGCTTTTACCCTATCCCGCATGTTATTGATTTTTCTTTTGTACAAGCCATACTTTCCCTAGTTTGGAAAATTTCCTAACTATGATATCCTTATCTGGAGATCAACTTGAAGCACAGATGAGCTTCATTTTTGGCTTGCCTTTTGATTTTTCTAACACAAATTGTAATAATTAATAAACCAAGTAACTTAGCATTACTATTATAGCACAGCATCGATCTCTTCTTATGTTCATGGCCTTGGCGGACTCCAGAAATATTATTTATAGAACATTGGACTTTCTTTTTAATGAAAATGTTTAATCTTTATTCATAATTACATGTAGATCATTTCTTGAAGCGAAGATACGTCTCAAAGCAGTTATTACATCAAGCTATCTTTATTCTCAGGGCTTCGGTGGATGATATGAGAATGGCAGCAGCGATTGAGACGACGCAAGTATCAACTTCAAACATGAGATCCACGCTAGTTTCAAGTTCGCAGCCTATGGGACTGTCCTTGCCACCTGACAGTAACGTCTGATCGTATTAGTAACAAATTAGCATCCAAGCCGAGCGCCTTGAGTTAATGAATTGAAAGACAGCTGAGTTTACGAACTTTAATGCCCCGTACTTTTTTGGTATATTCAACTTCGACGACTCTAATTTTTGCGGGTATCTATTATTGGAAACAGTCGGGTATAACTTATAATCAGCTTTTCGACTAGGTATAAGTTTTTAGTGAGAATATTCTGACTAATCGATGAATTTATTGTAAAATTTTAATTTAAATGGCGAAGAAAGCTTTATTTTATTTTATTTTGCTTATTCAAAAATTCACGGTTTTTTTTTCTGTATCGTGGTTCCTGCTGATGTTGAGTGTTTATTCTGCTTGCTTTATATACGTATAATTATGGTAAAATTAGCAAGGAGATGGAAGATGGAGATGGAATGATGAAAATAATTCAATATCAAGTCAGGTAAATATTGAAATTTCATAGTTTTAGCTATGAATAATAATGCCAAAGTTAATCAACGTTTCTTAATACATACGAGTACAAATAACTGTTCGAAAACTCAGCTAATGAAGCGTTAGATTTTTAAATATGTTAGAATGCGTTGATATACACGATTTGAACAAATTATCGGTTTCTATTCAGTGTGGAAGACTGACTTAAAACTTTAACAACAAAATTCGCAGTACCAATAATTGTTGAATATTATAAACGAAGTGTTCTGTTAATCAAAAAATGTATTTTAGTAAAAAAAAAAAAGGAAAAACGTCTTCTATACTGAATATAAATTTCGTCATTATTCCCCATTTAATCTATCGGATTGATGATCATATAATTATCAATGGATTAAGTTATATTATTCCCGTTCTTTATTCTTATATTATCCATATATTTTCTTTGACCTGTTGACGTCCGTCTGTTTTATTAACATAATAATTTTCTAATCGCTATATAGCTTGATTTGATTAAAGGTTTTCGCTTTTTCTTATGTAACAACTAATTACAGTCAAAAGTTGATGCGAAAATTGCTTAATAGGTACAATACTTTGAATAACATTCGATTTGCAGCTGAAACTGAAGATATTCTGGCTTTTGCTTTTTTTTTTTTCAGCTACAATTTTACCTACTCTATACCGTATTTTACCCTGTTCTTTATTTTCCTTTTTTTTTTTTACATTTAATATTAGTCTAGTTTTAAATGGTAATTATTATCTAATTTATTCTTAGTTCAATTCAGGGTCTCGTTTCTTACTTTGAGAGGAATTTTCTTACTTGAGACTGCGCGATTTAATTATAATCATTCAAAGTCATGTAGGTGAAAGACAAAACTAACTCTTTTAAATATATAGTATATTTAAATATTGTACAGGCTTTCGGACATCAATGGGTTCGATTCTTTATTTCTGTCAAATAAGCCGCGGTATTATATAAAAAAATGTTGAAACTTCCACTCGTTGTCTTCTTGTATCAATTAGAATTTACAACATAATCATCTCGTGTCTATAACACGTCACTATATTATAAAGACGTTTGTTTTTAATTGAAATTAATAGATTGTAGACCGTATTATTAGGACAATAATTTTTTACATCATTTTTTTTTTCTTCTAATCTCTGCGCTTATTGACAGAGAAAAGAATTAAAAATACGTTAGAACGCTCTGGCACATTCCAATGAGTTACCTCTTTCAATAAATTAGTTCTTGTTGTTTTCATTACATCATTTTCACTTTATTTACAATTCCGAATGTGCCAATTCAATGATTGCTCATCTGTAGGTAGTTATAATTATTTTAATTTTAATTTTCATATACATACGAATCATGTGAATCAGATTTATTTCAAATATCTATAGTTTTTCGCTATCGTTCTCTAACTTGCCAAATTTTAAACAAACAGCCTATAGTTATTCTCTGAATCAACTAACGTATTTATTAAGAGTAAAAGACTAAAGGATATTTTCGTCATTACCCATAGCTCAATGTTCACGTAAATTCCAGTGAATACGAGCTCCCATATCAATTACATAATCCTGTTATTACCCAAATATCGTTAAAAGTTATTCTTGCAATTGTTAATATCGGCTTTTCGATAAGTACCAATACAGAAAATGAGCAAAACTGCTTATTTTGATAGCTTCTTTATTAACGAAGATTATTTCACCTGTTTTCTTTTATCAAACTAAATAATTATACGAGAAATCATCATTTCGCTTTATACACACTAAATTATACAACTATAAATATGAAAAGGGGAAACAATTTTTCTAGATTAATTATCATTGCGTGTATCCACATTCATTATTTATATTCAGCTATAAATTCTCTATATGTTTAACGTCGATATCGTAAATTGATATACATAAATGAATAAACAAACAAATAAATAAATACATAGCTACATATATTCTTAACGAAACGAATACAGATATGTGATTAGTATCCTATATGAAAATACATAGAATTGTTACAAAAAATTGTTGAAAGAGAGAGAGAGAGAGAGAGAGAGATAGAGAATAGAAGAAAACAAAATACAAAAAAGTGTTGATGTACCCAGTAAATAGCGTAATTAAAGGGATTGCACGCGTTCCATAGGTATATGTAAGCCGATAAATTGATAAGCAGGAATTGTGTCGTTTTAACAATATCTTATATTACGATATTTGGATAGAATATTATTTCAGATAAACCATCGGACTATTTAATAATAATGAAGAATAAAAATCGAACAATTAATGATTATTTTTCCAAAGATGGTTTGTTATCTCTCTAGTCTGTTTATTTTCTCTTTAATCATCGCCAACATTTTTTCTTTACATTTTACCCACCGATCTCGACGTTTTACCAAAAAAGACAGCTATAATTCTATGAATATTAAATTAATGCAAATGTAACGCTGAAAAGTTGATTACAACTATACTAACGAATTTATAGACTACGATGTATTTCCTTTTCTTATTATTATTGTGATCATTATTTTTTATCAAAGGAAACTAAATATTCCATCATTTATAGTCGTTATTTACGATCAATTTAATAAACAGGTTTTTTTTTTCATTTCAATTTGGGGACAGGAAGAAGTTTGAAAGAAAAGAAAAAAAAAAAAAAACGTAAAAGTAGGAAACGTGTTACTCAGCGTTTAGCGCGTGTATTGATTATAGATTATTTAAAACGATGATCAATTCCAGTTAGTAAATTTCACTATTAATTATTAATCTAGTAATGAACGGATATAGTTGTACCGTTACTATTAGTTAGAATAATTTATTAATTATTTGATAGATCCATCGTTGGAGAGGGAGAAGCACTTATTTACGATATATTATGGGTCGCAGAGTATATTGCAAACAGCCTAGCGGATGTAATTATTTAGTTTTTTATCCATCGTGGATCTAGGGCTAGTATAAAAATATTATAAAATTCTTGATTTATTATCTGAATTATTCTGAAGGGGTCAACAATTTTTTTTTTTCTTTTTCTTTCTTTTTCCATCCAAATCATCGAGTATATGCGTTTATCGGAAAGCGAGTATATATAATCCATTCGCTGTATATCATTTTCAAAATTCATTTATTTATCTATTAAGATTACCATTATTTCAATATAGTATAGCCGTAATAGTCTACAACTATGATAGTGTAACATTACTATAATTATATAGTATACATTATAATAAATATTGAATATTTAATCGCATATATATACGATATTTTACGAGTGGTATTTCGATTCCTCAGTGTACGTATATGTAACGAAATTTGTCAATACATTAAATAGGATATATCGATATATGTTAATCAATCGTTTTGTTTTTCTATTCATTCAATTCCCGCAGATTCCGAAGATTTTTTTCTTTCTTGTTTTTTTCCCCTTTTATATCCTCAATATTTTCATTCTTTTTTTTCGAGAATTGATCTACAGGGAATTTTTGGTTTCTTTATTTTCAAATCATCGATATTGACAGATTATTTTCATTTTTTAAATTAAATTTATCTCGACATATCTCTTTTGCAGACTTTCTCGCATAAGTGAGCTGAAAATGTATTGAAAGAAACTGGTCGTAAAGATTCTGTATTTTAACATTTTAAATCGAGATTCATAGGTTTTTTTTTTTTTTTATTACATCTAACATAATTTATTACCTAATCTTTTTTTTCTTCGATATTTTGTTTCGTCGTCATTGAAAGGAAGTAAATACTCGTTTCTCTATTTCCTGAAGGAAAAATAGAGAGAGAGAGAGAGAGAAGAAAAAAATAAAAACAAATTGATACGGTATCCGCAGTATTCAACTATTCGAAGGACAGCTGTTAATTAGCTTGTTGCGTTTGATTCATAATTAATTCGCTCCGATTAGTTGAAGAGGAATTATACCATATACTTATATCTTCGGTTGCAGGAAACGAAATTATAAGCCGAAATTTTCATCGAAGATTCCGATCGGTTAAGCAAATACAAGAATTTAATTTGAAAAATTAATCGGCAAACTTAGAATTTTTAGAACGTTCAATTTCGATCTATGCCCAGTTTTGCGAAACGCGATCATCGTTTCCGAGGAAGAAAAACCTTAGAGAATCATTGAGTCCCGCGTGGATTACGTTACGAAGTCGTGAAAAATCCCGGAACACAACAAGACCTTGGCTTTTTTTTCAAAGTACTTTATGGTGATTTAATAAATGATGAAAAAACTGCGTCTGAATCATTCTGTAAGTTTCCTGATAATTAGTCTCTCGAAATTATTTTTCTTTACAGATCGCGACTGGGATTTCCAATCATACACAGTAAGGCTGGCGTTTTAAACTTCCTCCGAAAATTTCCGAGTGGAAAATTACCGAATTAATTGAAAATAAAATCTGCCAGTCATATTTTATGTTCGAGGTTTGAAAAGGATCGAAGAATTGTTAAAAAAAAAAAAAAAAAGGGAACTACTGCTTTCCTGGTGTTATCGAGTATGAGGGTTCTTCGTCCTCGAAGATCTGAGCCCGCAGGTTCTTCAGTTAAAAAAATAACCGCGATAGGACAAAATATAAAAAAGTCAAAAACCAGCTGCAGTTCTTGCAGCGTATTTTCAAACGACTATAACGCTGTATTAACTTTTTTCGAAAGTATGGCTTCAACGGTATCTATGTTTCCAAAGAACCTTCAAGCTTTGGTGAAAATGAAAATCTGCAAACTCGTCGCTGATACAGAATTCGAATTATCGTCTCCCAGTACGACAAACCAGAGAACTCGTTGAATTAATTATAACCGTTGCATATGTGGATTCATCACCTTCGTTTAAATCATTCGACATCGTTTCTTCGATCCGACCTATACCTATCGATCATACATCTATATTGATCGGTATTTTTACAATCCTGCAGTTATCACGCTGAAATAATCTCCATTCGTTCTGCGATAAATCGCGGAAATAATAAATAAATAAATAATTAATCAAATACTGCTGCACGTATATATAGTTTTATACATACATATCGTGCAGACTTAACGGCGACTTTTGACGTCAGATCGTACGACTCTAGAAAACAGGATTACTCAATAAGGCAGTCCTGGTGAGTAAAGGAGCCATAAAACGAAGCCTGACTTCGCCTTCAGTATATAGTGTCGTCGATTTATTTCTCATTCTTTATTTTACTGTGTTCAAATTTTTGGGATTATTGGCTCATTCTGAACTCTGAAATTTCATCGGATTTTTAGATCATGTATATTCATGTTCATTCGACCTCAAGGATAACGCGAGGAGAAAGAATGAAAATCCTGTTATATACTCCGATTTAATTTACATACAAAATGAATAAAGATTCGTTTATTTTTTATTCAAATATTAAAGAGATATTTGGCAGGATTGAGGGTCGCAATATATAAGCCCCGTAATTATTCGCCTCTGTATATATAATCGCGCTTATCTTTCCCCCTTACATATACATATAAAAATTTTCCGTCCATAGGTATATCTGTTTATCCTCAGCACTGAATGGATTACGAAGCTCTAAAAGTCCTCGTCGTGACGTCCGAAGCTGTTATAAAGCCAGTTCTTCGTCGTTATTTCTCATACCGTTCCCGTCTTTCCTTCGATAGAAAAACTGATAAAAAATCTAAACTAAAAAGGCAAGAGAAGGGCCGAAAAATGGTCGTGAATTTCAAGGTGTATAAAAAGTGCTCCCCGAATGGGAAAATCGCCATATATCTTGGGCGGAGAGATTTCGTCGATTATTTATCCGGCGTTGAATCAATCGACGGAGTAGTACTACTCGATAAAGACTACGTTGAATCAGGCCGCAGAATATGGGGTCAAGTAGTTTGCAGTTTTCGTTACGGTCGTGAAGAGGACGAAGTGATGGGTCTGAGTTTCCAAAAGGACCTTTACCTCGCCTCAGAGCAGCTCCATCCACAAACAAAGAAGATGGAAGCTGGTGTAACAAAGCTGCAAGAACGTTTAATCAAGAAATTAGGACCCTGTGCATTTCCGTTCACCTTTATCCTTCCCCAAGGATCACCTTCGAGCGTTACTCTTCAGCCTGGACCCGAAGAGTCCGGTGATCCCTGCGGCGTATCCTATTACGTAAAGATATTCGCGGGCGAAAACGAGTCCGATATTTCTCACAAACGAAGTACAGTAGCCTTGGGTATAAGGAGGGTGCAATTTGCTCCGACTAAACAAGGCCGACAGCCTTGCACCGTCGTTCGTAAAGATTTTTTACTGAGTCCTGGTGAACTCGAGCTGGAAGTGACCCTCGACAAGCAGCTATATCACCACGGTGAAAAGATAATGGTAAATGTTAGCGTTAGAAACAAGAGTAACAAGGTTGTGAAGAAGATGAAAGCCCTGGTCCAGCAGGGCATCGACGTTGTCATATTCCAAAATGGTCAATTTAGAACGGTAATCGACGCGGTCGAGACCCAAGACGGATGTCCGATAAACCCAGGATCTACTTTGCAAAAGGTTATTTACCTGCAGCCAAGTTTAGACAACAATAAACACAAGAGAGGAATCGCTTTGGACGGTCACATAAAACGTGAGGAAGAAAATCTCGCGTCTAGTACGCTCCTCGCATCTCCCGACGTCAGGGACTCCTTTGGTATCGTTGTATCGTATGCTGTAAAGGTGAAATTATACCTTGGAGCTCTCGGAGGAGAATTGTCTGCCGAATTGCCGTTCATTTTAATGCACCAAAAACCTTCAGAGAGAATCAAGGTGATGACTGCCGAGAGCGTTGCCATTGAGGAGGAAAACGTTCCCGAAGATCAGACTGTAGATGCTGCTGACGACATCGTACAGACTTAAATTATTCAATTATTTATTGATTAAATAATTTATCATTTAACATAAACACATATATTGTTTCAAATATTATAACTCAAATGTTCTTATAAATTTAAAAAATAAATAAATAAATAAATCCTCCCACGATATGGTATATAATAGCTGCACAGATATTGTAATACTGCAGCATCAAAATAATTGTGTGATTATACGATGTATATATCGTAGATTCGAAGCTGTTAATAATTACTGTAGTTCTTTAAAACCTCAAATAAATTTCCTTAGTTATTTTAATTTTGAAATTTTACGCTTTTCCATAAATATATACGGATATTGTATACGCGTGTATATATAGTTATCATAGGCTTGCTGATTTTCAGCCCGTTAAATTTGGTCGAACGAAGTTAAAACCAGAGTTTATATACACATATATATTTCACTTTTAATATGTGTTTAATAAATCGTTAGGAAAAAAAAGAAGAAAATAAAATCCAATTCTTTTTTTCAAGCTAATACATCGCAATCGAGAGTTATTACCTTTAACAGCTGTGGCTTTATGATAGAGTATACATGGATTCAATGATAGGTATATACCTCGGGTCGATAATTAGTTTACATAATTGATTTATACATACAATTTATAAGATATTAAAACCCGCGTGTTTGTTCTTTTTTGTAGTCTCCGGTTTTCCATTATTATACCTTTTATCAACATTTATAAGACGCGAGGAAAAATTCGAAAAGTTATTATTATTATACAATAATAATATTGCAGTGATTACGTATTTGATTTTCATACCGTACGTAATACGATGATATAATTATCGATTAAAATTACTATTCTTTTAGAGATAATGAATATCACCGGTGATTTTATACCAGGAATGTCTATGGCTGCGGCTGATAATTGTCACCAGGTGAAAAACAATGACCCTCGCAACATTTATGTAATCACGATCATTATTATCATCGTGATTAATTTTTAAGATATGTAGTATGTGACTATATAAGAATATGGAAATTGATTTTTACCTGTTATCGCTAAATACGTAATTTAGATATCTGCAGCAATTACCACGTATTTGGCGCCGAGGTTTTACAAATCGTTATCAAAATTCCTATTTATTCATGACCCGGCTATATACTATATTCTTTCGTAGTACTAGATATAAATCGTCATTAATATACCTTCACGGGTATAAGATACATACGTATTAATTTTTGCTATTTCTTGGTGCAGATTGCAATACAGTAAATCGTCCGGGGAATTTTTTAAAGAGACACGTAGTGCAACCTACGCGGCGGTGATTAATAAAAAACAAACAAATTAATAATAACATTAATAATAATAATAATAATAACGATACTCTAGTCCCAAGAATTTGACTAGAAGATATTGATTCGTTAGAAATTTTCATTAATTGTAACTGTGAAAACTTAAAAAACTTTTTTTCCAATTCTATACATGTACGGATTGAACCTTTTTCTTCCCTTTTATTTTTTTCATTTAGGTAAAATATTCGCTATAACGATAATAATTTATCGATAAAAGATGGAAATCCACTGCAGACACAAAGAGAAAGGTCTTACGGGCGATGGCGTTTTCGAAGTGTCAATGATCGAATTGGCGGACGAACAGTAATTTATAAGATAAAAAGCGAGGAATTGATTTTTCTCAAGATACCAGCGTACATATTAAATATGTTATACATGTAGGCGGCTAATCAATCAAAGGTTAGCAAAACCGGTTGCCGAAGATCGTATAATATTAAAGAAAAAACATTTTTTTTTTCTTTATCTATATTTTCACAAAGAGACAAAGTTATACAATGTACGAATGAAAAGAAGAACTAGGTAATGTACATGCCTGTATAATTATTTTCAAATTATATACCTAGAGGTATGGTAATATCAAAACGAATTAATCTCTCAATTAAAAAACAACATTATATCATCGCCATATATTATATTATTCAGAGACGATGAGATCTTCTTTGTTTTAATGATAATGGAAAAAAAATTAAAAAAAAATGAAATTTTTTTTTTAATTTTTTTTTTTCGAAAATATAAATTTTTTCATTTCTTTTGATAAATTAAATTCGTCGCGAATATACCTGATTACATATACCATATGGATAAACGATAGAGTTATATGAAAATTGAAATAATCGTACTACAGTTTGTCAGAGAAATTTTCAAAAAAAAAAAAAAAAAAATTTTAATTCTAAGGCACGTCTGCGTTATTTCACGGCGTTGTATCGGACTGTACGGTATATAATACTCCGGTATATCTGAGCGTGTCTAAAATCCCCGAAGCCCAGAATCGCGGGGACAACCGAGCCGTAAGCATCGCGTTGTTTGCAGTGATGATATAGGCCGGTGGTTTTTTTTTTTTTTTTTATTCGGAAAATTAGTTACGAGATTTTCCAAAGTGATATATATATATATATAAAAAACGAAAAAATAAGTATAAAAATAAAATTCAGAATTGGTATAATAGTAATAATTGATAAGGATTAATAGTGAAAATTGAAGTGCGAAATTATTAAAATCGCAATAATAATTTATCGCGATTTATCTCTCGAAAAAAATCCCCGTTGATAAACCCACAGTGTAATCGTTTGATAATAATATATCGTATACCTAGGTATATATTACGAACGTGAAAGAAATGACAAAAATTAGAGAAATTTCATCACCTGAAAATTCTTACTATTGATTTTTTTACAAATTTATAAAATGATTTCTTCTCGATTGCGTCTGACTTTATCTAGCGGTTTCGCTAATCAACCCCGGATCTAAATCTCCGTGTTTGTTTGTGTGCGTGCGTGCGTGTGTGGGTGTACATCAATTCTTCGAATGTACGCATGTACAAATTTTCTACCTATTTTCTTTTTTTCTTTAAATATATAATATATAGATCAGATATCGAGTTTTCAAAGTCTTTAATCATTCAGTCGCGAAAGTATCTCTCTCTCTCTCTCTCTTTCTTTCTTTATACATATAAACCAATTCCAGCTTAATCAACCTTAATAATACAGCATGTCTGGTATCATATTGGCATCGACGTGTCAACTGTCACAACAAAGCTGGAACGCGTATTCATACGTTCTCCAATAATCCATATAGTATATTACATGTATACCAATGTGTCGAGCATTCCGATCGGGTTAACAAGAACGATTTAGTTATAAACTATCGGCCTCTATTCGCATCGATAAAAAAAAATCCCAATATAGTCCGCGACTATCTAATCGGTGTGAATAAAATTTCAAAAACTGCTTCAGTTTCCGTTTCCGCTTTTGTCAAGCAAGCAATAACAATAAAAAAAAAGAAAAAGGAAAGAGAGGAAAGGAAAGGAAAGGAAAGGAAAGTGAAGTGAGACAATCGATGAAGAAGAGTTTCGACAAAATTTCGGGTCAAAAAAAAAATATAAAAAATCGGTCTTAACTGTTAATCACTCAAAAACTATAAATTATTACTTTTCTAAGTGTAAAAATTGTCTGAGATAATATGTCCTCTTATAACGGATTGAACATCACCCAGCTCGCAATGGAGACTGTAGATCGTCGCGTAGTGGAAGAGGGTCTCGAAGGAAACCTGACGCTTGTTCAAGTCGTTTCAGAAGTTGTTCAGGAGTTAGAATCCCAACGAGAAATGAGCGAAGCTGAATACGAACAATTTTTAGCCGATGTTTGGGTCGGCGTTGTCCTGACCCTGATGGTCCTCAGCTGTGTTGGATGCATGTGTTCCTGTCTTCTCTATCACAAATTTCAACAATGGAAACGTCGAGGTGAGCAAAGAAGAAGAAGAAGAAGAATAAAAAGAAGAAGAGAAGAATTTTCTCTTCTCTTTTTCTTTTTCTTAATCCAATTTTTCGATATCTAAAAGGAAAATCGGTTTAAGACTCTATTTTCGCACGAAACGAACATGTTTTTGAACGTATGTGTTCGGAATTGAATTTGAACTTGCGCTGCAGCGTTGGTTTTTTTTTCTTTTGGGTTTTCGACACCTCGGCTCGGATAATTAAAAAAAAAAAAACACCTTGATCTATATAACGAACGTATAATTTAGCACTGAACTTGTCCCTTCAATGTATATTATAAAAAAATTTTACCGTACTACATTATGAGTAAATTATAGTGAGTCATATATACATGTATAGTATATCTCATTGAGCATATGCAGTATATAGATATTATATGTATATATACGTATGAATTCAGAACCGTGAAATTAATATAACTCTCAACGAAAGGCACGTGTCGTATAGCGTATACTATACTATATAGATACAAAATACGGACTTCCGGTATATCGAAGGATAACGAACTCTGTAGATTTATAAAATCGAGTAATTATGTTAAATTTCGTAGGCGAGTTAGTTGGAATTAGTTTACTTAAAAAAAAAAAAAAAAAAAAAAAAAAAAAAAAAAATAGAATAGAATAGAATAGACACGTTCGATTGAATTTTTATTACGAGTTGTGTATACCCATGGGTCTATTAAATTCGAAGCTTTATCAATCGAGGTTATTATGAGATGATCAAATATTAGTTTAATCGATTGTTTAACCCAGTTTCTATACGAATTAAATTCTAAATTTCTTTTTCTTTTAATAATTTATATATTTGCGATAGTGCAGACGAACTTATAATACATACATCGATTATACATAATAGTTATGCAATATAAAATCCGAGTACGTACTACATACATACATATGTGTATTTATACTATAGCTAATTACTTTTTTTTTTTTTTTTTTGTAACAACTTGAGGATATTTATCACCTGTATATAGGTACGTATATGTGCGTATGTATAGATATAGTATAAACCTCTGTTCATTGATCAACTGATTGTTAGTTTCTTTATTATCTTTCTCTTTGTAATGAGAATTTTATCATTTCTTTATTCCACACCTGATGATGATACGATAACGAGACAAAGACAAAAAAAAAAAGATAGAAAAAAATGAAAAGAGTAATAATTTATATTTAGAAAAAAAGACTCACGGTTGTAACGTTCAATCGCGAAGACAAGGATATAGTATATTGAATTTTCTATGCATATGTAGTAGTACGTATATGAACGTAAGTACATAAATGCAGCGAAGCTGCTTAATCATCAATTTGTAATCGCGTGTTGCGTGTTCCTGCGGTATTATACCTCTATACGCAGGTGAATAACGATGCAAGGTTCTCCTATTCTCCTATTATATCGAATAATAAAATCTATATATCTATACAGGTAAGATACACGGGAAAATGAAGATTGGTTAATTTTCATTGGTATATATGTGTTTACTATAGCTCGTATTTGAGAAGAGCCGCGTTCGTTCGTAACTCCTCGATGAGAAGCGGAAATCAGTATAGAGACGATGTATTATACGTCAACCTTGGAGGCATCTTGTCGCGTTTATAAATCTGTATAATAAATATATCGTGATCGGAATATTAAATTTACCTATCTTAAAGAAGTTCGGACGCGACGCGGTTAACACAGTACGCAAACAAATTGCAATTATCATAATATACATGTGCCAGTCTTTACACTAATGTATATAAAATCAAAAATATGTTTATTCGGTGAAAACAAAAAACGAATGGTCAAAGAATTATTAAAAAAGTGAAGAAAAAAAAAAAACACCAAAACTTGTCGATTTTTTTTTTATACAAATTGAATCGTTTGTGGAATTATAATAGTTATAAGTGGGAAAAACCGATGCGATTATTATTTACGTTAAAAACATGTAAAGACAATTGTTGTTATAATAATAAACTGTTGTTATTTTGAAAAATATAACAACAACTGGTGGTAATATTTAGCCAGAGTATATAATGTATTTACTACATTAAATATGGAAAAAAAAATTTTTTTTTAAATACTTAAACTGTCTTTACATGTACTGTGAATATTGTTTGTCCAAATGTTTTTCGCATTCGTGTTTAGCGATGTATTAATAATTAAGTGTAGATAAACAGTCCAGAAGATTTACGTGTCTTTAAAAATCTATATGACGTTTTTTACGGTACCGATTGATAATTTATTTTAATTGATTTAATTTAGATAATGAAAGTTTCGAAACGACGATATACTCTATACTTATATGGTACAGAAATAATGATCGGTATATCATCATACGTAATTATTTAATTTTTCTATTTTTTTCTATTATACTATATGCAATTGTTGGCTGTTATACGTGTATGTAGGTACGGTGTATCACCGTATATACTATATCTACGTCTTATTCGTAAATCGCTTATACATGGGTATATACTATATGCCTATGATAATAAATAGATTATCGAGTAACGTTTAAATTTTTCTGAAGGCTGCCTCGATATAGCGGCAATAAACACAGTTTAACGTAAATATAATTTGATAAGATATATATATAGTATATAATACATATATATATATAATAATATATATTTTTTAAATTTAGATCGTGACTAATAACTGCTTAAAACTGGTTAATTCCCACGCTCTGTAAGACAATAGTGTCACCATCGCCGCGGTGTTCAATTACGTATTACGACCACGGCGCGTCCCTGATCATTAAATGGGTTTTTATTTTCCATTTTTTTTTTCTTTTTTTTTTTCGAGAACACAATTATCGATGATTTACGTTTATAGAAGAGAGAGCGAGAGAGAAAAAAGCGACTTCAGAATAAAAAGAAGCATGAAAATAAAATAGAAAAAGAATAATGAAAATTCTTAAAATTTTTTTTTATTTTATTTTTTTTCTAACAGTCAATTTGAAATTCAGTAAATACATACTATGTATACCTATACAGGTATATTAATAGACGTCAGATGAAATACTATTTTTGAACTCATATATTGGAAAAATATTTTTGAAAACGTTGTGTATTTTGTTTATAAACAGATTAAATATATGTACTACATACATATAGATATACATATATATATATATTCTGAATTATTTCAATTGGCTTATTATATTATATCGTTATTATAAAACATATGACTATTATTACAATTAGGAAAATAATATACCTATACCTATACCATATAATATAAAAATCTGTATACTAATATATTAGACTCTTTATCACTTTGAAAATATAAATTTATTTATAACGATCGAAGTGTTTTTTTATGGGTAGTATATACAGTATTATTCAAATAATGAACAAAAATGATGACCGAAGAATTGCTTATTTTTTTTTTATACACTTTCCCATTATGGGTATGTCATCGGCTATTTGGAATCGTGATAAAACTACAATTATATATATATATTTCGAAATGCGTAGTATAATCGGTATATCATAGCTCTGGGTACATACAAAGCGTGTCTATTCACCTCGACACTTCGGAACACACATTACACTTATGCGTAGTCAGCAGTTTCCTCGAACAACGCCTACATCAAATGTGACTAATCTATTGCCAAGAATTACTGTCGTTCTTCTCGCGACACATATACGCGTACGTATACATACATACATACATACATACATACATACATACATACGATTTTTATTCTTTCAAATATCAATCGCAAATATTAATAAAAAAGAAAAAAAAAATTATTCCGAAAGATTCTCTCTAACTTCATCGTTTTCTTTTATTATAAAATATGATTATATACACATATGTGATATTGGAATTCTTGAGGCCACACAGCTCTATGAATGATACATCAGGTTTTTTCCACCAACGAATTATATTGAACATCGAAAGAATCGAAAACAAAAAAATAAATAAATAGAAAAAAAAAAAATTAAACATTTAATATATTTCCTGCTATATCGCCAATTATTATCCTTTACGATGTGTTTATGGTGATTTCAAAGAGTGAAACGTGACATCGAATAATTATCACATAGTATACGTATACATAATATAACTTGGTGATGAAATTTTTCTTTCTTGCGAGTAATATTGAATTAACAAAAAAAAAAAAAAAAATGATGAAAAAAAGGAAAAGGAAAAGAAAAAAGAAACACTCATTTTCAAAATTACTATTCTGTTTAGTCTGTATGAATTTCTGTTATATTATCATACGCACCGAAGATAATAGTATATAATTATGTATGTATGTATGTATGTATGTATGTAGTACCTATATCTTTTCATAAATATTTATAGAGTGATCTAAATTTTCTTCATTAACTAAATATATACATATTGTAACAACGACGCGATAATACATGTAGGTGTATGTAGATAATTGTCATGTATACGTCATCTTAGCTGCGGTATGAAAGAATAAGAATAAGAATATGAAAGAAATAAGAGAAGAGAAAAGAAAAAAAGAAGAAGAAAAAATAGTTAAAACTACGGAAACTAAATATCATCAAAAGAAAATTGTTATTGACGCGTTTCTACATCAATATCGAAAGATTTATAGAGTTTAAAAAATTTATCACGCCATATAATATTGCTTTGAGATAATTATTGTTTTGGCCTTGTTAATATAGTATAGTACCTAACATCGAACGATCAGTTATATATTATTCCACCGACGACGCGACGTTCCGTATCGTATAAAATATATACCCATTGTTCACAGCAAAGCAAACCTCCAATTATAGAATTTTTTTTCTATTTTCCCTTCAAATATACTATAATTTATTATACCAATAAAAAATTAACAAAACGCGGTCAACCACGTCCTAATTTACGTAATTATCTAGTTTAAAGTCACTCTATATCTCGGCTTTTGCTTTTCTTATTGATTTGTATTTAAATTTTATTCCATCGAGACTGAAGATCCGTATATTATTAGCGCCAAATATTCTTCCCACTTTATATTATTATACTTCGATACATATAGTACGTGGTATATATATTGTCAATTGTTAGATTCACAATTCTATGCAGTAAACCGAAATGCAAATTATCAGCTAATATAAGATACGATTGGTATAACAATCGGACGGATTTATGTTAATTATTTTTTAAAATACGAACGAAGTATTTCAATCATTCAATACGCGTAGTAATTTTCTTTATCCTAATGCTATAAACTGTAGAAATTGAATTGAACTTAACGAAAGAAGAAGAAGAAGAAGAAAATTTATCAATACAGTTTGAGGAACATGTGTTTGTAATTTACGGGACATTTATAGCTTCTATGACTCTCTGCAGTTCATATTATCGTTTATTCAATATAAATAAAATACCGAGGCGATGTTTTCGACAAATAATTCGAAGATTCAGATTACAATCAGCTCGAAAATGTGTGATTCTTCCTTTTTCTATATTTATATAAAATTGACGAAACTAATGAGCAAGCTACACGCGGTTTTTATTACAGAAACAGAAATAGCTGCATCGATCTAATTATACTGAATCTACATACATACGTGCTTGCTTATATTTACGCAGCTCTCACCGAGATCTGCGGTAGTTAGTATTAAACCGCTAAAAACCGCAATGCCATGTTAGCTGCGCAAAGAGGTGTTAAAAATCATTAGACTCATAGAACTTTTCAAAAGTGTTAAAATTCTATAAACATATGTATATTCACATACCTAAGCGATTTTTCCCCAACAGACTAATCGAGAAATTTATACAGACGTTGTGTATTTGGAAATTTAGAGGAATTTCATTTTCCTATTCAGTATATATTTGATCATATAAAATCGATTTCTGTACATACAGATAAATATCATAGTCAATCGATTAGCGGAAAAATAATTAGTGAAATCGCCCTCGGCCTTCCATTAAATTATCAGATTGGAATTATCGTCGTAATTGAATTTTTTTTCTAGATTCGAGGACGTGATAATTTCCCACACTTTATTGAACCGCTTATATATTTTCATAAATTTTTACCAAAAAAAGTACAAGGGTAAATAAATAAATATATATATTTTTATTTTCTTTCAATTCTTTCTTCAGTCTTGGAGCAAAGAGCAGCGGCCTCAAGGGATCCTGACTGCAGAGGAGGAGACGCAGAAAGCCTTCCATCCTATACACTGGTTTCTGGTCTTCCAAGTTACGAGGAAGCACTGGAACAGTTAAAGCAAGTACAGGCTTTACGACGCGGTATTGATCACGTAGTAATTCTCGATTGCGGGAAGCAGGTAGAAGCCGATACTACATCGGCGGCTGCTGTTGGGACCGATAATTCGTTGAATCAATCCAACTACGTACAGAGTAATCAAATGTCTAGATTATCCGTTGCCGAATTATTGCAAATATACAAAATTCAACAGCAGCAACAAATTGCAAACCAACAACAGCAGCAACAGCCTAATCAACAGCAAATAAGAACGATTAATTTTCATCACGGTATAGTCAAGATTTGAAGTATATTAATTTTATAAGAATTTTTCATGTATAAAGTGACCAGTAATCATTATAATCGTTTAATTGACACTACCTCAAGTATATCAGCCAGGTACTTCATTGTGATCATTATTATTTTTTTTTTCTTCTGATTTTATATCGAGTGTTTTTTTTTTTTTTTTTTTCTTTCTGCCTGTTCATTATTACTTTTCCTACAAATTATCACATTGAAAAATTTCCGCGATTTATAAGGAAAGAATATGGGCATAACACCTGATGTTCATTATGAGATATAGTTTAATAATACAACGAATGACTTTACCGTTTATCATCGTCGATGATGCGATTTCAAGTTTTTGTACTGAATACTACTTGATAAATATAATCCTGTCTGCCTGCATCAGCATTCACTCAAATCGACTGTATCATATTCATTTTACGATCAGAAAATATACTAATTGTGATCATATGATATTAAAAAATAATGTCTGGGGTTATCCTGCAGACTTCGGTGACTTTATAGACTTAAATATATTATTAGTTTAGGAGGTGCTATAAATTGTCGAAATTTTGATATTAGATAGGACGATCAATAGTCAATATTGTATAATAATATTAATGATTTAGTCCTATGGACGTAAAAATTGTGATATTACCATGTATTTATTACATATATCATATACTGTTATATTATTATAATTATATATAGGTAATTTTTCTTTCTATTTGTTTTTTCGTTTTTTTTTTTTCTTTTATAAAGATCATTTCAATGTATAAAGGTGAATTCGAAAAGTATATCATAATTGTATGAATAATTATTGTGCAAATATCCACGTGAACCTTTCTTAAATTTAAGGATTTTTTTTTTTTTTTTTTTTGTACAATGGAAGTAAAATAATAAATAAATAAAAATTAAAAAAAAAAAAAAAAACCAATTGAACGACGCTTTTTTTTTCATTATTTAATGAATGAATATTTGTTCAGTGATGCGAAGTAAAGGAAAAGGAGAAGATAAATTCAACTTGAATTCGAGTGCAGCAATAGTTTAAAAATATTCAAACTAAAGTGATGAAGAAAATGAAAAAAAAAAAAAAAAAAGAACAGATATACTATAATTAGCCAAGAAAGTGTATATGGCGCAGAATAATTTTTGAACGGACAACAACCACGGTTGCAGCAGCTGCTGGACCTTGTGTCCCCTTGAATTTGGCACGCAAATATAAAATTATTGCGTATCCTCAACTTTCTGTTTTAAAGTCATTTGGAATTACGCCGTTGTCCATGTTGGCTATAAAAATAATTATACTAAACGAAATACCCGATGTGATAGTGGATATATCATATAACATAATAACGTATTGACTTATTTGGATGAATATATTTTCGCGTATATATTTTCGTAAAAAAACGATAAAGTTATTCGTAATCTCGATAAAACACGTATAATGTATACGTAGGTATACGTGATATATGGTAAGTCGTATAGGTATGTATTAAAAACCGAGATATTGTATGCAAATAGTTTTGATCGTCGGGTCGACTTTCAACGGATCAATCTATAGCTTCGGTCTCTTGTGCCTTTGATGGAATTGTTTCAGGAAATTAATATTCTCTTCGTAGCTTGGGCATAGTTATCTTTGCAGATATTCATTACGGACGAGCACACGTGCGACAACGCGTATGTAGATATACGCGAATCAAAGAGTCATGTGCTTAATTACAGACGTCATAACGATTGTTAGTCTTGATCTAATATATTGTATCAATGTAAATATACCTATATATACGTGGTGTTAATACATTATATCCTTTTTACAAGGGGGCTATACGTATAGCCGCGGCGCTGCTTGAGGCCATAAAAAAAAGATGATATTTATTATATCCTTGTGTTATTCTCGAAGCTAAGAATTTCTTTTTAAAACTCGTTATGCATAATCCATAGCTTTAGATCTATCATTTCCTAAAACAGTCATCAATTCATTGCAGATGTTGAAAAATTTGTTTAAAAGAACACGCAGAAGGAAACATGCTAGTCAAATTTATGAATTCTTCTGCTAATCATTACTTGATTCGCGTCTAAACGCCTGGTTTACTCTCACCGCTCGACTACAGCGTAACAACACTTGCCTGCCATCAGGCGCTCGCTATGATCAGTGATATGAATTGAAACTCAGGATTATTTAGGATGAGGAACTAATCCAGTTATCAAATAAGCACCTTTATTCGATGAATAAGTATCTTCTAACACAAGAAATGTAATATGCTAAATTTTTCAGAATATGCATCTTTGTGTATAAAATAAAATAACGGATAGCGAAGCGGGCTTTTTTCTTTCATATATTATTGCTTCAACGATCTAAACACGTTTCATAATAATTTAGAATCAATTTGAGTATAGGATGAAAACGTTTCGAAAAAATCGCATGCAGCTAGATCCGCTACTTTTTGATATTTGAATTTGAATTTGAAATGTCTAGTTCTAAAATCCACCGCCTAATCCCTGCCAGCGTTATTGTTGTAGATCTTTGCTGTTCTACTTTGGCTAAACTCCGTTAAGAAATATAACGGCGTCGTGATCGTGTGTGAAAGAGCGAGAGAGAGAAAAGAAAAAGAAGCTCGTCGTTGTTAAGAAGAAATGTGACACATTATTAATCGAGATAAATAATTATTTCGTTATAAATAATCGTGTGGTTTTAGTCCAATAATATCAAAAAACAATTCACCGGTCTCATATCCCTACAATAAGACCCGCAAAACGATACCACAAACTAACCCTAATAAATACGAAGTAACAAACTCCGCTAATAACAAGCTGTTATGACAGTAACACTGCGTTTCTAATCATTTATTTAATATCATAGACATATAATAATCAACAAAAACTTGAACCGACCAGATATAGCCGTTCAGAATCTACCCAAGTAAGTAATCTACCCTATTTACGCTAAATACCATATCTACGACATACGTCGATCCCATCTCATTCTCTCAACTCGCATACATAACCCTATTCTATTATTTCACGTAACGTTATAGTCTTCTTTTTTTCTCTCTTTTTTTTGTTCTTAACTACAACACGCGTTAACGCGATCCTATGATACGTTTTTCGATGAAATATTTTTGCCCCGATTTATCAGAATGGGGAGTAACCATCTCTACAGTTTATCTTGGGGTGAATTTGGGAGCTCTCTGGCATCTGCGGCTCAATTACTAAGAGGTCACGGGGAGTTAGTCGACGTAACTTTGGCCGCTGGCGGTAGAAGCTTCGCTGCACACAAGATTGTTCTATGCGCGGCAAGTCCCTTTCTACTGGACTTGCTCAAGGTGATATTTAACACGATTGAACAAATATCGCCAAATTTTACAAGTGACTATGAACTTCTTTTTTCATTTAATATACACAGAGCACACCTTGCCAACATCCTGTTATAATGTTGGCTGGCATCGGAGCCGACGATCTGGAATCTTTGCTAGAATTTGTTTACAGAGGTGAGATAAGCGTCGAACCATCCCAGCTGCCTTCCCTACTTCAGGCAGCTCATTGTTTAAATATCCACGGATTAACGCCTCCCACAGTTTTGACGGAGGTGAGTTTGGCGCAGATTGGAGAAAGACTTTGTCCGCATTACATGCGATGCAATTTTTCTTTTCATATTTTATATTCATTCACAGAATGGAGAGGAAATCCCTCTGTCTGCTATACCTGCGGCTAGCGAAGCTCTGACTAGGGATGTTATTAACTCCTATCTTCCGCTTAGACGGAGGAAACGGAGGACTAAGTCTTCTTCTTCTTCTTGTAAATGGCCTAGAACTGAGGATAGTCATGATACGGAAAACCGTCCGATCGATGGACACAATCAGGATAATAGAACAATTGATTACGAGCGTAAACACGACGAGAGCAGCGGCGGCAATCAGGGGGATGAAGGAGGTGAGATTTCTTATTTTTTATACTCTTGTTTGTTATTTAAATTGTGTTTTGTGTCCGCTGGAAGTTTTATCTCGTTGTTGTTGATGTTGACGTTGTTATTATTATTATTTGGGACTATTTGAGGAATCAATCGACCTGGCAGAATTGTCGCTTGGGAAAACGGACACAAGCACAACCATCACTTGGGTTGAACTGCTTTTCCATTTAATTATAGCAAAATTAAAAACGATATAGAAAAAGAGGATTTATCAAACGAGCGCTCTTTACACTATTCCTATTTCAGTTATACGGAGATTGACGAAAGATATCAAGCTTTTGGAACAACGATTTTAATACTGTTTCAGGTTCTCTATATATTGGGAGGTTCTTATCCTATTGAATATTAATATCAATTAGTTCTATATTCACGTTGAAAAAAAACCTCAGGAAAGCCAATATTTATGAGATTTGAGTCTCTGTGGAGGCGGTATTTTAATCAGATTTAGAAATAGCTCTCTGATAATAAAAGACAACAATATCGGACTGTTTAATTAAATTTAAATGAAAATTAAATTCCCTTTAATTTATGTAAAGGTCAGTTCAGCCCTGAATGGTAACATTGTGTTTGTGTCTGTCAACAGTTAACGAACAACGTTCGGAATATTCAAATCATCATGGGTCTCGGTCGCCTCAACCTCATCATTCGGTGCCTATAATCTGCGAAGATTCTCACCCCGCTGTCAGCCAGGATTTACCAGACTCAGAGCCGCACCTTCACACCTTGATGCCGATGCAGCAATACTCTCCGTTGCACATACCCTCCTTTCCAAATTCTTTAAACATCGGACTGCCTCCCAGCGTGCCAATTCCTATAAACTCGTCGACCCCTGGATGCAACTCTGTTAACGCCATGATGTTAGGTGCCTCGAAGATTCGAGGAGCCTCTGATTGTCCTGGAGTTTGCCCTTTGTGCGGTGCTACGCTTCGTCAAGCGAGGAATTTGAGACGGCATCTTTTATCATCTTGCAAATATCGTTTCAACGCTAATTCTGGACAGCATACATCCTCCGATCCAATGATTATAGAGATTAAACCTGAGGTTGAAATACCCGGGTACACTGGTCAGTCGGTTAACTACGGCACAGACAGCGGAAGCAGCGGGTGTGAACAAATTGAATGCAAACCAAGTCCTTTACCTTCTTCTTCGCCACATGGATCTTTGGTATCGCCTCATGGTTCTAACATGGTATCGCCACACAGTAATATTTCATCGCCTACAATCGCTAGATGAAATATAAATACTAGGGAGTAGAAAAAGGGAGATCGATAATAACAATAGATGATTTTTATAACTCTTTTTATTAAGTACTTAACGTAAGCTTAAGTCGAGAAAAACTGTTAGTGGTTTTTTTTTCAATCAACTTCTTCCATTTTAGTTTTATCATTATTACATGACAAATGAGTATATTATGTAGTTGGTAATTAGTTGTTGGAAGATATTTTCGATTAAGGATTAATTATCATTATCATTATCATTATTGAATATTTGCCCAATCGTTTAATGCAATCCTGTACTGATTCCAAATTGTACAAACGGTATTTTTGGGCCTTCGTTTTTAAGTCTTTTACAAAAGCCTGTTGCTTAAGGCTTCTTATTATCTGCAGATATAATTTCTTATTTCACTCATTTATCAATCATATGGATATGAATAATCATTTTAAATGACTTTATTTTATCTCAAATTCGTACTTCTGATTTTAAAAGGATAAAAATTCTTCATTTTAAAAACTGTACTATAGTTTTTATTTTTATACTTCATTATATTTTTTACTTAATTTAGTTATTTATCTCTACGTTATTCATTCGTCTGATCTCTCGTCTAATAGAGTTTAAAAATGAAACTCGATCCTCACACTTGACGATCCTAGTTTTATAATATGAAATAGTTATTACATCCCCAATTACGCATTTACTACACGGTACTAGTTTCTTTATTTTTTTTTTTTTTTATTAAGCAGATGTTAATCTATAGAATATCGTAGCAGACATAAGATATGTATATACATTGTATCGCCAATCTCATATTTGTAAATAAAATTCCTATATACAGATAAAATATAGACAATTAATTAAATGGCTAAACAAATTCACAACTAATTTCTCTTTCACAATTTCAGATTCTACGATTATACAGAGATGAAACTGCTAAAAGAGGATGAGAAAATGAATTGAAAAGATCTTTTCATTCTAGGAGATGGGAATTCTAAATCAAGAAGCATGTCTGACCAGCCAGCCACTTGCCCATTGTGTGGGGCGATCTTACGGCAGTCAAGAAACCTCAGAAGACATTTGGAACTCCTTCATTTCGGGAATGGGAAACCTACTAAAAACAGCGTTCGTGTTCGCCATAGGAAAGCTGATCGCAATGACGACATCCACCGAGCATCGCAAATATTACTCAACAATCGAGAAGCCCATAATACCACAGCTGCTGATTTATCCAGCATCACATCCTCCAGAGTCGATCATCCTCATATGAGATCGACGGAAAGCTCTGATATCCAGACAGTGACTCCTTCCTCTATGGTTTCTTCTGCTGCCAGCGTTTCCAGTGTTTCTAATTTGAGTCTGCCGGGTAAGTCTGAGTATCTTCTGTGATAATTGCGAGAATTCATACTAAATTAATCCCCCGTTTTTTCATTTAGGAAACATAATGGTTCCCGGAAGCGTACCAACTGTTTCCGCAGAGCAATCTTGCATCTCAGGAAGCGTTCCTGTAAGTTCCTGCGCCGGTCCAATGGGCCCTCCAAACAATGGAATATATTCTTCGGATGGTGCAGCCAGCATGTTGAGCTGCTTACTCCCACCACTGCCTTCTTTACCCTCGTTGTCTTCTCCACACGATGTTTTTCGCCATGGAGAAATGCTGAGAGCTGGTGTAACTTACTATGATACTTCGAGGCAACAAGCTAGACATATTCATCGCGCTGATGTTACGTAAAACGCTAGTTTTCACACCACGTAACGTTTGGATAACTTTTAGTTATTCAATATATTTGAATATATTGTAATAGTTATTGTTTTGGGATAGAATATGAAAGGAATGTTTTTCTTTTCAAGGTTTTGGTCGAACCCTTGATACATTTAACACTAATACAGAATAAATTCAAGCGACCTTTTAATGCTAGATTATTTAGATTACGCAGATTTGTAGATTAACATGAGTTAAACTGAGTAGCGGAATGTATTTGTAGAAGAGCTAATACCTATTTTCTTTCAATTTATCATTCAAAATTAAACGATATTCGTATTTTCTTTATGCGATTTGATTAGCTGTAGAAATAACGCTTTACACGAGGAATTCATAATTTAGACTTGACGTTTTTGTTAGATAAGTAAAATGCCAAGCATATTCGCATCTAAAAAGTAAACTACGCAGAGTTAGTAGATTCATAAAAAAATTTCGTACTAAGAATTTGGTGATTGAGATGTTTTTCATTCGCTCTAATTCCCACTTAGAATCAATTTATGTATTCTAGAAGTCACAAGGGGAATCATCATTGTATATTAATATCTTTTAATATCTTTTTAGTTTCAGAAGGTAGTAGTTTAATTTAATTATTCTATATTCTATATTCTATATTCGTCTACGCTTTAATATCTACTCTTAAATGTTTAATATATGCCGGATCAATAGCAATGTCAAATTATTTAATTCAATTGAAAATGAAGCAGGGCAAGAGAGAAGTAAAACTAAAAAATAAAACTAGGGAGAAGAAATCTTGACATTTTTATATAAGTATTTGATTTTGTAATTCTTACATACTTCTGCGATCGTGTAATAACGTGTTTGATTTTAATTATACATATTTTAGAATATAAATATTTATATCACCTATGTCATCAAAGTATAGGAAAAATTCAGTGATCAGCTATCAATTATTATGTTCTATACTAACATTTACGTTATTATTTATCATTAAATATTTATACAAAGTGCAGAATATCGAATTTCCAAATAAATGTACTAATCGAAATGTGTCAGTCTTCGTTTACATTTTGGATTTCTAACTTTTTTGCCTACTTTTTTGATCGCAAGAAGACAAATATGTATGCGCCTTGTTACAGGCAATCTGAAGTTGATTACATAAATGGCATGCAGGTTGCATACGGTAAGGCGCGTCAATATTTGCGGGGAAAGTAGTTTGCCAATTCAACCGTGACATGGCGATACCAAAGAGGATACTTTGGGCGATACCATTTCAGGCCCCGTCGGCGGCACCAGTCAGGCAAGGAGAAGCACTGACCTAGGATGAGTGCACCTGTCATTGGATCAGTGACCTTCGTGGTGTCAACGAGTTACGACTGACAGGCATCTCGATAGAAATACCCCAGACGCAGAGAAGTTGTCGGATTCTATTCCGATTGCAACGAATGAATCTACTAGTATAAACTTAGTGTTATAAAAATGTGGTTTATGTATCACGATAACTTGTCGGTCAGGAATGAAATGAAGAAACCCGTTCAATTTTGATAAATACATGCTTATTTTTAAGGAACAATTACACGTTATATACATATACTGACAATGAATAATATTCTATACTATGATAGCAATAAATTCTCAGATGTGTCAATAATGAATCGCTTCTTTACTTTTTACCTTCCCGTCCTTCGTCCTTGTCTATCTTTACTTTAAAAAAAGTAGCACACCTCCTGGGTTAGATGTTCTCCTAATAACAGAAGGATTTTTCGACTTAAGATTTCGGTACCCCTGGAAATCCCTAATAATCTAATTACAAATTGCTCGTAATCACAAATTGCTCCTGGTATCAGGAAAACATCTGATCCGAGGAGGTGTTCTAAAATTTTTAAGAGTTGAAGTAATTTTGAGTCAAAAATTTCTCCTGGTATCAGGAGAACATCTGACCCAAGGAGGTGTTCTATAATTTTTGGTCGCCTACCGACGTCGGCATGCATACGCTGCTTCATGCACGCGCTATATAGCTTCTCTATACTATCATAGAATAATTTTAAGTCAAAAGTTGCTCCTGGTATCAGGAGAACATCTGACCCAAGGAGGTGTTCGAAAATTTTTAAGAGTCAAAGTAATTTTAAGTCTAAAATTTCTCCTGGTATCAGGAGAACATCTGACCCAAGGAGGTGTTCTAAACTTTTGGTCGCCTATCGACATCGGCATGCATACGCTCTTTCATGCAGTCGCTGCTTCATGCAGTCGCTGCTTCATGCAGTCGCTATATAGCTTATCTATACTATCATTTTTAGGAAAACGGAGTGATTTTTCTGGCAGTTGAGACTTTTTTCGAGGGTCATACGTCCGGCAGTTGACACCTTATTTTTAGGAGTTAATTTTGAGGTGTCAACTGCCAGGCGTATGACCCTCGAAAAAGTCTCAACTGCCAGAAAAATCACTCCATTTTCTGGCAGTTGAGACTTTTTATCGACATCGCCATGCGTACGCTGCTTTATACAGTCGCTGCTTCATGCAGTCGCTATATAGCTTATCTATACTAGAATTTTCAAGAGCTAGAGTAATTTCAAGTCAAAAATTGCTCCTGGTATCAGGAGAACATCTGACCCAAGGAGGTGTTCTATAATTTTTGGTCGCCTATCGACGTCGGCATGCATACGCTGCTTCATGCACGCGCTATATAGCTTCTCTATACTATCATAGAATAATTTTAAGTCAAAAATTGCTCCTGGTATCAGGAGAACATCTGACCCAAGGAGGTGTTCGAAAATTTTTAAGAGTCAAAGTAATTTTAAGTCTAAAATTTCTCCCGGTATCAGGAGAACATCTGACCCAAGGAGGTGTTCTAAACTTTTGGTCGCCCATCGACATCGGCATGCATACGCTCCTTCATGCAGTCGCTGCTTCATGCAGTCGCTATATAGCTTATCTATACTATCATTTTTAGGAAAATGGAACGATTTTTCTGGCAGTTGAGACTTTTTTCGAGGGTCATATGCCTGGCAGTTGAAACCTTATTTTTAGGAGTTAATTTTGAGGTGTCAACTGCCAGGCGTATGACCCTCGAAAAAGTCTCAACTGCCAGAAAAATCACTCCATTTTCTGGCAGTTGAGACTTTTTATCGACATCGCCATGCGTACGCTGCTTTATACAGTCGCTGCTTCATGCAGTCGCTATATAGCTTATCTATACTAGAATTTTTAAGAGCTAGAGTAATTTCAAGTCAAAAATTGCTCCTGGTATCAGGAGAACATCTGACCCAAGGAGGTGTTCTAAAATTTTCGAGAGCTAAAGTAATTTTAAGTCGAAAATTGCTCCTGGTATCAGGAGAACATCTGACTCAAGGAGGTGTTCCAAAATTTTTGGTGGGAGAAAGAGTCGCCTGTCGACATCGGCATGCATACGCTGCTTCGTGCATGTCGCTATATAGCTTATTTATACTATCATTTTTAAGAGTTAGAGTAATTTTGAGGTAGCTAAAAATGCATTAAATCTAAAATTCTCTACTGTTCTTATGTGAAATGAATAATTGTAGGAAGGGGGAAGAGGAAAATAACAAAGCAATCAATTATTCATATATCTAAGAGTTTATTGCTGCAGCATTAATACAATCATATTTAGTGTCAAAGTTATGTAGAATTCGCAAATTGTAATTGATTCTTAAGAATAAATATGAAATATAAATTGTTCAAGTATCTTTATTCGCTTCCTGGCATAGGGGTTGTCAGAAGGGCTCTTGTGACGGCAGCTAATCTGCAACATGACAGGGTAAAATGGAAGAGGACTAATACAAACGGGAGGGGTGCCAAGAATTTTGGATTGAATCATGAGCTCGTATCTGAGATCGACAATGGGCAAAAACGATTGACAAATCTGACTATTTTATCAATAGAAAATGATATAGCAAAAAATATATAGATTATAAAAATATAATAGACGATTTTGCAAATGTTAAGGCCAAACGAGTAAACTTTTAAGGTCTTTTCTATTATATATAGTAATAACTATCTTATTTTTACCTGCAAATCATAACGCATATCGCCACGTGCTCGATTCAAAATAAATTTTGCGCGGAGATGAACCGCTCCGGGATTTTAGGCGATTCGATCAGCGTGCCGCCCTCTGTGGGGGTTCAGTTGGAAACTAGACGTAATATCGCACGGTAAGGAGTCAGAAGCTCAGGATCTTATCTTCTAATCCGTTCTACTTTACCGGCATGGTTTATTTATGCTAAAAAAGTACGACTAATGATCATTCGATTATCGAATCTTCTAATGCGAGTGCAGATGATCGTAAGATGCACAAAGGGGTACCACCACCTATAATTCATAGTTTATGATTATTATTAGTAACGTTCGGCTTGAAGTAGCAACGGGTACGCGATTCGCTTTTCACCGGTTTCTCTAAACGCGAGTATGTAAAATCAAATTTGAGTCGCAATTTTCCAACAAGTTTTCACGGGCTAATCGAGGGCTCAATCAATTAATGTGTTAGAATCGTTAGTGAAGTCGGTTCGCGGGTTAGCTGAGATTAATTCCTGATAAAGTCAATCGCACGAGTCATTTACATTTTTGGTATTTTTTTTCTCATCGCCATAGTGTAATTTCCTCGGGAACAGTAAAAAAATCTTAATTTCGTCGTATATAAATGCAATACAAGTAATTCGATCGTAATTTTCGTAGATCAAATTTGCGGGATCGCGACGCCAACTTGTTGGCGGCCATTGTCTAGGCTTGACTTGGCGTCGGGGTGTTTTATCTACGTATTGGCATTTTTTTTCGTCGCCGTAGTTCAATTTCGCCGTGAAAAAAAAAATGATTCCAATTTTTCCGTACGAAAATTCTATACAAGTAGTAAAATGGTAATATTCGTGTATCATTTCGGCGGGAACACGACCCTGTCTTGTCGGCCATTGGCTTGACTCGAGCTCGAAGCGCCGCGACGCATTTTCATTCAACTATTGAGGTGTATATCGAAGTTCGAATGGATTGACGGTTAACGATCATCGCGTTATCAATCCCTAATATAATATAATATTTCCGTACCGTTAATTCCAGTGGTTAGTTTTTTGTGTACGTATGCCAGATGGATATACGTAAAAATACGTAAAAGTGTTAATTAGTGTCGTGAGGTAAGAATTTCATCAAAAGCCGGTACGGTCTTGCCTTTATAAGTCGTCAGTAGAGTGATAAGAGTTTGTCAATTTTCTAAAAATTTTAACAACCGTTACTCGTGCATGATTTTAGCAGAATTGACGGAAAATTAGAATTCATTTAATCAGAAATATGTAAAATGCTTTCCGAGAGTCTAAATTCGTTAACATATAGGGCCGCAACGGCTGCTATGATGCCATCCCCCGGTGGCTTGCCGAAACTTTATCTCACATGAAATTATTTTACACATTCAATTTCTGCAATGGTATACTTATCATTTTTCAACTACTTCCGAGTCAGTACCATATGTATATTTACCCCATGGGTTCGGTAAAAAGGATTTCGAACACTTTATACCCCGGAGAGTGTGTATCGCAATGTGAAATAGATATGCAATACTACAGTGAGTCGAGTCTCGTTTAAATTTCCCCCACCGTACGAAATTCATAGGCATAGTTCAAAGTATATTTGTGTTTAAATTTCACCCATAGTATGATATTCATACATGTAATCCAGAGTGCATTTGTGTGTAAAATTCACCGATGATATGCTAGTCATATATATAATCCAGAGTGCATTTGTGTATAAAATTCACCGATGGTATGCTAGTCATACATATAATCCAAAGTGTATTTCTGTATAAAATTCACCGATGGTATGCTAGTCATATATATAATCCGAAGTGTATTTGTGTATAAAATTCACCGATGGTATGCTAGTCATACATATAATCCAAAGTGTATTTGTGTATAAATTCATCGATGGTATGCTAGTCATACATATAATCCAGAGTGTATTTGTGTATAAAATTCACCGATGTTATGCTAGTCATATATATAATCCAGAGTGCATTTGTGTATAAAATTCACCGATGGTATGCTAGTCATATATATAATCCGAAGTGTATTTGTGTATAAATTCACCGATGATATGCTAGTCATATATATAATCCAAAGTGTATTCGTGTATAAAATCAAAATGTGCATTTGTGTATAAAATTCGTCGAAAGTATGGAATTCATACATATAATACGATTCTACCAAACCCCTATATATACCCCCGATATTAAACATGCATACTAATGTGTTTACTTCACCCACAGCAATCCAGTGTACCCTCCAACGCCCTGCCCCTGCCCCTGCCCTTGCACTTGCCCCTGCCTCTCGCTCCAAGATTTCTTCTCCAAAGGATTACATTTTGAGGTCCATGTCTGGTAATTTCGATTTTCATCCTTTAGCGTATATCTGATGATCGACGGTAGTGAGTCACGCATGCAATTAAATATTCCTCGGTTAATTTGCCGATCTTACGTTATGATTTATCATTAGCATCGGCAGAGAGACCGTTGCATACCTCTCCACACTTTACTATATCTGTTTCTCCCTTTTCTCTATCGCGTAGCGTGACGGTAACATAATTGATTTCGCATATATGTACATGTTTATGTTTCGTATTTCTTCATTAATTAGATCGCGTTTGCCAGAATTTTGAAAAACAATTTTCTACCCTACCTCTTGTTTGAAACACGATTTTTATGGAGTTTTTCAAGCACCGGTGCTTTGAAAGCTCCATAAAAATTGCGTTTTTTACAAACGGTAGAGCAGAAAATAGGACGTAGGGCATGAGCGCATAGAGAGACTTCATGACTCGTGCGGCACTTTCACACTCGTCATGAAGTACTTCTTTCCGCGCCCTTGCCATACAACTAACTATTTTCTAGTCCCCATAATTTGCAACTTGTACAATTTATTCAATTCAAATTTGGAAAAGTAATCCCCTCGTCGTCATTTTTTCAAGTTTTACTATATTACGATACTTAGTTTAACCTTCAATCAATTCCATTCAAAAGTCATATCACAGTATTACAATAATCGTACCCATATCAGTAAGCGAATAGGATCTCATGACTTAATCCGTTCTCTTCCTACAGGCTACAGCTGGATCTACACAAAACATATGGAATTGTAAGTTTTCACCACGGTGTGATTGACGAGGACTATGCATGTGTTGGTGTGAATGTCTAGGTTTTGTCCGGATTAAAATTGGACGATGGATACCAACGGAAGTAGAATTTCGCGCGCGTTAATTCAGGGGGGGTGTGTGCTTGAGTGCGAAATGCGTGCGGTTATCGAATATTCTTCGCGTTCGTAGGTTTTGGGATTGAGGCGTAAGGCAGGCAGGTCGCGATAATTTAGGGACGTCGTATTATTTCTCATTTTTCACAGCGTCAAATGATTCGCGGGAGTTGGCACCAGGAATTATCGGAAACTCATCTCTTTCATTAATGAAATTTATTCCCAATAATCAGATCGTTTCGCCTAGTACTTTTACATTTTATTTATCAACATATTTTTTTTTCATCAACTAATATTGTTGTTCAAACTTACCTAATACCAATTGTTGTGTGATTAATCGCCTATGTAGCACGCGGTACCAATCTCGACTGAATCATTTGAATGAGCAAAACACTTCGCTGAATCTCTGTGCCTGCGTGGGGGTACAGAGGTCAGGGATGTTGCGCTCGAAGAGGACGCCGACCTTCACGCTACCAAACTCTCTGCTTTTTGAATGCTCTTTTTTTCCTATTTATTTCCTGTTCGATGAATCGAACTTAAAGTGATTTTTTTTTTTTGCTCTCTCATATATCTGACGTATTATTTCAACGATTGAAAATCTAATAATTTGTTTGAAGTACTTCTATCTTACCAAGATCTCTGTCGGTAACCATACCGACCTCCTCTGCCGGTAACCATACCGACATTCTCTGCCGGTAACCATACTGACATTCTCTGTTGATAACCTACCGACGTTCTCGTCGGTAAGAAAGTAGATCTCTTGGTTAGAAGTGCGGTGCGCCTCGCCGCTCTTTATTACCATCCGATCCTTTCCCCTAAGGAGCAGCAGTTGCATATCATATACAACTCTATGCTCTGACAGTCCGCTACCCACATCACTGTGATGTAAGCGAGGAATCACCTGTCATATCTAAGCGCGGGATTTTTTCGTGCAGCTAGATATGCAGACAACAGAATAATGCAATGAAATACAATATTATTTTCATCGCGTCGCTATTTCCTGAATAATAAAATCTTCATATTTTCAGATAGTGCAAGTGGAATAAAGTGGTATATAATCTACAGTCAAGAATTTGTACAAACTCGTTATTTTCGAAGACATACCGATGAAAAAGCAGCGTCAGTTAGCGTTTGGTAGGACGCTGGCTAAAGGTTGCAAAAATGTAAATTTAAATAGCTATTAAAGATTGTGAGTAAGACTTTCTAATGGTTGAGAAATTCAATTTAGGTTTTACAATTGTTTCGAATTATATAGTGGTCGAAAAAAAATATTATTGATGCATGAATGGTCTAGATATACATACTACTGTCGTTATAATCATACATAATAGTTTATATATGCGTATAGCAGTTGTTGTTGTTGTTTTTATTTTCCCCCCTCTCCTCTAAAGGCAGAGTATCCGCGTACAAGTATCATGATCCATTGAAAAATAATTCATCATTTTTATAGGCATATGTATATACAAACCTAGCATGCGGGTTGCATATACACAGTCGTACCGTCGTAATTCGTCTATTCAGCCGCGAGATGGCGATACTATTTTGCACCCCGTTCGAGGCGCAGAAAGGATCACTGACCTAGGTAACAGGCACCTGTATGTCGTGGGGCCAGTGGCCCTCGTGGCGTCAAAGGATGCACATGAGGGTTGCGTTAACGCAATACGACTGACAGACATCTGGATAGAAATACTATTAGCACAGAAAAGTTGTCGCAGGACTAGGCAACGTACTCTGCACCCACGAAGAACAAACACTTCTGTTCTAGTCTTGAAAATGATTATAGAAATGATGAATAAGAATAGTCGAAAACATTATGCATATAGTAATGAAAATTTGTCTGATATAGTGTCTCCAGGTCGTAAATAATATAATAAAACTACATCTTTTAAGATTGTGAGTAAACTGTATAGCTCATAGTGCTGCAGGCTTTCTGAAGCTTTAGCATAGTTTTTGATTTACAGTTAAGCCGACTATAGACTGTAGTATACACCTACGGTCCTACAGTATACATATAGGTATGCATGAGAAGAGCGAGCTTGAGATTTCGTTAAAAAGTTACACCATAACGATGCCATGTGCAGCAGGAGCATTATATTTTAGCTTTACGTTATGAAAACTTTGTCTATAGTTCTCTCCGCCACCAGTACCACCACCAGCTCCTCGCTTATGCTTTTACCTTGCATTTCACATTTTTATCATTCCTTTCAAACCCCTCTCCCTCTCTCTCTCTCTCTCTCGCTATATATATATTTCACAACTTCTTCTTTCTTACCTCTTGACTTATATACCTATACTTACCCACTCGTTTGTCAGCAACTTTCATCTCGTTATACTCACTACGCCCTGCAGTTATATGCATCTTAACGTTCAACAAGATCCATCCACGTGAATAAATTTTATTATCTACCTCAGCGAAAGTTTTTTCATTACAGTTTATCCCCATTATAATATCATACATATACCCATGTATTCAATAATCAAATAAATGAATGAATTCCGCATCTAATATATATACTCTTGTATATCTCACACACTACCCACCTATAGGTGAGATTTTTTTTCCTTTGCATGGGAAATTTTGTATTTTTATTTACCCTTGTCCTTTCTTTTTATTTCTTTCGTCTTTTTCGTTGGTGTAAAGAGAAGAGGTAATCAGCAGGAGAGTCGTAAAATGCGAGCCACCTAATTACAGTGGAGTTGCTCTGCGACCTACACCCACACACACATTAACACATACATTTATTCATATACTATCTACATACACATATGCGTATAATGCCACATAGGAGTGTGCAGAACGCCTACGCTGGGTCAGAAACTCAAATTGTTTTAGCCAGGTATGAGCCATCAGACTTTGTGGTCCATTGGGAGACTGTGCTGCAATATACCTACCTACCTACCTACCCACCCACTGCAGTAGTACCGAGCAGAAACTGGACATCGAAGGTTTGCGTGTTTTCCCCGCGTAATAAATCACTCTCTACACACATACCTAGATGTATAGTTCGTTCGTTGGTTCGTTTGTTCGTTTGTATGTACTCGCTCCCAGCAGCGTTGTTAAGTCTGCATCCGCAGGCTGCTGCTGCTGCTGTTGCTGCAAAGAGTTAGTGAAAAATAAATTTATCTGTGCCTATAGAAATTTTTTTCCTTTCAATTTTTCTTCTTTCTTTTTTGGTCATTAAACTTTTCAAATCGTAGCTTATTATCACGGTGATTAATTCTATACGCAACATCCGCGTCGGAGAGACTGAATAAAAGAAAAAATAACATTTCTTACTTCTTCGTTATTTTCTTTCCCCCCCCCCCCCCCCCCCTCTCTTTTTGTTAAATAATTAAAATATAGTTCAATATTTGGCGAGTTATTCGTTATTTTAATTTATTCAATATTTACCCACGATGAGATGCTGCGTGTTTATATAACAATAATAACCTTATGTATACATGTATAAACGGTTTACCTTGGGGTGACATTTATTTTCATTTATTTAATTATTATTATTATTTTTTTTTATTCTTTATTCTACAATTTTTTTTTTTTTCTTTTTTTATCAAAAATTTTACTCATTACTCTTACCAGGTTCAAGTGTCGTGCTTTCGTTTTGGAATTTTGTGTGATTTCGTGAGACCATTCTTTATAGCCGTAACCCTCATTCAACCTAATCCGTGAATCTCTCTCTCTTTCTCTATCTTCTTCATTCTTTTCCCTCTCTTCCTCTCTCTCTCTCTATTTTACTCCCTCAACAAGCCTCAACCATTGTCTATCCGTGATAAATACGGCCGCAGAGTGAAAAGGACGACGTTTTTCCCCACCACTGCAGGGCTTGCAAAATAAAAAAAAAAAAAAGCGAGAGAGAGAGAGAGAGAGATATAAATAAAAATATTATTCAAACTTTTAGAAATATTGAGGAAAACAACGCGTCTTATATATTATTATTATAAAATATGAAGAAAAATACAATCATTAAAAAGCGTATATAACATATAAGAGAAAAATGTTAATTAATAAGGTACCCAATAAACCTAATACGGTATATATACCTGTTACATATTTATATAATAAATAAATCTCATTTTGATATCATCGACTTATCGAAGAAGAAGAAGACAAAGATGAAGAAATATGATTTGACGAAAAATATAAAGTAAATTATTATCTAATAAAATGGTAAATAATTAAAAGTTAAATTGCGTGTGTTATGTTCTATATCCCGAATCGTAAAAACTATCACTGTAATCTTGTACTATATACTTACATACAGATACATACGTATTGCGAAATTATTTCGACATAGATTAGACCGAAGTATGTATACGGACATAGTATCAGTAAATATTTTCTTATATACTATATACAATTTAATTAATGAAAATATTCGACCCACGCTATACATACTTATAGATAATATACTAGATATAACAACGCGAAAACGGCGATGAAATCTATATACCTATAGACAAGTATATACGTACATATTCTAATTACATTAGTTTATTCGTTATTTTTGAATTCTCAGACGAGGCGCACTTGACAGTCGAGACAATTTTCCAAAAACCAATTAGAGCGAGGGTATAGTCAATTAACAGGACGTTATTATCGCTCGTTATAGGTATATACCTATCTGCACACGTATACGCAGTATGTAGTGCATAAATATATGCGAAAATTTGAGATAAAAAAAAAATTAAATAAATAAAAAATGTATGTAGTTCGAAATACAGTAAAGCAACAACTCTCGATTTTCCTCCTCTCTCCTCTGTCTTTCTCTTTCTCTTACACTAGTAGTACGTAGTTCCTTTCTGTTCTGTTCGAGACATCAGCACGTTTCGGAAGACTACGACCCAGTTCGAAAGAGACGGGCCTTCTAGTCAGAGTAACGCCGGTCGACTAAAGGAATCGCAATACATACCTATAGTATATATATATATTTATATATATACACAGTTCCGTGTCGCGACATACAAACCCTACTGCAGTATAGTGTTCCATGCGTATATATGTATAGTATAGTACACATAGGTACGAATCTCTAGGGAAATAGGCCAAAAATATGTCTCCGAATAGTTCGCGATCTATATACATGTACACATGGTGATCCGCGGATATTTACGGAGCTATATTTCGGGGGTAGTTTCCTTGCGGAATTTTTATACCGAATTTTCACTTTGCCAAAAATTTTAGGGTCCAATAGTTTCCGTGCTACGAAATATCTCAGTTGATTATTCGCAGAACTTATAGATGACACAGACGCAAGGCAAGGCTTGCCCCATGAGTGGAAGTCGAGCAGTGTCCTGGGCTCCGCGGTCCATACGCTCTGCGTTCGGCCAATCAACTAAGATCTCCATTAACTCGGAAACTATCGGTCCCTAGAATTTTCGCTAGGGAAAAATTTAGCCTCATATATTTTAGCGGGGAATCCTAATCCCCAAAATATGACCCACTGAAATTGAGTCACCCTGTATACCTGAAGCAGTATATTTACTGCAATACCGAACAATGTGTTTATTAGCGCGTTTTGTGGCGAAAACTAATCGTTTCAAAAGTAGAGTGAGAAAGAAAAAAAAAAAAAGATTTTTTTTTATTTTATATTTATTTGCTGTTTATAATTATATTTGAAATTTACGTATACCTCAATATCCTTTTAGCTGCATATAATTATATATGAAAAAAAAGTAAGGAAAACGGGGAATTTTTCCCCGCTGATAATTATGAATCGCATCATCGTGGCAGTTCATGATCAGTAAGTCTACAGACGTGGCAAAGTAAACATATCGGTTAAATGACGTAACCGGTATTCCGCACGACCGCGAGTACCGCGTGTGTATCTGTCCGTATTTCGTGTATACGTGACCGTCGAAGACAATAAATGATAGCAACAGAAAATAAGTAAGAAAAAATAAAATAAAACAAAAATAAAAATACCAATATAGTAATCGCAGGGTACAATAAAACACAATAGAGTGATAATAATCGACAAATATGAGGATATAAAAAATTGTTATTAATATATATCGGTAATTTTATATATAGGTATGCGTAATAAATTGTTTATGTATGTAGTATTTTTAATATGTATTATTCAAAAATACGAATATACATACCTATTAGATAGCGTATACAGCTGCGAGAATAAAGAGAAAGGTAATTTCGTACGAAACGTATAGGTAGGTGTGCAGTCGATACGTGCGATGTAACGGATCGAAAATAAATCAAAAATAATAATAAGAAAAGGAAAGCAAGAAATAAATGTTGAATAAACCGGTTTTTTTTTTTTTTTTTTTTTTTTTTTTTCCGCTATATACCGCGAAAAGAAAATACATTTATGTCATTTTTCGGAAAATTTTCCTTGAACCTACTTACGGCTTTATATGATAATATGGATGTAGAATAAGCATACGTACGTATATCCATATATTAAAAAGCCAGCATATGTATACACGTATTATCTTTATTCAACGACGCGTTATGATAAGAGAAACGCGTTGTATAAATTACGTCTGAATCTTGAATCGTTATATTTATAGTATATAACAAATAACAAGTAAAGTATGACGTTAAATAAAGTAACACAACATACGTATACGAGGCATTGTAAAGTCTGTGTCTTTTCTCAGATACATATTTTTCTGTCTGTCTGTCTGTCTCGTCGTTAGATGTCGTTTCATTGTCAATTTGAAAATATTGGTATACCTGTACGAACGCAAATACAAATACATATACATACATATATATTATATATATATAAATATAGTCGATTCGTCGACTAACTGTATTCCGTAAAGTTTGAAAATTAAGTTGTGGATCGAGGTAAACGATCGTATTCCGCTTATACACGGATATAGAATTATGTTGATTGTAATTTTCTCTAAATACGAAGTCCTTTAATATTATCACTCTTATATTATTAATGCGATTAATTGTGTAAATAGAGAAAAGAAAGAAAGAAAAAAAAAAAAATTTGAAATTCAAATTATTATATAATTTAATAAAAATAATATAATAATATGAATTTCGCGGTACAGTAAACCGCAAGTATTAAAAAAATTCGTTTAGTTTCGTGATGTAGAATAAACTGTACTGTATATCGCTCTCTCTTTCTCTATAACCTATGTGTGTATTTTTTGTGCAGGTGTGTTTTCGTATAAAATTTTGTGAATTTTTGATATGGCAAGAAAGGGTTTTTTGAATAATAATTTGTGGTATAGCGAAGAGGATAACAGCGATATCGAAGACGATCGTCCACTGATTCATTCAAGATCTTATACCGCAGTAGGGAGCAAGAAGTCACAGAAATTACCGTTCTTTTATAGAAATAGGAAAATGGAGGTCAATGGAAACAAGACACGATTGGTGAGTAACACTTTCTCCTTTAAGATTGCAGACACGTAGAGACGTAGGTATACCTATAGAGTTAGGTGTACAAGGTTCGTTTGATAAAATGGCAGAGGATTTAGGAAAGATAAAACCGAAAATATAAAACGTGAAAGAGAAGAGAAATATAAAGATAAAAGGCGTTCGTTAGAGTGAACTTTGAAAGAATATTGGCAAATAATCGAATTGAATATATTTATACGAGTTGCAGAGGGTCACTCAGGAATAGAGGAAAAAGAAAAAAATAGATATTTTTTATAAGAATATAAATGAATACGAGAATTAAAAATAAAAATAATGTATTAGGGGTTTATATCACCTATAAGGTATAAAAGATTAAAGAAAATCGGGCTAATCTTAAGACAAACAACTTTGGTATAGGTATACCTATTTACAAACCTATAGTACGTTGAATGGAGTTTAAATTGGTTCGAAACTTGGGGTCTATACATAGTTTACCCTGATCAGTTCGGAAAGGAGTGAAAAAAGAAAAAGGAAAAGTGAATGAGAGTTTGAAAAAAAAAAAAAAAAAAAAAAAGAAAAAGTAAAAAGAAAAGCCTGATACGCGAGTTATAAGGTGAATTCTGTATACTATACGGTAGTTTATTCAATTTTATATAATAATTCTTCTTATAGATATCGGATCTATAAATTCTGATATACTATAGGTAAAGGTATAATAACGTAGGCAGTATTTGGTGCAGAATACGGTAAAGCGATTATAGGCATATAGGGGATCGTATTTGAACAGCACAGTTACGAAACCGAAACTTATATACTTTTCAAACTTTTCCACTCACCATTTTTCTTACATCTCTGTGTAAGTAAAAGGGAAAAAGAAAAAAAAAAAAGAAAAATAAATTTTTTTTTTCTTCGTATGAAACAAAGTTAAACAAAGGATCGATCAAGACTTACGGTACGGTATACGCGATGAATCTTCGATTTGTGTATAACGATCGACGAGCCCGTTGCGGGTTGTTTTATGGTATAACTGATAACATATTCATAAGAAAAGATCGTAATGCGTTGTTGAACGTTTATATAGGTTTATATGTGTGCATCCGATATATCTATAGATACGAACACACATGCATGTAGAACAGCTTTTTATTACAACTTTGGCATAGAATATCGTCTTTAGGTTTTACGTTCGCACGCGTGTGCAGCACCGCACCATACCTATATTATACCAGGCTAAATGTGATTGCGATTCGATGATGTATACTTACATAGTTCGAAGAATCGTATAATGCTTGTGGGAGATCGATCGATTTAAGAAACCGTTCGATTCATTGAATTTCTTCAGAAGAGAGAGAGAGAGAGAGAGAGAGAAAAGAAAAAAAGAAATGGTAAAAAATAAAAAACTGTTATACACCTACCTCATTCTTTTCATTTCGTTTAATATGCGAGAAACTTGTTCTACTTATTCGTACCTATGCATAATGTGCTTATATACCTTGTACCTCCATCTTAAATGATAGTATTGATTCTGATTTTCTTTTATCTTATTTTTCCAAACGAATTTGAACGAATTTTTGAATTTGCGTTTCAGATATGCGTAAACATTACACGATGAGATGATTACCTCCTGCGTTCAGGGATAATCACGTATATATTTGACATAAATTATACGTAAATATGAAAGCTTGGCGATTAGTTTGAGACACATTTTAGACACATAACAATTAATGTAACGAAATGAAATTATACTGTGTGAATGAGTGAATTAATTAGTTAATTAGGTTCCTGAATATACAGAGGTGGGTGGGCGGGTTGTATATAAAGTTTGATATTTATGTATTACACTTCCCTGAAGTGAAACAACGAAAAGTTTATCAACCTCACGTTATTACTCCGTCGAGTTCGCTGCGCGCTCGGTTGCGGATTAGAAAGTCGATTTAAGTTCTGTGCAGTTACTTGCGACCAAACTATGCAATATAATATATATATATATATGTATACACACAAAATTATATATAGGTGTATAGGTATATTATATACACTATTTGGTCCAAGGTGACATCAATACTTTGTTAACTATCTATAGATATGATAAAATAAGGCGAGCTTAAGTTTAAATGGTAGGATGCGATGTATGTATAAGATGTATGTACAGGTATATCCATATATATTATAGGTATATAATACCGCTAATCTAAACTAAAGAACCAATTCCCTATGTAGAATAAAATCTAGGTTATTATTATATATAAAAATTACGGTTAAGAATTTTGTATATCTTTAGAAATTAATAAATATTCTCTTAATATTTTCGATTCGGATGAAAAAAACAGAAAAAAAAATGAGACAGCCTTTGAACTTCCCGTTTTAAAACTCGCTTCGAGTTAAAATAATAATAATAATGTCATAATCTTAATTAAATTATGGAAACACAATGTCAAATTCGTGATCTGCGACCCAAAAAACCTTATGGTATAAATTTTCATTGGAATCGTTTTTTTTTTTTTTTTTTTTTTTTTTTTTCACGTAAGTAAATCTTCATACGATGTTATGATTTGTATATGCTTTATGTATCGGGTATATTTATACGTCTAAATAGGCATTTTTATTCTTTATTTTTGATTATACTGGAAGTATATAGGTATGAACGATCCTGCGAGCCATCGCTGTAACCCGTAACTCCTAGTTTATACCTGTGCCTTGCTGGAAACGCGACCTTTGGTTAACACCTTTGCGGACAGCCTTCCACTAGCTGACTCGCGGTATAAATCGTCGTTGGCTTCGAAACGAGGGAAAGAATTGGTTCTCAGCTTTGAGTTAAATGGAATTTACCGTCCTATAAGAGGATATATGTATAATGTATAGTATATACATACAAATTCATAGAAGAATTTCGCTATCTGAATACCTAAGCTCGCTTCTTCGCTCATTCGTCTATCCATTCGTGTATACAATCTTCGATTTTTAGATCGTAGATAATTTTTCATTCATTTATTTAAACTCAATTTTTATATATAAACAAAAAAAAAGGCTGCTACTATCCACTGCGTGTGGGATTGCAGATTCGTTACACTGTATGTACTACCATATAGAATCCCTGGGGTATATCCCTGTACCATTATATCCGTTCAATATTCAAATCGAGGTATAAATCGAAATCGAAATAGTTATTCGGTAATCGAAATCGATAAAGACACCCGCAAAATCCCCTCCCTCCCTCCCCCCGATTTGTCTATACTATACCTAGGTATATTAAATATGTTTTAGATACCGTTTTCCGCGGTTCGGAAACTGCATATACGTATACGCGGCGTTAACGAGTGAAATGAACCGTGCGGTTCGTAAAAAATGTTTATATATATATTCTCGCTTATCCGGGACACTTTTCTGCGCATATATTGGGTCCCCGATATTGGCGAGTTTTCAGTTCTTGGCCCCCGATCATTAAAAAATGTTCAATTGAGCAATATCTATAATAATGTATTTTATTTTTTTCGCATTAGCTTGAATTTCGCTAAAAAATCGGTAAGACAAGAAGAAGAAAAGCAAAAAAAAAAGAAAAATCGTATGCGACTAAATATAGTAAAATTCAATTGATTCTATCGTATAAAACTAACGAGGAATAACAATATTTATTCTCATATCAATTGGAAAAAGAAAAACCGTTTTTGACTTGAAATCAAATTTAAAAATAGAATAAAAAGTAAAGGATGGTAAAAGGAATCAGGATTATTATTTTTTATATAAACTTGTTATATATACCTACCTATACGTATAAGTATAGGTAAAGGTGGCGGAAAAGAATCGAGAGAGAAGTAATAGCCGCCTAGATGCGGATTGAGGACTGAGGACCGAGGAGAGGCACTTTCTATTGCTGTTGCACTTCGATTTGACCTCAGGTCGTGGGACTCTAGAGACCCGCGTGTAAACTAACCAGCGGTATGATACACAGAGTGCCGTTTTCAGACGGTCGATTTAACAGGTTGAAAACGGTGTTGGTATAGAATTTCGTTAGAAATTGAAAAAAAAAAAAAAGAAAATGCGTTATTATTATCATCATCATCATTATTATCTATGTAAAATGAAATACAAATCAAACTTATGCTACTAGTCATTCGTACTCGTTATAATATGGCATAATATTCATTAAGTAGGCCGAAAATCGACTTGAAATTTCATTTTCCAATTTTACGCAGCGGAAGAATTAGAAACTGAAAAGCTCGCTCCAATAGTTCCGATAGTCGATGAAATAAATAAATAATAAAGATAGTATATTTAGCGACTGTAATTAGCCTCTGAAAGAACAAACGGTTATCAATTATTCAATCTAGTTGAATCGAGAAACGAAAAGGAGGTGAAAAAGAAATGAAAAAACTGACCACTACAAGCCCGACAATATTCTCATCGTAACTATAATAATAACAACCGTATTTTTATAGATTGAACATATTTCGTTGATTGATTAACCCGAACGAGTCGAGTTAATTCTTTGTTTCTATGTTTAATAATCGAATCATTTTTCGCAATGGAGAAAAAACCTCGTTCTTATTAGGTTGCTAGTATATCTATGTAGAGTCGTTCAGTTCAGTTCAGTTCAGTTCAGTCGCTCATAGCAGCGGTCAAACTTTGATAAATACGTTTGTTTTCGCGACTGTCTTTTCTCCAATTAGTATAAAAGATAGAAGAAGTCATTAGAGCACCGCGTCGCGTCGCGTCTTGAGTCGTCGAGATATATTTGTTACGCCGTAGACATATCCCGCAGGTTTAATGTACCAGTGTTATTATCAGTCAGAATCAGTGTTATTAGATCGTTATTCGAGTCCAATCTGTATAAATGTATAAGTGCGTTAATCACATGTCTTTATTTACCTGTGAGATATAGTATAACTGATTCCAACGATATTGAACGATTTAAGAAGTAAGTAAAACCCCGAACCCTATAGTTAATTTATCCCATTTTTACATATAGAATAATCTACATATATATACGTAAGATAAATTTCTTCGTATACATTTTATGTTTTATTATATTATCTATAGTAAAGGCGATAATGAGGGCAACTTATGGCGTAATATTTTATACAAGATTTCCCTGAGGGGGGGCAAGGAACGAATCTCATCGCGTATTATATAAGATATAGAAAATTCAGCCTTTATATATATATATATACATATGTATACCCTGTCTCGAGTATATACCCTATTTCTTAATTTAATTAGCAAACCTATAATTCAACGTAAACCATTTAACACTTTAGCCAACGCGTAGCTACTGGCTATAGTAGCTATATAGTATAAGGAGGTAAAGTATAAGGCAGGCAGTGGCGCATCTCTGTGATATACTACCCACCCGAACCCCCTCCACGCGGGGTGAAGTAAAAAAAATAGAAAAAGAAAAAAGGAAAAAAAAATTTCATCTTCATTCTGCCGTAAGACAAAACAAAAAAAAAAAAACAAATTATTTAATAACACGACGGATGATATTACAGCCGTTATTATTATTACTATATACCTATATCGGTAAAATCTTGTAACAAAAATTATAAAAATTACTATTGATAATACGATTTATCATATCAGCATTATATTATATATAATCGTTTCACGCAAAGGTTTGATTAATGAAAAAAAAATTCAACGCTCATCTTATGCTTGATCTGAAATTTACACCGTTCTTAAGAGGTATAGCGTAGTCTTCATTCATTCGTTCGTACGTAGAGTTTGCATGTAGATGTAACCTACTAGGGTGATAAGGCCAAGGATATACATTACGCGAGGTAGAGAGAGGTATTATGGTTCGAGTGGGAGGGATTCGTGGCCGCTTTGAGCATCTCAATGGTTTAGTGTCCAATATCTAGCAAAGATTCGCATATTAAAGCACTTCATTTATGTATAATATAACATCCAGTATATAGTACACACACACACACACACACACACACATACATTATACACAGATGGATAGTTTCATAGACAAAATATGTATGCGCACAGCTGGAAGTTTCCTTCAAATTAATAATACTTACCTATATATACTGTTGCAATAGCTAATAGGAAGAAATTATTGCATATATGTGTATTGAATTATTTTTATTTCGCGTATATTTATCTCTATATAGGATATCCCCATTGTTTTATACTTCAAAAGAGCATGAGCAGTGACACTAGCCAAAGTGTCGTCGAATTTTCTTAATCTGACAAGCGTGTGGTGTTAATCCGAGTCGACCCAGGTATCCGAGGGTTTATTCGTGGTTTCAAATTCTCTGTCGTCCTCGTACTCACCCTCACACTCCTTCTCATTATTATTATTCTCATTTCTATATCTACGTACCGTATAGGTCTAAGATATATACATACATATATATGACTCGTGTCTCGTACTTAGCTTATTCTCGCATAAAATTCGCCGGCTTTATTTCTGTTGTTATTTTCACCGCCTTCAATCGAATTATTTTTCTTTTTTCATTGAAGAGAAAAAAGAAAAAGAAAAATAAAAAGAAAAATAAAAATCGATATTCTAATTCTGATCGGTGGAATGATACAAGATGCAAAAGTTCGTTCGTTCGTTCGTTCGTTCGTTCTCTTCGGGATTATTTAAGATCATAAGCATTATAGATTCCATTTATACACAGACCACAATTTGGCGTATGGTACTACCCATATGTATGTATATACGTTGCTATGTACCTATATCCACGTAGAATAGTGTGACAGTATAATCGCGCGGTAGACTCTCTTATACCCTTCGTCGTAGCCATATAGGTATACTGCTGCTATGCTTGTGGTATAAGGTAGGTAGGTAGGTGCGTATTCAGCGTATCCCTCTGCATCCCTTTGCGGGAGGGATTCTGGGGTAGCGTATTGTATTCGACACAAAGCCAAATATATATACCCAGAAGTTACACACACATATATATACTACATATGTCTGTGTGTATTTTCATTCACGCGAATGTACACATACATATGCAGGGATAGAAGTATATAGGTGTATATATATCTTTGTGTGCGTATGTCACCAAGGGTCACTTCGGAACGGTCACTTTCAAAAGGGAATCGTCGTGATTGAAAATTCCTAAAAGATTTCAATACCCGCCGCTGCATATATATATATATATATATGAGGTTATACATGCTATATAGTCGCGTTCATATATAGAGAGATAGAAATGTGATTTAATCATTTTGGTGTTGGATTGCGAAGTTTCGAATCGTAAAAGTTAGCGAACGATAAAAATGTCGAACTTTAATATCATACCGACTCGAAGAATTTTTAGAAATCTTATTTCCCAGAATTTGAAAAAAGGAAACAAAAATAAGAAAACAATTCATTTTCAGAGTTTCTTCTTATTATCTTATTATCGTTGGAAGAAAAATGAAAAAAAAAAAATAAGAAAACTAAGAAAAGAAAAAAAAGACATTTTTTTTTTTTTTTATATTCATCATGCGTATAGTCAGAGGTTTAGATTTCATTCTGTGATTCAGACCCTGATTTCGGAGCATTTATACGAGTATATATGCATAGGTAAAACACAGATGCATTCTAACACCGCGAATACATATAGGTATACTTACCCATTATAGAGACACACAGAAATCCGTTGAACACGAGTCGTATGGATGAAAATGGTCGAGGAGGTTTGTTGGGCTCGGTTTGCACCAGCTTACACAACTACTACTACTACTACTACTACTAAAAGTTGTGCACACCCATAGACATTTAGGTATAGGTTTTAGGTATGTGCGTAGAATCATATAGACACACACACACATATATATATACGAAGAAACTGTCCCGATGGTTCCACGTTGTACCCTACACATCGACACAAGTACACAGATGAGGTAGAGGTATAGAGGAAGAGGTGGAGGTGGAGGTGGAGGAGGTATACCGCAGGCAGGACGAGGCCGACCTGCAGTCCTCTTGGATGTGTTACCATCGACCACAAATTGCAGTTCTCGAGCCTCGGGGAATCACATGCAAAGCTTGCGGTTTAGTATCAAATGACGGTGTCGCTGAATCTGCGATCTAACCATAATATATATAACTTTGTCCAAAATGACAATAAAAAAATTATACAAATTATTTTTTTATACACTCACCGTGGAAACGGGGGAATTAATCAACCCCGCTTTTTTATTTTTCTTTCTTTTTTTCTCTTTCGGGATAGTAGAGGTCAATCGAAACGGGGTGTATACCTACCTTGTAAATTTTTCGAATATAGACAAGAATTAGGTTTTTATTTTTTGTTAATTTATTTTATTCCTTTTTTCTTTATTTCGTATTCTTTCCAGTTTCCTCCGGCCTTTTTTTTCCCCTTAGTCGGTGTGGTTAGAGACGCGTTTCACCTATCTACCGCCTCAGTAAACGACGTTTAATCGACCGTATACGATATCGGTTCTATATGAACCCTCGAGAGGGTTTTTCCTTTGAGGAGGAGTACCTAGATATAAAAAAAATAAAGACGCGATTTTTTTTCCGAAGCCTTTTCCGATTCTGAGTATATTATCATAAGTTGAAATAGTGAGAATAAAATTGTTCCGAATTTTTTTATTTCTTTTTTTATTCTTTGAAATTTTAATTTTTAGGAAAAGAGCGAATCACTTTATTCTATTTCAGAAATTCGAGTGAGCTGGAATTATATATATATATATACCTACCTATCTACCCCCTGAGCGATAAAGTCTTGGGTTAATTAATCGTTCAAAGTCCAGCTTCGTCCGTATTGTCGTCCTCGTCGTCGTCCTCGTCGTCGTCGTCGCGCGGCATATACATAGGTACCTATATACCTATACACCTACCTTCTCGCGAACGGACCATTATTCTAAACTTTTGGAGTTTCGCTCGTGAAGCTTTCAGTTTCAAGAACCGCGCCAAAGATAAGCTGATTCATCGAGGCTGAAAAGGTTTTCACTTTTTCTGCCCATTATCAAGGACGACGTTAACCATCTCTGTCCGTAATGGCCGTTTTAAGGCGAAGCTTTTGAGCTTTTTTTTTTTACCTTTTTTCTATTTTTTTTTTCTTCTTTTTCTTTCATACATAAACATAAGACGAGGAAATACCGTTGACGGAGGTTTTCCTTTTTTTTTTTTTTTTTAGTTTCTTTTCACCACATTTTTGACCAATAAAAATTTTTTAAATATTATAATATTAATAACATATATATATTCGGTACTTGTCTCTCCGCCGATTGCTTTTGTCTAGAAATTCATACGAGCTAAGAAGAGGGTAAAGAAAAGACCTTTTTTTTTTTTTTTTATATCTGATTTCCAAATTTCTTTGGGTTCAAACAGTATTACGTATCAGATACAGTTGCCAAGTACATGTATTCTGTATACCAAAAGTTTACAACGGAAAATTATATAGCCTTGTGCTCATAAAAAAAAAAAAAAAAAAAAAAAAGAACAAAATCAAAAGAAATGAATAAATTTTGAGTACGTGTTACTTGGTGGGCCAATATTTCAATTACTCGAGGATTATCAACATGGTTGTTCTCTCGTATTTGTCCCCGAAGGACCGCCAAGTACCACTACCTCGAAATTTATTTATTTTTCCTCTGATCCTCTTATCAGGAATTCAGATTTTACCTCAAAGATAGGAATTCTCGAGATTACGACAGGAGAAAAATAAAATAAAGAAAGAATGAAAAAAAAATAAAAATAAATAAAAATAAAGTAAATATTTATTTATTCCAGGAAAGCTACGGGCAATCCTTATTTCACCGTTTTATACTAAGAACGTTAACTTATGTGCAGCTTCGATATTGGAACAGGGATAAAAAAATCTGCAAGATTCAATAAAGAATTTATTTTCATCTTTTAAAAAACTGCATAAATTTTTCGTTTTCTTTTTGAATTCGAATATGTCTTCCGATTCGCGAATTTAGAAAGGGCGAAATGAAGAATAAAAGAAAGTAGAAAAAAAAAGAAGAAAAAAAAAAAAAACAGAGAAAATAAGAGGAAGAAGAAAAGAGAATACCTACCGGAAATACTATATAACAGCGCTTTGATCATACATTAGCATTTATTAGGTTCCGCACTGAATTTCCCGCATCTCCATTGCTATTGCCATGGCTATATAGGTATTCGAAACTCGCGCGTCCGATCATCCTCCACCATCCCCCGAAAGAGAAAAGAAACTCACGCTTCTAGGACCGCGACGTCAAGATATACCGCGAAATGTAATGTAATGTATATATGCATATAGGTATATCTCAGCTATCCCAATTTATACAGCTCTCCGACGTTCGGAATAATGAGATTTCGTCGAACCAACTTATTTTCCCCGAATTTCAACAAAATCGCATATACCCATCTCACCTGGCGTACGAAAAAAATTTTCATCGATAAAAATAAAATACCATATACCTATACCTATACCTATACCTACACCTACACCTACACCTACACCTACCTACCTGTACGCCACAAATTTATTATCACACTAGTGCGAAAAAAAAAAAAAAAAAACAACAACTATTTGTCATAATTTTTTTGAAATTTTATCTGCGGTATATATATATATATATATTTTTATTTTTTTTTTATTTTTTTGGTTTTTCTTCAAAAAATAAAACTTTGGACATGAAAAAAAAAATGAGAGACAAAGAATTTTGGGTATATCAAAGTTGGCGAGGAAAAAAAAAAGAAAACAAAAGAAGAAAATAAGATAAAAAAAAAAAAAATATATATATTGACGTTATTCCTTCGAGAGGAAAATATGATAATAATAATAATAATAATAATAATAATAATCATGATGATGATGATGATGATGATGATGGAACCAAGAAATAAAAAAAGAATAAAAAAAAATATATATATATAAGGAGGAAAAGAAGAAGAGAAGAGAAATAAAAGAAAAAAAAAAATCACGAGAGATGACGAGGAGAGGGGACTGGGAAATGTCGGTGATAAGGAGGGCCGCATGTTCTATGTATGAGGAGAGGGATTAGCGTTGGAGCGCGTGTCGCCTGGGTATTTGCGATTTAAGAGCTTTGTCCTCCGCTCTGCGGAATACGAAATTCTTGGTAGTGCGCGGATCAGCAGGAGCTGGGGGAAAGCTGTGAGGATGAGATCGAGAGGTCGACGAGGTGACAGAACGCAAGCAACGGTTTCTCTTCACACGTGGCATGCGCTACAAGGGCGACCCGGGTCGCGTACAATACATATATACGGATACACACATGTGTGTATATATATATATGTACATATAACTGAGGAGGACAAAAGAACCCCTTATATTTTATCCGCAACGATATATACATGTATACATCTACGTCACGTTTTCTATATGTTTATCTCTAATCGCGAAGATCGACAAGCCTTTCTTACTTTTTTTTTTTTTTTTCTTTTCTCGTTTACTTATCATTATTAATAATTACACTAATAAGAAAAAAAAAAATAAAAGAAATAAATTAGAAAAAACAAAAAAAAAAAAAAAAAAATTGAGCAATTATCTTGAAACCAACGATAAATAAATAAATAAATAAATAAATAAATAAATGAATAAATAAGGAGGAAAAAATGTGTGTATAACAGCTTCGGCGAGAATGATTCATTTAATTCGTGAATTATTCGTAGCGGTTTACTTTTTATTTTTCATTATTTTTCATTATTTTTTTATTTTCATTTGTATAAACGGTTTTTATTCCCTTCTCCTTTTACGCCTAATTGCCGACGCTCTTTTACTCTCATCTCGTATCTTTTTCTACAATACGTTTGGTACTGCGAGATCGCGACCTATTACGAATCTTGTGACCGTGTTACATGGAACCGCATAATCAGCGTATAATCGTCTTCGTAATGGGAGCTAATCTCTGGTTTCTGATTACCGCGAGTTTTCACAGTAATATATATATATATATATATATATATTAGGGTGGTCCTTAAAAATAAATTTTTTCGATCCACCCCCTAAAAAGTTTCCTTTTCGTGTAAAAACATGAGGGAAATTTGAAAAATGAGAAGAACACGTGCCGGGAGACGATCAAAGTTTTTGTTTAGATTAATCTGCAGTTTTTTTTGGAAATGTGTCAAAAAATATGCAGATTTGAGAAAAAAACTGAAGAGAAAAAAAAAGAAAAAAAAAAAATCAAAATTGAAAAAATTTGTTTTTTCGTCAGTATTTTTTTTTTTTTTTTTTTTTTTTCGTGGGGTGGATCAAAAAATTTTATTTTCAAGGAACATCCTAATACCACGTGTATAGTATATACGAGGTGTATTTAATTACGGTACCAATTCAAGTACGGTCATTAATAATATACACCTCATTAATTTCTTTGCTTAATTATTCCGATTCATTAGGTAGATAAAGAATAACAAAATAAAGAAATATCATTTTTTTATCGCAACTCATTTACATTTCACCTATACCTTTCGGACCTTTGATCTCGCGAGTAATTAAACAACAAGATGATTCATATATATATATCCATCCACTCTACTCGTTTGATTGAAAAAAGAAAAAAAAAAAAATATAGGGATTTTTTTTCACCCTCGAATAAAGTAAAGCCGAAAGGTTTATTATTCATTCTCACGCATTTTCTGTACTAGGTATACATACGCACTTACAGGAATTGATGTTTTTACATCGCGTAACTCTTGAAATTTTTCACACGGTTTTTTTTCTTTTTTTTTTTGCTGTTTTACTATTATTTTTGTTTTATTATTATTATTATTATTATTGTTATTTTTATTTTCCCCCTCGCCAAAAAGCCCATTGAATTGAACGTCGAAAATTCAACCTACGCAGGAACAGCGCGATTACGTTTCAAATCCGCAATTTAGTATCTGCTTCTTCTCTTCTTCGTCTTTAGTCATTTTCCATATAGGATGAAAATAAAGAGGATAAAAAAGAGAAAATATTCTTCGCGAAATTGCAGCTACACTACGAAGGGTAGATAGTAGTACCTAGTAGTAGTACTAGTAGTAGTAGTAGTAGTAGTTTACCTTTGTAAGGTTGAAAGAGATTTTCGCGCTAGCCAACGACTGCATATCCCTATTGCGATGAAAAGCTCCCCGACAATTTGCCGTAAGTTCCAATCTCGTTTAAACGATTTTCCACCAGCTATTACGGGGTCCTTCACTATACGATCGCTATATCCTTGGTAGAATATCTACTCGTAATTTGAACAGAAATTCAATACAATATATTTAAACTGTTATAATATATATATACATAGTATATATATATATGAATGTAATATAAATCTATTTCGCGCGGGGAATATGAATTGAAAAAAAAAAAAAAAAATTTGTTAACGTGCCGTTGCATAAAATATTCGTAAATGCGCTACCCCGAATCCTCGATTAATTTACATCGTTAAAATCGCTTCACTGATTATATTATATATATAGTAACCTCTGAATAAATATATATACGGTACATATATATATATATATATATATATATATATTTATAATAAAATAAAAATTAAACTTTGCCATAAATTTGCAGAATAAAAAAAAAATATATATATATATGTTAAATTGTGAAAATCATCGAAAAACGCATTTTACGTCTCTCTCTCTCTTTATCTATCTATTTATATGCATTATGTTATAATCACCTTAATTATTAATATAGTATAATCGTGGCTTCTCCTCAAGGGATCTTCTTAACGACGACATCAATTATCACGTCGACAGGCTCGTTATACACAGAGTTTTTAGTCAGCTGGGTACCTCCTATACTTTATCCAAAAGTTACCTCATCAAAATTACCGGTCGCATTATACAAAACACACCTTCTGTAAAAAAAAAACAACAAACAAAAGAAAAAAAAAAAAAAACGAACAAACAACCGCAACGCCAATCATTCATTGTTCATAAAAACAATTAAAGATTTTCAAACTAAAAACTTGAGAGAGAGAGAGAGAGAGATGGAAAAGAAGAAGAAGAAGAAGAGAGAGTGAGATATTAGAGAGAGAGAGAGAAAGAGAGAGGAATAATTTACCAGCCTCGAGGGTAGAGTCAAGAATTTCGCCTAGCGAATTCCCTTTGATATACCAGGTCGCTGCGTGGCCCAGGGCTATTTTCCTCATCTGCCAGCTCGCGCGAACAGGCTAAAGCTTTTGATATCTTTAATCATAGCGCCGCCGACACGACTAATTGAGAAAAGCTCAGCCGCGTTTCCCCACTTCTCATTTTATTCTAACTTATTTATTCATCCTTATTCTATCAGGCTCTCGAGTCTCTCTATTCACCCGTTTTTTGGTGCCTATAATTGTGCGAACAGATTTAAGATCAAACGCTTAATTTGATACTTTGCTCGAGGATCATGGACGACAATCAAATTAGATTTCTGTCCTCGTCCTCCTTCTGGCGTCATTAATTACTTTCACGTTAGATGAAAATTTCAAAATTATATCAGACGCCGTCTTTCTTCTTCTTCTTCTTCTTCTTCTTCGGGGACCTTTCTATACAATATACAAATACCTATATATATATATATAGCCCTGCGCTGGATAGATTCTGTATATAGTCTATTCTATACTCTTATTTCTTGTATCGACACTCTACACACTCTCGGGAGGAAGCAATCACCGGCTCGATCTAAACCTTAACTGATTTTCAACGAGATTCCAGATTGCGAAACTGGAGATTTATTTTATTTTTAATTTTCTTCTCCTTTTACTTCTCCGTATCTTTTTTCTATCTATTTTATACCCATACCTTATAGTATATAAAATAATTCGATAATGCGAAAAAGAAAAGGAAAAAAGAAAAGAAAAAAAAAACAAAGTTTGATTACATTAGTTTTTAGATTCCAAATTAATTTTTCCAAGTCTCAGATATTATCGGAAAAATATTATTTCATTCGGTTATATAATTCTTGAGTACATTATACTTCACGTTTTTCATAAATGAAAAGAAAAAAAAAAAAAATTTCATTTTTAAACATTAATTTAATTTACAGTAATACGCTTGTTCAATTAGGCAATAGGTTGTACCATATATACGTATAGTGAATTTATAAAACACTCGAAGAAGAGCACGGCCTTTTGATTTGATAAAAATCGGTAAAATTTCACAGAGAAGAAAAAAGAGAGAGAGAGAAAAAAAAAAAGCAGAAACAATTTTTGTTATCGTTAGGGTTTTTGGTACCCTTTATCCTCGGGGTACCAACGCAGTGATAAGGTATGGACATTCAACAGGTCCGGGGCCCTTCGGTATACCTACCTACCTACCTACCTACCTACCTACCTACCTACCTACCTACCTACCTACCTACCTACCTACCTACCTACCTACCTACCTACCTACCTACCTACCTATCTTCCCTATAATTTCTCCTCCTTCTCTTCCATTTCATCCCCACCAAGTTAGGAGAACACAACCCGAAGCTCTAAAGCTCGCGAAACTCCTCCTCGACGATGGGTTCGCGCTCGGTCCACGATGTATTTTCCCGATGTGCTCACTGCGGCCTGCGCGTCTAGTATACGGCAGCGGTGGAAGCAGTCGAGGCAGTGGTGGTGGCGGTGGTGGTGGTGGGTTTTCAGTTCGGAGTTCCGTTCCGTTCAGTCCGCGCTCGAGAGTCGAGACTTTGACAGTTCAGTTCAGTTCAGTTCACTTCTGTTCTGTTCTGTTCTGTTCGGTTCGTCTTCAGTTCAGTTCAGTTCGGTTCAGTTCAGTTCAGTTTAGTTCAGTTGAGTTCAATTCAGTCCTCGGCGAACCGTCGCGCCAGACACACGTTCTCAACTTCGCATACCTACGTATACATACGTAAGTATATCTCTATCTCGCGCGCAGTCAGTCAACACTTTAAAACAGTTTTACCGACGATCTTGATCTACCGCAACGTAACCGAGAGATATACATATACACCGATACAAAGTGAGCCTCCACCTGATTCTCAGAGAGTAGAGAATTAAAGAGACGTCAAGTGTCAGTGTGATTTATTAATTTATTAATTAATTACTTACTTACTTAATTTATTTATCTATTCATTTCTTATTATTATTCATTATAAAAATATATACCCCACGCGATTATTAGACATAATAATATAAAGTGGGTTTTTTTTTTTTTTTTTAATTCTTTTCTTTTTTTCCGTTTTTTTCTCTTTATCTTTCTTTTAAATCAAGTGAATTATACGCAGACAGTGTAAACCGACGGTTTACCATATCTTATAGGTAGTTAAATCCCCGTTTATTATCTACGCATATACACTACACCACGTGTCTTTTTCAATTTTTTTTATTTTATTTTTTTTTTTTCCTTTTCTCTCAATGGAAAGATTATTATATTGAATAATTTCTTTTTTTTTTTTTATATATCATATTGACACGTGGTTCTTGTTTATGATATAGTAGATATACACAAGATATACACCGAAGTTATTTATACATATATTTATATTAATGACTGTGATTAAAGGGGTTGAAGAAATACTTTCAATTAAATATAAATAAATAAATGATTAAATAAATAAAAGAAAAAAAGAAGATAACACGTTCTAGGATTTCAATTTGACAGACGTGTACGTTTGCTGCAGTTATGACGGAAGGAAGGCTCGACGTTAGTGTAAGTTGATGAATATATTGAATATCTTCAACTTTTGATTATTATTATTATTATTATTTTTTAAAACAAAAGTTTATCATTCTTTTTTCATATTCATTATTGTCTTACGTATATATATATTTTTTTTTTCTCATTATTATTATTATCATTATTGTTATATCAACACGCAAGTTTATCTGTATACAGTCGGATTATAATTTAATGTGTTATATTTTATCTGATTTCTGAAAAAATTTTTTATAATCGTGGGATGTTTTTTTTTTTTTTTTTTTCTCTCTTAATTATATCTTTTCCGCATATACTGCAATTCTTTACAATAATTATATAATATTGTAATTACAGTCATAGCGATTTATTAATTAAACTTGATACGTGGATTATTCAAGACTAAGATTGAAATAATAAAAAAAGAGAAAAAAACAGGGAACAAAAAAAAAAAGAAAAGAATAATATCCCGGAAATACGGGACGATATTATTTATTCTCTCCGGTGATTTTATATGCCTACAAGCTACCGTAGTAGGCTTATAGATATAAATATAGTTTGTATAACCCTACGGCTAGAGCTTTTGGCGAAATGGTTTTTTTCTCTGCCAAATTCGTTCCCTTAACTTTAACTCTGTTCCGTGAGTAATCAGATAGTATAGTTATATGTATATGCTTCCCAAAACACGCTTCTAGTTATCTCTCCTCAAATCCTTTAGCAAATGCATGTACACATATGTATATATATATATATATTTAAGTCGTCATTTTTATATTTATTTATCAAAGTTCGTTCAGTTTTTTTTTTTTTTCTCTCATTGTTTCTATTTGGGGAAGTAGTGAAAGGGATTTTTGTCGAACCTCCAGCGAAGGCGTACTACTGTATATAGATAGGTTAGCGAGGGAGGGATCGAAATCCTTTATCAAATGCGAAATTCGATAAAAATTCGACCCTTGGAATCCCTCGGATTCCTTGGCACGCGAATCGCTCGTTATTTACGTCTCTTTTCCCACCCTATATCTACCCTTTACCCATTCTATCTCCACCCTTTACTTAAGGGAATAACCATAGAAAAAGTTTATAGAAACAAAAACAATTTTATGGATATTTATATCTATAAGTAATACATATTAGGGGATTTTGTTGTTAACAGTTTAACTTTATAATGAAAAATTTTACTCAATTTTATTATATATTTTATTATATATTTTATTATATTATATTAATATATATATATATATATATATATATATATATATATCTAAGCATACTCGAAACTGATATATATTTTAGGTATTTTAGTCAGAGAAAATTGATTCAAACGATCCATTCACCCAAGTCGTAAATATGAAGGTTTAAAGGTAGAAACTATCACGGGAAACTATGGAACCCCATTTCTTATTCGGTAAAGTGCTGATTCCGTTAGCCAAGTAGACAAGGATTTAGAGAATTTGATGATAAGTCAACATTCATTGCACTCCATCATCCATGTATATATATATATATTTTTTTTTTACTTCAAATTGGAAATATCATTTTTGATTTTTTAAATTTATTTCACCAAACGTACATCTTCTGCGTATTAATTACATGAATACGTTATTATTATTCAAGTACGTATAGAATTTGAATGAAAATTTCCGGATAATATATCCTTGGAAAGGGAAAAAAAAAAGAGGAAAAAATCTACGTGTAAGAATATCAAGCCTTTGACTATATGCGGTCTTTTGCATACATATACGCGTATGGTGGTGGACTAGCTAGGTACAGCTTTGCATGCGACTCTTATGAATATCAAATTGCTTTGAAACGAACAGAAACAAGCCCTTTCCCAACCTCGAACTAACTCAGGGTGCATTAAATTTTGATACGTTAGCTGCTGCTGCTGCTGCTGCCTCGTCGTCGCCCACGTCACATCACGTTATAATCCCGTAAGTGCGAAGTATTGACGAGTAATGGAAGTATAGAGAGACCCAGATTTTTCGGTGGTGAAAAAAAAAAAAAAAATAAAAATAAAGAAAAGAAAAGAAAAGAAAATCCGAATTCTAAAAATCTCGAACGGTTGAAATTCCGGATTTCAATATTACAGATTCACAGTTTATACAAATCGTATTTTCCCGAAAGTCTACATGGCCAATTTTTTCAAAAATAAATTTCAAACTCAGAACACCGGGGTTCAAAAATTCCGAAAGGCCAAAACTCCGAGACTTTAAATTCGCGCATGTATTCTTTATAATTCGAGCTGTATCGATCGTATCAAAACCAATATAAGTATGGTCAAATTAATCGACTTGAGATATACTTTTCGGAGAGAGAGAGAGAGAGAGGCAAAAAAAAAAAAAAAGAAAACTTTCAAAATCCTATGAATTATTCATGTCATCGTGAAGTTTACGGTTGAATTAGATAAAATGGATTTTCGTAAAGAGGGTCTCGATTATAATAAAATATTTCTTGTTTTCGCATCTTGAGACATATAGACAGAAATTTTCGGATTTTTTATTTTTTTATTTTTTCTCATCTTTCGGGGGTTTAAATTTTTTCGAATTTTAATATTATAATCTTCAACGTTTACGATCATTAGAAACCTCCACATGTTTAAATAAAAAAAAATTCCGGTTCCTATACAACGATAATCTTTATTTGAAAATAGGAAATTAAATTTTTTTTTTTTTTCAAATTTATTAACTTTTCAACCAGGGTTTTTCAGCATCCATAGCTTATCCTAAAGGATATTATAAAGTAGCTCCCGTTCGCTCGCTCGATCCCTTCTGCGAGTTTATAATTTCATTTCTTATACCTACACCACCACGTCACCCATTTCTGTCCTTGAACCTTAAACCCTCAACTCCTCCGTATAGCTCTGCCTTTCAACGTAAAGGCTAATGATTTTGTCAGCGTACGTATAGATATAGGTTACGTGGTATACATACATACATACATACATGCATGCATACATACATAAATAAATAAACACATACATACCTAGATATAGAATGTAAATTCAATTTCCACATTTACGCGACCACAGGGATCCCCTTTCTCTTTCACATCGGTATCTCACCCTATACGAATACCTAAAGGGTGTTAAATATTTCTTTGAATATATTAGTTCAATGAGAGAGTAGAGTATGGAAAAAAAAAAAAAATCCGAATTTACTTAACAAATTTATAACTAAGAAGAAAAAAAAAAAAAAAAAAAAAAATGACGAAAACTTTTTTTTTTTTTTTTTAATCTTTCTTTCAATTATATTCTATAAATTTTCTGATACAAAATTGCGCTAATTACTTATCTATTACAAAAACTTATCGTTATTACGTATATTTATAAGAAAAAAAAAAAATTTCGATCTTTGTCGCGATAGTAGTAGGTGCATGTATGTGAAACGTTTCGTAAAATATAACAACGGTAGATACGGCACTTGGACGTCGTTTGCCCAAGGCACATACATACACATAGAAATATAGAAATACAGTAAATAAAATATATACCATAGAATAAGTCTATTCGCTATGACATCGGGTACACCCTATATCGTACCTATATAATAGTATATATGTATAAAGTAGAGTACATTGCGGTAGACAGAGTGAGGCGATCCTCTCATCCACGTATAACAAATAACTGTGAACTCCGTCCTCCTCTCATTCTACTCTTTATAATAGTATATATATATATATATATATATATATATATATGTTACTCGTACTCGTACTCGTACTCTTATACGTACACCTACACCTAGACGTAGGTATGGCCTCTAGAGTGGAATCTAGAGTCTAGCTGCACTTCTACCTACCGCGAATTGAGTTGGCAGAGACTCAAAGTGCATCCAGTAGCGTTTCTGGATTCGGATATACCACACATGTATATACCTAAATACGTATACACACAAACACACACACACTCATGCACATATACATATTCATATACGTCGATTTTATATATCACTTCAAAACTCCATGGTACTATACGTGTATGTATACATATCGGTATGTATTGTTGCGAATTTTTCTATCACGTTTGTGCGGAATAAGAGATATAGTCTGGCTTATCAACGATCAACATTTTTTACATACCTGTATATGTAATTATTTATTTATTACACGGATATTTTAAATTAATTTTTTTATCTTTGTTGGTTTTTATTTTTTTTTTTTTATTTTTTAATATGGATATTTACACCTGTTTTATATATCGTGTATATATTAATATATATATATATATAAAACAGAGGATCTATGTACAGGTATATAATATATATATATATACGATATGGGAATCTGAGGAGAAGCCTTGTATCAGTGCCGTCACCGAAGAGAAACTTTTTTCAAAAGGTTTCCTTAATTTTTTTTTTTTTTTGTTTTTCTTTCTCTTGTTCTTTACCTCGTCATTTCTTTCTTTCGGTTCTATATATATATATAAGATATACGAGGTTACATAAGGGACGAGGTATAAAGATGTATGAGAAAAGAATAATAATAAAAGAAAAAAAAATAAATAAATAAATAAATGAGAAAAGACTTCTTATATATAATTGAAGACAAGATACGAAAAATTACAAGAATTTGTCAAAAAGCGTCTATATACACATATATACCTATACACCTAGATGAATCCATAGTTTTTTTTGCAATTTTCTTTTGTTCCTCGATCGGTTTTCTATGTAAAGAATTGAAAATTCCAAAACTCATTATTCAAAATGAAGAAAAAAAAAAAGAAAAATCCGAAATGCAATTTTTTTTTTTTTTTTAATTTTCTTCTGGCTCATAGACCCTTACTATATATCATATCCACATGTAATATAGGGGCAATATAAATTTATATCGTGTTATACCAATGTGTATAGATGCTTTGTGCAGAGATCTGCAGCAGCATGCCTGATGCAGTAAGGTAGTAGTGCAGCAGTAGTAAAGCGTGAAGTCTGCTTGCTGCAATAGAAGTGACGATCGCTCGTTAGAAGCGGAAAACCGGAAATACCTCTTTGCTAGAGTACGTTATACGTCGTCAGAGACAATGGGACAGCTTGACGAAGAGAATAGAATAGAATAGAATAGAATAGAATATAATAGGCAGAGCAAGGCGCGAAGAGATGGGGAATAGGAAGAGGAAGATGAAGAGGAAGAGAATTTAAGGGAAGTAAAAGTATAGGGAGAGAGAGATAGAAAAAGAGAAGGGATCTCGTCGAGTAAAACGGGTCAAGTGGAAAATCATTACTATAACCACCACTGCGAGTAACCGTTCAAATTTTAACCTGTGAGATACCCTACTGCACGCCTATGTATATATATTATATACATCTACCCCAATCGTCCTTCTTCATCGTCTCCACTTATTTTTTCAACCAATTTTATATACCTACTAATAACGCGAATTCTATATACGTGGTACGCGTATTCACACACACACACACACACATACAGGCATAGAAAAGATAGGTAAGGGCGGAGAATTTTAGAGAGAAAAGTGAAAGAGAAAGAGAAAGGTAAAGGTAAAGGTAAAGGTATGGTCGCCACAAAGGGAGGAAACAGGAAAAGGGGACGGTAGGATTCTCTCTCTGAGAGTTAGAATATTACATTACCTAGCCACTCTTCTTTACATACTATACATATATGCATCTAAGGGTAAACCGCACTAGGGTGTCTAGTCCCGCTGCTCTCCTTCCCTCATAACATCATCATTTTTACCGCCTTTTTTCTTCTCAGATTTTTTTTTTTTTTTCCCCTTTTTTTTTTTTTTAAGATTAATTACACGCGTTGAAAATAAGCCCGAAAATCACGGTGATGGGTTTTGGATTTCATTTGTGGTCATTGAAATCCCACGAATATTTATCAACGAAAGTGTCGTTTACTGCTTTATCTTACTCAATACATACACGTATGTGGTATTCATTTACACACGTTTGACGAAATCATTTTTAACACAGAATTTAGTCATTTTGTTAGATTTTATAGATTTTCATTTGACATAATTAAATTAATGAATAAATTTGTCCTCTAATTAGTAGCCAGGGAAATATCTAATCCAAGAAGATTAGGCATGGGATGCGGTGAAGGTATATAACCTTGTACACGTATACTCATACGGTATATACCTCGCGCCTGTATCTATAGAGATATAAAGTTGGATATATACATATATATATACATATATATTTCTATATATACCTACGCGGTGTGGTTTATATGGTGCGAAATTTGACGCAAGCTTTTGCTTTTGCACAGAACGTGTCCCCGAGATCCGGGTAGGTAGACCTTGGTAAGGTACGGTCTAACGCTAAGTCGTTGTCCCCCAAAAACCCGGATCCCGCTTAGACCTCCTGGACTACAACCACCCTCTGGGTCTCCAGGGCTTAGGACGTCCATCGCCTGCGCAAAGATTAGCTTTCGCGATATATCCTGTGTCAGGATTCACCGCGAGGACGAACAAGTATAAGGATGTAGGTATATACATATAAGGACACCCACCTGCGAGGGCTACAAAAAATAAAACGCGTTCTATTTTTTTTCCCCCCTTTTGTTTTTTTCGTACAATTTGCGAAATATGACTAGTTGCTAATTTCAAACTATTCCGTATTTCAATATTACCCGATTCACAGTTTTTTTTACTTATTATATAACTGACATCTGACCTTACGAAAATTATCTCAGAAACTCCGAGATGTGAAAATCTGAAAATTTAAAAAAATAATCTCTAAAGTTTGTTTCCGCAACGACTAGAGAGCAAAGGATGAGGAAGAAAGAGAAAGAGAGAGAGAGAGAGAGAGAGAGAGATGGGTTTAAAAATTTTCGACTAATTAAATTCTTACTTAATTTTACTTCCTCTGCCCCAATCTTAATTCTTATACTTTCTTGTTCTTTTTTTCCTTCTTCTTCTCCTTCCTCTACTCATATTATAGCTATATCTAGATAGATTATAAGCGAGGTAATTTTCATTCGAAAAATTAATTTGGGTATTATTTTTCCTTTTTCATCAAATTTTTTTTCTAATTTTTTTTTTTTTTTTTTTTTTCTTCTCCTCGGTAGGGTAGGTATTAGATTTTATATACGGCTATAGTAGTGTATAAGTATACTATATACATATACCGACCTAACAACGTAGAGATTTATATTAAAATAAAGAAACCTAATTCACGGCGTTTGTTACTCCTACTCAAGGCTTCCTATTATATAGCAATCAAATTACCTTTTGGTAATAACTTCGGGGATTTGCGCCCGGTAATAGAAGTATTTCACTAAGATTTCCCCCTGGTCTTGAGGAGAGATATCTCTCACGAGTGATGTGAGTGAAAGAGGAGTAAAACGGGGGTGAAATGGGGTACAAGGGTTCAGTTCAGTTGAGTTGGGTTGAATTTCTCCTTTTTTCTTCTTCTCTCTCTCTATCTCTCTATCTCTTCTCTTAGACAAGACAATACGAGAGAAAAAGAGTGAAAAGTTTATATATACATATGTGTATTGTATATTATAGGTATACGCGTTTACCTATATAGATATTCTTATACTATGTATCTTGAGAAGACAATAAATCTTCGTACATCCGCACACGTACTGTATACATCATACATAAATATAGTAAGAAATATTCGATACGTCTTAAAATTTGATGAAAATTTTCTACCGAAAAAAAAAGTCATAACACACGTCTAAGAGTCTTATATGGTGGGAATTTCTTATTATTATTTTTTTTTCTATCTTTTTTCCTGTTTTCCTTTGTTTCTACGCAAAAAAAAAAAAAAAAAAAACAAACGTAAAAATGTAAAAATTGAGAACAATACTTCTCTGCGTTTTTTTTTTTTTTTTTGTTGTTTCCTTCTTTTCCAACGATATCCGTAAAGAGACGCAAAAAAAAAAAAAAAAAAAATATTTCAATCAAATAATTGTTCTTTTCTTATTCTTTTTCTTTTTCTTTTTCTCTTTCTTTTTCTTTATACCCAATTTGTTATTTGTAAGAAATTTCTAAAGTCGAAGAACACCGTACTTATAGGTATGTGGTTCGTATAACTACGGGTGCAGTACAGACCGTAAATATACATTATATCTATATATATATAGTTTTATTCTTGCCTCTGGTATAAGCGGGTTTCGACTTCTAAAGCTCCTGTAATTGCGGCTCGCGTGGGCATATACGAGAAATTCTTTCGCTTCGAGGCTGAAATAAAATGAAATGAAATGAAATAAAATAAAATAAAATAAAATAAAATAAAATGATGTAACATGAAAAGTATATACCTATTACTGTGAAGCGTTTAAACGTAAGAAAAACAAAAATTAAAAAAAAAAAAAATGAAGAAAATGATAATACCAATTTTCATGAAATTTTGTTTTTATTTTCATTTCAACATTTTTATATCATAATTTAATTGATCGTGCGTGTATGCTCATCGGTTTAATATTTTTCTTATACCTATACTTAGTTGATTAGTCGAGAGATATTTTATTTTTACGTGGCTGAAAATCGATTTTAAGGATCGTCACGACGACGCGTAACTCGCGAAGCCGATATCAGAAAGTCTGTATATAAATAGGCATATGAAACTATAGTATAGTCAATACATTATAGTCGATGAGAAACGCGACCTTCAAATGACGCCGATTTAATGAGAATCGGATTGTTGCAAAGGTGTGTTTGCAACCTTGTTCCAATTCGTAACCGGATTCGTTTTTATAATTTAGATTTTTTTTTTTTTTATTAATTTAGAATTTAGATGTACAAGAAATTTCTTCATACATTCTAATATATCTGTATATCTATATGTTTATATATATATATTTATATAAATTAGAAAGAGAAGAGAAAATAATAAAAATTAAAATAAATAAAAAAACTAATAATATTCACGGTTTTATTCGAATTTGAAAAATTTTCTCGTATCTCTATAATAGTAATAATAATAATAATAAAAAAAAGAAGAAGAAGATAGAAAAATTATTAGGACAATTTTTATATGGAATTTTGTAATATACAGGCCTCATACTATATATAGTATATAAAAATCAAACCTTACCCTCAACGTGGTAGACTGACATACACATAACACGTGATGATGGGTGTGCGTGACACGTGAGTTGAATCGTTTAGTTCTGCGGATTTCCGAAAAGGAAGAAAAGCAAGAAAAAAGAGAAAGAGAGAAGGAGAACAGCAAAGATTCTATGACTTGTGATTTTTCATTAGCTTCCAATCAACCCGTCTCTATCTTTCTCTCTCTCTCTCTCTCTCTCTGTATATATATATATTTACGGAAATATATCGACTATCGACCAGAGAAATAAAGTGCAAAAATACTAATGACAATACCGAAAGCGAAAAAAAGAATAAAAAAATCAGAAAAAAAAAAAAATGACGAAATCTTGAACTCTGGAAGATTGACGAGGGATCGGTGCAGTTCGTGCACATAGATGCAGCAGCAGGTTTTCGATCTAAAAACTATATATATATATATATATATATGGCTATATATAACAGCTGACTTTCTTTTTCCGTATTGCCATTAATCACTTGTCCGAATCGTTATTGGCTTGCCATGGTCACGTTTCACCCTGAAGCGGGACGTGCACGGTGTAACGTACTGCGCCCGTAGCCTCTGCTCTGTCCTCTCTATACCATTCACCCTTTACCCCTTGACGATTGACGTCTCAGGAAATTGGACTTTGTTTTTCAGAAGATCGAATTTAAAAGACTGCGCTCTCGTTTCCCCCATACAGGACTTTGATCCGTTACCTCGTTCCGTATCTTGGATACATTTTTCACCATTTTTAAAAGGATATCGATGTTGAGATAATATTTTTTTTATACTATATAGATTCACAATAGATTTCATACTTTTAAAGTCAAATAAATTATTTCCCTTTTCTTTTTCTTTTTTCTTTTAAAATGATTAAAAACGAGGAAATTTAAAGGGTTTTTTAAAAGTCCATTCGTCAGTATTATTTAAGCCTAAAATCCTTCGAAATCTGCACACAGGTATTACACGTAGCGTTACACGGTATATAGGTATGTATATAAAGTCATCGTCCGATTATCGCCCAGTGTACAGAAAAAAACACAAAAAAAAAAACACAAAATGAAAAAGAAAAAGAAAAAACCATAAAAGGAGGGAATTATTTTAAAACCATTTAACCGAGATATTGCGGTCGCTTTTTCAGCAAGTTCAAATATTATATTATACCTATGTATGCATACACCTATATACCTGTAATATATATATGTAAGTATATATAGTTGCGAAGGTATTTTGTGGATAAAATAACAATAATGAAAATGGAGTAAAATAAAATAAAACGAAAAGTAAAAGTAAAATAAAAATAAATATAAAAATAAAAGTAAAGGAAAACCAAATGGTTTTTTTCAATCGTCGAATTTCATCACGGATAATTTTTTTCCAACCCCAATATACATAGAGAGACCGGTTCAATACCATTTAACTTCTCTTTAAACCCTTTTATACGATCTCTCTCTCTCTTAACCCCTGTATTTCTTTTTCTGTTTTTTTTTTTTTCTTCGTACTGAAATTTACGGCTTTTCGCGTTTATTACGTTGATTGATTTCAGCTTCTTTTTTTTTTTCTATACATACATATACGCGTGTTTCTGTTTTTCGTATTTTCACTCATTTAGTATATAAATTAACCGACTTTATTATTTAATTTTTTTATATTATATTATATTTAATTACATTTAATAAATTATTTTCTATATTTCTTCTGATTTATCTATTTTTTGCTCTTCTTTATCTTCATCATCATCATCATCATCTTCTTCTTCCTCTTCTTCTTCTTCTTCTTCTTCTTCTACCGTTCTAATACCCTCCTAACGGGGGGAGGGGGGCTCAACTTCGCCGTTAATCTTCGCCAACCCGTAATCTATGTTACGTTAATGGTCGCCAGTCATCTGGCAATAATCCTTCGATAATCCCAAACACGTAGCGCGTGGCCTACTGTAATTTATCAGGCCCCCCAGTTGCCCTAATAACGTGACCATCCACGTATTGCCAACGGGTGTTATCGTTAGTATACATATATATATATATATATATATAACAAACCGCGCACCAGAATATAAAGACTTACCCTTTAATCTGAAAAATATGATAATAAAAAAAAAAAAAAAAGAAAAGAAAGTTAAAAAAAATTATATTTTCATTTTTCCAAAATTTCATCCCACGTGAATGATTTTATGTACATTTTTTCTCCCTTCTTTGTAACTTGGGTTTTATTTTTTTTCTTTTTTTTTTTTTTTTTTTTTTTTTTTTCAAATTTGTATAAATATATACATAAATCTAGTCCAGGATACGCCAGCTGTATAAGGTACCTGAAAAGAAATAATAAGAATAAGAATTTCAAAGTTGTAACAACAAAGGAAAACCGAGCTCGTTATAAAACCGGGGGGCCGAAATCTTCCTCTCGCGAAATATTACGCGCCTACAAATTGCCAAAATTAGACAAATTAATGCTTCCGGGAAAGGAAGAAACTCCTCCTCTTATACTACCTCCTATATTCTCGAGCAAACGTTATAGTCTTGACTTATCATTATTTCTTTGTCATATGAACATTTAAACCATAACATATTATATGCGCACATCTAAACCTATATAATTATAGCTATGTACCGTATTGTATATTATACTGCACCCGCTCTAAACCCTAGGATTAATAATAATTACGTTTTCGGGGATGATGAACGATTATTATTATACGTAAAGTATAACAACCCGAAAAGCCAATTATTCAATAAATATATTTTTCCCATGCGTGCGTGGATATAGTTTTTTCATTTATCAATTTTTAGTCTTTTTTGATAATTAAAATTCGATAATTAAAACAGTTGATAAACTATGTATGATTCGTTTATCCAGTATATGCTTTACCAACATTTTTTTCTTTTTTATATAATATATCTAATATTGTTAATGACCCACTTCGTTTCTTTTTTTTTTTCTCTCTCCGCGTCCAAATTTCGCGAACTATGGATCTATAGCGATCGATGTATACGTATATGGGGAAGAGAATTTGCTGTGGATAGGTGACACGACGACCCTCGTTCACGTCCTCGCGTCGTTAACGTTAGATTAATTGGATGAAAGTATCTTTTGATTAGCCAGAGCTACTATAATTACCAAACTTGCTAAATAATCGATTTGAAACTTTTTCATTAGGTATTAGGTAAGCAAAAGGCACAATATTAAAAATGAAAAAAAATAAAATAAAAAAAATACGATTTTGATTTTTCCGAACAATTTTCGAAGCCGGTCTTCTTTCCCCCCCCCCCCCCCAATGTTGAATTTTTTTTTAACTTTTTTTTACTTTTTTTCTTTCCCCCCTCTTTCTGTATAATCGTATATATAAGCAATGGGGGGTAGGGATGAGGGAGTCTTGTCGAAAGCGAAGATGCGACTGGATGAGAAGAAGGCTTCGACTATAAGGGTGTATATAGCCATTCGAACAGTATAGAATAGGGTAAGATAAAGCGAGGGAAATCTAAAGGTGGTTTCTGCTAGGAAGGGTGGTTTCAGAGGGAACGAGACTAGTGGCGAATAGGAAATATAGGCTTTGGATATATAAGGAAAGATGTGGAAAGAGTAAATGGGGGGAAAACGAGAAGAAGAAGAAAAAGAAAAAGAAAAAGAAAAAGAAGAATAAAAAAAGAAAGGTAATTCCCTATTCCTACAAGATCATTATTCTCCATCAAGTTTTTCCACAGTTTAGCTGTACCCCACTAACCCAGCTAAGTCCTCTTGGATGAGTCCGCCACAGCATCCCAGATCTCCTCTTCTTCTCTTTGACGTACTATTGATTGCTTTACGTTCCCTTCTCCCTATTTCATTCTCTCTCTTTCACCTTTTCTCTCACTTCGCATCATTCATTCCCCTAACTAACTATACTAAAATTTCGTCATTTTTTTTTCGTCTCTTTTTTGTATTTTTGATTTTTGATTTTTTTTTTTTTTTTTAATACAGTGTTGATGATTGGGTGAGTTAAATTCGGGAAAGTATATATATAAATATATATCTTTCGGTGCTACGATCATATATATGTATATATAGGGTATATACCTACATCGACGAAACCTTAAGCCTCTTAAAGTCTCAAGAGCTTCTTCCACAAGCAGCGCTTCATCGCGTCTCTACACAAACGACAAAACTTGACAAGATTTACTCCGAATACTAGAGTGCCTATACATAATACATTCGGGTATGTACCTATACCTTATATATACATATATTTTCGGAAAGAAATAAATATATATGAAACATTAAACGAATGTACGTTGTACTTATATAAATTATATTATATATATATATATATATATATTCACGTGTGTTTAAATTCGGTAACAACTTACGGTCGGTTAGGGAAATAGTACGCGTATATCTATATCCTTGGGCCGCAATACTCCGCGAACGTATGTACCTGTGGCTTTCCTGGTTAGCCACAATCTCAACGAGCCTTTCTATTCGCTCTTATACTCCATCTGCTTCCTCTTCCTATTTCTCTTCGTCTTTCATCATTCTCCTCCTCTCCTCTCTTATCATCGACATTGCAAAAGCAAGCCTAAGGCCAAAGGCAAAACCGCAATCCTCTCTCACTAACAGACACCCACCGTCTACCAGTTTCCGCTAACGAGGCGCTATAACTTATAGCGAAGTTAGGTTTCATATACGTATAAACCGCGACTAAACAAGACAGTTGGTTAGTTTAGTCAAATTTTCTTCTTTCTTTTTACTTTTTTGTTGTTTTTTTTTTTTTTTTTACTCTTTTTCTTCATTTCTCATTTAAACTTTATATAAAATACATTTTATTATTATTTATTTATTTTTTTTTCTTTATACTTTTTTGGTTTTTTTTTTTAAGTAAATTACCGGCTTGGTAGTTAACGCTATATATTTATATATATACTCTATATGTATATATCACAACAGCCATAACGGATGGCGATGTTTTAACACGAAATTATGTCTGTACCTAACTACCTACCTACTTAGAAGCGGAGATTGCGGTGCAGGTTGTACGAGACTCAAAACGGAAGTGACGTTACGCCGGAAATTAATATCGCCGTAAATATAAAAACGAAAAAAAGATAATGAAAAATAAAATAAAAAAAAAAAAGTATATTATAACGCAACCTGTGTCTTTTTTTCGTTTTTTTTTTTTTTTTTTTTGAATTATAATGAAAATTTTATAATTCGGTAAATAAGTGTACGAATCGTGTATATATGCATAATATGTTACCTGGCAGTGTAGTAACTTTTACCTATATTCTTCTACACGACTGCAGGCAAACGGGGGTTGAAACTTTAGAATGTAAATAACCTGAATCTCTCTCACGTAGGGTACTTTAGCGTTGTGATTTTATCACCAAATTTAGGTGTCACCTGTGATAAAACTCCAGGATTCAAGCTAGTGGTAGGTCGAGCTGGTACACATATCCATATCCATATCCATGTGTGTGTGTACGGTATAGGTACGTGTATTATACGTAACTGTTAGGTAAACGCGTTTTAAACACATATGTGGATGTGGTAATAATATATGAACATGATTTTTCACAAATTACATCCGCGTATAGGTGTTTAGAATTTCTTGTTCGATTTTGGTATAGAAATAGGGGTTCAGAATTTTAATATTAACGACTCATTTAACATTTTTTTTCACATATTTCGCCGAAAAGTTTCCGCCGTTTTTCAGTTTTCAAAATTCTAAATCGTTTCAAACGAATTTGATATTCATTGAATGTGTATACCAAGCAGTAACAGCTAACAAAGTAAACTTCCTTAATCTACATACCTATCAGTACATATATATTAATATATATATCGTAGTAGGTATGCTCACTCCCGTTTCGTATTCCCCACTTTACTTCATTTTTGAAAAAATATGTATATGTGAATATGCTAACTTCATCTATGGGGCCAACACCCCATGTCGGGGGAAAATTCCCGCCATTGTATATTATGCATAAAGGTGTACTTACACGCAACACCTGTGACAAGGCTTACGCAAACGCTATACCATTGCCTACAAGGGGACGACGAATTTTACTCTCTTTCTTCTCGTCTCCTCTCCTCTCCTCTCCTCTCGTCTCGTCTCTTCTATTCTATTCCATTCCATTCTATTCTATTCTATTCCATAGCGTTTCTTCCGACCCCTGTAACACCCACGCACACCCTATTACTCCGCTTTGCGTAAAGTGCGCGCTATACGACCTCTTATATAACGTGTTTGCTATATAGTATCATTTTTCTTTATTTTTTTTTTTCCCTCTTTTCTCCACTTTTCTTATATATATATATATATACTATACACATTTTTTTAACATTATTTCCATTCCCGAAACACCTGCTCACGCAGGAGTAGATAGATTTGTCTTCACGATTTGAGAAGCAACGGAAACGTAATCAACTTGTTTCTGTTTCCTCATTTTTTTTTTCCTTATTTCTCTATTCAAAATACAATGAGTTTTTTTTTTTTTTTTGGTCCCTGTTTTTTAGTTTTTTTTTTATTTTATTCTTCTCACCACACCTATAAACTTGTAGCTATACCTAGATATTATACGTGACCTTTATTATACTTACGTCTATAACACTGCGTAAAATTTTCTTCTCTCTCTCTCTCTCTCTCTCAGATTCTCTTTGGTTCGTCGTGCAGAAATTTAAGTGGCAAACTTCGCCGTTTATTAGTTGGCCATATAGTTAGTTCACATAACGATAATTTATTGTCATAGTTCTAACTTCAAGAGGTTTTCATCTGGTTTTTTTTTTCTTTTTGTTTTTCGTTTTTTTTTTTCTTTGGTTTTTTTTCTATTTCTCTTCCCTCCAACTCTCAAAGGTTGCGATACCCTGAAGTCTGTTCGTCGTTAATTTGCCGGAGGCAGTATACATACTATATTTAATAAATATATTTGCGTGCCTCTTTCCTGTCTTCCTCAAACTTCTTTTCACTTTTTTTTTTTCACCTTTTTTCTTTCCCTGTCTTTTCGTTTTTTTTTTTTTTCTATATCATGTCTCTTCGCCCGGTCATTTAGCCCTTGGATGAACACTGAACGTGATTCAAGAGATTCCTTCTTTCCTTCCTTCTTCTTCTTCTTCTTCTTTTACCTCCGTACATTCTATTCGGTGAATCTGAAATTCGTTTAAACTTCGAAGAATCTTTTGATCTTTCATCGTAATTATTTTCAAGATTAAATAAAGATGGAAAAAAAATTTTCAGGACGTATATATATATGTATATTATTAATATATTATATACTATATATATACTAGCACTTACAACCACCTACGTTTATAGAAATTTATCTGAGTTATTTACGCGACCGCAACGAGTACCTATAACATTACATATAGGTATACGGTGAAACCCGCGGTTCTCGCGGTTCTTGAAGTTATGGTGGAACGTGGTCAGAGAAAAAGCTTTTATAGCCGCATATATATATAGTATATATAGGTACGACGACGGGGTACTATGCACTGTGCAGGCAAGGCACGATATTATGGTATCCATCGGCGTGAAATTTACCGAATAAAAATATAGAATTTTTCTTTTTTTTTTTTTATTAAGTATTATTATTATTATTTTTTATTTTTTTTTCTATGTACTATTCAGCCACCTTTTTCATACGTAATATCTCATACCGCACTTTCCTACTTTTTGTTGTTGTGTTTATTATTTTTCTTTCTTTCTTATTATTTTCTTAGTTTTTTTTTTTTTTTTGTTTTTTACCAAATTTGCGGTACCTATAGAATTTTACTAAGATACAAAAATTTGTCAATTTTATTACCTATACTTACGGTGTTAGTTAGTATAAATCAATACTTCGGCCCGCGATCACCCCTATATGGATATATTTACCAGGAAGTGATACTAAATACTTGAGTTCTACTCACCGCGATACAGTCTGCAGAGCTGTGTAACAAATATATACTATTAGGGAGGGTTGAGTACGTACGACGTTTTCACACCTGGTATATATTCCGGGTAAGACTCTCGCTCACTCGGGGAAGACCCTCATCGTAGTCCTTTATCGTTAGTCAACTGAGAGGATGAGAATTGTCCACGTATTTATACGCAGCACACTAGGGTGCTTCTTGATTTCATCATTTTTGAATTTTAATTTTCTCACGGACCAGCTGACGTCACTAAAAAAATATAATTTTACCAAAACCCCAGGTTTCTATGTCAGTTTTTTAACTACCGCCCGAAGGCCTTTCAACTCGGGCTTTTTACTTCCTTTTTTTTTCAAATATATTTCGAGACGCTCTCGCTCATATGGGAGCATTGAAATTCGAATATTATCGAATCAAGGACCGAGTTCAAGCTCTAGGTCTTCTTTATCCTGAAAATCTTCAATTTTTCTAGATCACTTTTTTTTTTTTTTGATAGAATTCGGAATGATCGACGTGCAAGGCTTCTTTGAATAACTTTTGAGCCACCAATGAAGAAAAAAAAAGTAAAAATAAAAATGGAAATTCGATTGATGAATAAATATGATGGTGAGAATTTTTTTCTGAAATTTATCGTAATGTGAGAGTTTTTTGGATACCGTGAAAATCGATTTTGGTATTTTAGGTACAGGTGTTGGGAATATTTATATATGGATATGGTTTATGTATGTATATACCTACCTATGTATAGTTCGGGAAAAGGTAGTAGAGGGAATTGGACCCTAGACGGAAGTATGGGATGTGGGGAGAGTTTTCTTCCGAACAACAATCTCTTTTAGCGTATAAAACTTTTCCCGCCTTCTTTCTCTCGTCGCCTTTTTTTTATACTACGCTTGTAACTCGACCATGTAATCCTTGAGTAAAGCCGTGAAACGCGTTCGCAAAATCCCAAAAACTCGAAAAAAACTCTCTTATCCGAACCTCACCTCACTCAAGACTGAACGTCGTGTCGTTCAACCTTTTCTATTATTATCGATACGTCTTTATTTTCAACGATCATACCCCTCACATTTTTTTATCCTACTATACTTACGTAATAGTGGATATTACACCATATAATAATTCGCAATATGATTAACTTTACCCTCCTTCTTCCTTATTTCAATAAAGAAATAAAAGAGACAAAAATTTATTGCGAAAATTAGAAAAAAAAAAATATCATTTTCTGAATCGCGAGTAATTTTTCTTTTTTTTTTTTTTCTCAATTATTTGGAATAGCTGTAAAATTTATTTCGCGATTTCGAGAGCTTCGGTGAATTGTGTATATATCTCTATGTATATACCTCTAGGTATAGGTATGCTGCAGGTTTAATACCTGTTGCTAACACTTGAGTCGGTTCTGCATTTTATCCTCGGGTCTTTTTTTTTTTTTTTTTTCTATTTTTTTTATACCCTTCCTCTTTCCATCATCATATCGTTTTATTTTCCTCATCTCATCTCATCTCATCTCGTTCTATCGCGTCAGTAATTCCCACGTTCAGTTTGGTCCAGAATAATCCGTAGTTCGTATTCTGCAGTTCTGGTCTACCTCGCATATCGTCAAACTCAGCTGTGACCAGCGACCAGTTAACGTCTATTACAGGGTGCGAAACTTCGCGATTCTCACTACGACAACGACGACGCTGATCGCTACTTCTATCTCTGTTCTATCCGATTTACCGATCTTTCCCTTCTATTCCTATATATATATATATATATATATATATATATACCTACTCTATTCCCATAGACATTTCTACAGCCAAACTGCAGGGTAGGTACACACCTTCTATCCTATACACACTTCTTCCCTGCAGTGAAAACTAGAAATGATCTCCACGCCGCATTGCAGTTGCGCAAACTTCACACTTCAACTTGTACCTATATACATACATATATATATATATTTACCCATACTACGTACGTATGTTATATATACACATATGTAACTAACTTTTTTATTTTTTTTTATTTTCGTTTTTGTGTGTCTCTCTCTCTCTCTCTCTCTCTCTCTCTCTCTCTCTCTCTCTCTCTCTCTTTCTCTCTTTTTTTTTTTTATATACCTGTCCTCGTTGAGAAAGAATTTAGTCGTCAATGATATTATATTCCAATTGAATTTATACAATATACAATTTGAATTTGAATTATTAATATTTGAAATCAAATTTCATATGTATAACAAATACAGCAACCTAGCTATGCACATATGATATATCAAATAGTAATTCAAATACCATTTTGAAGCGACGTAGAATTTCGAATGCTACTGTTTTCATTCCAAATATCGCGCTAGGTACATACGTATACGTATACATTCAACTGTATATCCATATGTAACATGTATTGTTCAGGTATATATATATATATATGTATACACTCTTCGGACTCTTCGTCTATCGTCGAGGCGAGGTTATCGTACGAAACTTTTAAGAAAATTGAAAATCTCGGAACTTCACCTTTTTATATACGGATATATATGCGGGTATACCTAGACCTAGAGGAAGTGTACACCCTCGCCCCGCCCTGCCATTCAGGTTAAGACCACGACGCCGCACCGTAGGTATATGGGAGGATATATGTATACTTCCTATATCGAGAATCGAAACGTTTTATCGTTGGATTTAGTTGCCTGCATCATTCCTTTGTTGCACTTTCTTGATCATTTCTGAGTTTTTTTGTTTTTTTTTTTTAGAGGGTTTTTGGAGCCTTTTCCTTCCCTTTATTCTACTTCTTTTTCTTCTTCTTCTTCTTCTTCGGGTTGGGTTATGCTGGGTATATATACGGTATAAAAGATTCTCCAATATGTGACATCGCTGTCGTCCGTATACCTCTTCTATATTCTTGGCTATAGACGAACCAAACTGTAAAAATAAAATGAAAACGATTTTTTAAGATCACAAAATGGCAATATTCCGAAATTCAAAATTCACACATGTATTCATTGGGTGTTTAACAATTCGGTCGATCGTATTGAGATTTATTTTTTGGAAGAAAAAAAGGAAAAAGAAAGAAAAAAAAGTAGCAAAACTTTCAAAATTCTTATCAATTATTTATGAGATCCTGAATTCAACGATTTAAGTATATGTATAGTGATGGGTTTCACATTATAATGAAACAATTTATTTTCTTCGAATCCTCATAAATAGAGCGAAATTTTTTTTTTTTTTCATTTTTCACACTTCGGAAAGAGGAAGTCGTCTGCACTCTCGGAATTTTGAAATCCCGCACTGCGTATATCCCTGCGTTTATACCAATTAAACAAATATATAAATGGTGGTTAATTTTCGTGAATTTTTGACCTGTAAATATAAATATATTCATTTATTATATATACGTATTTATTGATACTGCTGCAGTTACGAAGAGTCGATGCATAATTCTGTCATACAGGGAATAACTGAACGTTATAGCGTTACATGCGTTGGGTTAACACACACACCACTATTCCACCGAAGCTAATAGACTGTAAAATGGCGTACGAGCTGATAGCATTGTTTACTCTCGCCAAAGTAATTTGCTAATTTGAATTAATCGATCTGTTAAATCAGTTATTATTCGTTATTACCTGAACTGCTGCAGGCTCTATAATCATGGCTTGATGACCTGCCCTGCATTGCAGTATGAATATCTCAATCGCATAGAATACCGTTTTCTTTATTTTCTTTCTTTTCTTTCTTTTGAAAATATACCATACATATGTGATAAAGTTGTATAGAAATCATTAACGATAACACGCGTGTACATAATAATTATGTAGACATTATACTGTGGGGTAAAATTCAAAGCGTATTTATACCTATACTCACACATCGTACGTATACGTACTCTTATCTGCTATTATACTGCTTCTGCGCTCATGCTGCTGGAGGTTCTCTAAGATTATACCTACCCGTGTCATATCTGTATAAAGACGACAAGAGAGACTAAGTTTAGCGATCCTTAGAGTAAATCTAACGAGCTTTGAAGATAAATAGAGAAGGAGAGGGGTATGAAGGGAGAAGAAGAGATTGAGGGAATTAATAAAGCAATAAGCTACCTTGTTACATAAAAAACGTTTTTTCGAATAGAATATGAAATTTCACCATTCATAAATCGTGGGGAAATTATTTAATTGCTAATTGTAGCTATGGGCAAATGTCGTAGAGCAGCTACTCTCAGATTAGTGCATCAACTTGTGTTCGTAGGTACCAGCTAGCAAATCCTCTAGGATGTAATTGAGTGGGTCGACGACGCTTCTGTCTGGCTGATGTACCGCGGTGCTCCGTTTCATTCGAATCGTTACTTCTCCTTGGCCATAACTCGTGCATCTTAAAACCATCAATTCTCTTCCTTCCTGAGGAAGAGACGAGAAGGAAAAGGAAAAGGAAAAGGAAGAGTGGTATAGATTGTTACCTACTCTTTTGGCTCTATGACAATCCGCGCGAATATCTCCGCACCAGTTTTTAGTTCATTTTCCCATAGGGTAGAATTGGCGAGAATTTATAAAGATAAAGGGCGGAAGTACAGTATCTGGCGCGTCTAATCGAAAGAGAGAGAGAGAGAGAGATAGATAGATAGATAGATAGGGAAAAAAAAAAGAAAAAATCTTTGAGACTCGTTCCCGAAGATTTCAGTCTGGTTCATTGAAATTTGGAATCTCTTCGGTTGAAATTAGTTACGAGATGAGATATCTCCAGCGGTTTCGAGCGCATAGCCGTAAGCTAGAGTTGTCTACTGTCTATAAAACGGTCATTTCATCTCTGAGCGATAAACCCCGATCGTAGAATGTACCTATAATACAGAGGGTAAAGTCTTTTTATTCAAATAGTACCGGATCGCCGAGCCAATAGCTGCGAGTAGAATATAAGCAGCATGAGAGGTATAGATACAGAGATATATAGTGTATTTCATTTTAATAAATCAGCAAAAATAATTGTAAAAATTTTCTAAATCTAAGTCATACTTATTTCGTTGTCAATTTTCAAACTGGGATATTTTCGTCAAATTAAATATAATTAAAATCTCATTCGGATGTTCTGCAATACCTCGTAGATGATTACAATGTATTATCTCCGCAAATAGTACCGTACGATAGATTTTCACGAAACTAGTCGCGATTCAAATTTAGAAAAACAAAAATTTCGCAAATAAATTCGTACCGCGATTAAGTATTTAAATTTGAAATAAAATGGAGACCTTAGTAGAAAAAACGGATAACAAAGAAAAGAAAAGAAAAGAAAAGAAAAAAATAAAATAAAAGGAAGAAACTATAATTCTTTGATCGATTGCAATTGATGGAATTAAAGAAAAAAGGTGCAATGTGATCGTAAGATCGAATATAACAGTTTTTCTTTATCTATGATAAGCGACTATCAGCTACAGCCTAGTCCTCGATAGATATATATTATATATAGCCAGCAGGTATATAGATATATATATATGAACCTATAGACCCCACCCACACACGTAGTTTTCGTATCCTCGTGATAGTTGGTGCAGCAGTAAGAGGAAACCCCTCGAATAATCCTGGCGAAAGGATCTCTATCAGGTTCATCCGTTCGCCCAGTTTCTCCCTATCCCTTCCACTTCGTCAGATAGAAACCAGAGAGAGAGAGAGAGAGAAAGAGAAGTTAAAGGGAAGAAGAAGAAGAAGAAGCACAAGAAGAAGAAGATTGGCGACCCTTTTTGTCTCTCTCTCACATTATATATTTCTCTCTCTCTCTCTCTTACTCTACCGATCCTTATGTCAACTTTGGAGTAGCTAATCTTAGCCGGGGTATTTCGCTTGGTATTATTGGAGAACCGAGCCAAAGCTCTCTTCTATCACACAGGCTGGTTAGTTTTGTAGATTTTTGGATTTGCCAAAAAAAAAAAAAAAAATAAAAGAAAAAAATAAAGTAAGAAAGAAAGGAAAAGATTCTTTCAAAAATCTTTCATCCGATATAATTATTTATCTTTTCTTTTTTTTTTTCTATAAAAAAAAAAAAAAAAAAAAAAACAAACAAACAAAGGAACGCACCCTTTCGTAATTTTTTCAATTTTTTCTTTTTTACTCTCTTACCCCGTCCCGTTTCTCTTCGTCTTATATTTTCTTTCTTGGTTTTCTTTTTTTTTTCTTTCTTTCTTCCTTTTTTGGGTTCTTAAATTCTTCATCAGGGCTTAGGGGATTTGATGGGGCCTACCCGACACCATATATTTCCCTCTCCCTCTCTCTCTCTCTCTCTCTACCCGAAAGTCCTTGTGGCCTTATTATCTCGTTGGGTCAAGGAAGGAAGTAGAATTAGCAAGGACGTCGAGTGGAAGGGTTTTCAACCCTTTCTCTCCCTCTCTCTTTCTCGAGCATATTAGGTACACCCCTACGCACATAGGGGCTAGTCTGTATTTATATATTCACCGTCGAGGAGTTTGAAACGTCCTCATACTATACATAATACATATATATATATATATGTATATATACACGTATATATATATATATACACAGTGATTGTAATTGTGCGTTACCCCGCAACGTGCCACCGCGATGTATATACTATATAAATAATGTATACGAGTATGAAGAAAAGGGATTCTCTCCCTATCTCTCTTTTTCTATATTTTTTCTTTTTTTCTTTTTTTTCTTACATATCAAACCTCTACCAAATCAATACGTTTCACCAAGAGCCTCAATTCACGTTTTACTAGGATGAAGAAAGAAGAAAAAACAAAAAAAAAAAAGGAAAACAAAAACGAAAAAACACAAAAAACTGATAAACTTAGTGAGAAAATAGTTTCTGAACATCTAAAAATTGTTATTTTTTTCTTCTTTTTTTTTTTTTCTAGATTTTACTTTATATATACCACGTGACATATAGGTATGAAATAAAGGCCATGTGTTTGTTCGCCTGGCTGATTTAGGTCGCGGTATATATACATATATATATATATATATATATATATATATATATATATATATATATATATGTTTGTTGTTTCTGTGAACCGTTCTGCAAACGTCATATATACTAGTATAATACTATAGTTTATATATAGTTATAGTAACTATATGTAGGTACCAAAACGCGTCGCTTCGACATCGACTAAAATCCGTTATGCGTTTAACCGTATACATATAGGTATATATAGGCTACTATACATACGTCGTAAAGTTTCTGTAATAATCTTTCGAATCGGCGTCCAGAGGTCTGGGACTCGTATATATACATATCAGAGTAATTCTCAAAGTTAGGGTGATTTTTTAAATTTTCAAGCTCTCCACCTCTCAATCGGGTTCCAAATACAGAAAAGAGAAAAAAAAAATTCTCTAAAATTTGACCTTTGCTTATTTTTTTGTTATTTTTATTTTTTTTTTTATATTTGGAATCGATTGAGAGGTGGAGCTCGAAGATTTTTGGAATCAACTTTTCAAGGACCACCCTAAGGAAGTGATCCAGAAAATGTATACTCAAAAAAATTTTGAAGCTTGTATATTTTTATTTCTGAAAAATTTCATCTTTTTATCTTTACAGATTGGAATTAAACCAGATCTCGCCTTACTAGTTATGGACCATTTTAGTCTTCTCGTCTTTCAGCAGCTTTTCCTTCCTCTCTACCCTCTCGCCGTTTGATTCTCTTTGATCATGAAATATCCTCACATTATATACATACGTCTGAGCTTTCTCTCTCTCTCTCTCTCTCTATCTCTATAGAATCAGCCCTTACTTACAGCTTTCTTGGCTTTTGGATATCTATGTACTACAACCGAGTTCCGTGACGCCTAGATTAACGAGATTAATCCGAGCGGTAGAGCGGCTCTCCAACCACCCTTCGAAACTCAAACTCTTAACTAACTAAGACGATTAAATGAACGTGTAAGGGATTAGGCCTATAAAGTATAACACCGTTAGTATAACGCCTAGAGATAGATTTACTTACTTACTTAAAGCTCAGAGATTTTTTTATCTCTCGTTTTTTTTTTATTTTTTTCTTTATTATTTTTTTTTTTTTCTCACCCCCAAATTATTTCTAATTTCGAAAATCATCAAACAATACCCTTTTTCCAAAAGAAAATAACTTACCTCATTCGATAATCTGAATAAAGTTTCTTTTACTACCTAGTAGGTACATAGTAGGTACATCGGCTATAATATGTATATATATACATATGTATATTATAAATAAAACGATCGTTCTGTTGTCGCAATAGGATAATAACTAATAAGATAGCGAGATATGAACACCGGTTGTGTTCGTTCAGTACAGTATAGTATAGAGTCTGATTACACACTCAGAGGCTTCAGTGGTCACTCGGTCACGGTAGCTGTTAGATGGAACATGGAACGTTGTTTTTCTTGATGTAATTCTTGTGTGATAATTGGTTTTTTTTTTTTCTTTCTTTCTCCTCTCTTTCTCTATTTTCTTTCTCTTTTAATTACTACGATAAAATTTCTCATTATTTTACTACCTTTTTTGTTTTTTTTGTTTCCCTTATAATATTCAAATTTCTTTGAAAAATTTAGAGAACAGAAAGAGAGAAAAAAAAAAAGAAATATATATATATATATATATATATATAAAATAATCATTATTAATATAGATATACGTATAATAAGTAAGTGAAGAGTGATATATACAATATATATATATAGTGACGTATATAGTATAGTAGATTATTTTGCTATTCTATATATATAGAGTGAAATAAATATAGAAGAGGAGAGAATTGAACGTGAGGAAAGAGAGATGGCTTCGAGAAATGGATCTGCAGCAACCGGTATCGAGATTGCTGATTCGAATCAGGTACCATATATTATCAAATACTCATATAGTATATATACACAGGTATATCGGTATTTAATATAAATATATATATATATATATATTTCTTTGTTTTTTCTTTTTCTTTTTCTTTTTCCATTTCCATATTTTCTTCAATGTAATATATACCTTTAGGATTTTTGTTTTTTATACATATATGTACGTATGTATGTATATATGTATTTATTTATTCTTCATGTATATGTGGAAATAAGAAGTGAATAACAAGGGGTCGATAGAGACACGGAGTATTAGGTTCAGGGGTACGAGAGAGGAAATGATTGCATACTAAAGTTCTTTGAACCGAGGGAAATGAGAGTCACGATCAGCGTTTCATTTCAAACTGTCTATATATACATATTATATATATACATGTATATTATTATGTAACGTTAGATGATATATACGTTACTATCGATATATATATATAACAATATATCTATATACATGTATGTATACCAACGATCTGAAGTAAAGAAGAAAAAAGAATATTGGGGTGCGAGGGGATGTTATAACGAAAAATTGAAAAATTGAACACAGGGTTCGGCTCACTTCGGTACGTAACATCATGTCATTTCAGAATCTATATTCTATAATATACACATGATCTCGTTCTTGAATACATACTATAGGATATATTAAAAATATCAAGATAACGATACGGCGATCCTCGTTTATCATATATATATACCTATACTATACATAGAAACAAAAGAAATAAATTGATATATCTCAATTGAACACACATTCAACAATCGAGATAGAGAGAGAGAGAGAGAGAGAAAGAAAAATCGAGAGAAAAAAGAAAAAAAAAAAAAAAGACCATTCTCGAAAAGAAGAGGGATCATTTGTATTCATTCATTGGGAATCGATAAAAAGCAGCTTTAGAATACCTATACCTCTCATTCCGCGAGAGAAAACACACAGTTTTTTTTTTTTTTTTTTTCACACTAATTTACATTGTACAGGTGTGCATAAATATCTAGCGAAAAATTTTCATCTCACGTCGATATTAGACCGTGGAAATAATATTTTGTATACGTGTCTTCTTATATTTTACTCTAATTATTATTATTATTATTATTATTATTATTATTATTTATCTCATTATTTTAGAAAAAATTTGGAAAAAAATGAATGAAAGCTGAGAAAAATAAGAAAAAAAAAATTAAAACAATTGGGGAGAAATAAAAAAGACAGATAGTATAATTTTAAACCACCTCCCCCCCCCCATTTCATATTATACAGGATGTTCCTCATCCGCGAGTTTGGTTGGTTCTTCTTTATCTTCTTTTTTGTATTTTTTTTGTATTTCTTTTGTTTCTTTTTTTTTTTTTCTTACTCTTTTATTTATTATTTTATTTCTTACCCGTGAAACTTTGATCGTTATGTCTTGTATAAAAAGTAATTTACCATATTACGAATGCGGTGATGATAATAAATTATATAAAACGAAGTTATACTATTGCCGTAGGGAATTTAGATTATTATTATTATTATGATTATTATTATTATTATTATTATCCTTATTATTATTATTATTATTATTATTATTATTATTATTATTATTATTATTGGTCACTGGTTAATGTTAGCGAGATTGTTTTATTGCTGCAGTTTTTTTTTTTTTCTTTCTCTTCTTCCGATCGTCAAATTTGACAAAAAAAGAAAACAGAAAAAAGGATAGATGAGGAAAATTTTCTGTAACCAATTTTTAATGTAAATATTTATTATTGAGAAAAATTGTATCGTGATTAAAATTTTTTATTTGTTTTTTTTTTTTATATAGTTAATTAAAAAAGAAAGAAAAAAGAAAAAAAAAAAAATGCGTTTCACGCAATTTCGAGGAAAGCTTTTTCTTCGTGAGTTGCGATGGTAAATATATAGGTATATTCGACTAAATTCACGACCACTGTCTCAAGGGTGGGGTGGTAGTGGTTCTGTTTGATGGTGATGACGGTGTGGTGGGGATAAGTTTATTCGCCGACTAGTCGACAATTGCGTTTTCTCCCCCTTTTAATTTCCAGCTTTCCCTCTTAATTCCGGGTTAACGTTCGTCACGCCCCGGTGAAGCTGAAATTTTATCTCACGAGATAAAAGGTACGCGAGGAATTTCACCCTTATTATATAGTGACTATCATGACCCGGTTAACACAAGAAAAAAAGAAAAAGAAAAGAAGAAGGGAAAAAAAAAAAAAAAAGAATTTTAACGAGTTTATAGGCAAGAAATAGCATTTTGAAAATTTATTCGACTGAAGACGCTTTGGTATTATATTTTCTCTGACTACGTTTTTCTTATTCTCGATTTAAAACATTTTCCTAAAAAAAAAATTCTTTTTTTTTTTTTTCATTTTTTTTTTTTTTTTTTTTTATTAGCCAATTATATAGCTAACTTATTAATTAATTAATCAATCAATTAATTTATTTATTTATTTATTTCTGTATCATTTTATAATGAAATTTTTGCGCCAGTTAATGAATACCAATATCAGTATACCTATATGGAGAAAATATTTCGAGTTCATATAGCCAATCAATTGGTAATTGGGGATTGGTAATTAACGTCAATCGCTTGGGAATTTAATGGTCGAAATAAATGTCCGTGGACCTCTGGCCGAGCTGACTAGCCGACTTTAATTTTATCAGAAATTTTATAGGTAATATTATCGTGGAAAAGGTATATAGGAATAATTATATATAGCCTATATCATATTCAATTGTTTAATTATTTTATAATATGAATTTTCAAATAATCGTATAATAATTAAATTTCTGTCCTGTATAGTTATAGACGCGAATCACGATGTACGATGACTCACAGTTCCTTGTTTCGCGATAACCCGATTAAGCCTTTGAGCCCGAAGTATTATAGTATCTTTATAATTATCTACCTTACGATCAGCAGAAATCATCATAGCAATTAAAAGTTTCTGTTACTAAAATCGGTCCGCGATTTTATAGTGCGTTTGAATTCGATACATATATAATATATAATATATATATATATATATATATATATAATTAAATTAGAATTTTTTTACCTAAATCGATAACTCGATGAACGTCGTATAAATAATTGATAGAATTTTGAAAGTTTTTTTTTTATTTTTTCTTTCTTTCTTTTCTTTTTTCCCAAAAAATAAATCTCGATCGCAATTTATTTGACCATACTTACACTGGTTTCTATACGATCGATACAGCCCAAGTTATCAAAGACTGAATGAATACATGCGTGCGATTTTCAAGTTTCGGAGTTTTACGACCTTTAGGATCTTTGGATTTTGGAATATTGAAAACCCTCATACATTTTTGAAAAAAACTCCCGATTCCGGTAATGTTAAAATTCTGATTTTCTTTATTCACCGATAGTCTATCGCATTATCGTTGGAATTAATGAATTTCGCTTTAATTCCTCGATCGTAATTAGACAAATTAGATAATTCCCGATGTTATATATACATGATCTATATATGTCACAAATATTATCCTACCAGGTTTCAGATCGCACGGATGTAGGTGGTCTTTATACCCAATATACTACATATGCATACGCACATATCGGACGATTTAGGTATTAGTTAAATTAGGTCAGTTTAATTTGATTGCACGTTTTGCGATTGAGTTATATTTCACGCAATATTGGTTCAGGGTTCCGCGGCCGTATCAACGCAGCTTTAAAATATTAATTATCATTAGCGTTCAATTTCAACAGCATAATATATACACGAGCTATTTCACAAAATCAATCATTGGGGGTAAAATAAAAGGAAATAAATAATAATAATAGAAAATAAATTGAAGAAAGGATAATAAGGAAGTAGAAAATGAAATAATTATATGTAGAACTCTTTAAATCGTACATACAGATTCCAGGATGTCCGATACTGACCAGTACCTATATTATCATTGCGAGTATTAGGTAGAATGTTAGGGTTGTCCAGTCGGCATTAATTACTTAGTTACTTACTCCATTATCTGAGTGTATTATCCTGGAATTCGGCTGTCACCAGGTTACCAAGGCTCTGTTTCCTCCAGCTCCTGTTCTCTGAACCTTGACTAATGCAATTGAATCCAACCGTTATCTTCAATTTTCTCATTTCAAAAGCCCTTGGTAAGCTTTGAAAATAAATCCAAAAACGTTTCGATATCTACCTACATACCTATATACGCGGTGGGTTCGTATTACATACCTATACCTAGGAGTCCAGGGATCTTCATTGATCATTAATCGAATAAATATCCATGGTGTTGCATATTTATTTATAGAACCATTTTACTTTACTCAAATTCTATGGTTTTCATTCGAAAACCTATATACAAGGTAAAAATAAAGAGGGAGAGAATAGGTCAAAGTTTTTCGCACGGAAACAAAAAGCTTTATTTTCTATGGCTGGTCCGACCTCTGATTCATGACGGCATCAGGTTGTGCCATAATATTTTACTGCCTACGAAATTTGACCAATATTTCTCTCCTGTAATATCACGTTTACGATAGTCGTTTGTTTTCTGCGGGTAACACACACACACACACATCCCTCGCCCACCCTATTTTTATTTTATTTTTATTTATTTATTTATTTTTTTTCCTGTTCGTTTGTCTGACGCTATCTGTCTTCCCTCTACCGAATCTCCACTGTATAGTATAGATACTGCGTAAAGAAGAGAAAGGAAAAAAAAAAATTATTACCTGTCAAGGATGGAATACGAACAACGAATTAACAAATAAACGTAAAAATGAAAGCAACACCCTCGATTCATAAAATGAAAAAAATAAAAAAAAAAAAAAAATCGGTTATGTATGTAGTAGCTAATATACGGTCTCGTATTTCGTTACCTGAATTCTCACATTATTCATTTTTACTATGGCTATACATGGTCCCATAGTATCATTAAAATTTTACATCCGATAGAACGAAAAATCTAATGATATTTATATAAGTATTTACCACAGGGGATTTCATGCAGCCGAATTAAGCACGGAGTTTTTGGCCTAGTTTAAAGTACAGAATTCGAATTTTACCCGAAATACGAAGAGTATAATCAACTGTACTTAAAACATGGGTAAAAATACTAAGAAAAAAAAAAACAGCAAGGGATATTGTACATCGAATCAGAACCCGGCTTTAAATATTTTTGAAGAAAAACGTTTTTGTTCCGAAATCGATCGATTAATGTTGCTAATCACTTATTAGTTAGTATCGATTACGCTGGTTAAATTCTTCGACTTTATCTCGATAATTTATATCAGATTCCAAGATATGATATGGGGATGACCAATAAAGTCCCAGAATCTAAAGTCTGAACTGTCATTATGGTATTCATTTACACCAACTCTGGTATAGTCGTATGTGTTATAATCTTACAATATACTCATACTATACCCTCGAATTTGACACAGCAGTATATAAAATAAAATAAATCGTATGTCGTATAACCAGCTGACATCGGATCAATCATACGTTCTAAGGCCTAAGGCAATCTGAGAATCTATTTTTCCTTTAATTAGCTAATGGTAAAAAAAAAAGAAGAAAAAAATAAAATAAATATTTCAACACATCGGTAATATAACAAGTCGTACGTCGTAGTCGTAGAATTCATATACGTATACATACACATCTAGGCAACTTATCAGCAGAGTACATACAATAACTTTGGCTATAACTTAACACAACGATAGTTATTACTCAATATGTCTTTTTTTTGTTTTTTTTTGTTTTTTCGTTTTTTATTTTTACTAGCAATTATACTCTCGGAGGCTTTATTGAGTACTTGACATTTTCATCTCTACGAAAGTTGTAAAGTAACGTACGTACCTACGCACCCTATATATATATATATATATATATATATATATATATATATATATATATATATATATATATATATATATATATATATACATATATGAAATGAAGTTAAGGAAAGGTATTAACAATTTCTGGAGTTGAAATGAGAAACCTTTCTTCTTTTTTTTTTTCTCATTTTCTTTTATTTTCATAAATTATTATTTTTTTTTCATTTTGTTTGTTTTCTATTTTTTCAGTTTTTTCTCGCGTGTTTCATACAGGTACGTTTCCGTTGTTCGTATGAAAAAACAAGTATAGTAGAAAAAAAATTAAAAAAAATTAAAAATTAAAAAAAACAAAACAAAAATTGTTCGATCTCAAAATACTACAGGCTTTCAATATCGTGTTATTTACCCTACTTTTTCCTCTCTCTCTCTCTCTCTCTCTCTCTCTCGATTCGCAAATAGCAAACTAAGCAAACAATCCATAGTAGGACGTGTACACACCTATTCAACACGTATTGTATTTTAAATCGAATTGATTAATAATTTGGAGAAAATAAAAATAAAAATATATCCGCTGACCATCGCCGAGATGTAACATATATAATTTAATTATATAGTATATATACCGAAAATCAAATATTAAATAAATAAGATATTAAGAAAAAGCAGAAAAAAGAAAGAAAAAATGAAGGAAAAAAAACGAGTCAGACACTTTATTAACCGCGGAATTGAATTGGCGACTTTCCTCCCTCTACTTTACGTTCAAGAACTCGAATAAGAGGCCTTCGTGAAATGTTGGTATGTCCATGCGGAAGAGGGTAGAAATTGTTAGTAAACGCTTGGAATTCACACGATTAATATATTGCCATTGTACTGCAGTATACAGTTTACATAGTATATATATATATATATATATATATATATACAGTATACGCAGCACAGAGTCCGTGTACCTCCTGATGTAGAATTCCAAAAATTCCGGTATAATTCGTGCCTGCAGGAAGGATTACTGACCCACGGTCATTCTCTGGTTGATTAATTCCAGTCTATCTTACCTCAGTCCTAGTTCCGTGCATATAAGTATATATATACCTATATATGAGAAATTACCTACTTTCTCGATTTAGATTGTCGAGATTTGTGGAAAAATATAATTCGACTATAATTGAAATAAAAATTTATCTTTTTAGTACCTACGATCGATTTTATTATAATCATATTTTCTCCGTGTGTATGAAAAAAAAAAAAATTGTTAAATATAAAAATTGATCTATTTAATTAGAAATAGGGAGATAGACAGATGTACCTACCTATCCGTATAATTACGGTATCATCCATCGCTCCGATATATTGTTCCAATAATTATTGTAAGACATTTATAAGATTAGAGTTTGACTATGAAGATAACGATTTTATAATCAATATATTTCAGGTATAATACAATTGATATCAATAGAAGAATGTAATCGATTCAATGAACGACGTTAGACGTACAATGCTTATCATCGGTTATTTTTTTAATTTTTTTTTTAATTTTTTTTTTTTTTCGTTAAGCAATGATATGGGTGTACAATGTACTACATGATGTCTCTTGCATATATTTATATCTGATCTTATCTTATAAAATGAATACCGATTTTATTGACCTTCGATAATCGGGCAGGAAAATATGATATAGTCTCTTTCCGAACGATAATTAATTATTATCTACATTTCATCAAACTTCTTTAATTAAATATTCTGATTAGTATCATTAATTATTTTCATAATTACATACTTATTTATTTTTGCCATAAGAATAACAAAAACAACAACAACAACAATAATAATAATAGCAATAAAAATAATGTGAATTTAAGTGAAAAAGCAAGTTTCTCACTTATCTCTACCTAGTTTTTTTTTTTCTTTCACTCTTCTCTTCATTCTTTTTATTAATCACCAGTGTCAAACCGCATTAAATTTGACTTAACCCTTTTTGTTTTTTGTTTTTTTTTTGTTTTTTGTTTTTTTTTCTCCTGTTTTTAATTTTTGTTTTATTTTCTGTTTCAGGTGAGTAAAATTTGGAAACAACATTTTTCTATATCGTATCGATGATGCTTTCTTATCATCATCAACGACCTATAACCTCCAGACACATATATACGTATGTAATTTATATATATATATATATATATTATATATATATTCGTATAATGCCATATCATCTGAATATATCTGCCTGCAACTGACTATGCGGGATAAAAAAAAAAAAAAAAAAAAACATATGTATACGTACGGGGATTATTACTTTTCCTCTTATATACGTTTTTTTTTTCTCTCTCTCTCTCTCTCTCTCTCTCTCTTGCTCTTGCTCCTTCTTCTGTATATCTATAAGACTGTCTGCTCTTGTGACAGGCGTTTCAATCAATCTCTTCAGAACACTACGGCCCCTCTCTTAACCATATATATGCCAGCTCGTGATCTCTTAACGAAAATCTTTGAAGGGAGTGATTTTGTGTAGAAAATGCAATACCGAAATAACTATTATATATAATATTTTATCATCCTCTTATCGAAAGATATTCATATATAAAACCCCAGACTTTCTAATACGTGCAAAAGAGAGAAAAGGAAAAGAAAAAGAAAAATAAAAATGGAAAAAAGAAAAATGGAAATGGAAATATGAGGAAGGAGAATTATAAGGTAGATCTGGACCAGACGAGAAATATCGTGAGTTACGCGGGTTTCTGACCACGTGTGCGAAATCAATATTGAAAGCAATACGTCATCTCTATATGCAAATTAAGCACAGTGTGTGCCCCAGCCCGTATAACCTATCCGTATAGTCGTGTATACCTATACATATACGTATGGGTATGTGTATGGGGTACGTACAGAAGTTTCCATCGATGTACCCAGGCATGGCAGTGGTATGAAAATCGTACGTGTTATCGTAGAAATAATTTCGCTGCGTATAGTAGAATCATATAGAAATATTTCGTGGATCATGGTGGATTGCAGTAAAGAGAAATAAAGGAAAAATAAAATTTGAAAAAAAAAAAAAAAAAAAAAAACAAAGGAAGAAAAATTGGAAAAACGTCATGGGGAGAGATATGACAGATCCGCGGATCAGTGAAACACGATATCTACATCAATTTGTACACAATTTAGTACAAAATAAAAAAAGAGACGAATCGTAATTTTGATTTTTTTGCGATACAAAAAAAAAATAAAAAAATAAAAAGAAAAAAATGGGCTAAAGAATTTTTGTTTTTTTTTTTCCTTCTTTTTTCTGTTCTCGTGCGATTATATGAGACAATTTTGGAATTAACTTGCGAAATCGCTTACGTTTAAATGCACCAGGTATTGGATGACGATTTATTTAATCAATTAGCACCGCGTTCGCGTACCTATATATATATATATAATGGCGAAATTGTAATTAATAAATTGAAATTATGGGAAGCAATGGGTATCGCTCTCGCTGGGGACTGACTTAACTAATTGCTTTATTACTCGCTACCGTGCTGCTGCTGCTGCTGCTGCTGCTGCTGCTGCTGCTGCTGTTGCTGGTGGTGGTGGTGGTGCTGGTGGTGGTGGTGGTGGTGGTGGTCCTTTGTGATGATAATTATATCGCCAATCTTCTGTAATGTACTTGTCTACACACCCATTATAGTGCCGCTACTTGCATCGTTATATTTATTATAATTAGATACTGCAAAGGGCCGGGGGATGAGGTCTTAACTTTCTATTGGACAGAAATTATCATCTATAATGACGATAGGAGAGAGAGAGAGAGAGAGAGAGAGAGAAAAACAAACAAAAAAAAAAAAAATAGAAAAAAAAAGGAGAAAATTTGTATCACGTACAGCTATGAGAAATAAAGAAATAAAGAAAAGAAAAAAACTACAGGAAAATATAGAAAGTGTTGGAAAAAGAGATTTGTCAAAGTCTCTGATCTGCGAAAGAGTAGCTCCGAGTTGGTTGTAGGTATATGTATAGGGCATAGAAAAAAAAGAAAAAAAAAAAAAAAAAAAAAAAAAAAAGGTGGAAATTTGCGTTGGTAAACTCTTGGGGAATCTACGTCCTTCCTTCGTCAATAGCTGCCGGGCATGTAAAGTCGGAAGTAACTGCGAAGTCAAGTATAAGATAAACTTGGCCTTTTTTTTTTTTTCTTTTTTTTCTCTTCCTTTTATCCTACGCCTCCACATCCTCTTCAAACTCCTTTATATGTATACCTATAACGAGTATATACCTATATTTTTATTTCCTTTATTTCTATGTCGCTACGTTTTTATCGTATGTACAGAAAATTGCCGGAGGCCCTGCGTGCACCCCACAGGCTCACGTGTATATACATACATACGTATACAAAAAAAAAAAAAAAAAAACGGCGAAAGTCTTTTGAAAAATTAAAGACAGTTTGAAATTCTTCGCGAATGAAATGATGTAGAAATGAAAGAAAAGAAAAAATAAACGGGGAGAACTATTTTGCTGCAGATTTTTTTTTTTTTTTATCCACTACGAATCGAGACCCTTTTTTTAGTATTTTAATACTGGCTGATTTACTGTATACCTACGTACGCCAAGCTTTGCTGGAAGTTCGTTTAAATCGCGACTGTATAAATTTTGGTGAAATTTTTTTTTTTTATTGAATAAAAATGAATGCAATAAATGAATGAAAATTTGATCGTAAAGAGTATCCGCGCTGGGCCCATATATACCTACCTACCTACCTACCTATCCACATTTTAATATAGGTGGGTATAGAATAGAGAGCCAGATACGTGGGATATTGGTGCAATAGCGAAAAGGCCATCTGCTATAAAGTATAGAATTTTTATGTAAAGCAGGGAATTACCATTCGTCGACATGCTTTGTTACCGTCAGCGATTTCCCTTCACAAAGCGCTGTCACACGTTGGGGGATGACGATGTCGCGGTGGGTTATACCTCCGAGGAATGAGAAGGGGGTAGGTAGGATAGCTGGTGTAGGAATAGGCCCCTTGTTCCATAATCTCCATATAAATATTGATCGATTTTTCAGCCGTAGATTGAAGTGAAAATAGGTTTTCTGCCTTTTTTTCCATTTTTTTTTTTATTTTTTGTCTTTTTTTTCTTTTCCTCTTTTTTTTTTTTTTTTTATTACACAATTTCTTTTTTTATTTTCTTACCGCGAAGATGATGTGACGATGGAATTTTAGTGAAACTATGATCTTTCACTTTCATATACTTTTTGTGAAAAATGAATTTTTTTTTCAGCGAATTAATCCACGTCTATAAGTATACGAGTAGGTATAAGCTAAACGGCTACAGATGATGTTAAAGTTTTCACGCGTTTGTGGAACTGAGATTTTCCTCCCTAAGGTCCTATGAATTTAAAGTTGGTCCTCTAAAATTGAGGCGTCTTGGGAAATTAAAATATCACGGTATAATACTCGACTTGTTTCTTTACTGCATCGCGGTTTTCACTTCCCCAAGGGATATAAAAAACCTCTAAAAGCAATTCAATCTTTCCAGCACTGGTTCTTCGGTCTATACATATATAACACTTTTCTTATAAACCGCCCCTTATATTCTCTCTGAACTTCATTCGAAGCCATTAATTATACGTCAGACCTCACTCTTATATCTGCGAATTATATCAAACGTACAATTTTTCAATCACATTCATTATACACCGCGATATAATAGATTTTTACAATTTTTACACAGAATTAGGGAAACCGATACGAAATAGAAAAATTTTTTGTTTTCTCTTTTGTTTTATCTTTTACCTAAAAATGAAATAAATAATACGAAAATAATATCGAGGTATAATTGAAACCGCTCAGGTATACGTTAATCTAATCTGCTGAGGTATCAAATTCATATTCGCATATTCTCTAGCAGATGAAGAGTCTCTATTCTCAATTGCGCTCTTTGCTGTTAAACAGGGGTGGATAGACGTGCTGGTGTAGAGCTGAAATTTGCTGAGCTTTCAGATTTCAAGCTCGAGAATCTCTCGGGTGTATCTCATTGACGAAACGCACGTTCTCGGATATAGTTGCATAGCATATATATATGTATATAGATATTTCCAACCTGCGGTGAAAAAAAAAAAAAAAAAAGAAAAAAATCGATCATTTTACGCGAATAATCGATTATGCTCGATTTACTTTGAAATAATTATAAATAATGAAACGCATGGGGGAGGTTTAGGGGGTTTCGGTATTCGAGTGTTAAAATCTTATATTGGATAGAGTGAGATGTTATCGGTTTTTTTTTTTTTTTCTTTCCAGAAAAAGTGGTGAAAGAATGTCGCAGCAGCACCTTTTCTTAGACTCGTTTATCTCGATAATTTCCTCGTAAAAAGTCTCCTCCATTGTCGCAGAGTAGATAGGTTAATACGCCAGCATCCTTGGGGGGTCCCCCGGCTACCATCGCATCACGATAGCATAGGGATAGCAGCGTGCAAGCGAACAGAAAATCGCGAATGAAAAATTTCGAAAAAAGCTTAATATACGTCTCGACACGAAATTACTGGAAATTTTCATTTTAGTTTGGCAAAAAGTTTTTGCCACACCGCGCAGAGGCCCGCTTTACTACCTATAGCCTCGTTTCATACTTCACCTCGTTTAGGAAAAGGTCGAATTAGGGATTTATTGAACGATAAATATACATCGGAATCATTATACCTACGTTTTATAAAATAGCAAATTACCTTTATCAATATTCGCATCGCCTTGTGGATTTGAGAAGAGTATAGTATCGGTGGCTCCGGTCGGAAAGTGGCTTTTCCTCATTTCGCGAATAACCTTTACGGTATCGGGATTCTAAGATCCGAAAAACTGATCTAAAAAAAATATCGAGAACCAAGGATTTCGTCTAATCATATCAACAACTGCGAGATGCTCTCCCAAATTTGAAATAAAATCCTACTACGTACCTATATCAATCGTTTAATATTTTCAATCGATATTCCAAATTTACGAATCAAAATCCGCCCATAATGCGATCTCTAAAACTTTTAGATAAAAAAAAAAAAAAAAAAAATCTCTAATTCACACGATTTAAATTTCCTACAAATTTTACGGGCGTAAAAAACTTTTTGCACATTTCTATATCGATCCCGAACGTTTCGTTCTGCGATAAAAATAAAATAAAATATAATATAATATAATATAATATAATATAACTTTAAACTTTTTACCGCGAACTTATATTTGTCTCCTTTAAATAATCTCTTTTCTATACCGTCGATTATAATTTTTCAATAATATCCTAGCCCCGCCGCTGCAGTTACCTGAAATAAGGTTATCCGGGTGAAAAATGGCTCTTTACTTTATTGCAGTGGGATAAGCTCTTCGCACACACCCACATTATATACCCCTACCTATAGTATATATATATATACATATATATAGTATATACCAAAGGCATTATAATTTTATCCTATAAGCGTTGACAGCGTCTAATCCACGTGCGGCGCTTAATAAATGGTTATACTTTTATTTATTTCTCACATAATATACATTTTTTATTTTCTTTTTTTTTTTATACAAATTTTTCTTCTCGCTCTTTATCTCTCACACATTCATAATTCATTGTGTATATAGTCGATCGTATCGTTGATTAATATAATATAGATAAGTGTATTATATAGTATAATACCTTTGGCCAAACGGAAATTGGAAAATACTCAGCAGCAAACCATTATTTGATTTTTGGTTCGCGGTATAAGGTAGCTGTTAGGTACTATCTTTAACTTACTGGGGCGTGAAAGTTGCAATCGAATCGTAAATTGAACGAAGCATTTGCAAGGGAAACGAGTGCTCCCGTTTTACTTCCTGTCTTTCCACACACACACACACACACACACACTTACACGCACATATGTATATACACACATAATATACCTATGGCGTTATCTTTGCGAATTTATTGGTAGACGTATAAAGAAGACTCTCTCGTTCGTTCGTCGTCCTTCCTGATGCACTATTCTTCGATTCTCTCGTAGAGATATAACCGTAACGAAGGAAAAGGGTTTTTTCTTTTTTCTATTTTTCTTTTTCTTTTTCTTTTTCTTCTCCTTCTTCTATATGTGAATGATTTTTTATTTCATTTTTTACCGCTTTTCTTTCTCTTTTACTTTTCCTTTCCTCTATAACCACGTGTACCATACACACCCCCCCCCCCCCCCCCCCCCTGCTACTTATACTATAGGTATAATATAATATAGCTTTCTGCACGGTGGTATAGCTCGCCTAACCATCGCTCGATCAACCGAGGCTTAGAAAAAAATTGTTCAAATCTCGCGCCATTGAACGCGCAAATAATAAAGATAAATGAACCGTATAGGGGTGATTTTTTTTTTTTCCTTCATTTTTTATTTTTATTTCAATTTTTTTTCTCCACTTCTTCCTACCACCGATGGATATATTATAAAGAACTGAATAAGTGGTAGGTGGGTGTATACCTATATATATATATATATATATAAATTTTTTTTTTCTTTCTTATTTTATTTGATTTACATTTTTTTTTGTAATTTTTCAGACTAAATTTCATTTCATACTCGCGATAACAACAGGTTCCCGTAAGCATAGTATTATATCCGTTATCTCTGTGTTCTTTTATTATTAAAAAAATAGAAGAAAGAAAGAAAAAAATAATATGTTCGATTAGGACCAATTGATTCTGTGAATTTGTTTTCTTTTTTTTTTTTCATCTCCTTCGTCGAGGCCATCTCGACCCTTGGAACGACTATTGACAATTTTTTGAAATTGGCTCGATTTCGTTCAGAATGAAAAAAACCAAATAAAACATAAAAAAAAAAAAAAAAATAATAAAACCGTTCGTGTTTCGCATTTATAACGAATTATTATACGTATAAAAGCCTAGGATTTCTCGGCTCCTGACAATACCACACCTTCTGTTCTTCTCTGCTGATTGATATGCATTGCGTGGTCACAAGTAAAAGCGATACGATACTCATATCGTTGGTATATATGTACTATACCCCTCGGCAATGATAGGTAATATATCGATTGAATTATTATTATTTTTACTCATTTCTTATCAAATATCTTATCCCTCTTTCTCTTTTTCTACCTTTTTCTATTAGTTTTTGTTTTGTTTTTTTTTTTTTTTCTTTTTTTTTTTTTTATCATCGTTTTTTCGTTCTTCTGCGCCTTTCGTGGAATAAAATTATCGATTGTGGTTTAAAAGTGAGTTTGGATTATTTCAACGAATCCCATAATGTATGACGTCTTCGGTGATTCTATATAATATAGGTATAATAGTAATTCGAAAAAATATAGATCGAAAGTTTACTTTTCCGAGAAATGAATAAAATGGAATAAAATTAAAAAAATTATAAAAATGTTGACTCTTGACGAATTTTTTTATTTTTTATTTTTTTTTTTTTAATTTCTCGGGTTTTAAACTTGGTCACGGGTCACACAGTGTCACGCATTAATACCGATTGTCTGAACTTTCGCGAAACCCGCAACCAAGCAAACGCCAAGTTAACAACTTTACACTTTGCCGCAGTTTCCCCCCCTCCCTCCCTAACTCCGTCCCTCTAAGTAGAAGCGAGAATACGGGATTTGAGACAGTAGGGGATACCGTCGCGAGAACGCGACTAGAGAAACTTCCGTGCTAGAATTTCTGCCGGAACAATGCGCCGTATAGTATCTAAGGGATGCGAGAAATTAGCCACACCGAATCTTACTTGGTTAACTCTGGATTCATCGACCTTTGAATACAGTGGAAGTTTTTTCAATATATCAGATTAGAATCAAAATTACTTGAAAAAAAAAAAAAGAAGTAATGGAAAGAAATTTTCCGCGATGTAGATATTTTCGGGGTTCAAACTTTTCCCCGAGTCTTTATTTCACCCGATTTTTCTTTTCGTTTTTTTTTTTTGCAAAAAAAAGTTTTTAAATAACGTAGTACAGTGTATAAACTTGGATTATGGGATCCTCCTCATTGCATTTTCGTATACATTTTACGTATCTAGTTATCGCGTCGCTATCTGTTGCAAAGTTTGCTTAAATTTCGAATTCTTATTCGGCCTCGTTACATAAGGGGGTGTAGAAGAGAACGCGAAGGCTTGAAGGAGAGTTGGGTCGACGCCACCGCACTGTTTTGTATTCATGGGACTTCCTGCTTACGTATATATATATATATATATGTGTGTATGTATGCGCGGTGGGTGTATACGTATATACGAAATCGAAGAGAAAATTTCAGATTGCTGCTTAGTCCTGTCCAAAAATAAAAAATAAAATAAAATAAAATGAAATAAGAAAAAAAAAAATTAAATGAAGTAAATAAAAGGACTAATTGACGCACTCGAATACAGTGCAGTTTAAATCCTAAAATTAGAATTTCTAGCATATAAAATATGTATATATCACACGTTTAAAGCTAAAAAATAATTAACGTGGAATCATTCGCTAAATAGAACATCTAACAGTCGTTAATTCGAAAGCAATTTATTCAACGAATTGGCATGTGAATTATCCCGCGAATTTCATTATCATTCAATGATGAAAACCGCCTCTCTCGCCCTCGCTCTCGCCCTCGCTCTCGCTCTCGCTCTCGCTCCCGGCTCCCGGCTCCCGGCCTACATATTTACATTTATAGTACCCAGGTACGCGAAATCAGCTGTTACAAATTTTCTGCATCATTCATATATGACTTTATACCTTTGTGGTTTTTTTTTTTCCACTAAAGTATTCTGCGAACTATTCGTACTCGGAAAATATTCGCAACGTTTATAATGAATCGGACAATGATTAATCAAATTTCTAAAAAGTAGGTAAAAAATGAACGACAATTATGTTACTCGTTACAATTTAATGTCGTATCCGCAATATACATATGCCAGACAAAAGAAAAAAAAAAAATATATATATATATATATATAAAAAGAAGAAAATTAGGTTTGACATAAAAAATGTGAAATTTTCTTTTTTGTTATAGCGTGGATGAATTTCTATAGATCGTTTAGACTTTAGACAGACGAACTAGAGGTATAATAGGCAGTTATATTCCGCGTTGAATTTAACGGGGTGAAATAAGTTTAGCGTAAACGTTGAAACTGCCTTCCGGAAAACATTTTGGCCAGTTTTCAGTGTCGTAATGCTTTATTACGCGAAACATACAGAAAGTACGCGACTCGTGAACTAAGTAACTCACTGGCGCATAAGATTTCCTACTCTGCAGACCTCGCCTCGCGGTTTACCACTCTCGCGCTTTCCGCTGTAATTACAATTCGTGGCTGTACCTCTGAGCGAACTCTCCACCGTGATGCTGGTTCTCACTCATTTCAAATTTTGACTTATGGTATAACGGGTGAACGGAAATTATCAAAAAAACAGCAATAAGAAAAAAAAAAAAAAAAAAGAGCAAACATCTTTATTGCAGATTTTTTGGTTGAATATATTCAGGTAAAAATACAAGAAAAAAATAAAAAAATAAATAAATACGAAATCGGAGAAATATCTTATCGACTATTTCCTTCTCGGAAAGTCAGCTTTCTGGAAAAGGTATCGATCGCTAGGCGCCTCTTTTACGACTAGCAATGAATTTAATATAAAGGTGCGTACCTCCGCCTCTGCTACCGCCACTTTTCGACCATTTGGATAGCCTGAAGGGAGTATACAGACATTTTCCAGACCGCGAAAATCTTGGGGAAAAATAATTCACGGGTTGGCGTATATAAAGAGGGTCAAACAGACAGATGGAGTACTTATTGGGTATTAGATTTTCGGAAGAACTATTAGTACCCATGTAAAAAAAAAAAAAAACCCATGCATACAAATGAAAAATATCTGTTTCAAGAATTTTTGGATAGTACTTTTCTTTTTTTTTTTTTTTTCTTTTACAGAGTTCCAAAGTTTTAAATTATATTTGGCAAATGATTAATTGTATCAGAATTTGAAAAGGAGTCAAAAATTATCCCGAATTTTTAACAGCCGAGTAAATAAGATGAATTCGAATCAGCCGGGTTGAACGAAATGATCAATTCTGCGAAATAATGAATACAATAATTTATATCTTGGATGAAATTTCTCTTCGTCTCTCTCATGCCTCTGTGCCCTTGGTTAAGGTATATTTATTACACGGCAAGAAGCAAGAGTCAAGAGTCAGAGGCAGAGACCTGTCGTCTAATTTTTCGCCTCCTGTCTTTAATTACTCATTGTCAGAGCCGTGAAATTCAATACCTACCCAACCTTACTCCCTTAATTAAAAGGTTAAAGAACAAACGAGCGAGCAGATGTAACGACTTCCACTAAAGCCAAACACCATTCCTCTCCGTTCTATCGTTTTGCGATTAACAAAATGTCCCCAATTTTTTTTATTTCCAATCAAGTTTCCAACAGTCAAGAATCAGATTCGGCGTACAATTTCGTGGAGGGTGGATTCCCCCACGAATTCTGAGACTAAATTTACTTTGAAAAAAATTCGTGGGTCCAATAGTTTCCGAGTTATGGGAGATCTGGGTTCAGACCAATCACGGAACCTATAGGTGACGCGGACATGAGTGCGAGTTGCGCAATGTCTCCGTCTATGCAACCCATACGCTCTGCGATTGGTCAACTAAGATCTTAGTTATCTCGGAAAGTATCGGTCCCTCGAATTTACGGTAAAGGAAATTTAGGTTTAGATTTTAGCGGGGAATCTACCCTCGAAATATACGAATGTAAAAATTCTTTTTTATTCTAATTCGATTCTATTGTCTTAAAACAAGCGTGACAATTGTATACTAAATGGTTTAACCCTGCGGTGAGACGGAGTAGAAAGGCAACTAGAATTCGAGCGTCTTTATAGGCGCATGTTTACCGCAATTTTCTAAGGATTTCATACCGCACTGAGGCGAAGTAAAACTTTGAAACAATAGACGAGCAACGTTCGCAGATTCTGGAAACAAATTGTTTGGGGTTGACTAACGAGGCGTTGTTTGGTTGCCTCGGGGTTTGAATTCTAAACGCACCTGCGTTCTCGCGCGTGTACTTATCAACCTATACCTTCCTACCCTTCCACCTTTAATTCGCACAAATTTGCTCAACCAGTGTAAAATATCGTAGCTGATGTAGTCGGACATAGAATTTCGAGAAAAAAAAATCAAAAAAAAAAAAAAACAAAACAACAACCGACGAATTTCTTGACACGATATAAAAGATTGAAATTAAATCCCCTTTTCATTCATTTCTTTCTTTTGATCGTTTCCTTTTTATCGAAATGTGTGAACCTTGTCGTCGTTATATCGACTGCTAATTAGTTGCGTTAATTAGTACGTTGATAATTATACCTTTCGTAAAAGAATAATAAGTATTTATGTAAATTAATTGAAAGATGGTAAAAAAAAAAAAAAAAAAAAAACCGATTGAGTTTGATGGAATAATATTGAAAAGGTTCGTTTTCGACTAATTGATGAAATTTTTTTTTTTTTCTTCCGTTCTATATCGTTTATCTCTTTTTAATTATTTTACCTTTTTTTTTTTTTTTCGCGAGAATCCTTTGTACGTAATTTTCAATTTTAGTTTAGTCATTATAACAGCTTATTTCGCTTTTCGCACGACGATTTCAACCGTGAGATTTTATTCGGCTATGTAATATAAGGAGAAGAGAGAAAAATCGAGAAGATAAAAGAAGAGGGATTGTGGTATGGGGAGAAATTACAATTGCAGAAATTATGAAGCCATTTGCATAATTTTACATACCGTTTGCTACTGCGCTGCACCATCGCTAAAAAGTGAAAAAAAAAAGAGAGAGAAGGAGAGAGAGAGAGAGAGAAAGAGAGAAATAGATAGATAGCGAAACCTGAAGAATAAGGGAAACAGAGTATAAAAAGAAAATGAAAAAAAAAAAAAAAAAAACAGGAATCATATATATAAAAATAAATTGCCAGCCGATTGCGTTTCGGTCTAGTAGAGAAAGACCGCGCTCGTTACTCTAATATCGGTTTAATTAAACTACTTTTGTTACTGAAGTTTTATGTTAAATTATGGCACTACGAAGGGAGAGAGAGGAAAAAATTAAAAATCGTATAATACCCATCCCCGCTGTTCTATTATATTTCATTAGTCGATTTTAATGACTGCATATAATAATATCAGCTGTTTCAAAATTCGAGAAGAAAAAAAAATAGAAAAAAAAAACACACATAGAAAAATAGAAATGGGCCGATAACGCGGAGTGATGCAGCTATGATTGAACATGATTGTACGATTAACCAATTTACAATTCATCGATCAAAAAAATCTATAATTTTTTCTTTTATATTCATAGATTTTACAATTTCTTCTGTTTTTGTTTTTTTTTTTTTTTTTTTTTTTTTTTTGTTACACCAGGAAAAATTCCACCATTTTTTTTTTTTTTTTTTTGTACTCGTAGAAATGTATTTTCGATGTATGTTCACTCGTATTTACCATGCTGATTCTTTTAATTAAAATTTCCAATCTGTTTCCCTCCGAAGTTTGTTCTCGCTGATTCTCAACGAAGATGGCAGAGGTGGGCAGGCAGGCAGGCAGGCAGACAGCAAGCATTTGTCGTTTAAAAAGAATTTAATTAAATTAATCAATTGCCACTCCGCGTATACCAGCTACGTAAAAGCTATAAGGTAGATAGATACACACAGCTCTACATATAAGGTAGGAGGGGATATGATACATACACGCAGATTCATTCGGACAAAAAATTGGCGATATTTAATTCGATATATTTTTTATTTGCGAATAAATTTGCGAACGAAAAACGAGGGAAGGTGTAAAAAAAAAAAAAAAAAAAAAAAAAAACTTAAAAATCACCCCCTGTTTTTTTTTTTATTTTTTATTTTATTATTTCGCAAATTTTTTACCTCACTCAGATTTCGAACCTCCGACGTTACAGCTTTTACCAGCTTTATTGCACTTTAACGTACTTTACGTTAACGTCTTTTATAACTTCGTACCCCAGACTAGTACTACTACTATGACGACGACGACGACGACTACTGGTCTCTTCCTTCCTTCCTTCCTTCCTTTCTTCCTTCCGGCTTAGCAGCAGCATCGGTGGTACACTACTGGTACAGAAGTACTGCAGGAATCATCGTCTAGAAGTTGAAAATCTAACGAAATTATTTCCAGACCGGTAAATATCTCTGTGAAATTCAACGAAATAAACTTGACAAGTTCAATGTACCGTGGATGCTGCTTCCTCCTTATATAGGTATATATATATATATATATGTTATACGTAATGCTGTTACAGCTATATAGAATATACCTTGGGCAAAGTGCGGAGCATATATCAGTTACAAAAATTGACTGAAAAAAAAATAATAATATCTATCTGTTCTTCTTCTTCGTCCTATACTCGAAGATCTTTTTTATTTTTCTTCTTTTCTTCGCAAATAATAAAAATAAAATTTTTATTTTTATTTTTTCATCAATTTTCACCTGAGTTAGAAGGTGTATATCGAAGAAAGAGAATTTTAATATATCAAATTTCTTGTTTCTCTGTTGGTTTGATGAGAAAATATCATATTATATACACAGGTATACATCCAGGTATATAGAACTAGGGTAGAAAAAGTATACATGGGTAATTATAACTGTGATGCAAATTATACCGTACTAATGATTATTATTATTATTATTATTATTATTATTATTATTTGTTCGGGGAAACGAAACTTTTAGTTATGTATAAACTTTTCTTTCATTTTTCTTCTTCTTCTTGGTTTTTTTTTCTTTGTTTTTTTTTTTTTTGTTTCTTTTTCTTTTTCTTCTATTTTCTTTGAAAAGAATCGTACTAACGATGAGTAAACATAGACCATGATGGTAGGTAACTATACACTATACAGTGTACAGAGGGTTGTGTGTTAGTAGCAGGTAGTATATACCTACATGTGTATTATCTTGTTTACTTGGAATGTAACTAATACGATAATATGCAAATTCTTGGTGAAAAATAAGAGAAAATAAGATGATAATATAATAAAAATGAAAAATAATAATCAGTTAAAATAAAAAGAAAAATTTTCAAATTTATATACGTAGGACTACGTAGGTTAGTTTTTTAAATATCTTTCTCGTCATATCGTTATCTCACTATTTGTAATATTATTTTTTAAAACCGTAACGAAATTGGGCTATTCGATATCGATTATTGTTAAAAAAAAAATTTCTTCTTTCTTTTTCCTTTTACTTTTACTTTACTGTTTTTCTCACTTTCTGTCTCTATGCTGTATCCGCGAGATTCTCCTTCAACTTCTTCTTCTTTTTTTCTTTCTTTTTTCTTTTTTTCTTTCTTTTTTAAGGATTTATTAGCCCCTACCCCTCCCTCTTACCATCAGCGTAAACTTTTCTTCCCTATTTATTAGCTGTATATATATACACACGTATACGTATATACCTTATACAGTCATAGATCAATGACAAACGAAAAAAAGAAAAGAAAAACAAAAGAAAATGCCTCTATTCGTTAAGGCAGTAGCTGTTGTACCTGCTATATCCTTTTTTGATTCACGAACCAAAGTTATTGTCTTATTTTGTCTTACTCTCTTGTTAAAGGGCTTGAATTGCGTATAATTACGTCTGGGATGTACGTCTGTATGTCTGTATGTCTGTATGTCGATGGAAATGAAAAAATTTCGAAATTTTCTATCTGATACGTTAATAACGACGTGTGCTAAATTAATTTTTTTTACTGCTGTAATAGTCTTGAACAATTATGTTGTTATTATTATATATGCTATATATATATATATACTTGAAAAGTGAGAAATGTAATTGTTCTTTTATATTATATGAAAAATTTTTGCAATAGAAACTGGATCTGGCTAGCGAGTTAACGAATGGAGTGATGGTCGTTTGGGTCAATGAATCATTTTTACGACTGTCGTTATATAAGATATATAGGTATATACGAGGGTATATATACATATATATATATATATATATATAAAGTCGTAGTCGTGGTAGTAGCTACTACCTTGGCAAAGCCAATTACCGAGCTGTCCTCCCTGTTCAAGGATTAGCCGGAACCTTATTACAACCTTATCGGAAAAGTGTATAGGTATATCGAAAAGGGCAGGTAGGTATAGGTAGGGTATATACGCGTATAGAATCTCTGCTGAGGGTTGCTGAAAATTTTCCAATATTGCTTAGGCATGCTGTAATATAATTCTTCTAATATGCCTATATATATACTCATATTCCTATATTCCTTCATACATATCTATATATATATATATATTCGCAGATTCGTTGTACGCTAAACGTCGCACAATTAATTTAAAAGTGCGAGGGGAACGGGTGGGAAGATGAAATAAAAAAATTGGAAAAAAAAAAAGAAGAAAAATAAGATTTTGTCCCTCAGGAACAATTATCCGTTCCCACATTATTTTTATTTATTAGTAAATATTTCAATCTATAAACAAATCATTGGGAAGTAATTCAGGCTGTATGATTGTAGATTTGTTGTTGGGGGTTGGCCAAGGACCAAAATCACTCGAAGCACAAAAATCTGGTACCTATGTGAAGAAAAGTGTCCTGTATAAGCGGGAATACTCGCTCCTTTTTTCCTTCCTACGAACGCGAATCTAATTTAAGCGGAACGAAAATCACGATGTTTACTTTATCAATGAATTTTCCCCTCTGCGTTTTCCGCCTTATTTGTTGTCTCCGCCTCATCCTTATCCTTAACCTCGTCCTCGTCCTCGTCCTCATCCTCTTCGAGAATACGACGACGACGACGAATTTATCGCTTCACTTTATACAACTAGTAGATTATACGTGTACCTATATATATACCTTATTTCTCAAAATACACAAACCTAAACTTGTACGTAGGGGGTAATGGGAGTCGTGAATAGTAGACAAATATCAATTACCTTAGTTTATTCAAAAATGGTTAAGGAAAAAGAAATTAATTTTTTTTTATACAGAATGAAAAATGGGAAAAAAGGGAAATAGAAAGTCTTTGAAAAAAAAATGGTATGGTATTTAAATATTTTAGAGATGGCTGTTGTGTATAAGCTGGGTATATATACTGTATTCGTATTTTATATAAACCCCCTTCCCACCTACCCGATTCAATTTGGGAAATCCTAAATTGAATCTCGTGTATTTAGCGCAGAGTTCTGATTCTCTCTGGTGTAAAGCTTGAGGAACAGTTGCCTCGTGGGCAAACGCGACAAACCGCGTGGATATGGTTCGTGGTGGTGTGTGTGTGTGCGCCTCCTTATTCCTCCTACGCCTGAATGGTTCCTCGTCCTACTCTTATTCCTTTTCCTTCTCCGTCTCATACCTTATACCCCTAGTTCTATACCCTGTCCTCTTCTCCCCTTAAAATTATTCGAGGGTGAAAAGTCATGCGAAATTAAAACCAGCTGGCCGAGATGAGGAGGGGAAAATTAGATGCCAAAATAAATAAGAAGAAGAATAATAATAAGAAAAAGAAAAGGAAGAAAAAAAAACAAGAAATTACAAAAAAGTAGAGAAGAAAGTAATGAGAAAAAGAAAAAAGAAAAAAAAATCGAATAAATAAAACTAAGAGAGAATGAACAGAAACTTTTTCCTTAAATTTCACAATATTAATTCCTTTATTTTTATCTCTCTCTCTCTCTCTGTATCTCGATTTCTTTCGGAATGGGTCGATTTTGCGAAAAATCTACTTAAGTTTATTTTTCTTTGCTTCTGCGTTTCTGAGCCATTTAATTTTTCAAGGCAAAGCAATTTTTGTGTGGCCACTGGCATAATAAGGACCAAGTCTCTGCTTCAGTTTTGTAAACATGGCACGATTTTGATTTTCTTGAATAAGGGCGCGCGCCCGCGCGCGCGCGGATGGATTCTGTGGTAGGTATTGGTGTGGGAGTGTATAGACCTGGATATAAGGATAGACGGTCGTGAGATATATTTTCTTTCTATATGAGATCAGCGACTTGGATAATAATCATATCGAGTCAACATGCGAGAGGAGCGGTAGCAAAAATGAAAATAAAAATAGAGTTAGAGTAAGAGAGAGAGAGAGAGAGAGAGAAAGAGGGAGAAAAACGAAAAAAAATAATCAAATATCGTCAAATTTTTCTACATTTATAGTAATACTGAAAAGCTAATGAAAAAAAAGAAAAAAGAGGAAAAACAAAAAAGAGAAGAAAAACTGGAAATCGAATTTCAAGTTTTATTAAGTTCGTTTTCTCAGTTTTTGTCTTTCTCTCTTTTGCTTCGCATTTATACTCTCTGGAAACTTGTTCTGTGTATACAGTTCCGAAACACTCGTGTTTGAGAGTCAAATAATTGTATATACATTGAGTTTTCCATTTTGTACAAAATTCTTTCGAGAGTATAATAGAAAAAAAAAAAAAACTTCAGTTATGTCACGTCCTAAATACCGCTAGGATGAGAGATCTGGAGGTAGAATAACAAATAACAGAAGTTTAGTTCTCAGCTCTGCTAGCTAGCGCTGATCGTGTCTCGACTTTTGAGACTCTTTTTTTCTTTACAAGTTATACCCGGATTTTTCTATTATCTGTCTCTGATTCTACAGGATTTTTGTCCTGTTCCTTCTTCCTCGTCTTATTCTTATTCCTATTTTTCTGTGAGTCAGTTAGCAGTAAATGACTTCCAGATTTCCTCCAATCTCCATGCGTCACAATTACGAAGTACAGAGTTTGGAATATACTGAAAAACAGTTCGACCCTAATCATCCCCCTAGTAGTTTTGAAAAATCGTAATCGAGGTTTTAATTTCTTCTTTTTTTTCTTGTTTTTTTTTACCTCTTATTTCTCATTTCGTATAATCATCGACGAACAAATCTCGCCGCGTTTTATATTTTAAGGGAATTGCCTATACCTAAATCCCTAAACCAGTGTGTGTACCCTTCGTCTTTCTCTTTACCAAAATCCCCATCCCAGACAAATGTCCTTGTCGAGAAATCGCGTGAGAACTAGGGAGCAGATGAGACCAACGTGACTTGCCTCTAGAATCTCTACGGCTAACTTACTCTCTCGTTCGCTCTTCGTTCGCTACCATACTGCACTACCTGGCTTATTCAACGATTCTGAAAAAAAAAATAAAAAAATAAATAAAAAAAAAAAGAGGGAAAAAGAAAGAAGAGAAAAGCACACGCACTATTATATATGACGTCACGAACGTCTAACGACGCCCACGCCGTAGGTAAAAGAAAAAGAGAGAAAAAGAAAAAAAAAAAAAAAAAAATTCCAAAAAAATGAAAAGACTTCCTTCCTCTCTTCTCTGCAGCCCTCGATAATATGTCACTATTAGTTTATCGGAAAAATTCGACGCTTTTTATAAATCGGTGTAATTTCGTCGACCATATAGGTATGGGTAGGTATGTACATACATATAGGTACCTACGACGACGTAGAGTTGGAAAAATGAAAGACAAGAAATTTTCCACGGGTCATTTTTAACGGAAATAAATTCGCCTTTTTAAATGATAATTAAATTAATTAATTAATTAATTAATTAATTAATCTATGTGTGTCTCATTTTCATTTTTATTTTTATTTTTATGCCATAGCATGAAATTACGAATAAAATGAAAAATCGGAACTCGGAATACCGGGCTCCGGCTATTGCGGGTTGAAAAGGAAACGGGAGTTGAACAATGGTTTTTTGAATTCACGTAGTTGCTGGGGTGGAGGATGGGTACAAGTGTGGGATGCGAGGTAGAGAGTATAAATTGTCGTGTATATAGTTGACCCGCGAACGATCTCGTTGCATCGCATCGCACCGCGTCGCGTTTCGTCGCGTCGTTTTGGCGTCGTGCTGCGACCTACTGCAGTGAAAATTTTCATTGAATAGTGGAGAAGTGTATATAGAAAAAGAATTTATTATCCCATAGGATCTGGTAGCTGGACCAAAAAAAAAAAAAGAGGGAAAAGAGATGAAAAGTTCGGACCGTGACTAACGCGATAAAGGGCGATGTCGGGGGTTCGATTGTTCCTACAAACTTGACGCGTCGACACTACCTACGACGCGACACGACGCGATGCTACTGCACACAGCACAATGCCTATTGTTCTAGAAACGTTCTCTCGCAGGCCGTAGAAATATCGCAAAATGGTCTTTTTTTTTTTTTTTTTTTTTTTACTTTTTTCACTTTTTTCCGTTTTCTCTTCTGATTTTTCCCCATCATCATTATCATCATATCACCTCCCTTCGAATAGCTAACGTTGGATTTTGCGTTACGTTGTAATGCGGTGACAAGCACACCCGGGATCGATCAATCTTTATTTATTTTCGATATGGGTATACAGGTAGGTACATACATTGCGAATAATTGGCAAATTGCAGCAGCTACGAAACGGTGATCATGTCTTCCCGAATTTCACCGTTTAATATTTTCGATCGATATTGAAAATCGACGAATTCTAACTCGCCCATAATGATCTCTGAACAACGTCTGGATGAAAAGAAAGATAAAAAGAAAAATCTGAAATTCACACGATTTTTAATGCAGATTTGATGGACATAAAAAAATAATTAAAAAAATTTCCAAATATCTATCAGTTCGATCGTTTCGTTCTACGATATAAGAAAAAAAAAAAATTAAATAAAAAAAGAAAAATAGAACTTTCAACTTTTTACCGCAAACACTTAGGTATACATATATTCTTCGTATATACTCAACAGCATTTCCCCGTTAATTAATTCCTTCTCTATACAGTAAATTAAAATTATTCTATATTATCCTAATCGTTGCTGGAGTTACGTGAAATAAGGTTATCAAGGTGAAAAATATCTCTTTACTTTATTGCAGGGGGATAAGGCTTTTCGCACACAGAACCCCGCCACGCACCATATACCCTACCCCTATACCTATATACTGCAGGTATTATAATTTTATCCTATAAGCGTTGACAAGCGGGGGCATGAAAAATCTCCATATACTATATTATATCTATAAATTGAAACGTTTACTTCTATACGATATAAGAGAATAGAAAAAGAAAAAGAAAGAGAAAAAAAAAAAAAATGATTTTCTTAATTTTTTTACTTATCGTACCATTTTCCATTAATTTCATGGATTTTTATTTAAGGCTATGAAAGGTGAAGTGAAAAATATTTTTCTCAAGTCTTCTTTTTTTTTTTTTTTTTTTAAATTTCGAGGGTTGACTAAAGGGTGAAGGTTTTATTTTTATTAATGCCCATCTTAGTCGACGAGAGCGTTTAAGCGGAGGGTTTAATTTTAGTGCGATTAAAGTAAATAACTATGACCGTTAAATAGAGGCTGGTTTACGGCTTGGGATTGTCTGGTTAATGACTCGAGGTTAATTTCGTCTCGTTTTCTGCACCCGTACTAGTAGGAGAGACTCAAGTAAAGGAAAGGAAAGGAAAGAGCGGTTTTCCTCGTCCAGTACCTATAGTATACGAAGGAACGAGGAGACGGCGCTGCAATAACGCAGGCAACCGGAATCGAAAGGAAAGGAAAGTAAAGGAAAGGAAAAGAGTAGAATAAACGAGAGGCATAAGCGAACTCTGCGAATGACTTTGCGACCTTATTTTAACCTTATTAAGTTCTCGGATTTCTCGATGCGGTTAACTTAAGTTTAAGTTGAGTGTATAATTTCCAGGAGGATTTTAAACCGGGAGTTCACTGCCCCTACAGGTAATACATTTTCACTCGCTAATGTATACGTTTGGTTAAATTTTTTCTTTTTTTACCCCGTTTTTTTCTCGCCCTCAAACATTTTTTTTTTTTTTTTCTTTCTTTCTTCCGAATGGATATTAATGGACGCGTTATTCTATACCGTATATACTGTGTAGGTTGTATCTTCGATAACGCAGGGGAAAGGAACGGAAAGATACGGTAATGGGCAGGTGCTTAAATTCAAGAACATCAAAACGATTTCCAATATTTTAAACCGTTCAAGTCAGGGTATAGGGTCCCATTCAAAAACTGGGAAAATTACTCCGAAATTTAATATCGTTTACTATATATTTATTCATCTGAAGAAAAAAGAAGAAGAAGAAAAAGAAGCAGACGAAGAAGAAAAATATTCAACGATTTAGATGATTTATTTATTTTTTTTTTTTATCTTAAAATTATTTTAAAATCAAGAAAAGAAAATTGGGAAAAAAATTGAAGAAAAAAAGAAAAAATGAAAAAGTAGAAACTCTTCGCTATTCTTATTTCGTCGCTATACCCAATAGCTGGTTTAGCTCTATACAAGAAAGTATATATATATATATATATATATATATAAGACGTGGGAAGAGCTAGAGCTTCAGCAAGAAAACGATAACGGCAGGACAGAATATCGTAGTAACTACTACGCGATGTTGCATTAAGCTAAGAGCTTCTAGCTAGCTTTGCCCCGAGACGTTCGTGGATTATTTAACGCGACTTAAGCATCTGCACCAGGCTTGACCCTAGTAGTGTCAACCGCAATTCTCCGTCCCGTACCGCAGACACAAATTGACTATAAAATATACGAAAAGAAGTAAAAAAAAAAATAAGAAATTGGAAATTGGTTACTTGAAGATCGAATTTTTCTATGCCATTTCGAAAGTCTTTTAATTTCGAGTTAGAAAAAAAATCAACTCTACTCCCCTCCTCCTCTCTCTTCTTCTTATCATTATTTTTATCGTATTACAATCAGGTGGACAAAAATTTGAATCCCAGATTATTTTTGATGATTTGAAAAATTTAAGATCGAGTTCAATACTTGTTGAGAATCTTTTTTCCATTTAAAGTATAAACGTGATATAGATGTTTCTTTATAAAGAATATATCTTTCTTAGTATACCGCGATCGTCTGAAAATAATAATAAGAATCGTAGAACGTACAAATCTCTGCAGAATCTCATAGACATCGATCAGATAAAATCTGTGCAGCATCTACCTATATCTTACTCTTTCTGGATATAGACTGGTGCCCCGTGTGTATTCAAGTACGAAATATATACAGCGATATATCGATATATGAATACATAGCCAGGTATATGTATATACGTCGGTATATGTACCAAGATCTAACTTCAAGGAAGGAATATATATACACCTTATACCAAGGTATACTATATCGGAAGAAATACGCGTAAAAATTGCTATCCTTACAGAATTGGATTCCCTACATGCTTTTCAAATTTATATACGTACCTTACGTATAGGTAGAATACATGGGTATATACACATATAGACAATACGTATCTATCTTGCATATGAATAGAAAGAAAATGAAAAAATAAATAAAAAAAACAACGCATCAAGATAATATTTTAGTGAGAAAATCCGATTCCACTAAATTTTCTTTTCCCTCTTTTTCGACACCAGAAATATTTTTCTTCATATCATATAGTGGATTTAAGATCGTAATTTAACTTTAGAAAAAACCTAGTCATAAATTTAGAAGAGAGTATTCAATAATTTACAAACTACGAAATTATGTCGGTTGACTAATCGCCGAATTTATAGCTAGTGCAAATCGATGATCGTTTAGAGTTCTGTCTATAACGCGATCTGTTAGTTCATATCTTGTTTAGCTCGGAAACTATTCGTCTCTCGAAATTTAGTCTTAGATTTTTTTTTTTTTTTATTTTATTTTTCTAGTTTTGGTTTTTGTGCTTTTCTTGCGCGGGGGAAATTTTTACCGTCAAAAATTTGAATCGCCCAATATGAAAGTGAACCCGTATACCATGTATGGAGGGTATATCTGTATTATAGTACAGTGAACGTGGAACGTGTATCGTTTTGTCTAATCAGTTTCGGTGACCGCCGCGGCGCAGCGCGGTAATTAACAACTAAATTATTCAAGCAATCGACCGTCCCCGTACCCGCGTGCTTTGGTTCAAGCCTCGCGTAGTAGATAGGTAGGCATGAGGGTCCAGGGTAGATAGACAGATACATACATACATAGATGTATGTTCGACTGCAGAGGATATCCCGAATATCCATTAAATCCCTTTTCTCTATTGCGTGGGTGTAAATCTATACATCTATTTGCATTAAACGTTATAATCCAAACGACCGTAGAACTTCGGGTATAACTGAAGAGCGAAATTTTGAAAGACTGAAGAAGAAAAAGAAAAAAAAGAAAAAAAATCCTAACCCATTCTTCGTTATTTTGGGGTAAAATACAATTGAGAATAAAAAGTCACTAAGATAATACACCGAAACTGTTTAGATAATTTGGTATAATTATTAATTAGCAAAATCACAGGTAACAAAGTACATAATGCGTTGATATCTTAGGTGAGTATAAATATTAGATGATGGGTTACTCGTTGGAACGATTTCAGCCCGTTTATTACTGACATGATTTTCCTAGTTTATATACGTCTCTTTCTTCATTAAATTCTAAATCCTTGAACCGAAATGGGGTGGAGTTAAATTTCTGTATACATATTCCCAAAAGCCTCGTTTAGTACTACGGGACGAAAATACCCTCGATATAACTTTTGGGTAAAATAAGTAGGTGGTATATTATATATTATATGCTAATGGGGGTGAGGGAGATATAGTTTATTACTTATCGCACCGTTGCGTTGCGTTGCGTTGCGTTGCGTAGCGTAAGAGAGAGAGAGAGAGAGAGAGGGAGAGACTACGCCAAAACACTTAGAAAGGTAAAAGAGAAAGAGAACAGCCTGGGGGTAACTTAGATTGTTAGAAACACATTTTTGCTTTTAGGTTTCGAGCTTTTAGCTTTGCATTAGAAACTCGTGGCTCCGAGACCCAACTTTTTTTTTTTTTTTTATTACAGCTGGTTCAAATTGCTCGTTACCAGCTCGCGAAAAGTTAAATGAGAACCGGACCCCCCCCCCCCCCCCCCGCCTCTTTCCTCTGTAGCTCGCCGGAAACGAGAAGTCAGAGATTAGATTAGATTAGATGAGATGAGATGAGATGAGATGAGATGCGATGCGATGGAATGAGACGAGAAAACCGGAATATATTTTCCTGCTCTATCAGCTATTTTAAAACTTTTTTTTTTCTATATATATATATATATAATTAAAAAAAAACAAACATATATATAATATCTAAATTTGAGGATATTTGAATAGTCGAAAAGTTATCCTCGCGAGTCAAGGATATCAAATTTATTCGTAAAAACGTGTCGCTATTGATTAATTTATTAATTAATACTAATATTCGCGTTAGAGTAAAATAATTTATAAAATTTCTTTTACTGTGTTTTTTTTTTTCCTTTTTCCCTTTTTTTTCCTTTTTTTTTTTTTCTCTTTTTCACCGAATAGGTCCATTCCAATTTCATCCATTCATGAAACATAAATTAAACCCCAAAGTATCGTTGGTATAAAATGAATGTTGGTCGATTCAAAGTTGGAATAATTAAAAAAACCAATTTGTAAAACGATATTTCGCATTTCATATAGGACTATATATATATATACTTGAGGCTAAATTAGTTGGTACCTATATTGCATATAGTTTCTGGTAAAGAAAAAGAAAAAAGAAAAAAAAAAATATATGGTGAAAAAAAAATTACATGTGGCTGCAGAAAATTGTTTCATCTACCGCGGCTGAAAATTTAATTATACAGAAATATGTATGCTTAATATAATTATATACAGTATATTTTTCGTACGTACATGTATCATCATTTATTAATTAGTTATATTAAAACAACAATTTTCTACTCTTCGTCCTGACTATTACGAGCGTTAAAGCACGTTTCCAAGGGTCTTTATACTTGAAACCGCAGTAAATCACGTTCGAAAGATTTATCAAAGCGATTTATATAAAACTAAAAATTATTTTTCCCACACTACACCTAGATGCTGAAAATAAATATAAAAGAGTTTATGAAAAATAATAATTAGAACTATAATTTTTAATTTCTAATCGATTAATTTTCTGACTAATTTCATCTTAATACCTCTCTTGGTATAACATAGTCCTAAATAAATAGGACGAGGTAATATGGGTATATAATTTAAGTGTAACTGATTCGAACGGTCAAACCTCTCATATGCATATAGGGGACCAATCTGACCCGAAACCTTTTCTCGTAAAGAATAACCCCCGTGCTCTGAGATTCATAGTAGGCGATTAATGACGACGACTCGGATGGAAAATCTCTTTTAGGGTATTATTTACTCGGCGAATGAATCGTGTACGAATTCGTTACACGGTGTGGTGGTAGTATAGCTGTATAGTAATTATAGTAATTGTGGTAAAACCCAACTCTGCGATATCCGCAACACTGATTTTTCTTTTTTCTTTGCATTTCATTTCGCCCTAATCGACTCGGCAATTTACACACACCTCTTCGAAGAGGCGATTTATTAACTAAAAATCTTCACGTCTAGGTGAAAAAAGAAAAACTTTTTTTTCTTCCTCTACACAATTTGATGTGTATAAGAAGTCCGAAAAATTGAAGCATTCGTGAACAGAGCCGAAATTAAAAAAACCGTTTTTTTCAATTACAGGAATTAATGACGAAAAGTAAACGTCAAGGATGGCGTCGCCTCCTGATCGGTGGTGTCGTCGGAATAATAGTTATATCGCTGATAACCGCTGCGGTATTTCTCCTGACTGGTAGACCGTCGGATTCTCCGTCGTCGACTGCGTCTGGTATCACGCTTGAGGAATGGCTCGGAGGTTCACTGGCTACCAAGAGTTTCAACGGAACGTGGCTTTCCGGTGAGTGAAAAACACGAAACCGAATTTGGTCGAATACGATTTTTCAAAAAGCATAGAAAAGGGAAAAAAAAAAGAAATAAATAATGAGAAGGAAATAATAAAAATTAACTCAAATGAAAAGCGACAAAAATTTCGGGGGCTTTTAACCCTCATTATTCCATGGGGTCAGGGCTGGCATTCGCTTGCAGCGAGATATGGGGAAAATGGGGTAAATCCAACGCCGCGTAATTATGGTAGTTGATGAGTTTCACGGTGGGTTGAACACCGCCGCCTAATTGGGGTAATAGAGTATGTGGTTTCCGTATATAACATATATAGACGTATAGCTATATGCGTTTATGTGATAAACCGTTCCCCACGTTCTATGGATGGTGACTAGATTCAACCAGGAGAAGCATATATATATTATATACCTATACATCCATGTGCATGGCGCGAAACTGCCACTCGAGGAGGAGGAACCAACCCTATGGGCTAATACCATACCTAGTGTCATGCATCATGCAATTTTGACCGAAATTAACGCTAATCGTAAACCAAATTCATAGAGGAGTAGGGAACCCATATAGTATATATGCATATAGTGACAAGGATATATGTGACCATAGGTCCTCGAGTAGTGAGCAGTCTTTAAATTTTTATTACTTTTCCATGGTATACTTTCTCGAATCATTCATTTGACAATTTGTCTTTTATTTTTTTTCATTTCTGATCTGTAGGATCTATTCGTTTTTTTTTTTTATATACGCGACTCTATCTACGATTATATAAAATCAGAATTTGTATTCATTAGTCAGTTTTTTTTTTTTTTTTTCTTCCGAATGAAAAGTTCCTTTTTTTTTTTTCACTAATTTTTATTGAGAGGAACCCCCAGTCTTTAGGCGAAATAAAAACTGCTTACGCACCGTACCGAATTCCAATTAGGACCCCTTACCTGCGACCCTGTTAAATGGGAAGGCGTTTTTTTTTTTTTTTTTTTTTTTTTTTTTTTGGGGTATCTTTTTCAGTTTTTTTTTTTTAGATATAATGCCGAAGAGAGAGAGAGAAAGAGAGAGAGAGAGAGAGAGAGAGAGTGCAAGGCTAATTCTTCTTCGCCTTCGTCTTCCATCTTATTCCTCTTTTTTTTTCTCTTTTTCCTCTTTTTCCTTATTAACGAATACTCTTTCCTATACACACAGAGAGAGATAGAGAGAGAGAGAGAGAGAGAGAGAGAGAAAGAAAAACTGGGTTCCTCATTTAAACGATCCTATTTTAAATTTATTTTTATTCAGACGAATCCAAAAGCCAACGAAGGACCACCTCACTTCGCATTTATTCGTTCATTCATTCATTAATTCAATCATTCATTCATGCATTCATAACTCGCGGTTCTAAATATAAAGATCGGTAGAAAAAAATTGAATTTTCGTATTCGTATTACATTTTTCCCGGATTTTCCTCCCTCTCTCTCTCTCTCTCTCTCCTTGTTCTTTAGTGATATTCGCTTCCATTCAGCCAAAAATGAAAAGCGAAATAGAATGGAAAATAAAAAGGAAAAAATGAATAAATTTTTACGAAACGAAACTTGAGATTTTTAATTGGAATTAAAAATATGCACATAATTGCATAAAATTTTTAATTCTCTTTTCTATTTATTTTATTAAATTTTACTCAGCTAACGTTCAACTTTTACCGCAGTTTTGTATTTATATTATCCTATTCGTCATAAATGTAAAGAAAAATTTTTTAATAAATTTATAAAAAAGAAAAGGGAGTTTACCTCGTTTCTATATAGGTGGATAGAAATTTTTCCCCGTTTACACCATGAATGTATAGTGTATATAAAAAAAAAAAAAAAAAAAAAATTTGTACCGTAACTCTGCGGGTTGAAATTTTCCACGTTGAATCACACCGCATAAGCCTCTCCTCATCTCAGAGGACGGAAAATAAGGTAGACCCTCTATTCGGTCTCAGAAAGTGCTAAACGTTGCTGCTGCTGCTGCTGCTTCTTCTTCTTCTTCTCGAATATTCGTCGTTGAGAGTCAATGTGACGATGAGGGACGAGAGGGTGCAGATTTGAGATGAAAATTTATTGAAAAATGTCAAAATAGAAGAAGAAATTTTCACATCCCCATCCCCATCGATTTCGATTTGAAAATTCATTCTTATACGGATATATTCTTTTTCTTTTAATATTCTATGAATGAATGAATGACTGAATGAATAAATGAATGAATAAATGAGTAAATTCTATTCATATAAAATTAACGGGGTTGTTATAACTTTCCAACAAAATATTAAATACGTTGGGATTCGTCTAATATAGAAGCGAGTAAAACCGTGGACATTCTGGTGGTCAGAGGCAGCAGCTGACCGTGATTCTAATATTAATGGTGCGAGTGGCCCCATAATAGTCCGGGATCTACGGTCAGTACAGGGTATCATTGAGGGACAGAACTACGTCGTCAGTGGGGATTTCCACCCCCGTTTTGTCCCAGCTAATGAAACTTTCATTTCAGTTAAACGTATAGACCGCAAGGTTATTATACCAACCTCCTGTTACCGTACAGTTTATTATTGTCACACGGTATAAAATATATCGCGCTTCACGATCGAGAAGATTTTTAATCAATAATTGTCTAATTATCAAAATTTAGAAAAAAAAAAAAAAAAAAACACCGAAAATTAGGGGGGTTTTATTTTCTTCTTTACTTTGGAGTACAATCCTTATGATTACACATTCGTCAAATGTTTTATATGAATGATATGTGTATATATGAGGATTCTGGCCGATTTTCATCAACGAATATTCCAACACCGGAAATCAGGAAGGCAATATCCGGTGAAACTGTAGGTATCCGTTCTATATAGTGGTGTTTATACCCACCTGATGGTGTAGCTACGATTCAATGCGATATAGGTTTATACGGACGTGTATACGTAATCGTAGATCGAAATCGACATTCCGAATTCGACAAACACTCACGCATCAATTTATTTGCAAATTTAGGATGTATGGGTATCAGGTATACATATGCCTGCTAGGATACGTCTCTGCGTTGGCGTAGTAATTCGATTCTCTCCGGGTATTCGCGATTTCGGTGCGAGAGGAATGGAGAGTAAAAATGACAATGGCAAACTGTGTCTGTTAGGTTTTTTATTCCACATTTTTATTTTTTCATTTCCTCCAAATCAACGAAAATCGAAAATCGAAAATAGAAAATAAAAAATAAGAAATTAATCAAATTTTCCTCTTCTTTCAGGTAACGAAATCTTATTTCAAGACGAAAGTGGCAACTTGGTCATTCGTAATGTCACCTCTGGACTACCTACGATAATATTATCGGTGGCAAACACGGTGAGTAAAATAGAAAAGAAATTTGAAAAAAAAAAAAGGAACAAAAAACAGCAGCGTGTTAAAATTTTTAATAGTAATATTCTTATCATTAATTAACGCAACTTAAGACTAAAATTGCGAATTTAAAAGGGCGCGAATGAGGAAAAAGAAAAGTCGGAAAAAAAAAAAAAAAAAAACAAACGACGTTCTAAATTTATCGCCGGATTTTCCTTACTTTCGGGATTTTATTCCCTTAATCCCTTGAGCCTAAGATGAGTTGATTTTTCTTTTTTTTTTCTTTTTTCTTCTTTTTGGTTTAAAACAAGGAGGGGAAAATTTTTCGCCGGTTAAAATCTCGTGGAATGTATGGTATATACCCATGTATATATTAGGGTGGTCCCTAACTCGGTAATATTCGAATTTCAATGCTCCCATGAGCCAGAACGGCTCCAAACATACATATATAAAAAAAAAAAAAAAAAAAAATTTAGTTAAAACCCCAGGTACTTATCTCAATTATGAGTGCTGCCCCAAAGCCTTTGAACTTTTCCATTTAAATAAAACACGATTTTTCGGGTTTGGTTTTTACTTCCTATCGCATTATCGCTTTGAATAATCTTGAACTCCGCAAACCTTGTACCAGGTATCCGTAAAAAACTAACAGATTTTTTCAACAACAATATTTTATTTATCAGAATTTTGGAGTTATTTATTTATTTATTTATTTTTCATTTTTGGTGCGCTTTAGCTTCGAAAATTATATCGTTGATAATTTGCAAAATTTTCATGGAATATTCGCTACTACAAGTGGGGAGTATACCAAGTTTCAGATTTTTTCGAAGCTATACTGCGATAGGAAGAAACAAAAATCAATTGTGAAATGTCGAAAATCGTCCTCTTTTTGGCTAAATTTTTTCTTTTTTTTTTTTTATATATTTGGAACCGTTCTGGCCAGTGACAACATTGACATTAAAAAATGGTCAGATTAAGGACCACACATGTATGTGCATAGTTTAGATTCAGAAGGTTCCGATATCCTGTATCCAGGCAAGTATAAAGTTATCCATAAACTCCTGCCGGAATCTGGGCGACACGTCGTGTCTACTAACTACGCTTATTGTTTTAACGTTCTAACTTCTAGTTCAAACTACGGTATATACATGATAAATAAATGGGTGTTATAGATAGGAGCACACAAAGAACTACAAAAAAAAAAAATAATAATAATTACGGGCTTATCCCACGTCCGGAATATCGTATCGAATAATTTACGCAGAATTTTTTCGTGTTCATCATCAGCTTTGAGCTAACTCGAAAATTTTAAATATCAAAAAACTAGCGGAATAGACGATAACCCAATCTTGGTTAAAAACCGAATATAAAAAGGCGTATCTTTCTCAATTTGTGCATTTTAATTTTTTTATCCTTATTTCTCATTTTTTTTAAACTAGTAACAAGTTGGATAATTCAGAGGTATAGAAACGACGGTATTTAAATGCAGCAAAACGATGTCAAGCTGTTCCCGTTCCCCGGTATTATTATACCAGAAATTACTCTGCAGTATTGCACGCCATGCGTTTAGCCAACGAAATTGAATAAATTTCATTACCAGACACATACACGTACATACATACATACATACATGCACATGCGATATAAGGTAAATTACCTAAGCGAGTAAGAACCCACCTTCTCTACGACGTGCGATAATATCCCATGATACCTATACACCTACCACCTAAACGCCCCGACGCTTTTCCTCGTGTCGTCGCGTCGCCTTGTACGTTTTCGCCAAATTGCAACTTACATTTAGACCAATATAAAGGAATCCCCTATACGTATACTATACATAAGTACAGACTAGTAGGTACATACCCGAAATTCTCTCTCACAGCACCAGCTGAGTGTCTGCGAAAATTTTCTTCATAGCAAATTTTTATTCTTTCTATTCTTTCGCGAATAAATAAAATGAATAGAAGAAAAAAGAAAAAATAAAAAATAAAAAATAAAAAATAAAAAATTCATAAGAACTTGACAGAATTTTTTTAAATTTAGTTTTTTTTTTTTAAACCTTTTCAGATTCTGGCGGCTAGTTTCGATTATGAAATATCTGCAGATCGTAACTACGTACTACTGGCGTCCAACTATCACAAGGTAATGAAACAGATTTTTTTTATTTCTTATAAACTTTATGGGTATTGAATCGATTTTGGCACCGATCATATTGTGTGTGTGTGTGTGTGTGTATGTGTGTGTTTTTTCTTTTCCTTTTTTTTTTTTTTAATATACTTTTATATATATATATATATAGTGAAGTACGTACGCCTAGTTTCTTGATATGGTCAAAAAGTGTAGAAGAGGATTTTCCACCTAGCGATTTTTATGGGCACTGATTTTACGCCGCGATAACCGGCGGTTCACCTGTTGGTTGCCTCCCTGCGTTGCACCAGTTCGGTTATAGCAACCGCGAATTCCAATAAGTGGTCAATAAACCGTGAGACGCTATAAAGTTTGACTTTGTTAAAGTCGTAGTTTAGAAATAAGTAGATAGCGTTTTTGGTTTTCGAAAAAAAAACAAAAAAAGAAAAAAAAACAATTTGGGAAACTAGATCGATATTTTTTTTATTTTTTTTTTTTCTCAAAAAACCTTCTCTCAAGCTTTTATCAAAATTGAACACGTTATATGACTGCAATTGCGTATAATATTTACTCTACGGTTTGAGCAACGTCATGGGGGTTCGGCGCCCTTTGCTACTTTTTATACCTTTTACCTTTTTCCCCCTATTTTTCAAGCTTCGGGGCAAATAGAATTTTCACTTTCCAAACACCGCGTTATATTATGAAACCAGCCCGTCGATTTTTTCCTGTTCGCCTATATAATGCGGTATATATTCTGCGTCTACACCGAACGCCATTTCTGAACCTTTTTAAAAACGGTGTGGAAAACGAAAAAAAATCTCTCAAATCTTCTAGGAATAAAAATAAATAAATAAATAAAAAGAACTTCCCAAATAAAATGATAAAAAAAAAATAAATAAATAAAAAAAAACGATAAAAAATTAAGGGGGGAAAGAAACTTGACGTATATATATTTCCATAAATTTATTCATTTTTTCGATATATCGCAACGATTAGAGTAGACTTATCAATCGTTCCACTCTTCCCTGACGAAAGAAAGGAAAAAAAACAAGTAAAACCTCTAAATTAGATATATAGATGTCTTCTGCGATAACAATGAAACTAATTTGGCCTCCCCCAAACGAACCTCTCTAGAAGAGACCCCATTTCGAATTACAGACGTCAGCTATGGATGGGCCAAATCGGTTTCCCTTAGTCGACGCAGGAAGTTATCTCGCCTGTTTGAGGATAACAATTGATTCTAATCAACTCTCTGGCTGCTGATATACCAGTCGGTGGGGCGTACCCTCCTTTTCTATTATAGTATACATAGAAAACACAATTTTCATGTTCTTGTTTTTACCGATGAAGTTTCCCCCGCAGTACTACTTATCCTTTCTTTCGTCTTTCCTCCACAAAAAACGAAAGAAAAATTTCGATCATAGGATATCGGTCGTCAAAATTACTGACCCCTACCCCTCGCTCCTCCTCAATTGTCATTTTCAAAATTTGTCTAAATTTTACCCTAACTTACTCGCTGACCTCGACTCGTTCAATATCACACATATATCGTAGTAACACACGAACCAGACATTCTCACTGCTCAATCCTTCACCCCCATGGGTATATGTGCGCTTCTATATACACGCGACGTACGTATACCTATACCTATACCTATACACATACACAGAGGTATACTATATTCGCGAGGGATTAGCCCTTCGACTGGCTCTCGTAATGCCGAAGGCGACGTTTTCGCACTGCGGATGTGGCCACCACCACTATGGACCATAACGGCTTGACAGTACATCCTGCATTGCTACTAGCCAGCTATTCTCCGTCTGACAAACGCCGGCACCTACTACTAGCCGGGTAGAAATGTCCGTGCTTTTTATCACCATTCACGTTAGATTTTCAAAATCGGATAGGATGTGGCGATTTTTTTTATAAATCTCATGAAAACCATCGGACCTTTGCGTTTGTCAAATTTTCCGTAAGTATATCGATATGAGCTCGGAAATTATTCGCGATATCAAGCTATGATATGGATGTAGAGGATCGAGGGTTTCCGTGGGATTTGGTGGAAGGTGGAAGGTGGGAGTAGAAGGGCGGCTTCATCGACTACGTGACGTTGTCGAATAGGTCTCCATTTGTGTTTATTTTCCTAACTATAGGATCTAGAATCTAGATTCTAGCGGAACTCTTGCGGAAGGAGGGAGGACCGTGGTGCTGTTTGAATACCAACAAAGGCCTGGCTTTCCTACCCTACCAGGAATAGACAATAGGGCTACCACTTGCCAGGCTTGTAGCTGCAATTTAGATACGGTAATGATATTGCTCCATCAAGCTACGCGGAGACCCTGGACCACTTTCTCGCTTATCTTCAAAGACAATTATCCGGAGGATCTCTCCTTCGATATAACAAAATTTACTAATTCTGACATCTCGTCCTATCGGTTCGACTAGATTTTTATATTTTTATATTTTTATATTTCTCCACATTATATATTCATTAAATTGATGAATTTTATCCGATTATATTTGAGGTGGGATGCGTACAACGAATTAGGGAAGCTGGTACCTCTCCAGGATATTGAGAAGAAAAAAAAATATATATATATATATTTCTGCTAATAAATCATACGGAGGGGGGAAACTTTTCAACTAATACAAAGGTGCGGAGTACCGCGGGGCTTTTTGTCGTTATAAGAAATCGATATTTTCCACCTTAAATTATACCCGGGTATACGCGGGTCTACGCGGGTGTGTCACGGAAGATTATAAAACGGTATTTGAGAGTGAAAATATTCAGGAATCAATCATATAATCGAGTATTAAATAATCAGATCCGATGATAAATGAGATTTTTTAGAGACGTGGAAAATAGGCGAAAATTAATAAAACAGATCGCTGGATAGCGTAATCGTTCGGTATATCTAATCGTTTGATAATTTAATCAACTCGCCATGTGCATATGATAATGTACTATCATATATTATGTCTCAGAATATTTTCACCTTGAATTCGTCTTATTCCTCGGTCTCATTAAGATGCCATTTCTTTATTTCTTTTACCTCGTATTCAACTTATTATTTATTATTCATTTTTCCCGTAAGGTATTATAAATGCTTTTCCAATAATCCGCCCCCGAACGTCGAGGCCAACAGCTGCGGAAACGCGATGCAGAGGTAACGCGTTAGAAAATTGAGCGAATCAATTTTAAAGTGAAAACTTTATTTATTTATAGTTTTATTTTTTTTTATTCTCTCTTTCTCTCTTCGTCCCTTATACCGTCGTTAAAATCTGAAGGTGAAAAATATTTTAATCAAGGGTTGCTAAAAATTTTAGTAAAGTTTTTCTTATTTTCATTTTCATTTCTCATTTCATTAGATTCTCATATATATATTTCATATTTTTATCGACAAACTTTTGGAACACAAGTATTAAGGCCTTTTATATCCTATACATTTTTTTTTTTTTTTTTTTTTTCGATAGCTATGTTCGTTCCGTGACAGAAGTGATTTAAACATTTTTGATCTTTCACCCTGACCCCCAGGTCTCGATTTTTCCCGTTTTAAATTCCACCGTAGATCCTGGCGCTGGATTTATTCGTCAGAATACCCTCCAGGCTCAGTTCAAAAACGTGTAAAAATTTCTTTTTTTCTACGCTTTTCCGGTCGCTAGGAACGGATACGGAATAATAGAAAACCTGTTACGGTTCCGTCCGATTCGGTACGGTCTATTTTCCACAATTACAACACTGCATCCCAATGCAGCGCGAATGGGCATTAATCAATTTCGATTCTACCCAACTTCCTATGAATCGAAACTCGTATCGAAACGATTATCTATTATATACTCGTTGTCCGTATAAAGTTTAACTAACATTATATTATTTTTCTTTATTTTTTCTCATACTTATCATTCAAGTTTAAAATTTCGTATAATTATTCTAATTATTATTCCATTTCAAACAACAAAACAACTTTCCTGATTTTCTCCAACTATATTACAGCTCGAAGCTTGTTCAGAAAACTTTTCATCAAGCTTCGGTACGCATGATATATATATATATTATCGTTTTTTTATTTTATTTTTTTATTTTTTGAACTACAAACTTTATCCGGGCTCAAAAGTCCGTCCTTCCATAATATATTCAAATACACATATACTATGTACGGTAAAACATACTCGCTTCACTCGAAGCACACAATTTTCTATGAAATACAAATTCACAAAAGCAGTCAGTCGTCATTCGTCGTTTTGCTTCGAATTTAGAAAAGTATATATTCAAGAGTATTCATATACCTATACATACGTTCGCCTCGCTATCCCCGCGTTTTCACATCGCTTTCAATGATTTCAATCAAAAGTTCTACTATATTCATTTTCTATACCATACTACGCGTAAATATTTCTTTATAAGAAATACTTACGCGTATCAAACCAGTTTAGAAAATTGTTTATACGTATAGAGTGTAATAACCTTCTTAATTATACTATCATAAATTTTGTCATTAAATTTATGTATCATTAATTCGCTTCTAGGTATAAAAAAAATGCTTACAATTATTTTCTATTTCGTATTATACCTATACGGACTAAGTTATATAACGTGCTTTGCCGTTTATTATATCCTTTATAGACACGGGTGAGTTCTGTTTACTCATTCTTCATCAACCATTACGAACGAACAGCGTGACCTACACGATAACCCAAATAGGTATCATTCGGATGTGTGCTTTGGGCAAATGTTGCCGCATATGCGGGCTGATGCTACTGCTACTACTCGCTTCCTCATCTCTCATCTCTCATCTCTCATCCTCAATATTCCTTGGTCCTCATCCTCCTCGCATCTGCACATATATATATATATATATATGTATATATCTTGGATATTCCCCCTTTGTCCCACTTCCCGAAGACTGTCTGTTACGAGTGTGTGCCCTCTGCTCTGCCCTCGAACCGCCCAAAGGCTTTCCGCTCCGCATCTGTGATTTACAATGTTAGGTATATCCACTGGCCTCATCCCCTCTACTCCTCCGTTCTTCGGGTCCTTGAACGTACCTACACCTACACCCACACCCATACCCATACCTTACTCCTCCGAGTACCATACCAAATTTCCGATAGTTACTGTTGCTACAAATCAACGGTGGGTTTAGGCCAACCGAGGTACCCACCTATATCTAGTTATGCATTTCGCAATTGGACTGGAGGACCTACCATGTGGACATAGACGTATATATATATATATCTCGATTTAGCCACCTATTACCTAGCTACACATAGTTATATGGTATACTACCCTATATATCATTCAACCGAACATTTCATGGTTCGCGAAATGATTTCTGAATCAAATTTATCCATCGATAATTTAGATCGGTTATACATTTCACAAGGGTATTGATTCCGATTATTTTTATTGCAATATATTATCCAGGTATTAGGTAATTGGTAAAAAAAATTTCAGAAATTAAATAATCGCGTAATTTATACACAAGGTATACTGTGACTTATCGCTCGTTCGAGGTACAGGTATAGCAGATTCATCGACTCCTATCTAGGTAAACGTTATTATAGTATACGTAAGCACGTAGGACCAGGAACAGGCTTTGGTCCAGTTGACCCAAAGGATGCGGCATGGCAGGGGCCGGGCCAGACCAGGTCGTTCTATACTACCACATCGCATAAAATCCTGAGTTCCGGAGAAATTATCGTCCCATTGTCCCCCGTTGGTCCGAGGGCTTTTCTCTACAACGACGACGACGTCGACGACTTATATCTAGACCGACACGTTCCTTCTCTGAGGTCAATGCGAACCCTTACGAATATAGCTCTGGGTCTATACGGGGGTGGTAGAAATTTCATTTATATCATACAAAAGGGATTTCTTTTTTTCTCATTTTTGCAATCAATTATTGCAAAGGAGAAATACGAATGAACTATTCTATAGTTTCATATAATTTTATCAAAAATCTAGTAGATATAAATATTTTGAAATTCCACATTCTCTTAAGGTCGAACGAACAACGTCTTGAAATAGCCAATAAAAAACGAAGAGATTCGAGTACCTAGATTGTTTCAACGAAATATATACCAGCCGTTTTTCGACCCAGAGTTCTGCGAGGAGCCGAGGAGGAGCTCTTGTTTTGATGCTTTGCGTATTCCAAGAGCGTCTTCTCGAAAACCCTTACCTCAAGACAATTGGTCCTGGTCTCCAATGGCGAGGGGTGAGAAGGGGGCGCGAAGACGAGAGGGTGAGAGAGGTCTGAATTGACGAGGGTACAAGGTCGTAGCTGATAAATTCCCCATTGTATTTCATTGTTTGGTTTAATTATCCTCTAATACCTTGATTTTTGCCATTTAATTCGATTCTTGTTATCACCTTTTTTTATACATAATTTTCTTTTTTTTTTCTTTCGAAATATTTTCAATATATAATATATATCTCGTCTCTGATCCTGGTATAGGATATAGAAGTGATATTTTACATTGGATATTTGCCAAACTTGATAAAAAGCACTTAATAATAAAATTCCATGGATTTTGTTCAGTCGATTAGAATCGTGGGGGTAAAAATATATATATATATATAATACACGCACAGGTATTATCTGCTGTGAGAAATTACTGTGATGTATGTAACGTTTTTATGATCATTAGAAATCTCCACATATCTAATTCAGAATTTTATGAAATCATGAAGATATATCGATTCGAGTATATAAAATTGGTTTTCCGTAAATAGGGAGGGTCACGAAATTTTGTCGGATCTTTCGGCTTTCGGCGGTCTAGATTTTCGTAATTTCGATATTCTGAATTTGAACGTTTCTCAAAAATGAACAATCGCCGACTCACCCCCTTCTCTCTCCGAGAAGAGTCGCTGTCAGTCACGCAGTTAGTCGCTCTGTGTATTTCTTCTTTTTACACTGCATCACTGTGGCTGAATTCTTCTGGCCATATTCCAGTGGTGGGTGTGTTGTTCTCCTTGACGCAGAATATTACGGTAGGCGTTTTTGACTTTTGGTTTTTCACTTATTTCGTATTTTCTAAGTCATCTAACGGCTCATTATTGCCTGGCTATTTCCTTGACGTCTGTCTCTGTGCGCACGCACGGATGCGTGCGCCTAACTCTATTTTTGTTTTCGTCCATTACGTACATACATACATACATTCCTATATTCACGTTGCTCTGTTTACATTTCTGCCATGTCGGACGATGAGGAAGCCAGTGCTGTGCCCGTAGACAGTCTGTCTCCTTTTAACCGCCTGTCATTTACATCATCAGCTGATTTCGACTTAGATGCTATGAGAGCTAAATTGTCTAATCTTGATAGCCAATTTTTCAAATATATTAGATCATCGCGTGAGGCTGTAGAAAAAAAGACAGTGTTGCAAGAGGTCTTTCTTAGTTATCAGGCTGCATTCAACTCATTGGCCATGGCTTACTCCCGACTCGACGGAAAATCTGACAGCTCGCGCGCGTGTGCAAAAGCTGTCAACGAATCATGTTCCGAAATTCTTCGTGTGTGCACTGCTAGCGCGAAGAAAGCTTGTAGTGATGGCGTCAAAGAAACTATCTCCGCTGCTGCTAGTAGTAGTAGTCCCGCATCTTATGCTGCCGTGGCAAATCGTGCGTCTTCTAAAATTCGCGTTCCTAGAGGGCCTACGGTTGAGGTCCCTAAAACTACTAGTTTTGTCATAGCCCCTATGGCTGCATCGGTTAACAACTTTTCATCATCTGTTGCCACGAAAAATGCCCTGTTCAAGGCTGTGAATCCTGCCTCGCTCGCGATGAAAGTTGAACGGGTCTCGGGAGCTCGGAATAATGCCATTCGTATTGAGGCTAGCTCGGTTAACATGGATCGGGTGCGTGCTCTTCCTGCTCTTGCTAAGGCTGGACTAGAGGTCAGGGCGGATTCGAAATTGAATCCTCGTTTGGTGGTCCATGGAGTTCCGTCTGACATGTGCAAAGATGAAATTAGGTCCGACTTTGTAGCGTTGAACCTTGGCGGCATAGATAATCCCGAAGTTAAGGTAGTCTATCGCTTCCCTGTGAAAGAAGGTCGTACCCGCACGAGTTGTGTCATCGAGGTGCCTCCCCTGGTACGTAAGAGCCTGCGGGATACCTCTAATTCCCGCATTTACCTCCGATTTTCAGCCTGCCGTTTTGATGATCATGTTGTTGTCCGGCAATGTTACAAATGTCTTGCTTTTGGACACCTAGCCAAGGACTGTAAAAATTCCCCTCGTTGTGGTCACTGCTCAGGATCGCATGAGTTGAAGGACTGCCAGAAAAGAGGTGATGCGCCTTGCTGCTTTAATTGTAAAGCTGCTAAGGTGCAAGATACATCGCACTCTGCCTTGGACGGTAAAAAATGCTCTATACTCAGTAGGCGTTTAACAGATAAGGTTCGTAATATCAATTATGGATAGAACAACACCTACTTCGCATGACAATCTCACAATATGTCACGTAAACTGTCAGTCTCTTGTTGCTCACTTGGACGAATTTCGTGCTTTCTTCAATAATTCTAACTATCATGTCATTTGCATGTCTGAAACCTGGCTGAAACCTGCTATCTCTGACGACTTGGTTCGACTTCCTGGCTACCAACTGTTTCGGTGTGATAGAACTGGGCGTGGTGGCGGCGGAGTAGGCATCTTCGTCCATAACTCACTCCAAGCCCGTGTCCTGGATTCTTCTGGTGGCATCTACTTGCATAAACCTGAGTACATCCTAGTGGAGGTATCGCCGGTAAGCTCGTCGAAGCTTCTACTCGCTTCTGTCTACCGTCCACCACATATAGGTTACCTTGACGAATTTATGAGCTGTCTATTGGTCCATTCTTCATCTTACTCCAATCTTGTAATAATGGGTGATTTTAACACTGATATGACAGGTAACACCTTTGATAGTAACCACCTGCGAGGCTTTGTTGATTCATCTAACTTCTTCCTACTGCCCTATCAGCCTACGCATATCCTTCGCGATTCCTCTACTTGGTTGGATCTCTGTATAGTTGATGATTCTGACAAAGTGATCGATCATGGTCAGCATGATGTCCCATTCCTGTCGGCGCATGATTTGATTTTTGTCTCATATAATGTCAGGGTACAGCGTCGCCAGCCTCGAGCCTTTACCTGTCGGGACTTTCGTACGTTTGATAAACATAGATTACTTCAGTGTCTGGAAGCGATAGATTGGAGTCCTTTCTACCAAGTACAATCCATCGATGAGAAAGTTGAGTTTCTGAATTTAGCCATGCTTGATTGCTTTGACCGTCTTGCGCCCTTACATCTAGTTTGCCCGCGTACGCTTCCTGCACCCTGGCTCACGCCTGAAATCAAGCTTTTAATGACGCAGCGAAACAGAGCTCGCAGAAAATGGCGAAGAAATAGATTAGCTTCATTGTATGATAGGTTCAAGTCCCTGCGCAACGAAGTGCAGACTAAGGTTAGAGCAGCCAAGAAAGCTTACTATCTTTTAAAACTGGGAGGTCTTAGAGATCATATTACGGTCTGGAAGGAACTACGTCGCTTAGGACTTGTTCGATCGCGCACTTCCGATCGCCAACTGGTGGTCCCTGCTGAGGCTCTGAATGCACACTTTGCGAGCGCTGGGGGTGACGATCACGATGTCTCTCCTTCCTCTTCTTCGGAGCGCTGGTTTCTAGGCGAAGTAAGCTACGATGACTCGAAGTTCTACTTTGAAAATATCTCCATTGATATCTTGGTTAAATCCTTGCTCTATACCAAATCGAGATCTGCGGGTGCGGATGGTCTCTCTTCGGAACTTATCGGACTTGCCCTACCCTCGATCTTGCCGCATATTCTTCATCTTTTTTCTTTCTCCCTTACTTCTGGTTCCTTCCCTGAGCTGTGGAAGTCTGCTCTTGTTTGCCCTCTCCCCAAAATCAAGTCACCTATAAACTTCAATGATTATCGCCCTATCTCTATCCTGTGTTCGCTATCTAAGTCTTTAGAGAGAATCGTCGCTGACCAGGCCATGGGCTTCCTTGAAAGACGGAATCTTCTGGACCCTCACCAGTCTGCATATAGGAGAGGACATAGTACCCACACGGCGCTCATCCGTGTCATCGATGATGTCAGACAGGCCATGGATACTCGCATGGTGACAATTATGGTTTTCTTTGACTTTTCTAAGGCCTTCGATCGTGTCCGTCATGGCTTGCTAGTTGATAAGCTCAGGCTCCTTGGATTTTCTAACAACGCACTACGTTGGTTCTGTGCCTATCTCGACTGTCGTAAGCAGGCCCTGAGACCTGGTGATGGTTCTATCACTTCGTGGCGACCTGTCATCAATGGTGTCCCACAAGGCTCAGTCCTCGGTCCATTACTTTTTACACTGTACATGCTTGACCTTAAAGACTGTCTTAGGTACTCTAGCAGGAATATCTACGCGGATGACTTGGTGATCTACCATCATTGCCACCCACATCAGCTCTCTCAAGGCATCGCTGAGGTCAATGAGGACGTGGTTCGTATCTCCGACTGGGCCACACGCAATGGACTGCTGCTGAATGGAGCCAAAACCAAAGCGATGGTACTGGGTACACGTCGTTACATCAAGGCCATTGATTTCTTTTCTCTACCTGCTATATTGGTTGGAGCGGATCCCGTGCCTTACTCGGATCAGGTGCGTCACCTGGGAGTCACTATCTCCAACACTCTATCCTGGGGTGCTCATGTGGCGGACGTTACCAAGAAAATCAACGGAACATTGTACCAGCTAAAACTTTGCCGTGATCTGCTTCCTCGAGCCTTGCGGGAGCGTCTGATTTCCACCTTGATCTTCCCGCACATTGACTACTGCTGCACGATATATCTGGATTTGACCGACGGACTTGACTTGCAGCTCCAGAGAGCGCTTAACTCCTGCGTACGATTTATATTCGACATCAGGAAGGATACGCATATCACGCCATATTATAGCAAACTTAAATGGCTTAAAGTTGCTGCGAGACGAAAATACTTCCTTGGGTGTCTGTTATACAATGTCATTCAGACCGGCATACCATCTCACATGTCCGTCAATCTTGATCGAAGACCGGCATCAAGTCGTACCACGAGGGCCCCGTTGGATCTTCTCTACGTGCCTTCCTGCAGGACCGAATTGCTCATGAACTCTTTCATGACTGCTGCTCCTCGTTTCTGGAATAGTCTACCGTTGGATATCCGTACTTCTTCCAGTATTGGCATCTTCAAGAAAATGCTACTCGATCATCTACTCTCTATTGATCCCCCACCTTGACTTTTCTATCTATCTATCTGCGTACCTGGCGTAGGTTTTCTGCAGTTTCCCTCATGCCATTTAACCGAATGGAGGTACATGCACTAAGTCGGCTGCAGCCGCAACGTTCTCTCTTCACGTGAAGCTTAAAATTCGAATTCAACCTTTATTTGTGAATCTCATTATTTACTCTATCTATCTTCTGTTTCACTTTTCTTTTCTGTTTGATAATTATTGTTAATCTTACATTTATAACTTCTATGCAATTACTGACTGCTACCTTTGTCCATATGTCTTTACTTCTCTTGTTATATTGTAAACTATGCTACTGCGCTTGAGGGGATACTATCCCAGAGCGCCTAATAAATGTCTCTCTCTCTCTCTCTCTCTCTCCCCTTCGATAATCGACTACAATATATGTTAAACGTGTTTTCTGTACAGTTTTAAATTGAATATCATTTTCACCGTGGTATTAATTTAATTCACAAATTTTTAATTGCGATATTGAAACAATAGGGAATTGCATTATACAGGAGTTAGGAGACGATTAACAGACTTTTGAAAAGCCTTTATAATACTCGACGTTTATGAATACAATGGGGACGTTTGCAGCAGTTGCACCAGTCGTATATGCATTAATGCACCAGTCGACGACGCATACACATAGTGGGTACCGTACCGTACATAGTTTGAAAATGTACTTAAATATTTGAATATCCAATCAGCGTCGAAACGACGCGATGCAACAGTGGAATACTGCATCCTATACTAGAAACTAGCGATTCTGCAGGGGACTCAGCTTTCTGAATAGTTTTTTATATGCTTTTGAATTACCTGAGTTTGAACCCACTCACGTAACCTACCAGCATTCTAAATCCTCGGTATTCATTCATCGATTTTATACTCGTCGAAAACCAATCTCTAAATTGGTATACCGATGAATGGATGAATAATACGAGCACACGGAACACGTAGAGTAAACAGAGTGCTGATTACGCACGTGGGTGTATCCGATGAGAGGGATTCTTACCTAAAAATATGAAATATTAAATAAAATTCAAATTCAAATTCGCCACTTGTGAATTAATACAAAAATCGTCAGAACCCTGACTCGAATAGATTGAGATAAGAAGTATAGTGATTCTGAAGAAAGCAATATTCTAAAATGACAAATTCGAATTATTTATCGGAATTTGACTCCATGAAAAAATGTCATCAGAGCCTGAAAATTGTTTGTCAAAAAATTAGTTATTTACAAACCCTTTTTTTTTATGAAAATATATCCATTTTTTTTTGCACTAAAGTGTTAGGGGGCATAAAGGGTCCTAACCAATCACTCACTCAGTTCTTATACTCTTTTATCAACTCTGACCCCTGGAGAAAGCCTATCGCAATATATCGAGCCACCTTTATCGAACATTCATCATTTTCATCTGAAGATTAATTGGCACACGTCTTTAATTACGTTCATAAGAGAGTGATACCACTTCCCCCTTCAGTTTTCTAATTAATTTCACATCTAGCTTTATGGATTTTTTTTCTTTTCCTTTTCCTTTTTTTTTTTGACGTTGTCATCAATTATTTTCCATTTTTTCAAAGAGAGGAAACGGAAAATGAAAAAACAAAGATTAAATAAATGCATAGGTTTTCGCGGCAATTATTTCACGCTTAATTTTCATCGTTACATAATAATTGTTATTTGCTTAACGAAGTAATTGAAAATATTCACCCACATATGCACCTAGTAGTTTTTTTTTTTTTTCTTCTTTTTCTTTTCCATATTTTTGACTCTGCACGTGTGTATATGCGATAATTTGAACTTGACGCGCTACTGCAGCTATAGCTATACTATGTGTGTGTTGCGGGGGATGATGATGATGATGATGAGGTATGTCACGGGATAGAATGAAACTGCGGTAAAAATCGGGACTGGGAATCCATGATATTGCGTTATTTACATGAAACGATGAACCGAGATTTCGTCCCAGTCTATACCAATCGACAATCGATCGAAACGTAAATTTAAATCCCTGTGTATTTATGTATACTGTATAGTGTATACTGTATAGGAACAGTATATACATACATATACATCTGCCTAGATATCGCCAATCACGGAAGCGTATTATACACGCTGACTCCACGCAGGGACACGTTTAAATGACCATGCAGCCCAGAACCGGGCTATAACTCGGTTTAATAACGTGATTTATGATGGAATAAACCGAAAAACGTTAATCGAGGTGAAAAGTAAAAGTAAAAACGATATAATAATAATAATACGTATATATTAATATAAAAGTATAAATAATTAGAAAAAAAAAAAAAAGAAATGAAGGATTTGATTTTTTATTTTCTTCTTCTTCTTTGGTTTTTTTTTTTTTGCTTTTTCGCTTTCATATCTCCTCAAGCCGCTCCCAAAATTCATTTCAACATTCCGCTTGAATTCCTTATTCCTTATGGAATTAATTCGCCGCACGTCGTTTTCAGAAATTTGACATACACGCGTCGAACAAAGCGAACAAGTATTTGCAATTAGAAGACGTAATTAATTTCAGCTTGCCACAAAGTTATTACGTCGTAGGTAGAGGTGTAGTATAGGATATATATATATTGATGTGTATGTGTGTGTACGTATATACATTTTTCCTTGGGTATACATATGGATATTTGTATATATGTGTGTGTGTGTGTGTGTGTATATATAATATACAACTAGAAATATATCATAAATTTGTGTAATCGATTACACAATATATACGTATATTGGGACCAATACACACACACATATGTATAAACGTTACGCGCCTGTAGCGACAGAAGACCAATAATTATAATTAACCAGACTAAATTCTAACGTTTTCCGTAACGATTTCGATTATAGAAGAACCGCACAAGTGCGTTTGACAGCTCGAGTAGAGATGGAATTTAGATGGGGAAAAAAAGGGAAAGAATTCTTTTTCGTTTTTTTTTCTTTTCTTTTCTTTTCTTTTCGGAATAACTGAATATCTTTCACGATTCGAATTTTATTTCATATTATACATTACGTGTGTGTGTGTGTGGTTGATTCTTGATTATTTTATTCTTTCTGTCTATTTATTTATTTATTTATTTATTTATTTATTTATTCATTTATTTATTTTCTATATCAAATGACAAAAAGATTTTTCATCCGATAACGTTTTTTGAATATTTGGTTTTTTTGTCTTTCTGTTCCAGCTGTATCGTCACACTTACTTGGCTCAGTACACGATTGTGAATCTAAACACTTTGTGAGTATACTATATAGGCTAGTTTTTTTTTTCTTTTTTTTTTTTTTTTTTTTTTTAATCTAAAAATATAATAAAAATTACAAGAAAATATTTCAGACTTATTTTATAGTAAGATTTAAATTTGCATTTTAATCTTGAGAAGAGGAGCGAGAGGTGGCTATAGCTGGCTGACTGCCTGCCTGACTGCTTGCCTACGTATATATACTTTTATATATATATATATATTTTCTATATATATATATCCAGGAACCTAGTGGAAATTACAAACTGTGCGGGAATTTAATCCGCGAGTTTCATCCGTAGATTTATACGCCAACTTAGCATTTAAGTGCGAGCTTATACCCGCGTTGCTGCGATTAAAGTCGTCCACCGTACCCATACCAGCTCCATATATATATATATATATATACATCAAGCCGCGGAGAAGTTTCAGGGAGACCGCGAATTTAGCTTTTTCCCCGCATATTTGTAGCTCGTTAGAAAAATAAGACTAGAATTGAAAAAAAAAAAAAAAAAAAAAATTATCATAATAATAATAATCATGATAAAAAGAGAAAAAAAATGAGCCGAAAATAAAGAAGAGTAAAGTAAAAACCAAGAAACGAAAAAAAGATAAAGAAGGTAGAAAGAAAAGTAAGAAGAGAAAAGTATAGGAGCAAAAAGTACGATAATAATTATCGCTGCGGTATTTTCACGAGAGGGATTTCCCTGTTTTTTTTTTTTTCTTTTCTTTTCTTCTTCTTCTTCTTCTTTTTTCATTATATTTTCACGAAATCCCTGCCACTGCAACCAGGAACGGTGAAAAATTACCATTAAATAATAAAAATAAACAATTAAGAAAATGGAAAAGCGAAAAATAGACGAGAAAGAGAAATAAATTCTACGGCGATATATTTTTTATACTGATTCATTGTTTCATTTCATATTATTGTTATCATTTTATTTTATTTTATTTTTCTTTCTTCTTCTTCTGTATTCAGTGTTAATAACGAGTCACTCGACACCCTGCATCTATCAAGTTTAACGGTCCAGGGTTAGTGCCGTCGCGTTTATGGCAATATAATCGGGTCCCTTGTGGGACGCAGCGAATTGTCGTTGTTTGTTTCCAAAAAGCTTTTCTCTCCTCTTATTTTCTCTTTTATTCTCTTCTCTTCACTTCTCTTCTCTTCACTTCTATGTGAAAATCCATTTATCTTTAGGCGCGGTAAGAAATTGCCACTGCTTTAGAAATGATCCAAGGTTTCCTTTGTATTTTGTACTTTGGCACAATGCTGTGTTAGATGACAATGGCAGCTGCGTGTCGCATCTAACCAACCTGGTGTATCATATATATATATATATATATACCAGTTACTGGTTACTGGTTACTATTACTGTTACTGTAACCAACCACCAGACAATTCTACGTTGTTATACCTTCTTGGTTACAGAGGCAGGATTATATTATCAAGAACGCGATTCATCACTGTATACAAATATATAGTATAGCAAGGATGAAACAGTACACTATGTACTACAAATACCGTTAATCATCGTTCATTCATCAGAAATTCATTACCAACAATCAATCGAGTCAGACCAACTATACGAGACATTTAATTTAATTTTTTTCCTTTTTTTTTTTTTTTTTTTTTTTTCTTTTTATATAGTATATAAATAATTTTTGTGAAATTTTTATTATCGAAATTTAATTAACGTCTAATTATACATACAATCTCGCGAGTTTATAATTATTATAATGAATTGTGAGATATATATCGTTATACCTATATACACTATATATTATACTTGGATTGGTATTTTTTTTGAAAAAAATCTCTCGAAGGCAAAAAAAAAAAAAAGAAAAATAAATAAAAATAAAAGGTTGGAATCAGTTTTTCAACTGTATTAGGGATAAAGTTCGGAATAGCGCAGTTCTTATATAAAAGTTGTAAAATCGTGAGCTTCGTATGAAGAGAGAGAAAAAAAAAGAAAAAAAAAAATAGAAAAAAACAAAGTTAAAAGATTCTGTATATAAGTATATAAAGAGAGTATATAAGTTTTAAAGTAGGTAGCTGACGTTGCACTCGGATATTTTCTCTTTCTTATACCGGAAACAAAAATAAGAAAACGAATATATATATAATTTTTTTTACTACTAGGTTTATATGAGACATATGTTATATATTAGAATTGAATAATAATTGATGAATACCTCAGTATATCAATTTTCGTTTATCATTTATCAGAAAATCGTACACCGATGTAAAAAACAGCTTGTCCGAATGAATACGCCTTTCGGTTGAAATTCGAGGTTCTATACTCGGGAGGCGGAGTCCTTAAGGATCAAAAGAAGTTCAGAGGACGAAAACGCGATATGAGACGAAAGTAAAGTGAGGGAAAGGAAAGGAAAGGAAAGGAAAGGAAAGGAAAGGAAAGAAAAGTGAAGAGCCAGTGGCTTTATTCACGGTCTTTCCGAAATGTTTCCTTCGGGATTTCGATGTACAAATGGTCAGGGGGTGGTGGTCGGTATACATAGTTGTGCGATGCGGATATGAAATTTTTTATAGCCACCTCTCTTCGAACCCCCACCCCTCTATGAATTTCCAGCCACGGCATCTTTTATGAATTGTTATAAAAAAAAAAAAAAAGAAAAAAAAAACCCCCGGTCCTTCAGGGTCAATATCTATCGGGCTTTTACGCGCGGCAAAATATATACACTTTTTTTTTTTTTTTTTTCTTCCTTTCATTCTTTTCCCAAGGAATTCCAGAAATCGAATAAGGTACAAAAAGCAACAGTATAAAAAAATAAAAAAATGTAAAAAAAAAAAATATATATATATATATATATATAATATATATATATACACCTCAAGATTATACGAGGGTACAGGGCCGTAAATCCAACGTCCGCAACAAAACACAATGCAGAATATTAGGGGAAAAAGGAAAGAAGACCCTGTAATAAAAATCAACCCCGTTTTGTATAGAAATTGAAAATTGAAAATTGAAAATGGGGAAAATCGTTGAATGAAATCGTTTACAAGAAGAAGAAGAAGAAGAAGAAGAAGAAGAAGAAGAAAAAAACAAATAAATCATATCTTAAACGTTTCGTTTTTTATACATTTATCTTTATTTTCAATTTTTTCTTTTTTTTTTTTTCGAATTATTTTACAGCGTTGAAACTAGACTCAGTCAAAACGAAGCTACGATGCTTGAACTTGCGACTTGGGCGCCTCGGGGAAACAGCTTGATATTTGTATCCCAAAACAATATATTCTACAGACCAGAGGCCGAGGTTCCAACTGATTACGAGATAACGACGGACGGACTTTTCGGAAGTATATACAACGGAGTTCCGGACTGGGTATACGAGGGTGAGTGCAACAAGATTTATAACTTTTTTTTTTTTTAAATTAAGACAATTTTTCATCCCCTATTTAGCATTCTGAGATACATCGCCGTCCGTATTCAATATAATCTATACGATATGTTTTTTCTTTGTAAAAAGTTATCCGATTTTTCGCCACTCTGGCGAAGTGGTATCCGGAAAATAGATCGAAATAAAAATCGACGAATTATTTCAGGAAGCGCAAGTTAAAAAAAAAACAAGAAAAATTCGATTTCACATTCAAATATAATGAAGAATTTTTCAGATATCGACGAATGAATGCAAAAAATTATGACAAAAATTTCCTTAGACTTGAAAATTTCCTGTGTTTTTCACCGGAATCGCCGAAAAAAAAAAAAAAAATGAAATTCCTACGATCAGCCAAAAACTGTGTTTATTCGAAAGCATTCGGTACCCCGACTGAGAATCGCAACGATAATCGGTATGATTCTAATCTATTCGACGAAAAAAATGGCAAACAATCCGATGAAGATGCTATATTTTTTTTTTTCACATCTATTGTGTTAATTTTTTTCTTCTCCTTTTTTTTTTTTCTTTCTCTCCTTCGTTTTTTTTTTTTTTTGAAAAATCTTAAATAAGAAGCTATAGCAGACATTCAATCTGGTTTAACGTCGTTTCTGGTTAGCCGGTTATATCTCTCGTTCGGTAAGATGATACGGGCGAAGTTTTTGGCCGAAGGGTTTACTGTCAGGATTAAATATTACGAATTCATGAAATTATATCAACTCCATCTTTCTCGAGCGTCCAAGAACCGGAAGAAGTCGAGAAAGAAGCTGTAAAAGGTAAAAAGACGAATAGCTGCGAGGCCAGGGCGCCGCGCGCATTACAGGAAGAAGGGAAAAACGAGTTCAACCAAACCGGGAGAAAAGTAGGGGGAAAAAAAAACCTTAAAATAAAATTAGAAAAAAAAAAAATTAAAAAAAAAAAAAAAACCAAATGGAACTAAAAGAAAAATATCTACGTAAAGAAAAGAACGGCTCTCTCTCTCTCTTTCTCTCTATATATATCCACTGCAGAAATTTTATTATGCATGAATTTCTCATATCGCTCGTGTCAGCTAGCTCTCTATGACCCCACCAGATCTCTGCGATATACTATATGCATCCGCACATACATATATACCTCATCGCCACCGTAAAGTCACGGCGACCACCACCACCACCACCACCTCCGCCGTATATTAAAATTTGTTAATTAAAACTGACACTACATAATATAATCCTGCATACGGTATGAAGTTAGTGAATTAAATTTGAAATTCATTATTCTATACATAGTAATATTAGTATAGATGGTTGATTCTTGGTTTTTCAACGAAGAAAAATCGTCGAATTTTTTTTTTTTTTTCTTACAATTCTTTGAAAAAATCTCATTTCTAAACTCGAATGAAAATTTTCAATTCTATTCAATCATTATTATTTTTATTCAATTTTAACTTTTAATTTAATTTGATTTAATTTTTTTTTTTTTTTTCTCTTCTGAACCGAAATCGAGTTTCCTGTAATTACTCGCGCAGTCACGCGAGAATATTAATGGTATATTTCATATTTTCATATTCCGTTATATTACTTACTATTCTCGGCTAGATTTTCCCCTAGATTTAAGGTGCTTCTGTTTTAATTAATACGATGAATCGAGTCAAGCCGTAACAGGTGCAGTTCTCCTCAAGGTTCGTAAATTACATCTCTCTTCTCTCTTTCTCTACGGGAAATGTTATATAATAGATTTCCCGGTAATAAACTATCGCGTTTCTTGTTCTTACTTATATATATTGCTTTTTTTCTATTCTATTAATTTCCCCATATTTTGCCTACAGGTTTTTTCCATTTTTCATTTTATATAAAAAAAAAAAAATTGTCGCAATCCCCAATCGTTCAATTGTCAATAATTTTGATAAAGAAAAAGAAAAAAGAAAGAAAAAAGAAAAAAAATAAATATTAATCAAGACAAAATGATGACTGTGATAAAAATTAGAAAATTTCATATAGTTTCTCCCTATTTCGGGTATTTATTATCAAATTTATCTCATTCATATATCCATGTATGATATGAAAAAAAAAAAAATACAAATTTATTATATCCTCTAGAAAAGAACAGAATCATTTATTTTTTTTTTTTTTTTTTTTTGTTTTTCTTGCTGAATGGACTAGGCGGATTTTAGCTTCGACGACTTTTCCGTTCGTAGATTTTATATACTATGTAATACCTTATCTAACTACCTAAGTGGAGGATTTTGTATTTTGTTATATATATATACGTATGAGATTGCGGGAGGAAAAATCTTGATCGTTGTACCTAAAGTTCGGCTTTATCGGAAAGTGTGACGTTAATAGAGCCGACAGGATTTAAAAGAATCCTCTTGGTAAATCCTTGCCGCTAATGGAACCCCGAGGACTACTCGCTGTCGCCCTTCTTTACCTCTATATATATCTATCTATCTATCTATCTATCTGTCTATCTATCTACCTTTACCTTCTTGTATCCCATGGGATTTCAGATCCCAGATAATTTCGCTGAACTATCATCGCTCTTCGACTATACGCCTATATTTCACGTTTTTTATCTTAAAATAAAATAAATGCATGTTACCCGAATTAGCGAATCTTTGATTTTCCTTTTCGTTTTGTTTTTTTTTTTTTTCTTTTATTGTTTTTATTCTTATTTATGATGACTGCAACGGTTTAATGATTTCTCTTTATTTTTTATCTCTTTTCATCACGATTTGAATAATTTCTTTACACAAAATATAACGAGTCGATTTTAAACGAACAAATAAATAAATGAATAAATGTATAAATGAATGAGTTAATCGAGGGAAAGAGGATTTTTCTTTGGGTTGAAATTACTTTATTACATAGCTGTGTGTATGTATAGTATATACATATATATATCGGGTAAGAAATGGGCGTTGAATCGTGAGGAAGATCAAATTGGTCTCTTCTGGAGAAAGTCTAATTCCCGTTGTAGGGACACCACTTACGAAATTCAATCAACGCTTTTCTTCGCCCCTTTCCCTTTCGCATTCCCTCGCCCTTACCCTTCAATTTCTTCTTCTTCCTCGTCTTATATTTCCCCTTTCTCTCATTTCCCACCCCTCGGAACTTCCTTCCTTACTGATAATGAAGATTTACTTAACGTGAATCCGCGTCCGTCACGTTCCGTTGGCGAATTTCCAAATTTTGCGAATTATCGAATACTCGACTAGCTGCGACAACCCGATCGAAATACCTTATATACTTACGTTCTGAAATGAAAAGAAAAATAATGAAAATTCATTGAAATTGAGTATAGGTATACTATATTGTACATAAATTTCCCTAAAAGAAAAAAAAAAAAAGAAAAATTTAATCAAAAATTCTTTAATTACTTTTCTAATCAAAATATTATACCCAATTAGGTTCTGTAATCACTGATCGAGACCAACCCGTTGGTTAAAAATAGTCAACTTTTCCACTTAATTATAATACTTATAATATAATCCGTTCAAGTAAAATCACCGAAGGTAGGTATATATGGTATAATAACCCGATCGTTCTACCGAACGGATAGCTTAATGAATTCTCCTACGAAGTATGTATAAGACGATGAGCTGATCCTTTAACCTAGGAACCTAGGAAATGAACGAGCTATACTGCAGAGACGATAGTCGGTTACGTTCCTGTGGTTGATTAGGGAGTTTCCATCCCCTCTACCCTCTACAATCTAGGATAAGACTATAGAACTCAGAAGATGCTTGGCGTCAGCTGGTAGCGTTCAACCCCCGATATTATACATATACCCTGTCATACAAGGCCAGAGGGCAGCCCGTCCGACACTGATTATCCAGATTCAAGGTACAGGGTGTCAAATTTTAGGTTTATATAAAATTTGATCGAATTTTAACTAGCAGGAAATTAGTTTTATTTTTTTAAAAGAAGGTCTGTAACATATTCGGTTTCGTAAACCTATTTCGATCGAATAACATCGGCGGTTTAAAATTCGGGAATCTATAAAGGATGAAATATTTTTTTGTCTCCGCTGCACATCCCGACGAGTAGAAAAAAAAAAAAACAAAATACATTTTTCGGATATTTCGGTTTTCGGGTGATCTAGACTTTCCGAATTTTCGGAAATCCGAAATCTGAGATTCACAAATTCGGAATTTCAACACGAGGGGGGCTCCCTCTCTCAATCACTTCAACCAATCAATTTCTATATTGTTTTTTCTTTTTTTTTTTTCTTTTTCTCGGAGGATTAATCTACGGACGTATTTCTTAACCAATAACCAACACCCGTTGCATGCGGATATCGTATAGAACGGAACAGCCTCTGCGAATTAGTCAAGGTTGATGGTCGTCAGCCGGTGTGACGTCTTGACGTAACGGATGCTGTAGATTCGGACCGTAGGAGCTACTACAGTATATATCAAACAGGCAGCTAGTTAGAAGCGTATATGTATAAATATACATATGTACTATACGGGATATGATATAACACGGTAGACAATTACCTATGTACGAAGTAATTCGACGTGTTGGTATGATAAATTTCTTTCTTATGTCTTTTTATTTTTATTTTATTTTTTTTATTTTTACATTCGAAAGAAAATATGAGAAATTTTGAAAAATTTGAGACAATAGACGAGACAGAGAGAAAAAGAAAAGAAAAAATAAAATTAATACAAAAGATCTAGGGAACGGATTAGAACAATCTCTTCGGATTTCAATGCATTTTTTATGCGTAGGCTTTGATATAAGTCGAAGTAAATTTCACGCCCACACTTTCGCGATCAAAAAAAAAATAAAAAATAAAATCCCAATTTCATTCGATCGAACGTACCGGTTCGAATTCGTCAAACATCGGGTGCCAAAAAGACGAGTCGATTGATAGCCCCGTTTTGGAGAAATTCGAAAAAATAGACAGGCCCGTAATAAATCGAGTAGACCGTCCACTTAAATGAAATTCTTTAAGAAGAATCGTAAATTAAGTTTATTAACACAGTTTAATGTCCAAATGAATTATTATCTCCTTGCAGAATAGTACCTAACTACCTCTACCGCGCGCAAACCACCTCAAATATACATATGTATTTCAGGGTGGTCCTTAAGAATGAAATTTTTTTATCCACCCCCTAAAAAGTTTCCTGTTTGTGTAAAAACATGAAGTAAATGTGTTTTTTGTGAAAAAAAATTAGAAGACGATCAAAGCTTTTGTTTTGATGAATCTGCAGTTTTTTTTTTTTTTCCTTTGGGAAATTTGTCACGAAATATGCAGATTTGAAAAGAAAAATTGAAAATTTGCAAAAAACAAATTTCCCTAACCACCCTAATATATATATAATATACAGTAATATGAGCTGCAGTGTATACTGCACTTTTAATTAAATTAATTCCTCGTCTCTATGCGAGATTTTTTATTTTTTTTTTTTTTTCTATACGCTGAAATATAATTATTTTCTAAACAAATTTTTCGCATCATTTTTCGTTAGTATGCAAAAAAAAAAAAAAAAAAACAGATATTCGCTAATGTATGAAGAGAGAAGAGAGAGAGATCGTTCAGTTGTTTATATCGAGTAATATTTTTGTACATACATTAGTATATGTACGGAATATCAATATATAAGATAAGGTAGTATCCACCTGTGGCAAGATGTTGTTTACCATTAATACACCTATTTATTCAATGATATAAGGAAATTTCTGGGACAATATTGTATACCCGCACGTATAAACAACATCCAGAGGTACTTCAGTCTAAAAGCAAGCAAGCAAGTAAGCGAACGGGAGTTGGAACGTCTCTTACGTCTCTTAGACGTAAAGTGATCATTAATATTAATACAGTTTCTCGTATATAAACTATATACTTGTACATATAAGTATACGCGTGTGTATATTCACTGATGCGAATCAACCTTCTCTCGCTTATTTCGCAAAATACTTATTATAGATTATACGAGAAACTGATGAAACCTTTGTCACTCTATAGAGATTATATATACAGGGTGAATTATCTCAGAGGTCCGGAGAGGGCGTGGCTTAAATCGGCTGAGCCTCCGCCTCCTCTTATTTAATTCATACTTGTTTTTATCAGGAGAATTATTGCCTTCAGTCGATTCAGAAATTAGCGTCAACGGTATAGTGTCTCACTTTTTTCTACAAGGCTACACGAATGTTCGCATATATTATGCAGATAACACGGCAAGAGGCGAAAAAATAGCAGCTGACAATAAGTGAGGATTGTTATTCTGAAAATTACAAGTATGAATAGAAGGGGGCGGAGGCTCACTCGATTTAAGCCACACCCTCTCCAAAGCCCGGGGAGAATTCACCCTGTATATACATTTGAAAGAAGTGTTTAATGACATTTTTTCTTCGGTAATAATAGTGAAAAAATAATTGTTTAGATACTTCGGTTAATATATTTCGAAATTTTATAGACCCTTCATCGTTATTTGATAAATAAATAAATGGTAAATTTCTGTTTTATTTCAGAGGAGATATTCAGCTCTAACAAGGCTCTATGGTTTTCTCCGAACGGATCTGGGCTTGTATTTGGACACTTTAACGACACCATTACTCCGATAATGAATATACCGTTTTACGGATATCCTGGTAGTCTCGCATCACAGTATCCATCGGCAATACCGATCCACTATCCAAAGGTAAGAAATGAATACCAATTTAAATAAAATATGTGACCGGGTTAAAGTTACGAAAATTTCGGTCTTATTTTCAGGATGCAAAAACAAAATATATTTCATCTCTGACCTACACCCTATTCACGGGAAAACCCATTTCATACAAATAATTGACAGAATTTGTTTCTAAAAAAAAGAAAACAATTTCAATAATTATCCTCGAATATCTCGTCAGACAAGTTGATCCCAACGCGTTGATTAATTCTAAGTTTGTACCCTAAACTACACCTATAATCTCTTGGTGCAACAGATTGTAGGAGTTCAACGTATACCTATAGCTCGATTTAATCTCACCGCGTCTATGCAATACATCTTGTATAATATAATATTGGTTCGTAATATCAAAGTGAAATAATCGTTTAAACATAATTTCTAGTTTGTATAGGTAGATCTGAATTCTATGTACCTACCCCCATGGTTGATCTAACCCCTTCCATATATAATTATATAGATGTTATACGATTTCAAAGTACAAGAGGTGGAAATTCGCGTGTCTATCGGTATAATCGTGAAATTTCCCCAGTGACGTAAATCTAGGCAGATACATAGGTAGATATAGGCAAGTAAAGAGAGTAGAGTTTGGCAGAGGTATGTAGGTTGCAAAGGGGGTAGGGGTTAAATCCAACCGTGCGAATTAACTCTCTTGCTTTGAAACTCTATATGCCACCACCCCCCGAACCCTTATACAGTCGAATTAACACATGGGTGAATAATCACAATGATTCGTTATCGGATAACTCGGGATCAAGGGTAGATTTGTACATCAAATCGTTATGCGTCAAATACCTAAAAATGAAGAACAAAATGAGAAGTAAAAAATATTTTTCTTTTTTCATTTCAATTAAAATCACATGAATTCAGGCTTTATGTTTTTTTTTTTTTTTTTTTTTTTCTGACTAATTTCAATCCACCCCCCTCATCTCCGATATTTTAACTTGTCTTTGATCGCTTAGTATATATATATTGTTTTAAACCACCCACGGTGGGGCTACTGCTATTTATATATATATAAGGAAAAAAAAAAAAAAAAACGTTTTATATCCACCTTCGTCGATTGTTCACCATACATCACGTTCACATACATCCCTAGTTTTTTTTTCTTTTTTTTTTTTTTTCTTTTTATCCCTCCACCGTTTATCAACGCCGAAACCTTCAACTGACTAGCTGATTTTTTTTTTTTTGTTTTTTTTTTCATCTTACACGTACTTTTATTTATTCACAAAAATAATTGCAACTGGTCGGCTTACGAATGAAGAATAATTTGATCCTCTTTTTATCCCAATTTGTTAAAAAAATTTACGTTCATTCATTGGATAATATCTTTTATTTTTTCAACAATTTTCAAATATTCTATAACGTAGATTTTTCATTCACCTATATACAATATGAGAAAAAAAAATATATATATATATATATGTATATATATATATTTCCTCGGTCGGAATAAATATACCGAGATTAAAGCAAAATCGAGATGTATACGATAGGGTTGAAAAATTTTTTTTTCTTCGTTTTTTCATATTTCTACGTTTTTTTTTGTTTTTTTTTTACAGAGCGGTGCAACAAATCCAACGGTAAAACTGTTATACGTAGATTTGGAATTAGCTGTGAAAGGAAACGTAAATTTGATTGAAATATCACATCCATCAGAACTTGACAATGTCGAACGTATATTAGCAGCCGTAGATTTTCCGGCTGAAAATTTAGTTTCAGCAACGTGGATGAACCGCGTACAAAACGAAGCTTATGTACAACTTTGCGAACCATCTACGAACAACTGTACCACGGTAAAGTATTACATATTATTATAAATAATTATCATTTTCATACTATTACTATAAATTTTTTTTTTTTTTTTCTTCTTTCTTTTAATATTCTAGGGACTTTTTTATTCCGAAAATGCCGGATGGGTAGAACAATTTGAGGCACCAAAATACAACAGAGATGGTACAGAATTTATTCTAATATTACCACAAAATCAAGGTGATAGTGGAGATTGGCGCCAGTTAGTTATCGTCACTAATGCTACTTACGGTACACCTGTAATCAACGCTCTTACTTCGGGTACGAATGTAGTTACCGAAATAGTTTCTTGGGACGAGGATAATTCTTTGGTGTGAGTATATAAAAATATATATATATATATTTCAATTACATATATATTTATAATATCCTTTTATTAATTTTCTTTTTTTTTTTTCTTTTACACAATTCCTTATTTTTATATTTTTCAATTTTGATTTCGATGACGATTCTAAAAAACTATAATAATTATTTCTATAATATACGGAGCCCTTTTCTCTCGGATGTTGAAAATCACGAAATGACAAATTTGTTTAAATTATTCAAAACCCCTTAATTCTCTCTTTATGGTATATGATATAAAGGTACCCCTATATCATGCGAACTACTAGTTCCTATAGGTTCCTTACCGCGTATACATATACCAAGGTAGTACCAGTAGGACCTAACTATTAATTAGATTGCAGTTTCATAGTAGGTATCAGCAGTTTAACTACTAATGCGTTACCTGAACTTTACGCTAATTGCATTTTATAGGTGTAATAACCAATGGGGGGTGAAATAATTTCACGTATATGCGTACCCTCGACGTTATATAATTTTGTCAAAGAAATAAAACAGAAAAACTTAGATTGACACGGTTTTTTTTTTCTTTCTTTTTTTGTTTTTTTTTTTTTTTGTTTTATTGGGACCACGTTCTGCCATGACAAAGAATTTCAAGAATGATCCAGTGCTTGTCCTCCCTTGATAAAATCTCGTTTTAATATTCTGAACTCGTATAGGTAGAATAGGTAATATAAGTTTTTGGGCTTTGAGTATAGGGCTGATACTTTACCCCCATATTTCTGTCTATAACATAGTCCTCATATCCGTATTCTTATGTCGTCTCTTTCCAACTCTTCATTTAATATGATATGGTATATATTCTTGAATAATATCAACGACTAAGCAGTTTCCGGGGTGAATATAAGAGAAGGGTATGGTATGGGTATAGGTATACTATACTATACTATACTGTGTATACTCTATATACACAAGACGAGATATTGAACTAGGGGTAAGGGTTGGGTTTGAACTTAGTACCAACGCGGATTAGTTCATCTATATAGTAATTCGATATCTTATACGAGATAATGGCACCTCGGTTTTCATGTCTTGATGTTAGATAATTGGGGAGAAGACGATGGGGTTGAATACCGGATGAAATACCCTCAAATTATATATATATAACATATAGAGACGTCACAGATATACATTCTAATGCGTGAATACGTGGATTAAATGACTCTAAAATATACCATAGTATATAAATCCGCATATACATACACGTACATATGCATACACATATATCTATATTGGATAAGTATTAGGCTGTGCTGAGAAGCTATGGGGAAGATGGATTGCGCCCCGTTATTCGCAATGGATTAATTTTAGCCCCCGTTCATTTGCCCCATCTCATCCATCTTGGCTTTTATAATTATACTATAAGAACCCCCCTGCTTCCTCCCCCAAACCTCATAAAAAATAATTAAATACTAATATACGTGTGTCTAGATATTTCGTATTTGAATTCTTCTCGGAGAATAATTGACGTCAAATTTTTCCTATTTATTTATTGTTTTGTATTCTCTAGTCAATTTTTGGCCAGAATTTAAACCGAAATTCTTTTTTCAATTCTTAGGGTTTTAAAGATGTAGGTATAATTATAGATAAAAGGGGGAACAGAAAACAACGGGGATTTTTGTCGTATTTTAACGATGTTACATACTGTTCGAACTAGTAAAATAATAAGTCGATAAATATCGTATATATGCCATATAAGTACAGATAAATTATATATGGCTATATATTTCTACCTATATCCGAGGTGCTGAGGACCCGGACATCCGGGAATCCCCGGGAACGAACCTGGTGCAGGAACGGATATCGCGCGGCTCAAATCCCTCTTTCGAAACTTTTTCCTCCTTTCATATATGTATATAGTACCTATATAAGAGACATAACTCAGGAGGAAGTTAGACATAGGAATCTATACATCGTATATGTGGTATATAGGCTGATCTCATTTTTTTTTTTTTTTTTTTGATATGCGATTTTCAAAATTATGACCACTTTCTTATTTTTTTTTTTTTTTCCCTTTTTTCTTCTTCTTCCTTATCTCTATCATAATTATTGCATCACAGGTACTATTTGGCTACAGCGAGCGATGATCCTGCTCAACAACATCTATATCGTGTTGATATATCGAATTCTCAATACAACCACGAATGTATAAGCTGTGATGTGAAATCATCTAACGGTGACACTTATTGTCTTTACAATACGGCCAGATTATCAACTGATAATTCACACTACATTCTAACATGCGCGGGACCCGGTGTACCAGATATATCAGTTTATTCTAAGGTAAGTTGAAATCTTTATTTCTTTTTTGATTTCTTTTTTTCAACAATTTTATCGCAACCCCGAAACCACTGTAGGTATATTAGAAATTATTATCAAGCTCTTTGAGACCCCTTCCTTCTTCTGTTTTTCTATTCCTTCCGCTTAATTAGTCTGCATTCTTCAATTTTATCATTTTTTCTTGTTTTATGTATATACGTACGTTATATAGACATTTTTTAGAAAAGAAAAACTATAATGGACGAATTAGTCTACAAATCTTTATCTTTCTCTCCCTCTCTCTCTCTCTCTCTCTTTATCTATCTCATTTTTTTTTTTTTTCTCTACCTCGTTTTCCTTCCTCCGCCTATACGCCATCAGACCCCCTCCCTCTTCTATTTTCCCGAAGCAGGGTTGAATGGCGAAAGTTTCTGACCCCATTATTCAATTCGCAATTCAATTCAGACACAATCAAAATGCTTCTCGTCTCAAAACCCATTGACAAGGTTCTCCTGGTTTGGCCTTAGCTTCGACCCTTTACCAACCCTTACCACTTGCCATTTTTTATACCCTGCTTTACCGAGATTCTGATTTATCATTCAATCTTAAAGGAAATATATAAATCAGTTTATATATTTCTCTATTAATTTTAATAAATGTTACAATTCTATATAACTCTGTTAGAAATCTATTATCAAATAATCAATTCGAATTTTAATGAAAATTTTGAAAAAAAACTAAATTATTTCACCCATTTTTCATTTCAACTCATATATTTTTTTTTTCCACATACATAAGACATACATATAAATATACACATATATACCGGTGGATTTTATTCGCATCAGCGAATTTACTAAACATCTTTAACATATACACATGCCTGCAACTCTCTGAGGTAGGTAAAGAGATCAATCCTGACTTCTGCAGACTTCCGACTCGCTAGTTTCTCTCTCTCTCTCTCTCTCTCTTTATATATTATATATGGTATACTCCTGTAATTTTATAAACTTTATTGATCTAACTTATACCTATATACAAAATGTTGAGCTGATAAATCTCTAATCAAAGGGATGATGTACAGTGTGTTTGAAAAAAGAATAAATGAATTAAAAGAATCTATCGTGTATGTAGTATTATACACCGCGTTTTCTTGTGGGATAACAAATATATATATATATATATATATATATATATATATATTTTTTTTTTTTTCAATTATTCATTTCTATTATATGTAATATTTTTTTTTCCTAATATTTTTATTATTTTCATTTTCTTGTAAAAAAACGAGTAATTATTATACTTGTCAAACATCGGTACTATACTAAGGTGCACTGTCGTGTCTTGGGGGCCCCAAGGGTCTGTTGAAAGATAATGAACTTTAAAACCCACCCCCTGTGACTTCTATAGTATATATAGGTATACCTCTACGAACCTTCTTTGAAAACAATAATTATTAAAGTCGTTGGGTAAAGTAGCAACAAGGAGTGATTCTCTCACTCAGGAAATACCCTCTGTGGCTGTCAGAAACCCCACCCCATCCCCCAACTTTCGACCGACAATTTACTGGCAAGTCCTGCTTTTAAATTTCACCCTCTCTCTCTCTCTCTCTCTCTTTCTTCTCTTTCTATTTCTGCCACTCGCGGATTTTAATACCGTGAAATTTACAACATTGTGAATTCACTTGGTAAAGATTGAGACAATTAACCATCAACGGAGCAGGTGAGATAGATATTTTGTGACTTTTCAAATCGAACGAAAGAAATAGAAAAAAAAATTGCTCCGTTTTTTTTTTTTTTTTTTTTCTCTCATTATTATTTGGTACTCACAATCGCATACTGTGGGGGATTACGTATGTATACATTATACCTACCTACGCACCCTTTATTTTTTGATATTTTTTTTCTTTTTTTTTGCGAGGGTTAACAGATACGTATGTGGCACGTAACAGGTGCTGCTCTGCTCTGCTCTGCTCTGCTCTACTCTACTCTGTTCGCGAAAAACATGTCACAATGAAATTTAGATGTTTGCACAGATGTCGACCTCTGTACATGTATTATATGTATATACACAAGCATGGTGTATTATATAGAGAGAATATAGGGATACCTTATGGGATGTTTGCACATATATTCGTATCATAATAGATATTGAACGAGGATATAAATATTTGCAACAAATATCCCTTTCTCTCTTCTTATTCTTCTTCTTATTCATCATTATCATCGTTTTGCTTCGTGTTTTTTTTTTTTTTTTTTTTCCTATATTTTTTCTATACATACGTGTATATACATAGAATTCTAAAATTCATGCATGTAAAAGTAACTTATGCATATTCATTCGTTTCAAATTTGATGAAAATTTAATATCCAACTATAGGTACACGTGCAATTATGATGGGATATTTTTTTTTTATTATACATTATATTACATTTTATGAACATACATTTTTTTTTTTTTTTTTCTATCTCTCTCTCTCTCTTTTTTACGTCGATAAATGTATCTGACCCTAGCGATTTTATCCCTTCGTAAAACATTCGACAATTTGAAATGCCAATAGAGGTTTTTTTTTTTTTTTTTGTATGTACGTACATAGCTTCGTTTGCGGTGACCCAGAGGTATCGAACTTTATGTAGAATACAGAAAGAATACAGAAATCATTACTAAACTAGCTGTATATGAAGCGATAACCAATATATTATAACCATAAATTGAACAGCCAGTTTAGTAATATATCATGCAATTCGATGCTCCCGTTTTTTCTTTTGAAAAGAAAAAAAAAAAAAAAAAAAGAATCCCCAATTTTCATATCGGATTTACCCCTGCAGGTGATCGAGGAATGATTTCATTTTATCAAATAACGAGATTCGTTTGTCGATCAATTCATTTATCTTTTGTTTATTTAATTAAAACGACATTGTTATTTACATTCTGACTCTCAATATTTTCCGTATATAAATATAGGTATATAGGTATCAACAGGTATGTATATAAAGCCTGAAATCCCTGTACCTAAACTCAATGAGAAAAAAAAAAAAAAAAAAAAAAAAATTATCATTTCGTTTCACAGGATGGTACGAAGCTCTATAGTTGGGAGGATAACTCAGGTGTGGCAGAAGTTGTTGCTACAAAGTCGATGCCCGAAGTGAAAAGGTACTCTGTACCAGTCACTGGTGATTTCGAAGCTCAAGTTAGACTTCTGTTACCACCAAATGCTGATCTCACCGGTACAACGAAATATCCGATGCTCGTATACGTGTAAGTAAAAAAAATTGTTCAAAAATTTATATCCATATGTAGCTACCGGTTTCTTTTTTCTCGTCGCTCTGGTCGAGTTTTCCTGGGGACGAGAAAAATATATAAAATTTAGAAAATTCTTAACGAATTGAGGATAGGGCTCCAGCAGCGAGTTTCGATATAGCTATATAGTATGTGTCACGTTATACATATGGAATATTATGGTTTCCAAGTGTTTTCAATGAAAGCACTTAACCCAAGCCTTCGAAGTTTACCATTTTTTTTTTTTGTTTTCCTTATTTATGTTTTTTTTATTATTATCATTATTTTTCTCTTCTTTATTCTTTTTTTGAATCTGCTGCTAAAAGCAGTCATATTTCTTCTTCTTCTTCTTCTTCTTCTTCTTATCTTCGCTTTTTTACGCGACGAAACTACTCTGGCACTCGCTTACTTGTATCCGCGTTTCTATAATATATTGTAATCTATGATATCAAAGGAATGGGATTTTCACACTGTATTATAAGCTGCTGCACTAAGATGCTATCCAATCGGGAATCGAAAATTATAATAAATATTGTTGTTTCAATTTATTTAAATAATATCACACACAATATTATACAGAACGATATGATTTCCTGCAGTGATTCATACCTCATTTTTACAATATTTATATAAAACTTGTTGATTAATTAATTAATTAATTAAATCATCAAGAACTTTGAAATATTGAAGAGAAGACAAAAAAAGAAAAAAAGAAAATTCGACTCTTGTTTTCGTTCATTAAATCAACATTTTTTTTTTAACGTAAATGACAAAACGAGGGGTCCATATGTGTATACACACATATATATATATATATACAGTCGATCAAAAATCGCAAACAGTAAAATAATGAATACATAAGTATAACGTACTACCATGAATATCGTATACCACATGTATATATCTGCATCATCTAACGATGTTTTATGTATACATATATATATACATATATACACATACATAAAACATCGTTAGACGATGCAATTCGCAAACGTGCGAATATGTTCCATATCATTCTATTCGGGCTTTTTTTTTTTTTCTTTTTCTTTTTCTTTTCTTTCCTTTTTTTTTCGGTGGTTAGACCCAGCCGCAGCAGAGAAATTTACGTGCATTATTATGCCTACCTAGGTATATACTGACTCTATGTATATATATATATATACACATACGCGAATGAAAAGCGCGCGAGGTAACTGAACACACGAGACTTGAGCATAAGGACGAAGTAACTTGACGCGTAAATCCTAATAATGTCTAATTTGTAGGCGTAACAGCACAGCAACACGGCCCAAGCTATTCAGTAAACTTTTTAAAAAGCACCAAATATGAAAAAAAAAAAAACAAAAAAAAAAATTAAAAAAAAAAGGAAGGAAAAAGAGTAGGGAAAAAAAAATCACCTGAAAACTTTCAACTTGTTTCAACGATGGAGGTAACGAATAAGTTGAGAGAAAAAAGAAGTTTTCAATAATACGTAATTATATTACGTCTACAAAATAATTCTTTTTGGCCTTTAATTTTTTTCTCAATTTTTATTTTGCAAAACTAACAATTCTTACACATACATATATATATATATATAGGTGTAGTATATTATATTATACAGGGAATTGAAGGGGGGAAAGAACTAACTCGGTTTTTATCGCTATCACGATAAGCTGGTCGAGTTATACGAGCGGGTGAAATCCCTTGCGAAACAATTACTCGTATATTGGTGTTAGTGCGAAACAATGCCGTTTGTATAAGCGCACGGTCGCGCGCGGTACCCGGTCCAGAAACATCAGTATATACACTATACACACACATATACATACGTATATAGGTATAGTATACATAGCGCAGTATCTATATAGTGAAAACTCTCGTGGGTGGTAAAGCCGACAGCAGCTGGGGAGATCTCTGATCAAGCCGGACTTTGGCTGCCCGCTTTCCCACCCTGTACCAACCCGAACCAGCCAGGGGGTATTTCGCTTATCTCGAATGACGTACTGCCAAAAAACCCCCACGGAATTCTACCGCTCTCGTAGTAGTCGTATATAGTAGTAGTATTCGGTAGTGGATGCACGCATATAAGCATCTGTTTTTTTTTTTTGTATTTTTTTTTTTTCTTTACAAAATTCAATTACAAAGACAAAAAAAAAATATCGTCCCTTTAACGAGAACAAAAATTAGACTTTGAAATTTTTCATCGATGTACTTTTTTTTTTTTTTTCTTTTTTGCAGAATCGATTCTATTTCGGGTATAATTATACCTAGGGGTGAAATGAATGAAAAAAAAAAACAAAAAATACTTGATATAATTATGATCAACGCTATATACATATGAGATAATTAATTATTGTTTATCTAAATATATAAATGTTTGCGATATAATTGTGCTACGTATATATATAGAGAGAGAGAAAGGACGCATTAAATGGAACTTAGATGATTTGTCGACGTGAAATTCTCTGGTAGAAATTAATTTGAACGCGTTATATTGACTCTGCGTCAAAGAGGAATGGCAATAAACTAGAACGGTAGGATTCCAGCTCCTTTTACGAAGAATTGACAGAGCTTGTTCAAGAAGATGCGAGGGACTAGGGAGGAGAAGGTCGTGTTCCCTTCCAGTCTTTAGAACCTCTCTTCTTCCGACTCGAGAATTGAGAAACTCTATACCTTCTCGGACGCTACTGGAATTATTAACGAACCTTTATACAATTCAGGAACGCAATCTTCTATTTTACAATATTTATTTACTCACACGCGACAAAAACCAACTTTAAATATCTTCTATCCGGGGAAATGAAAGATAAATTTATTTTCATTTTTCCTTTTTTTTTTGTTTTTTTTTTATATACGCAGATACGGAGGCCCCGACTCATATCAAGTAACCGAGAGGTTCAACGTCGACTGGGGTTCCTATCTAGTTACGAACAAAAGTATTATCCACGCTGCCATTGACGGAAGGGGTTCAGGATTAAAGGGAAACAGCATGTTGTTTGCTGGTTATCGTAATCTTGGTACAGTCGAGATAGTAGACCAGATAAACGTGACAAGGTAAGGATATACAATTTTTTTTCTTTTTTCCTATATATTTCTCTTATACTTATTCTTAATCTCACTTATTATACTCTTTTTTTCCTATCTAATAATCAAGAAGAGAAAATCGCTCGCCAGATGTTCGTTCGCTAAATGTGGACAATGTAATTTCTACTTCCTAACACCCAATTCCGAATCCCTATCCGTTAAATTAGCTACCTTTTTCAAGATAAGACTGTAAGGGCTACACACACACATATATATATATATATATATATATATAAATGTTTCCGAGCTCGGAAGTAAGTAAGTAAGTAAGTAAGTAAGTAAGTAGCTGGAGGAAAATGGGTTGCTGTCTTAACTTGAAGTTAATTTACCACAGAGTTCTATCACCGCGATGTATATCAGTATATAATTTAGTTTACGTATATCTCTTTACTTTTACTTCTTTATACGTATCTTCACCTTTAGTATAAAAATATAAACTTAGAAACGTTATATATTTAAAAAAAAAGCAGAAAATAGAAACGTGGAATAAACTATATGGAATCTATTTGTCAACCACCCTTCAAAGTTTACCATATATAACATATAAGAGATATTCAACAAAGTTAGATACGTATATATATATATATGTATATAGTTTTTCGCTCTGTATGTGTATGTAGAATCGTTTTTTTTTTTTTTTTTTTTTTCTCTATACAAAATCGGCGCATATCCCTGCGGGGCAAAACGAATATATATAAGATATAAGGTCTCTTCTTCCCCCCCCCCCCCCCCCCCTTCCTTTCTTTGTTCCATTCTGTCTCGAATCTCTCCGTATATTTTTATCCCTCTCTACTATTTCTCTCTATCTCTCTCTACTTTTCATTCTTCATACGTATCTCTTTTACCACCGTGTGTTTGTGTCCAGTCGAATATAAAAACTCCTCCTCCTAGGACCCCTCACTATAAGGAATTTGGAGACTGGCCAACTGATTGCACCGGATTTCAACATCGTTTTTTTTCATTTCCTTTTCTCTTTCTTTTTCGTTTTTGCATTCTCTTTTATCTCCTATCTAATACATATATGTATACTGTTTGTCACATGTACACTATGTCTATACAATCATATTGTCACCTTGTCATCCTATACCTACATATAGTATACGAAACCAAAAAAAAAAGAAAAAAAAAACATAAGGAGACATGTTGTTTTTTTTATTTTTCGTACGGTACTATATCGTCATTTTTTCACAGATATCTTCAAGATCATTTGCCATTTATTGACGCAACGAGAACTGCTATTTGGGGATGGAGTTACGGCGGTTACGCGACCGGAATGAGTTTGGCATTAGATTTTGACGATGTTTTTAAATGCGGAATGTCCGTGGCTCCGGTAACAGACTGGGCTTTGTACGGTGAGAAATTGATAATAAAAAAAAAAAAAAAAAAAAAAAATACAAATATCAATAATGAATGTGTTTATTGAAATACATAAGAAATTTGAAATATATCATTTAATCATTTATTTTATTTCATGTTATTTATTTTCTAGATTCAATTTACACCGAACGATTTATGGGGCTGCCAACAACCACCGATAATTTAGTTGGATATGAACAAGGCCAGTTATTAAACAAGGTGGACAATATTAAAAATAAAGATTATTATCTGATCCACGGTACCCTCGATGACAATGTTCATTACCAGCAATCACTTATGCTTGCCAAAGTTTTAGAACAAAAGGATATTCTGTTTAGACAGCAGGTATGTGTGTAATAAGATAAGAACAAGGATGAAAAGAAGATTATGATGATGATGATGATGATAATGATAATGATGATGATAATGATGAAGAAAAAAACATTTCCTTGAAAGATAAATAAAAAAGCATTTAACCCTTTACACTAATATAAGTTTGAGAGGGGGAAACAAAAAAGTTTCTTTAACGATATGCCAGAGGAAATTTGACGCTGAATTTTGGCTCTAGATTAAACAAACAAAGTTAATTTTGCTAATTAATGCGTGGGCAAGCATAATTAGCTGCTAAGCTATTGCGTGGATTAATATGTACTTGATACTTAATACTTGTAATTGAGTTCGTAGGGTTTTAATATATCATTTGATCCGTTCATCCTCTTCTCATTTTTCTTGTTTCTTAGATTCAAGATAAATTTCTAACTTTTAAATCTTCACATTATTATACTTTATACATTTAAAAGTAATTGGAAATTATAATTAGGGGATGAGAATAATCTCTACTCCGATTTTTTTTACTTTCGTTTCTTATTTTCCTAATTTTGCAGATTTACACAGACGAGGATCACGGTATTGCCCAATCACGTGCTCACCTTTATCATTCGTTGGAAAACTTTTTAGATGATTGTTTCCAGACTTCATCTTAATGATCGATTTAATCGTTATAATAAATAATAATAAATGTTAATTAATGATATTAATTAATTTATTATTATTATGACATGAGCAGGGAAATAATAAATTGACGTAGTTAGTTAGTTAGTTATTTAGTTATTGTATAGAAAGTATATATATATATACACATATTATACCTATATATGTATATGTATAACGATAATAATCTACACGTGTTTCTGCGAGAAAGAAAAAGAAAAAGAAAAAGGAAAAGGAAAAGGAAGAGCAAGGATACACATCCAATATAAAACTGAATACTTAAATTCAGTGGGAAAAATTATTTACTATGTGTAGACCTATATCTGTACATAATATTATAAATAGTCATACACTTTCACTATTATATATAATAATTCCTTGTACATAGTTTATATTATGTGCAATAATATGAGGATATATAATATATATATATATATATAGATATATATCTTCTTAGATGCAAGCATACTAATGTAGATATACGTATAATATACAGAGAGTATTCGTGGATGCGGGTCACTTGTTGAATGAATCTCTGTTCAATTCATTGTGAATTCATTGTCAAGCATCAACAAGTGATCCGCACCCACAAATACTCATGGTATATATATATTAACAAACGAAAAAAAAAAAAAGAATGACATTATAAATTGGATGCAGCTTGAAAAATAAATCAATTATAAATACCAAAATGTAAAGTTATAGTGAGCCGATTATAAGTTTATAAAACATACGTAACATTGTTCAAAATGAATGACCATTAAAATTCTCTTTATTTTCTTATATTCTATGATAGATTTTGTTCAGAAAATATTTTATTCTCTTTTATGAAATTCTCGCTATAGCCTTAGAAATTCAAAGAACAAGTAAAAACAAGAAAAAAAGGAATAACATGTATGTTGTGTCAAGTAATTGAAATAATTAATTTTATAATCATTTATATTTCGATATAACGATACAATTTATTGAGAGGATATTTTCAGTGAATGTTTAATATCTTAGGGCTGTGGGAAAAATTAGGTTGAAAAAAGGAAGAAAGAAAAAAAAAAACAGGAAATCATATAAATGATAATAATAATAATAATAATAATATTTCCAATAAATATTCGAAGAATCAAATTTCAATAGACATATATAGATATTAGAACATATATATTATGATTACGCAGGCACTTTTGTAAATGTGAATATACAGGAAGCGGATATCTTTAATCTTTATATCAAAAGTAGTATAAAAAAAAATAGAAGAATTAAAAATAAAATGCAAATTCGTCTCTCTTTCTCTCTCTAACTATCTTTTTCTCTTTCTCTGTCTACGGCAAATTTTATTCTATTCTATACATACATATATGTAAATATTGATAATGATTCAAAATTGTGGTTGAAATTAATCAGTCGATTATACCTATATACTGAGAGATGATTTTATGATGAGAAATCTTATTGCGCAAACTATACTCTTCTATCTATACTATACCTATAGTTATATATATACATAGGTATATATACCTACGTAGTACTTAGTTGTTTTCTTATAAACTATACATCATATCTATATGCCGAAAAATAAATGTAAGATGAGGTGTTTATTGTATAATGTTTATCGGCAATTTATACTGCTAAAAATAATTACATAGTAAAATATATATATATACATAAATATATATATATTATTAAAGTGTAAATATTATAGTATTGTTTAATATTTTATAATTAATAATTATTCAATATCTGCGTGAATATTTAACGATGCGGTACTGATTTTTTTTTTTCTTTTTTTTTTTTTCAAACAAAGGACCACAAAACCCCGATAGAAAATAAATTTTCATTTATTAATTGATAAGATATCGCGTGTCTAAGAATTGTTATGTAAATTATTAATCAACCGAGTGTAATAATAATAATACCTAATATTAATAATTGACTTTTAACTTGAGAACTCAAAAAATTTATATGTAAATATAGAAGAAAAAAAAAAACCTAAAAAAAAAAAAGGAAATAAATACTTAATTAATGATATAAGTATATAGGTATTATACAATAAAATTCTACTGAGTATTGTCGTGAAAATTATATGGACAAGGATGAAAACAAAACGAAAAAAAAGATCAACAATATACCTACTCGTAGTATTGTGTATCACACAGTTGCTTGTATACTAATTATTGATTATTTGTTAAATGTAAAATAAATAAAGTTCTATGTTTTATTATAAAATTTCATTGCATTTATTTGATAATAATTTTCAATCAAACATTCAGAGGTTTGGATACATATTTATCATTAATCAAACATGAGATATTATCAAATAAGTGAAAAACGCCACATCTTGATCTAGGAGTTCTCGGTTTCCTTGAATCTGTAAATATAAACATCAAAACAAGGGCGAGATTAATTAGATCAAATACTAAAATAGTTTTCATTTAAACTGTACGTGTTGCGAGTCTTACTTGCACTTCGTACATGTGAAGAATACGGTTTGCCCTTCGTCGGCCGATCTAAGCTGAAGTGTCGCGTATGACATTTTATCATTTTGACATTGAGGGCAACGGCGTTCGACCACGGGTCCATCAGCCTCTTCCTCATTTTTTTCGACGCTCTGTTTTGCCGACGATGTGTAAGCGTCCTTGGTGTTAAAATTCAGAATATACGATATACGCATATCACCGAAAACTATTTAAAAATAAAATAAAAGTGAGAAAAATTAAGGAATTATAATTCCGACTAAGTATATTATCTACAAGATATTAAATCAAAGTTTCATTCTACCATCGGCTTTCCACTGTCGTTTACAACTGTAACAAGAAACTCCACCGGTTGAAGATAGGAGCGGTAATATCGACCCGCAATCCGGGCAAAAGCCTGGATTTGTATTAAAGGTAACAGTTTCCATTTCTTAATATTTTTTATACAATACCTAGCCCCTTTTCATTCACCAGACACGATACTTTTAGGTTAGTTAGGTTAGAATCAATGCGCCAGTACTTATCATTACTAAAATAAGGAACAGCGGAACTGAAACACTGAAGCGTATGTTGGGTAGGCTGTACACAGGCGCGCTAACTTGTTGCTGGTTTCTGTTTATTATGACTTGCGCTATGAAAGAACATTACATCGTAGATAGATAAACGAAAATAGTTTATTATATTGTAAATCACAGGAAGTGGTTAAACGTTTCCTTTAATAATTTAGAGTAATAATGACTGTCTTAGATGATAACTAACAAAGGAAAACAGCGATTAGCTTATCTCTATATCAAATCGTATAATAAATATGCATGGCTATTGCTCATATAGCGTTTTCCCCTTACGCAATATCCTTATAATGTATTTCAGGTATATAAGGTCAGCAGAGACGGTCGTGGATTATCAATCGTAAATAAACTCGTGTGTCACGACTTCGCCATCTGTTTCTTGGACAGAACTATATCAGTTATAAGTCGTGAGTTGTTAAACTCAGTTCCTCGGTTTATTTCGAACAATCAACGCTGATATCCCGCAGTTCATAATACTATACATTGAATTCTTTAAAAAAAAAAAGTCGCGATATGTCGTTGAATACTTATTTCAAAATTACAGGAATATTAATTATGGGGTCTGCTATAGTACCAGCTATCAGAGGGTAAGCCTGCTCATTTATATTATTGCCGAATTATGAATTCTGCGTTACGTAATGTTAGGAGAAGCGTTGATTACGTATAGTATCACATTTATTTTGTTTTATCGAATTTTAATTTCGTAACTTTTTTATAATAACCGGTTGTGAAGATAAAAAATATAAAAAATTATTTTAAACTCTAAACTTTAAATGAATTGAAACCACTATATTGTACCGATTTATTTTATAATTGCCTTGTATATCGAAAACAGGCTAGGATCAAATCCTCAATATTTCCTTCTCTCGAATCTCCGGGCCCATTACATCGTCAGAGAATTTTCATTGCTATCAAACGTATCCGAAGAGGAGCACGCGGAATCTATACCGCAGTAAATAAATAGTTTTCGATAATTATAGCATATGTTCCATTCTCAATTCGGTCTAGATATACATATGTGTATCTATTAGTTATCTGTAAATTATAGAACATTGATTTCTCCTCAATTTATACGTAAAATTAGAATAAGATATACCGTTTTCAAATTTCGTTTATTTATTTTACAAAACAGCGATGTTAAACTTTTCGACTTTACGACGTTGGAAAACGTCGATGATTGGATGGAACAATCCGACGTCGTAAGAACAGTCGGTAAATCAAAGGCAGTAATATCCCTTCAAAAAACTCAAGAATTTCAAAGAGCTGTTTTCTTCACTCTCCTCAATCCTCAACCAAACGGTGCTGGATTTGCCGGTGTAAGAACCGAAACGAACGTAAATTTAACCGGGATATCAAATATCGATATAGAATGCAGAGGTCAGGGAGAATGTAGCGGGTATAAAATTGTTCTGCGCCACAGAGGCGAGGATAACGAGCCTTATCCAACTTACGAACAATTTTTCACGGTGAGAAAAACAAAAAATTTATTCTTCTATATGTTTCTTTCTTCTCTTTTCTTTTCTCTTCTCTTCTCTTCTTTTTTTCTTTCTGCTCCATTTACCTTTACGCACACACATTATGATTCTTATTTTCTCTTCGCACTTTCGGGAGGAAAATTTTTCGCCCGAAGCACATAGCTGTATACCTACAAAGCGTTTGCTTTTGGCTAATTCAAAGAGGGGTTGGATTGTGGGTATTTCGTGCCCTGATTTCAGGCCCCCATGTCTTCGGAGGAGTTTTCTACCGTTTCCTTACCTCTCTCAGAGTTCAAAGCTTACTATAGAGGCAAGGAAGTTCCCAACGCAGATGCCTTGGATGTAACATCAATCACTAACTTTGGGTTTCAAGTATACGGAGGTGTTTATAAAACGGTTCATCAAAGGGGGGTTTCTTCACTTGAAATAAACACAGTAATCGCTAGATAGATATAAAAAATGAAAAAATAAAGAAATAAATATTTTTAAATCACTTCATAGTGATTCATTTATATACTTTCAATCTAATACTAGACACACATTTCACCTTAAACTAATTTCTACTTGATTAATCGTGTAATATACTATAGCAGGCGAATAAAAATGAACCTTTTTCTCCTCCTCTACCTAAAGAGTTTGACATTAACTACGATATAGCTTAATATTATACTCACAAAAATTGTTTGATCGATAAAATATTTATCAAGAATAAAAAAACGTTCCTAATCGGATTATATTATACCTATGCCGCAGTATTTTCGCTCTTAAAAGTTTTAATTTTCATACTTTCAGATATTAGCGATTAATTATTTCAGAAAAGAAAAGTAAAAAATTAAAAATACCCAAATATATTGTTAATTAAATCAAAGGAAAAATTTCATGTATAATAATTATACATGTATATAATCTAAAAAATATTTTCCAGGTCTACATGCGCATACCTTACGATACACCTTGACGGTATTTTTAAATTTACCAGAATCCGGAGACCGGATGGGGTATTGTTTGATAAAACTCTCTCTCTTACGTCAAAGCCTGTATAACTGACGACAAAATATTCTCTTTCGTTTAAAATTGATCAAACATTTCGCTCAGTCGATCAGCGGTGCTGTTAAGCCGAGGAACTCGAGCTCTCGCAGTTTTGGTAAAGAGATATCTAAATTTTTAATTGATCTATATACTCTGCTGTTTCGTTTGAAATAACGGCTATTAAACTGAAAGAATTATTTTTACCTTGAAACGCTCAGACGACGAAATCTTTTTTTTTTTATTAATTATAAAATCGCGGTTACTAATAAAAGCATAGGCTCGATGCAGTCGGGTGATTAAATACATCCATTAATAATTCTGAATATAAATATCGTACAGCGATAATTGTAGAAAGTATAAAATCTATAAATCGATCGTCGTTTCATCCTTGGGTTTAGAATTTCGTCGTCGTTTAGAGGATCGTAGATCTTGTACAAGTCTGAAATCCGCGAAGCGGTTTGAATGTCACAGTGACACGCAAGGACGCGAAATTCTCTTTTAGCTAGTATACGCGAGTCAGAGTAATAAGATTATTCACGACGCCGACGTCTCCGCCGTTTTATCTCTCTCGAACAGTAGAACGGTTCGAACATTTACCTCCAATCCAAAAGCCTATCTCAGATACAATTCCGGCCTCAAACCGAACGCCGAGTTTCAACAGAATCAGGAGACGAAGTTCCGTACCTCCTAGACTCTGTCTTCAAGAAAACGGAAATGAGATGGTCGCCTCTGCCTCCGGGTAAGCAGTGCAATTAAAAACTTAACGGGGTGAATTAGAATGGTGAAAAAAAAAAAAATGGGAAAAATCATATCTCTTTGTTTTTCTATCGACAGGATCTTGGCTTTTTATTCAAAATTCATTTACAGAACGGTGCAAACTCTTTTTGACTTCACGCGGGGTCCTGACCAGGCCGCGGCTTGGACCGAGCATTCGGACACGGTGAGACCGTCAGGGATGTCAAAGGCCGTTATGGTCACCCAAAAAACCCAGTTATTCCAGCGGGTGATATTCTTCAGTCTTTTCAACCCTCTCCCTAACGGATCAGGCTTTGCGTCAGTCAGATGTGACACGAACTTCGATCTATCCGAATTCAATAACATAATTATACGGTGCAGAGGCCAGGGTATAAACATAAAGTATAAAATGCTGCTGAGACATAAAGGACTAGGAAAGGACTCCGCAGTATACGGTCAGATATTTTCGGTAAGAAATGATGATTTTTTATATTTTTACTTTTGAATAATTCATTGATTCATTGATTAGTTAATTAATCACTAAATAAATGATGATCATGGTCAAATTTTTCTTTTCACTTCCCGCAAGGCTCCTGAGAAAGAATTTACAACCGTGAGGTTACCGCTGTCAGAATTCAAGCCGTATCATCGTGGCATGGAGTTACCATTGCAGACAAATCCTCTGGACATAACGTCCATAACAAATATTGGATTGAAAGTGGACAACGGTCAGTACCTCCCGGACAATAATCCGGGAGTAGCAGCCCTTGAGATTGATTGGATAAAGGCTACGAAATCATCAACAACTTGAACTCTTTAATAAATCATTGCTTTAATAGATTAAATATGATCACAGATAATTTGGGAAACTTTTATGTATAAAGAAACATTTGTTTTTTTAATAAATTTTTTATCATTTTAATTCAAATTGCTGATAAGCCTGTTTAAAATAGGGAAGAAAAATGACTATTTTTCAGTAGGGCTAGTTCATAACCATTCATAAACATTTTTTCTATATTTTCGGCATTTAAAACTTATGATGTTATTGTATATTGAATAAATTGATTAATTACTATTATAATTATATGCATGCCGATGTCGATAGGAGACCAAAAATTTTAGAACACCTCCTTGGGTCAGATGTTCTCCTGATACCAGGAAAAATTTTTGACTTAAAATTACTCTGACTCTTAAAAATGGTCGTATAGATTAACATATAGCGACGTGTATGAAGTAGCGTATGCCGGACAGATGATGCCTTATTTTTAGAGTAAATTTTCTGTTAGTTGAGACTTTTTTTCGGAGTCATATTTCTGACAGTTGACACCTCAAACTTAACTCTTAAAATAAGGTGTCAACTGCCAGACATATGACCCGAAAAAGGTCCCAACTGCCAGATTTTTCATTACTTAAAATCTAGCAGTCAGATTGACTAACTTATTTCGCCGCAAAAAGAGGTACGCCTTACGATATGTAATCTCCAGTTAGAGATCGCAGCAATGACACACGAGTTGCATACATTGAGCGATGCCGACGTTATCGGCACAGCACGTTATCAGCACAGCATGTTATCGGCACACGACGTTACCGGCACGAAATAGTTCGACAATGCGACCGCGAGATGGCGATACCATCTGTCGCCCCGCTGGGACAACTTACCGATAGAGAGCACTGACTTAGGGTAACCCCACCTGTCACGGAGTCAGTGACCTCAGTGGGCCTCGTGGCGTCAATGAGTACGCATGGGGTGCGTTAACGAGACTCGATATAAATATTCCGAACGCAATAATATTATGAAACTCGTCCTTCTTTGTAAGATTGATTATATTAGGTAGGATCTTATTGTAATACGGACGCCGTTTTTTTTAAATTTATATGTGATATTCATTTTTGAGAATCAATTATAATTTACAAATTCTACATAACTTTGACGATGTATACGATTGTATCAATGCTGCAGCAATAAATTTTTAGATATATGAATAATCGATTGCTTTGTCATTTTCCACTTTCCCCTCCCTGCAATTATTCATTTCAAATGAGAACAGCAGGGAATTTTTGATTTAATGCATTTTCAGCTACTTGAAAATCAGCGAACACCTCCTCGAGTCAGATGTTCTCCTGATACCAGGAGCAATTTTTGACCTAAAATTACTCTAACTCTTAAAAATGCTAGTATAGATAAGCTATATAGCGACTGCATGAAGCAGCGACTGTATAAAGCAGCGTACGCATGGCGATGTCGATAAAAAAGTCTCAACTGCCAGAAAAACCACTTCATTTTTCTGGCAGTTGAGACTTTTTTCGGGGGTCCTATGTCTGGCAGTTGACACCTTATTCTTAGGAGTTAATTTTGAGGTGTCAACTGCCAGGCGTATGACCCTCGAAAAAAGTCTCAACTGCCAGAAAAATGAAGTGGTTTTTCTGGCAGTTGAGACTTTCTCGAGGGTCATACGCCTGGCAGTTGACACCTCAAAATTAACTCCTAAGAATAAGGTGTCAACTGCCAGACATAGGACCCCCGAAAAAAGTCTCAACTGCCAGAAAAACCACTTCATTTTTCTGGCAGTTGAGACTTTTTTCGAGGGTCATACGCCTGGCAGTTGACACCTTATTTTTAGGAGTTAATTTTGAGGTGTCAACTGCCAGGCGTATGACCCTCGAGAAAGTCTCAACTGCCAGAAAAACCACTTCATTTTTCTGGCAGTTGAGACTTTTTTCGAGGGTCATATGTCTGGCAGTTGACACCTCAAAATTAACTCCTAAGAATAAGGTGTCAACTGCCAGACATAGGACCCCCGAAAAAAGTCTCAACTGCCAGAAAAACCACTTCATTTTTCTGGCAGTTGAGACTTTTTTCGAGGGTCATACACCTGGCAGTTGACACCTTATTTTTAGGAGTTAATTTTGAGGTGTCAACTGCCAGGCGTATGACCCTCGAGAAAGTCTCAACTGCCAGAAAAATCATTCCTCTTTCTGGCAGTTGAGACTTTTCGAGGGCCATGTGTCTGGCAGTTGACACCTCAAAATTAACTCATAAAAATAAGGTGTCAACTGCCGGACGTATGACCCCGAAAAAGTCTCAACTGCCAGAAATTTCGCTCCGAAAAAAGTCTCGACTGCCAGAAAAATCACTCCATTTTCTTAAAAATGATAGTATAGGTAAGTTATATAGCGACTGCATGAAGCAGCGACTGTATGAAGCAGCGTATGCATGCCGATGTCGATAGGCGACCAAAAATTTTAGAACACTTCCTTGGGTCGGATGTTCTCCTGATACCAGGAGCAATTTTCGACTTAAAATTACTTTAGCTCTTAAAAATTTGAGAACACCTCCTTGGGTCAGATGTTCTCCTGATACCAGGAGCGTTTTTCGACTCAAAATTTACCTAACTCTAAATAATGCTACAATGAATAAACCTACATAAAAATGAAGAGCATGCAGGGGAGGATAGCGGAAAATAACGAAGCAATTTTATTATGGTATATTTGCTAATTTATTGCTGTACCACCAATACAATATTACTTATTGTTAACGTTATGAACAAATTGTAATTGTTTCCGAAAAATATCGCACATTAATGTACGCGCGTTATTACAGCGCTCTTCAGTTAGAAATCACATGAATATTTGTTTTCAGTTGATACCTTCTTTTCGGGGTGAAATTCCTGGTAGTTGACACCTTATTTTTGAGAGTACATTTACTGCCAGAACTATCACTCCGAAAAGAAGGTTCCAATTCCCAGATATTTCGCTACTCAGTTTCGATCGCGCGAGTTGTTATGCATCATAAAACGAATGCATGCGTCTTATTATAGGCAATTTTAAGTTAGAACACATGAATGGCATGCGGGTTGCATCGAGCCAGGCGCGTCAATGTTTGCGGCAAAAATAGTTCGTCAAGTCGACCGCGAGATGGCGATACCATTTGTCACCTCATGAGCCAAATTTATAATTCCAAACTTATCTAAGCATGCAATTTTTATGATTTTTGACTTATATAGACAAGCAAAGGACAGGGGGAAATGATTCCAAAATTGCTTATCCACGATACATGTTTATTGGATAAACAATTTCAATCGCATGCAACGACATACAATGAGGCACAACAATCGTCAGTGTCACAGTATGCACACATACAAAACACCACTGCTATTGACATAGATAAATTATTAGACCTTCGTCATTTACTTCTCAATACAAATACTTATAGTTAACAAATTTTCAAGTCACACTAAGGTAGTAAACTAAACAAAAACGCGATTAGTTCAATCTTAATATTATACCGAAATATTATCCACATAGAGTCGATCCCTGCGAAGGTGAATAATCGTTTAAATGCGAAATAACAAACTAACGCTTAAACAACTAATAAGGCTTTGTATCGTACCCTAAATTGTAAATAATAAGGCATTGATGATTATTTAAAAAATTTCTAATCCTACTCAACGCGATCTGTTTACCAAACTTATTAGATAATGTTCAATGCGTTTCGTGTGGATATTATTTGAGCGTTCTATAGTAGCGTCATAATCAAATATATGAAAAGGAAGAAATTAAAAAGCCATTATAAAGCTACGATAATATTCGTAGTTCTATAATGTATGTATACTATGTACGTTTTAATCGAAGTATGCATTCTATTTACGGTTCATTAGGTATAATTATATACGATATATTAGAAAGTATATTTTCCCATTTATAGGTATGTTGCGACATCGCTATGGAATTTAAATGATTTTCGTAATCTACTGTCAGACATTACTATCATACTCAAAATTTGAATAAAAACAGACTACTTAAAACATACTTCGATTATAGTAGAACTAGTAATAAATGAAATACAGATAAACGGCTGATATCTTAACTAAAAACTGTTTCCTTATACTAAAACCGGAAACGTTTTAACGAATCGCACTTGTGTATTGAATTTTAAATAAGCGCGGAGACTGCGCAAATGCCCTTTAGTTTAATGGCAGCGATCACATGACCGTATACGGCAATACGCCACGTTTTTTTTTATCATAAATACTATTAATATTCCGTTCGTTAATAGATATGCAGGTCTTGTGACCAGTCGACAGGTTGTTGAAAGGCTCGAGGCGTTTATAAAACTGATTGACACATTGGACTCCCTACCAATGTATCTTGAGATAATTTAAAGCTGCAGAAAATAGAACACATTCTATCGTGTCCGCGTCAACGCGTGCCAAAAGCATATTCTCAATCTGAAATGTAAAATAATTTATGGATTAAATGTTTATAATTCGGTACGGATTCTCGAATACGTTTTTTCTCTACATAGATATTACAATTGCAAAAAATATCAAAATCTATACCAAGTTTCTCAACAAAAACTCAATAAAAATTATCTAAAAACATGCAACTTGTCAGCTTCATGTGTGTTTTTTTTTTCTTCCCTTTTATCTTACCATGATGTCAATGAGTCAGAAAGTTGATTATTGCATTGAATTTATCAATCAATTAATCCTGGCCTATGTTATCAGTTCGTGCAGTAGATACAACATTCAGGTTCAAATCCGTCTAATTATACAGTGGCTAGTTGATTTTCATGAATATAATGATTATTCATGAATTTTGACGACCTGCAGATATATCTGAAAAAAATTAAACCAAAATTAAAATATATAATCCCATTGATTATCATGGAGAGAATTAAAGAATATCATTTTTGATCATGTATTAGCCATTGAAAAATAATCTAGAAGAATAGTCTAGCTGTTATTGTATAAGCCTCCAAATACATCAGGAGTTGGAATATTAATATTTAAATATATCAAATATTACAGACCTTGGAGACAAAATGCGGGGTATAACAAGAGTTGTTATGTTCTGTTCGCTGACGACAATACTGCCGACCATATTACTTGTAGTTCCATTGTATCTGCGACACCGTTTGTACGCCAACGTTGTATACACCGTCGCAGAGTCTGATATAATGGAAATTGACGATGGGATTTCAACGATATTTTGTTCTGTAAGATGAAAGAGAATTTATTTGACATAAATAAATAAATAAGAAGATGAAATAATCTATAAAAACAATAAATATATTCGAATTTCTTTAACCCGCAGGAACATACCTTGAAAATGAATACTCCTTTCAACGCTTATAGAGTTTCTCAACCACCGGAGGTCACCGCAGCCAGAAAACATATTAGACTGAAGAAAAGCATGACTTTGCCCGACGACACCTTAGAGTATTGGGGCTTCTACCTTCTGAAGGGAGCAACTGTTGCCCTTTCCGTATGCTCGAGGTGTGTGAATACTTCTGAAAAACAAAATGAAATGATATTAAAATCTCTGTGAAGTTTTATTTATCTATTTGTTTTGTTATATTTTGTCAGATTCCAAGGAGCTTCTATACTCGTTGTTAGAGGTGAGAGAAGTCTTCGTACTTGCGGTATGATGGAACATAATCAAAACAAAAAAAAATACACCGATGTTTATTCGCCTAGTTCCAAACCGCTAGTTGAAATAATGGTACAATCTAACGCGGAAGAAATAATTCCCCTGGAGTTAGATGAAATGAAACCAGCAGAAGTGAAATCAAGTCCATTAAATGAACCGTTGATATCGAGCGACAAAGATCAGCCGATATTTAACGATAATAACATAGTGAAAGTAAATTACGAGGTGAATCCGTTGACCCATAAACATAATAAAAGTCTGAATGATTTGAATTCCCCAGAATCAATAGATCGCGAGATAAATCTATTGCACGAAGCGGCCATAAATCATATACAAAAACACACCGCTCGTTCTAACTCAACTGCAAAAGGAATCCAGAGACTTAGACACATGAGAAAGAGATTGAGAAAACTAAATAATCAAATAGATATTAATAACGACAGGAAAAACCCTGAGTATGATAATGAAGAGGAATTGAAATCAAATTTATCGGATCCTAAGACTGTAGATAAGAAATTTAAACGTGATATTGATCAGGGATTTTATTTGGAGCGAAAGAAGCGGATAGAAGAACTCAAAGCTGAGTTCAATGATATAGAAATTACTGATAATTCTTACGCGGGTGAAACAAGTCATAGTATAAATAAAAGAAGTCAGAACGGCGTAGAACCTCCCCTGCTTTTAGACCGAGGAGTAGAACACGGTGGTAATGCAATAAATTATACAACTTTAGGCGAAGATTCTTCAATGTCAAGTTTTGAGAATGGATTATTGACTTGCTATGACGGTCAGGTATTATTAGCTCAACAATTTGAGCCGTCCGACTTATGTACAAACATAAGTTTCTTGGTAAACAGTAAGCGAATCCGTACTGAGCATAAAATAGTAGATAACGGATACTACTATTACATATTTTACAGCGACAATGATTTTGTTTCAAACGATATGCATGCGGTATTTGATATAGAAAAGCCAACATTCCAATACGAGAATCTAACACAGTCGTGTATAAATAAAACCGAATGTTCATTCTCGTTGGGATTTCTTTCGGGAGATAGAGTCATAGTCGAAGTACCAACAAGGAATGGTATTGACGACGCCGATGACGATATAACACTATTAACTTCTACTTGCCATCCTAGAATGAGTATATACTCTATATTTCCTATAGCAGTATTGCTGCTAGTACTAGGCTGTGCTTTCGTATGAATATTTATACCAAAAAACCTGAAACTTAAATATCATACTTATTAATGTAAATAATATTATCCTATTATTCTATTATGATATACATATAAATTTAATAATTCCTTATAACGATCAAAAGAATCTAATCAAATAAGCAGCTCCTAGTTTTTAAGATATTAATATTAAATCTATAATGTAAATTGGTTGTGATATAAAGTATGAATAGTCCAAGAGATTGAATAAAGTTTAAATATTTATGTATATATGAATTTAGAATATTTTAAAACGTATATTACGTACATGCACAGATTTTTAAATAAAGTAAATCGTTTTTGACTGAATTCCTTTTTCATTTTTTCAATTCTTGTCCATTTCTTCATCTTCTTATTCTTATTCTTATTCTTATTCTTATTTTTCCTACTTTTATTCAGGGATCGATTAAAACCTGAGGAGGCATTGATGTAGAAATGATGGACCCTCAAATGTTCGGTTGGAAACAAAATAAGATCTGTTGCCAAAGGTTTAGGCGGCTAGTACCAGTCGTATGAAAGAATAAATAGTAGCTATACGTTGTATAGATATTTGAGGGGTTTGAGAATAAAGGGTATATTATATTTTCTAATAGTATCGTGTTATTTGTGATATATATAATGTTGATTAAAAAAAGTGCGTGAAGTTTTTGAGAGTCGGTTTGTATAGTTTTTTTTTGTTTTTTTCTTTTGTGAAACATTTAATACGATAATAATATATTGAATTGCAGATTGATAATAAAGGTAATTAACTAAATGAGAAAATAATAAGAAATGTTTATGTATAACGCGAGAATTTGATGTATAAAAATGCAAATACGTGAAAAGATAACCACGGTTGTATGATAACGATCACTCGATGATGATGATGATAATGCTAATAATAATAACACGAAGTATTTGAAACGATGATTAAACGAATATAAATAGATATAATAAAGAAAAATAAAATAACAAATTTGTTCAAACAGTTAAATAATAATTAAACTAAATATTATAAACCCTGATAATATAATATAAAAATTCAGAGTTTTGCGCCATTCGACTAATGCCTATCGTCCTCTACCGCGCAATGTACACTGGGTAATACTACGCAGCTTCCTCTTATGCGCAGAAGTAATAAAGGTTAATAAAAATAATGATAAAGTTGTAATAACGTTGTTTAAACGTTGTTATAATAATAAAGTAAATTAATTAACATACCTATACGCACCTTGGCTCCGGGTTAAAATCAACGAATTTAATAAATATATTGTATATATTGTCTGACCGTTAACTCTGCAGCGCCGTTTAGTCGGCTTACGGCGTGCGTAGGAATATTCACCGTGACGCAATAAGAATTCGTCCTTTCCGTCGCGCTACTGTGAGTGGAACATGTCGTATTCGTCCGAAAGAAGGTAAGTAAAAATGTTTTTTCAAACGTATTAAACGGCTCTAAATAACCAGCGATATAATAAACGTATTAAACCCAACTAGAGTTTATTGAATATTTACAAATCAAACCACTTTGCAAAGGGCTTAAACCGCGTTAATATTTTTTTTGCAAAACGAATCTGCGGCACGGTGATGATGCACGACCGCCAGCCTGACAACATGGCGTGCGACGATCAAACTTTGTCATTTACAAATTGTTATATTATTTTTTCTGCACACTCTGCTACATACCTTAGTAAAGAAAACTATCATCATTTCATCTCGATTTATTATCCCTTATTTAACCTATCTTAAATTTAAATACGAATACTATACTAAATATAAAGCATAGATATTTAATTCGTCATAGATATTTCTACTGTCTCACTCACGTGTCAAGTATCGAGTATTTCCCGTCCGCAATCTTCCCTCAATTATTTCGTACAGAGATAATCAGTTTCTTTTACAAAACGTTGTGAATGGTTTTTTTAGGTTATCCTAAATTTACCAATTTTATTATATATATATAATATATTATATATTTATTCCCTCGTTTTTGTTCCTTTTTATTTTTTTTGTTCTTTATCTTTTTTCACGCGCGTATTTCTTCACGAAACTATGAATCATCATTCGAATAAATCGTGACTCATTGTCTCTTGTTTAAGGATAAATAATAATTTAATATAAACAATAGAGACGGGGTATAGGTATGTACCGACGATTTAAAACATTAGAATGATATTATTTTATAGAAACGAAGATCAATGGTCGGGCGACTCTAAAAATGGTCCGAGCGAAAGTGAACAGCCCGCCTATGATGGCCCTCCGGGAATGGACCCGGACGGAGTCATCGAATCCAACTGGGAAGTTGTAAGTCAATTTATACGTCATGAAAACATGTTTGTTCAAAATTGTTATTCAAAAAGTGATAGAAAATAAGTGAGAAGATCACTCGCGTTGTTTTATTGTTAATTTATGTACCATTTTCATTTTTATCTTCATTTTTTTCTTTCCTTAATTTATTCACAGGTCGTCGATAACTTTGACGACATGAACTTGAAAGAAGAATTATTGCGCGGTATTTATGCCTATGGTTTTGAAAAGCCATCAGCTATTCAACAGCGCGCAATACTTCCCTGCGTCAAGGGTCATGATGTTATTGCGCAAGCTCAGTCTGGTAAGAAACTAGAAATGATAATGATTAGAGAATATTGTTAAGAAATGAATAAGAAAAAAAAAAACCCAACGATAAGCGTAGTAAAATGAAATAAGAAAAAAAGATTTCACCACTTAAAATTATCAAGAAAACTCTTATGTTCTGTAAAAGAAAAAAACAAAAATTCATGGACTAATTGAAGATTTAAATCATTTTTCCCATGCGCAGGTACTGGCAAGACAGCAACTTTCTCAATTTCTATTCTACAACAGATAGACACTAGTATCCGTGAGTGCCAAGCTCTAATTTTGGCCCCGACACGTGAACTGGCTCAACAGGTTTGTTACATTTTAATTTTTTTTTTACAAATTGCACTATATATTAACTAATGTATTTGTTTATTTTATATTTTTCTTTGTTGTATGAATTATAGATCCAGAAGGTAGTAATTGCCCTGGGAGATTTCATGCAAGCGCAATGTCACGCTTGTATTGGAGGAACAAACGTTCGTGAAGATATGCGAAAACTTGAACAGGGAATTCATGTTGTTGTCGGAACACCAGGTCGCGTCTACGACATGATCAGTCGACATTCATTGCGTGCAAGTAGCATCAAGCTTTTCGTATTGGACGAAGCTGATGAGATGCTTTCGCGCGGTTTTAAAGATCAGATACACGATGTATTCAAACTACTTCCTACCGAAGTTCAGGTAATAATGAGAACCCGAACAATTTGGTTTTACATATCTTATCCCCTTATATGAAAAAAAAAAAAAGTATCTAATGACAAATTTCATTCATTTAACAAAAAAAAACAGGTGATATTGCTATCGGCAACAATGCCTACTGACGTGCTCGACGTCTCAAAATGTTTCATGAGGAACCCGATCCGTATATTGGTAAAGAAAGAGGAATTGACATTGGAGGGTATAAAGCAGTTCTTCGTTTACGTTGAACGTGAAGATTGGAAATTGGAAACACTATGCGATCTTTATGATACGTTGAGCATTACTCAGGCTGTTATTTTCTGCAACACGCGGCGCAAGGTAGACTGGCTTACAGACAACATGCATCACCGTGATTTCACCGTATCGGCTATGCACGGAGACATGGAACAGAAGGAACGTGATGTTATTATGAGACAATTCCGTACTGGTTCTTCCAGAGTTCTCATTACCACTGATTTACTCGCTCGTGGTATAGACGTTCAGCAAGTCTCACTTGTCATTAACTACGATCTACCTTCCAACCGAGAAAATTATATTCACAGGTAATTTGACAATATTTCAATTGTTCAATTCATTGAAAATATTCAAAATTCCATATCACTGTTATTAATCATGGACTTATGTTTATACAGTTGAAATTTTACTCTCATTTCATTTTCATTCAAAATATGAATACCTAATATTGATGTCAGATTGTCTTCGTTCTTTCTTTTTCTATAATCAGTTGAAAAAAAAATTCATAACAGTTGAGTCTAACTACTTAACTACATGATTCGACATTGAAATGATAATAATTTTTTTTTTTTTTTTAATTTTATAACAGAATTGGACGCGGTGGACGTTTCGGCCGTAAGGGAGTAGCTATAAACTTTGTCACAGAGGATGACAAGCGTACGCTAAAAGATATCGAACAATTTTACAACACCCATATCGACGAGATGCCAATGAACGTTGCAGATTTGATTTAAATAAAGAAAAGGAAGGAAAATAAAATAAAATAAAATAAAACACAACAACAAGAACAACAACAACAAAAATCTGACTACTATTGGATATAATCATAATAATTCATTATAATAAAATAAATAAATAAAAAAGAAAGAAAAATACACGTGGCAAAATAATAAAAAGAGCTCTCATCTACTGATCTCTCTCTCTCTCTCTCTCTCTTTTTCTCTCTTATGGTGTGAGTATAAAAACGAAGCGAACGCTTGTCTACCTTGTTTGTTAACGAACAGGTTCTCGAGTGATTCTTTTTTCTTTCATATATACCTTAATTATATATATATTATTATTATTAGATCGATATTTATACATTCGGGGAATAATAAATAATATTAATAATAATAATAATAATAATCATAATATTAATACAGTTTTAATAATACCGTTTCGTAGGACGCGAAATTTTTTATCAAATTTCACTGCTAAGAAGGGTTTATTAATTATTAAATAATAATAATAATAATAAAAATAAAATAACATTCAAAGTTTGTCTTTAATTCTAGAATTAATTGTTCTTTATCTTGTATCTTGTATCTTGTATATCTAGAGCTTAGTGAAAGCCTGTAGTTTTTGCCTCTTGCCTGTTATAGTTGCTTGGATAATTAATTAGATAACACAGAATACTGGATTCCTTTTTTTTTTCTTCTCACTTTAACTTCCTTCCAGTGTATACATATACGTGTTTAAAAACAATATAAGAATAAGAATAAGCATAAGAATAAGAATACGAAGAAAAAAAAGAAAAAGAAGAAGAGAAGAAGAAGAAGACTTAAAAATCAATCGTCAAAGGAAAAAAGGGATAATATTTACTTGAAATTTTTTAATTTTGTTCACGTTGCATCTAACTCTACTGCAACGCGGTTCAGATAGTTAGAAAAAAAAAAAGTTTATCGTATTTGACAATTACAATCAAATTTTATGATAGATCGAAAAATTTTACGAACTAATTTTTATTCTTATTCGAATTTGAATATAAATCGTGCAATTTTGATTATATTTTTTTTTCCTTTTGTTCTAGTTTCATTTTATAATATAATTTTCATCTTATTAAAAATGTTTGTCGAAAAAATTTACGTTAATTTAATAGATTCAAGAATATTATTCACTGATTCTTCTACACGTTATAAAAATTCAATACCTTCACTACGACTACTTCAATTATTTTTGCTCTCGTTTTCGTCCTCAACGAGTTTAACTAACAATACTGATAATAAAAGTTCACTTTATAAATTCGATAAGGCGATATCGTATTCGTATTTCTTTATACCGATAATTATCCTAATACCGCGACTGAGGCTTGTTTGTCTTGGCAGAGGTTTAGTTGGGCATTGGAAGGGCTATTTTAATCATAAAAGATGCAGAAGGAGATACGTGTGATTTATCTATCATTTTTCGTTTCAATTTTGTTTTTTCTTTTCTTTTCTTTTTGTTCTTTTCTTATTTATAGAAAGCTTAGATCACATACTATATGAATTTTGTATATCATATTTCTAATCCCCCTATACTAGGTAATAAAATTTTAAAATTGAATAAACTATCTCTTACAACATTTATATAAAACGATTTTGTTTCATTTCATTTTCATTTTCATTTTCATTTTCATTTGTTTGTTTCTTTTTTTATATTTATTATTGTTATTAATATTATTATTTGTACAATCATTCGCGGCTCCTTTCCAAATAATTACCCCCACTGATAAACACTAGTAAATATATACATATATATATATATATGTACAGAAAAAAAAAAATAGAACCCTGAATGGATAAACTGAAACTGCTAGGAATTTATTAATAATATTTAATAATAATTAAAAGAAAAACAATTAATTTTTATCAATCGCGAAATGAATAGTAACACATGAAAATATTATTTAAAAAAAGAAAAAAAATGTATTCTCTGTATTTCCAGACATTTTTGGGACAGTCCACCACCGGGGAAATGTTTTTTTTTTTTTAATATAGATCGAATTTCCTAATTGAATTACATAATATTTTTCTCCTGTATTTCGTATTCCTTATTGTAAACCCAAATCTTCCCAAAACCCTTTTTCACCAAATATGAAATAAGTGAAGGCCGTTAATTTTTTTATTACCTATTCTCCTATTTTTGAATTTCTTTTCTTTTTTTTTTCTTTAATTAAATAAAATATGAAAACATAGAATTTTAATTTTATCTTATATACCGTGACAATGTAAATGAACAATAATAATATTGTCTCTTTATGGACCATTATTTATAATATATTTTTTGTCAATAAATAATAATTATTTGCTAATCAATTAAAAGAATCTTATCGTCAAGCTATCTGAGTCGATATTCTATTTATTATACACGTATTCACATAGAAATATTTTCACATCAAAGAATATGAAATTTTCGATAATTTATTCGAATACTGTTCTCTCCTGTTAATTATCATAAATTAAACTGCATGGTTTGTCTCGCGATTTATAGACCCTCTTTGTATCCATAGTAGTAATAATTTTACACGTCGAGCTATTCGTTATCTTTAAACGAGTAACAGAGATTAATAGTTTCATTAACTCCTCCGTATAAGTTGTATCGCATGAAATATGTTATCAAAACTGCAACAAGTCGTAAATGCATACTCGCGTATGCATTAAAATTGACAAGTTCATTGCGAAGTTTTATTAAGTATGATAATAATTGATTGCAGATTATTGATGCGTTTGTTATTTATTTTTATTCACTGATTTACTCATTTTTTTTCTAAACGAAATTTGATATCAGCGTTTATACTATACCTAGAGAATAAATTTAACGATGCTAGAATGACCGTATAATGAATAAATAAAAATTCGACTAGTTTCTATTTCGGTATTTCAATCGCTTTCCAAATATTATAATATACTAATCGCGGATAGTTTCCGAAGGAATGTGCGATGTATCAGCAACCAGTACTCGATTTAAAGATAATCTTTATCCAATCGTAAATATTCTCCCTCCCGAAAAGATCCTGTGGTCTCGGTGTAGCATAACCCGAGCATAATGGGAAAACCTATGCGCCACCTGGCGGTAGACGCGACGTGTCACGCCCGGAGCGGAAATAAATACGCCTAAATAAGGTAGTCCCCGATATAAATAATTCTATGAAATGATGAGGTTATAAAAGTGCGATAACCTCCTGTAAAAAATCCGCTTCTATGACCCGATAATTAAACCCTATTCCCGGCTTATCATACCTCGAATTATTTGGCTTAAATAATTCCGGAATATTGTCGACCGGCGTAGCGCCGAGTCGCGTTGCGGTCTTCGCCCGCGTATTAATACAGGTATAAAAGTGCGGCGTTGGGACAAGGGCGTGATCGCGCTTGTGTGCGCGCAGGGAAGTTTTAAAGTGTGAGTCAGAGAGCCGCGTATCGCGACAAAGCAGGAGCCTAGCTAGGGGAGGCCGTAGCCGACTGTCCGTACGTCAGTAGTCGAAGTTCAGTCAGTGACGGGTTGTGTCTCTAGTGACGTAGCGTAATAGTTTTCCCCCGTTGTGTTCAAAAATGAGCTGGCAGGATTACGTTGACAAGCAATTGCTCGCTTCGAGATGTGTTACCAAAGCAGCTATAGCTGGACACGATGGAAATCTATGGGCTAAATCCGAAGGTTTCGAAGTAAGTCAAAGAAAATATAAGAAAACGAAGAAATTCTTCATTTTTTTTTCTTTATTTTTATTTTTATCCATCGTCTCCTCTCCTCTCTTTTCTCGATGTATGTAAATTTGTCGTATATATTATTCCACCTACTCCAACGGCGTCCTTTTATTCTCTACCCAAGTGAGGAATAAGAAAAAGTGGATTTTCTCATTCTCCGAAAAGTCCGGGTTTTACGAAAGCAAATAATCATATCGCGTTACCGGCGTGGCGAGAAAAAAAATCTCTCGTGTAAAATCCGCGTTCACTAAACTATTCGAGATTATATCCCTCGGCGCCGTTGTACAAAGGGTGTGGACTCGATTTTAACTCGTGTTAAATATCACGGTTAATATAACATCAGATTTATTCGGGCTTGGCTCAAACGACTACGGCTTTAATTCACGAGTCAGATAATACTCAAATATTCTTAAAAGTATATTGAAATAAACCGCATACGAATCGTTAACAAGAAGTTTGCGAGTGCACTTTCCGGTTACGAATATCAAAATGGCGACCGCCGGCGGCTACGTGGGATTGTGCACGGTCGAAAATCGCCAATTCTCTCTACTATTTCCTTCACTCAATAATCGATCGGTCAAATATCTCACTGTTAAATATTTTATTTAAGAAATAATTTGCGATTGCTGAGATAATCGATCCTTCCCTTATACCCCGTAGGAATAATTAACCAATCTCGTGTATAATATTAATCGTAAACTATATATATCAAAATTATTTAACGTATAAACTGACCGTTGATAACTGCTATGAAAACCGACAACTTCTACTCCCCTCTTTCATTAGTTTTCGATATTTCAACTCAACTCTCTCACAGCACGTGGATTTCAATGTCTCGTTTCCTCATGGCCGACCTCTAACTACGATAAAAGAGTTGAGAATAATTGTGTTTCAAATATTTCGAAATATGTATTAAAAATTTTTCTTATAACTATACGAAACTTTCAAGGCGGTGAAAAAATGTCTTCTTTTCTTTCCTTTTCGTCTTTCGTTTCGTTTTTTTTTTTTTTTTTTTGTCGTTGGGATATTCCGATGTGTCCCGCATGGCGACAGGCGGCCACAGGGCGGCTTAAGCACCGGCCGGCCAGACGGCACGCTAGCTGGTTGGCTAAAGCTCCTCCTTCTGAGCTACCTAGAACAAGTCATTAGGGCGAGCGAGCGAGCGACTGAGTGATTCATGCAACACGACGGTCGCTCGGTCAGGACTGTGCACACCACCCTGTACGTCCAAGTGTATTAGCCCAGCTAAGCTAAGCTAAGCTAAGCTAAGCTAAGCTACGTATAGTGTACGCGTCCCTCGAATGATGACTCATTGCTGCACTTTTATTATTCAGCTTTAGCATTTAGAAAAAACTTGTTTATCCATTTCAGGTATTAGTTGCGAATTAGGACAATTTCACTGTACTTTGTTTTAAACTTTATTTCAAATCCCTTTCCTGCCTTACTTCTTTCTTTCTCTCTCTTCCCTCTATCTTTATCTTTCTTCAAATAAAACGACGAAAAAGAATAATAAGATGAAGATGCAGATGCAGATGCAGTCGCGGCGCATTATGATTGTATAAACTAGCATGAGAACGAGGATTAGATTGTTTGATGGCGACCTTGAACCGCGTGCAATATAATAAGCGATTGAACTCAACCTCAACTGAGATAACTAGACGTAACATACGTGTATATATATATATATATATATATATATATATATATATATATATATATATATATATACACGTATGTTACGTCTAGTTATCTCAGTTGATATATATATATATATATATAATTATATAGGCCGTATTTTTTCCGTTATCATATACGATTTATATTAATAAGAATCTCGAAAGATTTTAACTCCAAAATTTTTTTTTTTTTTTTTTCTTTTATCGTATTTTAATTATTCCGACATACTTTTGGTATGAATAACAAATTCCATAAATTATTATTATTATTATTATCATAAGTGCAATTCTTTTTTGTTTTTATCGTATCGAGTATCAAATTGATCGGAGTTTTCAGAAGTGGTGTCGTTAGCAATTTGGGGATATTATTTTTTCCGCATGACTTTAAACAATATTAAAGATTATGATTAAACACTCAGGATTGATATCACATTAGAAACAGCTACAGTATATCAACGTATGTATAGATAAGGTATTATATACAGATATAATAATTCACAAGTATATAGACCAAGGTATATATACACATGTACAAGAAATGATACTAATTTCTCCGAATAACATCGTACGTTCGATGATTGATAATCGGTTCTCAAAATTTTCTGACCGAATCCTTAGAGAGAGAGAGAGAGAGAAAGCGAGAAAAAAAAAAGAAACTAATAATTTCAATGATTATAATTAGCGTTATCTCTCCAGGTAGAGATTAAGATTGTGTAAAAAAAACAAAAAACAAAAGAAAAGAAATAGGTGAGCAAGAAAAAAAAAAAAAAAAAAGAGAAAAACAAAATAAGAATACAAGAATAAAATTATATTATTAGTCACTGGATTTTTGTGCAATATGTAATGTACGTGAATAGATATATGTGTGAGAGGCTAATGACTACAGGTGAATTACCTCGATAAATAATGATCATCATTATTATTATTATTATTATTGGTTGCATTGAAATATCGGGCTAATAATTGCGTCACGTAAAAAAAACAATAAATTATCTAATCAATTAATTACTTCCTTGTAAAATAAAGCCTCGCGATTGCAGTCCCGCAATAATATCTATATCCTTAGGGAAAAGTTTGAACGGAGACAGAAAGAGACAGAGAGAGACAGAGAGAGAGAAGGAGAAAAAAAATTGTTTAATTCTTTGCGTACTTTCTAATATATACATCGCGATAATCATTTTTTTTTTTTTTTTTTTTTCTTTTACTCAAATAGCCAGCAGAAAATTATAAAACGCAATGAATATAGTTACTGTGATTAGGCTTAGATAACGGCGACTGTATATACACGTAGGTGCAATACATGGTAAAGATGTTACTCGGTCGGCGGTCGTTTGCAGACTGACCCGAACCTCGACTATATTATAGTAATAGTTTAGTCCCAGCGATCTATACGCAAGACTGTATACTATACATCGATACATATATGGATAAACAAACATAAGTCGTGTGTATCAAAATATTGGGGGATTCCACGAGGTTAAACCTAAAGTTACGAAATCGACATTTCGTTTACTGATTAATAAACAACGGGGTAATTAATTAATTAGTTCATTAGCCTCGTATACGCGCGGGGCCGCGGCGTGCGGAGTCTTGGAGATTACAACATGTAAATAATAAACTTTCTTTAGTTTATATATATTTATATGGCAATCGAAAGAACTCTGATTTTTATTAAAGGCGGTTTCGTCTAAACGATTATTCGAAACTTTGTCTTTTATTTTGTTACTTTTTTATTTTCTTCCTTTTTTTTTTTTTTTCTTTTTATTGAAAAATCCCGATTTCTGTTTCAGGTGAGTAAAGAGGAGCTGGCAAAGCTCGTCCAAGGCTTTGACAAACAAGACATATTGACGTCATCGGGTGTAACCTTGGCGGGCAACAGATATATCTACTTGTCCGGTACAGAACGTGTGATCAGGGCGAAATTAAACAAGGTCGGTGTACACTGCATGAAAACGACGCAGGCGGTTGTAGTTTCCCTATACGAGGATCCAATTCAGCCGCAACAAGCTGCCTCAGTCGTCGAAAAACTTGGCGACTACCTTGTGTCCTGTGGCTATTAGGTAGGTTCGTTATTATAAACAAATATATCATATTTATTCATACAAAAAAAAAAAAAAAAATCTTATTCATTTATTTATTCATTATTTTTGTTTCTTATACCATTCTTTAAAAAATTCGAAATTTTTTGATTAAAATAAAAAAAAGAAATCACATATTCGGTTTAAAAAAAAAATATCGCAACGCGTTAACCTGCACTTGCTAGTTAGTTAAACTCGAGGGTATTGAATTGCAGAGAAAACCCTGACGAGGTACTAGAGTCAGCCGTTTTAGCCTGTGATAATATACCTATGTATAGGAGTGAGAAAAAAAATTAAACGAATAAAAAAAAAAAAAAAAAGTAGAAAAATTCTGCTGAACAAGATTTTTTGTGTTATCTTCGTTAGAAGACAAAAAATAAAAAAAATTAACATTTATATGAATGGTATTCAAAACTGTAATAATTTTTTCACATGATTTTAACAAATGAATAGGGGGGGGGGGGGGGGGGAATGAATGACTAAATGAATAAATAAAATTGAATAACGATGTAAATCACGGGTAAGAAAAGAATATGGTTTTGTTTTTGTGTTTCAGTAACCCCTGAGGGACCCCAAACACAAATATCTAATATTAATAATAATGATACGGTCGATTATTTTAATGACAGCGAATGAGATGCGCGAAAAGCAGCAGCAGCCGCCGCCACCGCCGCCGCCGCCGCACGGGCTGCCCCCCAAGACTGCAGCTGCCTAGCCTGCCTATCTTGATGTGACGAACAAACAGCGACGACAAAAAAAAAAATCTTACGAACTGATAGCCCCTCCCCTCCCTCAATTAAAAAAAAAAAATTAAAAGAAAAAAAAACAAAAAAAAAATTAAAAAAAGATGACAAAAAGTTAAAAAAAAAAAAAAAATAATAAAAAAAAATGAAATTAAAAATAATTGAAACATGAAAATAATAAATAAATGAAAAAAAAAAGCAAAAGGAAAACACATCAGCGATCCATCGTCATAAAATAATATGTATAACAAATTAATTGTTATACACAATAATATATATATATATATATATATATATTATTAATAAAAGAGAGAAAAAAAAAACAAAACACATCCCACATAAATACCTACATACGAATACGAAATATTAACGATACAAGACGTCTGACGACCTATTCTACTATACACAAGCTAGCGCATGTTATTTATACAACGTACCTACGTATGCCTCTGTCAATCGGATAAAGTTAATATTGAATAATAATAATAATAATAATAATAATAATAAATAATAATAATAATAATAAATAATAATAATAATAGTAATAATAATAATAATAATGATTAGATGCTAGAAAGAAAAAAGAAGTGGAAGAAGTGAAAAAAGAACAAGACGAAG